>JASJET010000054.1:10448750-11700000 GCA_034092305.1 Diaprepes abbreviatus
AATTCACAAACATCTAAAGCTTCATAACTTTTTTACGCCTCGGTATATTAAATTTCTAATTAAAATTTTTTATCCCCAGATATTTTGTTTCCAAAAGAGTTATAAGTAGGCGACGCTTCAAGCATTCGTTTCTGAGATAATCGAATTTAAATGTTTTACTGTGCTCAGAGACTCGTCGTAGCCTTACGTCACACTTTATCCAGATTTAAGACTAATTCCAGATATTTGGAGTCTTTTTGAGGGCCGACAGACTAACAACAATAAAAATTTACATAGCAACAAATTAACATTTTATACTAAATAACTTTACATTAGTTTTAGCGCACCCCAGAAACAACAACATTGATATAGTAAGTTGTGTTTCCCTTGGAATGCTGGATTAATTGTGGTCCCCATGCTCCCCACGTTTCGAGCTGCTTGTCTGTCTACGCCGACGATCTGGTTATTTTGTGCCCTGGTTCCGATATCCGAGATCTGGGAGACCAGTGATGCGAGCCCTTCGGATCGCGGAGCGATGGTGCCATAGAGAAGGGCTCGGATAAACTCGGACAAGGCTCAGGAATAGTTAAATACCTAGGAGTAATTATGGACTCACGACTGAGTTGAAATGATCATCAAGAGTCTTGGCAGTTTAGCGTGTATTATGCTATAAGAAATGACGGCGTCGTCGCCCTAGAATTCTACCAAAATAATCCGAATGGTAACTTGGCTATTTTTGAAGACTTCTGGATACAAAATACGTTTTTTAACTTAGAAGTGAGCGCTACTTCGACATCTTGAGAAATTTGGAAGTAAACTGTTTAGATAACTTGCCGCTGGCTGATCATAGAAATCTATTTTATCAACGTGATGGGGCGCCTCCACATACTAGTCATTTAGTTAGCGATCATTTGAAAAACTTGTTTTATGATCAATGGATAACCTGTTGGTTTCTGTTTCTTTGGATATCGGATCGCGAATGTATCGCAGTTCTTGAAATAACTCTATCACATTCTCCATAAATAATAACCCACACAGCACTAGACGTCTTATGGACGTCGTTTTTATATCCAGATTATGTCTGAACGTCTTAAGACATAAATAAGGCGTCTTATAGACGTTGTTTTAAAGACGTCCATAAGACTTCTATATACAACGTCTTTAAGATATCTTTTAAAAGTCTCCATACTACATTTTATATGAAAATAAATACAGTTGTGTATAATTTAGTTGATAAAAACTAAAAAGCATTTCCTTCCCTATGAATTTTGTCGCAGTTGGGTAATAAGTTTGCAGCGCCGCACAGAGCTCAGCTGAATACAAGTTGAGGTTAAAATTTTTGATTGAACGACAAATTTTTAGTAGCCTCACTACGACCTTGGTTATTGGAACTTTTGCGTGATCTTTTTACCAATACTTTGGTGCTTTTTGTCACAGACTGTTTGATGTACCAATAACAATAACAATATGATGCCAGCGAAACTATAACTTTAAAAAACCCGCCTTTTGTTTCTGTCACTGTCATTTTTCAGTTTTGTATTTGTGTTTCGTCATGTCATTATTCATTTTTAATGTTGTTGGGGTGCCGACTGTGAAAATTTAGCTTTTGAAAGAATTTTATTAAAATAGTTGATTTATCTATGTACCTCTAAAAATCTTTTTTATTCGTGTTTATGTAATACTTAAGGTAAGATCGAGAATCATATGTACTTAGGAAAAATAGTAACGTTATTTATAGGTTGTGTTACAGGAAATTCCCGAATGCGTTGCCGTTTATATTTTTGTAGTAACTCTATGTTAGAAGTATGAAATGAAATCTTCAAAAATATCTATGCGAAAAAGGCTTGCACAGCTCATCCAGACCCGGTCCTAAATATTACAAGAAATATTACTAAAGAAGTGGAAGGCGCAATGTTTGTTTATGGAGTGCTCCACTAATGAAACCTGTAAGATTTATTTTGTTCCTGATGATTGATTTATATTTAAAGAACATAGAAAATAGAGTTGTGTTAATTACAAGAAGTAATTTTGTTTAAAGTTTTAGAAATTTCAAAACTGGGAGTACGGAGCATTTATGACTTTGTAAAGCGAGCTTGTAAAATTACCATGTACAGTTGATTAGTACGAAAAGGGAAAAGAAAGTTCTACGATTCCAACTTGGTGAGACTTATTATGAGTAAGTTCTGTCTTTCATTATATATATTAACCTTGAAATTGCATAAGTCACGATTCTGTAGTAGAGGACAATTCTAAAAATTCGCAAAAATATCAAAAAATTTACTACCACAAATGATAAACTTTATCCTATAACATTAAAATCAGTTTGTTATTAGGATCTACAGAGACAACAGGACTGGAAAAAGTCAGAAGAATAAGGAAATTTCAATCCAAACATGGCTGAAAAGGGCATCAGACCAGATTTGATATTCGACTAAATAAAAATTCTTGTATTTAAAGATTTGTGTACTTTTTATTTCAATAAACTTTTATTTTGTTGATAGTCTACCTTTTAGAGTTATTTTATCGAAGGGATAAACTAAGGCTTAAATTTGATAATTTCACTTATAGTTCGAACAGTAGTAGTTCTGAAAATATTTGCTCTTCTACCTCATTTCTTAAATTTCAAATTAGAAAAAGTTTACATTAGGCTTAAGTTATTTTTTTTGTATAAAGAGATTATGTTGAACATATTTTTTAAAGCAAATTATTCATGCGGAACTTGTAGTTATTTAAAATGGTAGTGTATATTTTGCTCTTGATTTTTTCTTAATTAAAGTTATTTCTTGGATTTTTGAATAATTACGTTTTGACTTTGTAAACAAGACAAACAAAAAAATTAAAGGGACCCTTTTTAATGTACATAATTTTACTGGTGGAATATGTTGTTTTAATGTTGGGAAGGGACGTCCATAAGACGTTGTAAGCAAACGTCTTAAAGACGTTACCTTTTGTAACATAAGACGTCTATACAACGTCTTATGGACGTCGTTCGTCTTTTATCGACATCCATAAGACGTCCTGAATGTTGAGATCAAACGTCTTATGGACGTCTTTAAGACGTATTTGTGCTGTTTGGGAAATAAGTTTAAATAATCTTCGTGCGTGTAATTTAATCGCCTGGGCATGATTATTATTAATGAATGTCAAATGACAAGAAATTGTCACAACTTTGTAGGGTTCGATTGTTTTATTTTCGCCACGCCTCGCCGTCATGGCCAACTAATAACAAAACTTAAAAGCCGTATAGCATTTTTACAATAGAAAAATGTTAAATTGCTAATATTTCAAAAACTACAAATTTTTGGGATAGACAACCTTATACAAAGTTACCCTTATTTTTAATGCTTAATATGATAAAATTATAAAAATAGGTGCTTTCTATATGAAAAAATTGACTTTTGACGATTTATTAAATATAATTTTTACTCTTCTTTTTTGACCACTCTGTACTAATAATTTTCAAATGATCATAAAAAGACTACTAAAGCCGATCTTCGTCTACAAGAAAACTAACCCAAATTAAATAATAAAGACTTTCTTATAGGAAAAATTTTTAGTTAAGTTTGGGTTCGCAAATGTTATTTTTGACATAAAAATTTAAATATGTCCAAAACTGTGAGACTTAAGTATAAAACATTGTACATGAAATATGCCTAAAATTTTACGTAAAAATCAAAAATGCAATAATATATAGCATGTTCCATTTAAAATAAACAAGTTGACATCTGCTTCCGGTATAACGGGAAGTGCCGCCGTCTTGCAAATATTTTAGCCAGCTGTCCCCCATCCACGTTAGTATACTGTCATATTTGCAGATTTTTCCTAATTATAGTTTTCAAAATATCGGAAAATAAATCATTCTTATAAAAAGTTGGCATTTCATTATATTTATTTAAATCCACAGGTAAAACTGCAGTCTTCTTTTACGATCTCTAGGATATAAATGTTTACTTTGTAAGAAAAATAGTGGTTTTTCTTCAATATTTTTTGAGACTTTGTTTTTGAGACACCTACTCCTTTTTTTATTTTAGCTAGAGACGTTGGCTTTCCTTACTGAAAATAAGTTTTCAATTGTCAACTCGTTGCTATGCAAATTTTATTCTTGTTGACCTCCTGGTTCTTAAACACGCTCCAATTTTCTTGGAAAAATAATCACAAGTAATAAGACACAATCATAAACATAATTTACATTAATAATAAAAATTTATTAGTGTTAAAAAAATTATTTACATGCTCCAGATCGGTCCTGTCTTCACACATACAAATTAAATTCTTATTTTTGACCATTACTAATTAAAGATAGTCGCTTTATATCCTATCGATCATTGTCTATCCCAAACCGTCTCCAGTCGACAATTCCCAATAACAAACATTCTCATCATCATCGTGACCATCAATACAATCCTCAAACATGTCGCATCGTTGTCCTTTCCACCCCTTATTCCCTTCGCACCCTCTGGACATCCCTCCAACAAACAACCCCCGTAGCAGCAGATGTCACCGCGTGGCGTCGGGTTGGCCCGAGTCCCCGCCGTCGTCATAGTAACGGCACCCGGGGCGCGAGATCGTCGCCTAGCAACGCCCAGGTGTCGCAAGGTCCAATCAACACCGACCATCTTAGGATCGATGTTTACCCTCGGTCGCGAGGGATTTCGAGAGACGAAGCGAGAGGGGAAGATTTTTCGTCCCCGTGTCACATACACACGATAAAAGCCCTGAAAAAGGCTAAAAAATTGTTTATTTTTCGTATTTTCCTTGATTTTCTCGGGGCTTAATGTAGTCGAGTTTTTAAAACAGCGATGAACGCTTTGTGTCGTGCTTTTTTGTGTGCTTAATGTAATTTTTTTCGTTTTGAAAGCTTTATTATTATTTTAGTAAGATAATTGAATTTTAAAGGTAAATTTATAGAGAAAATAGAGGGCAAACAAAAATACTTTTAAAGCAAATGATAATCTACACGGATAAAAATATGATTTACAATAAGAATAAAGGAATTTTCACATGAAACAATATCCGGACATTTCTTAATTGAGCGTTTTTTGATGAAACTATAGATGCTTGAAAATAAACAGGGGAGAGTAAACTGAAATGGGACATTTTTTTTTAATTAAAAGTGTTTTAATTAAAATTGCGATTTAAAACTATCAATATCACATTAACTAATGATTATTTTGGTTCTACCGTGCCTCTACTACAGCCTCGAATGTTTATTTTGACGTTTTTCTATGTTCGCTTTTGAAAAACTGGCGACATTCTTAAGAAAATGTTACCTTACCTTACAATTTTTTATTAAATTACCGACCATTCATGTAACATGATGTTTTGTGCTGTTACTGTAAAATAACTGATTAAATCTTTTCTTATCTGTACTATTATATAAAGGGCAAGAGAGTTGTCCAAGATAAACCAAAAAACTACTCTGTCAGTGGCAACTAAATGTCTTGGCCTATATGGGATGGTTTATAGATATATATTATCTCGAAAAAACATTAACTACAATAAAAAAAAACCAATGTTAAATAGATAATGCTTCAATGCGTAGTATATACGATCGTGGTTATGTAGTATGCTGGCTCTCCGCTAGGCGGCGGATACGTTGGGATGCGCTTACGCAACAACTTTCTCACAGTCTGTCTATCATGGGAGCGTGTAAATATCAAACAATTATAATTATTTTATTAGGCATGTAGTTTGTGCTTGGGGATTAGGTGAATATTAAAATCAACGCAAAATCTACGAGGATAAATAAATATGACGGGTATGTAGCATCAAAATGAATATATGTAGAAAATAGAGCCCAAACAAAAAATACTTTTTAAAGCAAATAAATGATGATCTACACGGATAAAAATATGATTTACAATAAGAACAAACTGATTTTTACATGAAACAGTATCTGGACATCTTGCTTGAAGCCTACAGATTTCTTCATTGAGCTTTTTTTGATGAAACTATAGATGCTTGGAAATAAACAGGGGAGAGTGAACTGAAAGTAACTCCAATTAGATATTATGCATTTGTGCCAACATTTTTTCAAATCCTCGAAGCATTTCAAAAAATCATTCTTTGTGATCTTGTTCAGCTCCTCCTTCCATACCGTCTTTATCTCCTCAATCGTAGCGTAGCGTAGACGCAGGGGGCAGGTCTGGGGAATACGGTGGCTGCGGTATCATTAGCGTGTTGTTTTGGGTCAAAAATTCGCGCACAAGCAACGATGTGTGAGCAGGGGCGTTATCATGGTGTAAAAGCCAATTTTTGTTCTTCCACAAATCCGGACGTTTCTGGCGGATTGCTTCGCGCAAATTGCGCGTAATTTGCAGATAATATTCCTTATTGACCATTCTACCCTCTGGCAAGAACTCATGATGCACCACGCCCCTGCAATCGAAGAAAACTGTAAGCAAAACATTCACATTCCATCGAACTTGACGCGCTTTTTACACATCTTCGCGACCCTCTGAGAACCTTTTGTAACCGATAAACGTTGCTTTGGTCCAAGGTAGCTTCACCATATGCCACAGTCAACATTCGGAATACGTCCACGCACTTAATTTTGTTTTTCACACAAGATTTGATACAGATTCTTTGATCCATTTTTTGGAATAGGCAAAAATCGAAGACGAGCCAAAACACGTCCAAGCAAAACAGCTGTCAAAAATTAACTCAACATTCAAAATGGCCGAACTTGTCGGCATAAGTGAGGGACATGAGTACCAACATAACGTCACAAAAAAATCGAAAATTGAATATACGTAACCCGCGGAAATTCAAAATTCACGATACTTTTTGAACAGACCTATATATATATATATATATATATATATATATATATATATATATATCGATACTTCAATATATTAATACACGTAGCATCGATTTTCGATATTTTGTATCGATATTAACTCATATTAGAATACGTAAGTATCGATACACTTATATAAATATTGTATCGTTTATTGTGATCAGATCCGACTCCACTATGAGTGTCAATTATGTTGGTCAAACGGTCCACCACTGCGTTTTTACGAATATTGAATGCATCCAAATATGTATTATAGTGAATTTCAGTAGGGCAGCACCAATGAATTTTATCACTTTTTAATTGTGAAATAAAGAAGAGGACAGGGACACACTCGAGTATTTTTATACCAGAATAGCTTCACCAATTTACAGTACCAACCTGCTAACCTTTATTATTCTGTGATTAATGGTCAGTTCAAACTTCTAAACATTATCAACTACCACTAAGAACTTCCGCTATCACCATTCAGTTGCAGATTAAATGACACTCTTTACGTTCATCTCATCATAGTCTCAATTAAAAATTAACAACTATCATTTATCAACTAAGAAGTTGGTCAATTTTTATCTTTTTAAAAAGTCGGCATAGTTCGTGTCCACTCTCGGATGTTATCGGTTGGTAAAAAATTGACAGGTACATTAAAATATAAAAAATAACATTATAAACAAATCAACTTAGTAAAAATGTGTCATAAAATAGTCGAAACACTTTAGAATAAAATTAGTTAGACAACCACAACAAATTCTCCTTTCAGGCAGAGAATATGAAATATATATATATATATATATATATATATATATATATATATATATATATATATATATATATATATATATATATATATATATATATATATATAAATAGTTTATTTCCTCCAAATATCGCTCTAGTTCTCTCTCCATACGCGTTTCGATCACCTCATGATCTCGTCAGTGGAGCTGTTTCGGACCGAGAGCAACATTAGCAGGAAATAACTGATATATGAACCATAAATTTCAAGGTATTGTTAATCTGTTTATGCGAATCACATTTTGTCAGGTATTAGTTTAGCGCCGACTTCAAAAATTTCAATTTCATATAAAAATTTATAGTTATTTTTCACCTTTTAGCGCAGTTTTAGAAGTAGGTTCAATTTTTTTTTATAAAAATTTTATTTTATTTCAAGTTTGGCAGCAAGAAATAAATTTTTTCGTACGCTTGTGTGTAAAACCGAGCATAAAATGAACTACAAACCTCACATACATATACATATACAGGTTATTTAATGCAAAAATACGAAAATACCTACAAAATTCCCCGTTACATGTTTTCATTTTTATTTTGCATATTTGCCATTATTGAGATTAACCTATATGAATTTTAAAGATATTTTGGTTTGGACATTTCCTGTATGGTTTTTTGCAATAAAAATGAATGGGTTATTCCTCAAAAATTGAGAAATTTTGTCTATTCATTTGGTTCACATTTTTTTAATTCTTCAATTCAAAATTGAATTTTTTGTGATTTCGCATTTATTCAACTTAATTACTGGAAAAGATAAATACTTGAAATTTTAAAGATACGTTCTTGTTACCAAGTTCTATTGATAACAAAAGGCTTCTACTTATTACGCTGAGTTTATTATTATGTACGAGGCTACACTTTATGTACCATCACTAATCTGCTTTTACCCTTTAATAAGTTTTTCGCTCGATAAGGCAAACTTGTAAACTGATGAGTGCAGTGTCAAAATAGATCGCGTAAAGCAAAAAATAGCAAGAACTTGATGAATAATAATTGTAATGAAAGACGTAACTATGGTTGCAAGATTTATCGCCAAAACATAGTTTTTCTTAAAATTCAATGTGACTTGACGTTACTTCATTGTCTCATTCGTAGATGGTTTTATTATAGAAAAAAGTTTCTTATTACTTTTTCGCCACATTTTAACGTAGTAATTCTCCAAATTTTGCTTTTTAGACAATTCCAAAAGTGGAATTCGCAGTTTATACAGCCTGTGCGAAATAATGATTTTTTTGTCAGTCTTTAAAATCATAATTCGGCGCATTCGGCGATTTTGAAAAATAAAAATATTAGAAAATCGGTTTACACAATTAACAAAAGAACAATATCTAACTTTATGCCGCCTTTGACGTAAATAGTACTGACGTATCCGGCCATTTGGAAAATAGACTATTCCATGCTTTCGAAACGAAAAGATCATAGAATCCGCGAGATGAAGAGTACCAAATAATTTGTTTTTATTTACAAAATTATTTCATTACGTTGTGTTAAGTTATAAAAATATATACTTAAAATAACTATATGTATATATATATATATATATATATATATATATATATATATATATATATATATATATATATATATATAGGGTGCGGAATTTATCTTAAGACAACGGAATATCTCGATGGGATCACATTGTTTCGAGAAATGTTTTATACAAAAATTATAGGGCGATAGAGGGCTAACTAGCAGTGATCTTGAAGATGACCTTGGCGGTGTGCTTTAAAGTCATTTGTAGGTCAACTTCAGAATTTTAAATGGGAACTTCCAATTTCGATCTCGGAAATGAAAAGGACGGGAAATTTTACCTCCGAATATGACCTAGAACTCAAGATGAATGTCAAATATCAAGGTCATTTCAAGGCCAAACAAAAAAGATAGCAATATTTTGTGAAATGTTTTGTACAAAAATTGTTGGGAGGCACGGGAGCTAATTAGTAGTAATTTGAAACTGACCTTCAAAGTCATTTGAAGCTCAGTTTCAAAATTTGAAAAGAAAACCTCCAATTTGATCGCGGAAATGGAAAAATCGATCAATTTCACAGTAATTTCATCATCAGATATATCCATGACCTCAAAGCCAAGATCAAATTATCATGTTCAGTTTGCAAATCGTAAAAGAATTAATAAAGGCTTTCTTTTAACATAATTTACAAAAGCTCACTTATGTTTTTAAGTGGTAATTAATAAACTTCAACCGTAAACTCTTATGACTCTTCAACTTTTTATTAATTATTCACATCAACTTTTTGCAAATGATGTACAGTAGATGATCAATTAATTACAGTATGAGTTAAAAAAAAAACATTGATTAACTTTTTAAACTTATTTATTTTACAAATCCTTAACTTAAACTATTGTTTCGTGTGTATTTAGAATTAAGGTCATTTATCATTTTAGCTAAATGATTCTTTTAATTTAATTTTTTGTTAATTTAATTGAATTAATTTAATGTAATTCCAATTTGAAAAGGGCACCATTAAGTTTTTTTCTGCGTTCGCATAATAATACTTGTGGGGTAATGCCCTGATTCTCCTACATAATCGCGTATAATTCCCATAATACACTTTTCCATAAACCGCTGGACTCAAATTAATAGCATTAAAGCCAAGATTTGTTCTTGTTAATTCGAAGGAAAAAAACAACAGCAGAGATTTTCTTTATGAACGTTTAATAAAATAATTAAAATTGAAAAACCAAAATATACACTAAACTTCTTCCAAACGTTACAAAACCAAATAACGACTCATTTACAATCCATTAAAATAAAGAAGTTTTGATAAACCCAAAATTAGGGTGAGAAAAATAGAAATATCTCGATAGAGAGAATTGCGAAAATATGATAGTGAAATCTCAAAATTACTGTTATCGGGTGAGAGATCAAATGGCAAGTGCTCGAATAATCTAGTACATTGCGAACAAATCGCAGCAATTGCCGCTTTCGGAAGCCTTGAAGGCTTTCAAGATCACTACTACTTAGCCCCCGTGCCACCCAACAACTTTTGTACGAAACATTTCCCGAAGTGCTGGGATTTTTTTGTTTTGACCTTGAAATGACCTTGATATTTGACTGATAATAAAATTTCCCGGCCTTTTCATTGTTTTAAGATGTTTCAGTGTGTTTAAAATGTTTTTTGTTTTTAATGTATGTAAATCTTCTGTTTAAGGAAAAGAAAACTTGAAAAAGCACAACGTGTGCTTGCTAGTTGTAGATCAACAAGATGCCAAATGAGATTTTGGCGAAAGGTCTTCAAACTTCTACAAGAAACCATACGAACGTACGGATATATTTCCGGATTAATACTGAGTCATATATATATATATATATATATATATATATATATATATATATATATATATATATATATATATATATATATATATATATATATATATATACAGGGTGATTCAAAAATCGATCACGAAACTTAAGGGGGTGATTCTACTTGACAAAATAAGGGTAGAGCTTCATATAATTTTTTTTCAAAATGTCATTCGTTTTCGAGTTACAAGCCGTCCAAGTTCAAGTTTTTATTTTTTGTTTTTTGAATTACCCGCTTACAGGAAAACCGATTTGACTAATATTTGAAAGATAGGCTAAGTCTTCTGCGCTTCATCATTTTAGTAACAATTCACATTGATTGTTTGCCGCTAGAGGGCACTTTACCTACATTGAAAATTGTTTTTTTGTCATAATTTTTTAGTGTTGACAGCTACATTATTTTTTGGCATAATTTCTGAAAGACTGATGCCAGGCCTTTAAAAAAGGTGCTCTTTATTTACATCGCTAAACCCAACGGTTTAGACGTAAATCACCCTTAAAAATTAAGTGGTAAATTTACTTTTCTCATTTCATTACCACCAGCTACCAGGTAAATAGCTATCAAAGTATACTAGAGCTGTCAGTTTAACATCAAATAAATTCGCTTTTTAAACTATTTAATTTATAATCTTAAAATAACTAATAATGGCTAATCACCAATATTCAAATATCGAATATTGTGATATCCATTTTTGTTATGGAAAAGCAAATGGTAATGCAGAGTTGGCAAGAAGATATTATATGGAGAGTTATCCGGAAAGAAATATCCCTCATGCTCAAACATTTTCCAGTGTGCACAGGAGGCTTGCGGAATGTGGTTCCTTTAAAAGTTATAATGGAAATAGGGGAAGACCTAGAACTGCTAGAAACGTGCAACAAGAAGAAAGAGTGCTTGAAATTATTGAAGATAATCCAGGTATTAGTACTAGAAAAATTGGGAATGAAGTGCGGCTCTGTCAGGCTAGTTCATGGAGGATATTAAGAGAAGAACAACTCTACCCGTTTCATTCAAAAAAGGTGCAGGCTCTTTATGACGATGATCGGCCTAGACGGTTGGAAATGTGCAATCAGATCCTAGCTAAGTATGAACACGATAATCGATTAATTGGCGTCATATTATTCACTGACGAAGCTGGTTTCACTCGTGATGGCATAACAAATCTACACAACATCCACACATATGCTTACGAGAACCCAAACAATGTGGTAGAAACGAAACATCAGCGTAGATTTTCACTAAATGTGTGGGCAGGGATAATAGGAGATTACCTTATTGGTCCTCATTTCTTTGATGGCCCATTAACTGGTGACGTATACTTAGATTTTATCCAAAATCGTCTCCCATTGTATCTGGAAGATGTGCCATTGGAAGTAAGGGCCAACATGTGGATCCTCCAAGACGGAGCTCCGCCCCACTTTAGTATACGTGTCCGACAGTATTTGAATGCAACGTATCCTGAGCGATGGATAGGACGAAGTGGACCATTGGCATGGGCAGCGAGGTCACCAGACCTTAATCCTATGGATTTTTTCTTTTGGGGTCATTTGAAACAATTGGTGTACGATATTCCAGTAATCAACGTCGAGGATCTTCGCTTCAGGATAATCGAAAAGTGCCAAATTATTAAAGAAACACCAGGAATTTTTCATCGAGTTAGGCGACATTTTTTGAAGAGTGTTAGGAAATGTATGGAAGAAAATGGGGGACATTTTGAGAATCTTTTTTAGTTTGTTTAGTACTGTTTCATTAATTTTTATCAATTAAATGTATATCGCAATAATCCATAATATGAATATTTACTGATTAGCCATTATTAGTTATTTTAAGATTATAAATTAAATAGATTAAAAAGCGAATTTATTTGATGTTAAACTGACAGCTCTAGTATACTTTGATAGCTATTTACCTGGTAGCTGGTGGTAATGAAATGAGAAAAGTAAATTTACCACTTAATTTTTAAGGGTGATTTACGTCTAAACCGTTGGGTTTAGCGATGTAAATAAAGAGCACCTTTTTTAAAGGCCTGGCATCAGTCTTTCAGAAATTATGCCAAAAACTACTGTAGCTGTCAACACTAAAAAATTATGACAAAAAAACAATTTTCAATGTAGGTAAAGTGCCCTCTAGCGGCAAACAATCAATGTGAATTGTTACTAAAATGATGAAGCGCAGAAGACTTAGCCTATCTTTCAAATATTAGTCAAATCGGTTTTCCTGTAAGCGAGTAATTCAAAAAACAAAAAATAAAAACTTGAACTTGGACGGCTTGTAACTCGAAAACGAATGACATTTTGAAAAAAAATTATATGAAGCTCTACCCTTATTTTGTCAAGTAGAATCACCCCCTTAAGTTTCGTGATCGATTTTTGAATCACCCTGTATATATATATATATATATATATATATATATATATATATATATATATATATATATATATATATATATATATATATATATATATATATATATATTAACCTATTAAACAGCACATATCTCCATCATTTTCTGTATTCGTGTTTTTTAAATTTTATATTATTTTAAATATGCTGTCGCCTCGTCAGAGGGGCCTAATCCCTTAAATGGTGTAGTTTTATATTTAGAAATATATGCTAATGCATAAAAAAATATTTCATGGTACCACCCCCGAAGCTGTCGGATATCCATCATAAAACTATTGAACAGCTAATAATCAAAATGTAAAGGTGAAATGTGAAATTCAAACACAGCGCATTATATAAGGGATAGATTTATAAGGCTTATTATTTGCGTTAGTTCTAAGGGTCGGTAAATACCTTTTTTATTTCTTTTATTTTCGAAATAAAAAACACTACACTGCCGGAAGCTAATTTTTGGATTGATTCAACATTGACAGGGTGCTTAGAAATAAGTTTTGGGGATGAAAGTATTTGTGTAGTGAAACTTTCAACGGTTCAATCTGCAAGAACTGGCAACTAGACATTATTTCCGCTATAACAGAAAGTCTTGAAGATATATATATATATATATATATATATATATATATATATATATATATATATATATATATATATATACCAGATTTTTGAACCATAGATCATATCATTTTTTTATTTTGTCTTGTCTTGGGTTTAGGTTATTTATTTAACAAAAAATCCAAAACAATTTGACGTTTTGCACTTTATTTAAGGATATAGGAAATTTGTGCCACATTTACACCAGCCTAATTTAAACAAAAATATTAAGTATTCGATCCTGTTAATAAACATCGAAAATTGAATATCCTCTTATACATAAAATTAAATGTATACGCTCTTTCGGTTTTTTTTGGTGCATTGTAAACTATAAAAAATAAACACACTCGCATTCTATGTGTCCTCAGGACCTAGATGATGTAAAAGTTTCATTTCATTATTAATAAATAAACAAAATGTCAACGTGTGTACTGGTAAAATTATATACTTTTTTAAAATTTTTAATAGTTTTTTTAAAGTGTTGTTTGTTTTTTAAAATTGTAAATATGTTCTTGTGTGAATGTTTTTAATTATATAAAATCATTTCTAGGAAGATAAATAAATAAAAAGACAAACATTTTTAAAGATGCTTTAAATAAAGTGCGAAACGTCAAATTGTTTTGGATTTTTTGTTAAATAAATAATCTATGCCCAAGAAAAGACAAAATAAAAAAATGATAACTAAATATAAAAATAAATAAAATATAAACTAAACAAGTATATGTATATATATATATATATATATATATATATATATATATATATATAGATGTATATATATATATATATATATATATATATATATATATATATATATATATATATATATATATATATATATATAGTTTATGTGGCTTTCACGGATTCACCAGTGTGAGATGCAATAGCAGTGGATATATCCACATTATGCCGTTGTAGTGCTGAAATCACATTCAGCAAACGTACAACTATATGCAGCTCCGTGTAGAGAATGAAGTAAAATACGAACAGTAAATGCAAACCTCTCCCCATCTTATCCTTTCTGTGTTAGAGGTTGCACAGTTGGAATAAATTGGTATAAAACGTAAATTTATTCTATTCCACCACCATCGAGCTGATGGCCTACCTGTACCACCATACCGAGAAGAAAGTCAAAACTTACCCTCCCCGCCACAGTGATACGGCAGAGATACATGTTTCGTCTCTACTAGACTCATCAGGGTACCGACATGCACCTGGCTGTGCAAAGGACAGATCGGAAGGAAGCTCGCAAATACTGAACGCGGCTTCGCCGACCTCCCGCCGGATGGCGTATATATGTTTATGCGGCTTTCACGGATTCACCCGTGTGAGATGCAATAGCAGTGGATATATCCACATTATGCCGTTGTAGTGCTGAAATCACATTCAGCAAACGTACAACTATATGCAGCTCCGTGTATAGAATGAAGTAAAATACGAACAGTAAATGCAAACTTCTCCCCATCTTATCCTTTCTGTGTTAGAGGTTGTATCACTGTGGCGGGGAGGGCAAGTTTTGACTTTCTTCTCGGTATGGTGGTACAGGTAGGCCATCATCTCGATGGTGGTGGAATAGGATAAATTGGCGTTTTATACCAATTTATTCCAACTGTGCAACCTCTAACACAGAAAGGATAAGATGGGGAGAGGTTTGCATTTACTGTTCGTATTTTACTTCATATATATATATATATATATATATATATATATATATATATATATATATATATATATATATATATATATATACATGTTTAGTTTATATTATAAATTTTTTACCTTAAGGTATGTTTTTGTAGGGATTTACAGTAAACACGTAAAACAATGACTTTTTTCAAATATTAAGTTGATTTTTTCCTCTCTTCTCAATGTTAGCTTGGGGATATTGGGGACCTGGAGATCTATAGAATTCCAGAACGAGAGAAACTGACAAAATGGAAGAAAATTAAGTGTCCCAAGAGAGTGGAAAACTCCGGCGGAATAAAAACGTAATCAGAGACATGGGGGCTTCAAGATGTCAATAGAGACATGACAAGAGTCGTATCTCTTTTTTCTAAATAAAAAATAATATGAAAGGAGACAAATAGTTTTTTTCCGCACACATTTACAAGCGTTATTGTTCATTTTGTTGTATATTGCCAGTTGTCACTAATTTAATTACAGTAATTAGGAAAACAAGTCGTAAAGTCATGTGTAAAAGTTCTTTTTAAAACTTTGTGACTTGACAGAATATATAAATAAATTTATTTATATAAACCGAACCGACTTCCAAAAAGGTGAAAAATAACAATATAAATTTTTACAATAAATTTAAATTTTTAAAGCAAGCGCCAAATAAATACCTGACAAGATGTTATTCATATAATAAGAATAGGAAATTCTTTATTTGTACTAGCTTTTTTACCGTAGCTTGTATGTATGCTTGTTATTAGTTATTTGTTTCATTTAGGAAAAATTCGGCCCCCGAGTTCAAAAATTTCAATTTCATGTAAAAATTTATATTGTTATTTTTTGCTTTTTAGTGTATTTTTAAAAGTTGGTTCAATACTTTTACAAACATTTTATTTTTTGATTTTTAATTTTGAATTGAGTTGAGTTTTTAAGGTTGCAAAACAGTATCCATTTTATCCAAAGCTGTAGACCACGCTAAATCGAACAATAATTATGAGAATTCTCCAAATACCAGTTTTCAATGAACCAACCGACCATAACCCCACAAAATCCCATCACCGATATTGAAAGAACTTGAGACATGTAAATTTTTTATTCCGACATATTTTATCCTGCATATTGAGTGTGAAGAACTGAGTTTTAAGATCCGTAATATACGCCTCCAGAGCCCCCAACATCAAATGTAAAATTTTTAGTCTTCCATATTATATCTGCCATATAAATTGTAAAAAATTAACTTCAGATTCGTAACCTACGATTAAGAAAGCCACCTAATACCAATTTTGAAAAAATATAAATAACGTATAATTTTTAATCCACCATATTGAATCCGTCATATTGAATTTCAAAAAAAGAATTTAAACTCTTAATCTAATCTGAATCTGCATCCTCGCAAACCCCCCCATTATCAATTTTGTACATAACCCGGATATATAAAATTTTTAGACCGCTATATTGCATTTGCCAATTTCAAATTTTAAACAAAATCGAGATATGCTAAATTTTTAGTTCGCTTTGTTGGATCCGCCATATAGAATTTCTTTGAGTAAAATCGAGAGATATAAAATTTTCAATCCGCTATATTGGATCTATCATATTCATTTTTTTTAAACTAATTTTAGATTCATTATATACTACTCCGAAAACTCCTCCATATCAATCTTGAAAAAATTTCACAAAATAAATTTTTTGTCAACCATATTATCAGCGCCATCTTCGATTTTATTGAACCAATTTCGACCAAAGTTATATGAGACTATCGTGGCAACTTTCTAGATATAATACAACAAAAAATCATTCAAGAAGGTGACGCCATTTCGGAGTACAGTTAGTCCAACTAAATAATACTCATCAATAATATTCATTTGAACATGTTTTTGCCATACCCTAGATGAAAATCTGAAAACACAAGAAGTTTTATAACTTCAAAAGAAATGGTCACAGCGTAAAAATTTCAACGCTATCTTAAAATTTAGGTATCAATCTTCAAAAAACCGTTACATTTATCTTCAAAACTCATAAACATAGTTGTCAAACAGTATCATAAAAAAGTAAAAAAATTTGAAAAAATTTGATGATCTTTGTACTGTTATAATTTCAAGTGCAAATATTGCAGAATAAAAAAACCAAGACAGTTTGAAAGAGTATTGCTTTACCTTTAAAATGAGAGGTAGATCGTTCAATTTGGTACATTTGAATTAAAGTTAGACCAATTTTTGTAAGAAAATATGTTTTTTTTTTTTCGAAAAGCATATGTTTAAAAAACTAAAGAAAATTGAAAAAAAGTGTAGATAGAAAAAATATGTGTTTTTGTGCAAAAAACACAGATATATATATATATATATATATATATATATATATATATATATATATATATATATATATATATAGTTTAAAAAAAAACAGAAAAAAATTTTTTCCTATTTTTTATGACACAAAAAATTTCAAAATTGTAAAATTAATAGAAAAAATCACACGATATTTTGTTGAAGTCAAAGAAAAATACTTTTATTTAATAGAGGAACAATTTTAATTCATATTTACATTTACTAGATCCTAAGTGTTTTAATGAAAACAAAAATAAATATCAATTATTACTAATTCATTAGCGGTCAGTTCTGCATATAATTCAAAATTTAAACAAATAAATAATACAAAGAAAGAATTTTAAGAAACAATTATAACGAAAAAAGTAACTATCAACTTGTTAGATAGTGTAATAGTTACGTCTCAACATTTTTCTCATCAAAGTGGTAGCCTTTGCTTTTAATTATAGCCTGGCATTGGCAAAATTCATTTGTTGAGTGTATCTGCCTTGATTTTTTTCCACTCGTCTTGTAAGATTTGCCATAAGTAAGAAACCGATGTCGGACGTTGCTTTTGAACAGCTATTTAATTCATCCTATAATAATTCTATCGGGTTTTAATCTGGGCTCTGTTGTGGCCACTCCATGGCTTTCAATTTCTTCTTTTTTTCAAGACTTTCCAAGTAACTTCTCCAGATATTTACAGTGTATTTGAGGTCGTTATCATGTTGGAAAGTAAAAGGAGTATACATTAAATGCTTTTAACAAACGTTTGTGAAATTTGCTTCAAGCATATTTACATTAAATTTAATACATTTCCCTTTTACAGTGAAGTAAATAATTTTCTAACACATTTGGTAACGTTTTATTTTTCAATACGATATTTTAATATTAACGACAACTACTAGAAAAGGGAGGGGGGGTTAAAAAACAATATCAGGATACAATATCGAATATTTTTTAAAAATTATTATTCCTGCTTTCTAAAACCGCTTCAATTTCCACATGACAATTTACATCAGCAACTTCCGAGGGACATAACATTTCCAATTTAAAAGGACCCTTTTTTATTTTGCTAATAGCTTTTGTCCACCGGGTCCATATATATGTCTCACAAGGCCCGCGGGGTTTTGTTTTTCAGCACGGGCGTTGCCAAATGGTCACCGACAAAAGGACCGCCATTTTGAGCGGTTGCCGCTTCCGGTGCGACATGAGATTTTTTTGCGTAATGTGATGTAGGATTTTTAAAGTATGCTTCAGTAAAAATTATTAAAATTATAATGTAGAGTACTCAAACATGGTTATAAATATATCACAAATATTAATGTAACACTGGAGAAAACTTCTCTGTTATTCCAGGAACGGATTGACAATTTTTAGTTTTTTTTGCAAATTTTTTTTATGTAATATCATATATTAATCGGAATACAATTCATCGCGTTACCAGAACCGTATTACAGAAAATGTTAAAAATGCATTGACAAAAACGGTAGACATTTTTAAAATGATTTTGTTACTTGATATTTTTGCTTAAAATGTGTATAAATTTTGTTATTTTTATTATTCAGTATATATATATATATATATATATATATATATATATATATATATATATATATATATATATATATAGGAAAATCTAATGATAATGATACTAAAAATAATCCCCCTAGCCCGTACGACGACTCTGTTCTCTACCGTAGTGTGCTTTTCTCTCGCATTATGTCACCCCCTTGTCCCCTTCTGGCACCCTAGCTGTCCGACACAGCCGCCATATTGGACGCCATGGAGAGCGTCCTTTGTTTGGGGACGCCTTTGTGCGGCCGCGTTTGCCGACGCGACGCTCCGCAGATGCTGATAATACAACACTGGCGGAACACAATGGGAAAAACAAATTTTGCTTACTGTAGAAGTATCAGTTTCCTGTCATTAACGATTAGATATAAATAATTGGTTAATTGTACTATACAGAGTGTCGATAAAAAGAGGTCCTCAATTTGATTGACGGATTTTTCTCATTCGCTTCCTGAAAATAATTTAGAATATTTTTATATCATCAAGATTCTAATACTACCAAGAAAAAAGGTAAAAAGTCTATCTCTGTATATAATCTATTAAATATGTGCTGATGTTATTCATGTAGTAGGCGGATATATTGAGTCTACTCGGCGGTGGATGAAAAAGGTGCCCCACACAAGAGTACCACGCCTCCAGGGGCACTAGAGTGCAAAAGCTTTCAATTAGTTGTAATTAGAATTCAATTCTACCTTTACTTTCCTAAAATACAAAATTAATAAATTATTTATGGTGTTTATTGTTTGTTAGCAGTTACCTATCGCGGCTTCACCCGCACTCAAGACCCAGGGGGATTTTCAGAAAGAACTCGATTATAATTTTCAAAATTTCCTTTTAATAGTCTCGGCGCAAGTAGATCAGATATAGTTAATAACACTATTCTGCATTTTGAAATTTTATGTCGCTCCCTGGTATGTGCTGAATTCAAATATGAACTTAGTTTTTACCTACCACCCATCAGTTTTCAGACAAGGAAAGAAGAATATTAAATACGGGAAACCCAAACCATAAGCAATCTAGTGAATTTTTAAAAATTAAAAAAAACTAAATCACTTTTTTTACAAAATATATCTCATTTTATATTAAAAAAAAGTATAATACAATCAAATAAATTATTTTGTTGCCTTTTCCGACGCGGCGCTCAGACGCCCAGATGCTCCATGCGGTGTTGCCAGAGTGTGCAAAATCTCCCTAAACTCAAAGAAAATGTAGATTTGGCAATGTCGCACTACGGTATGCTATAACAACTTATATATCGCATAGGTACATCCTTTTACCTGCCTTGCAATCAATCAAAACGTGTTGTTGATGTTCTCTAGATTTTGCTACGTGATACGATAATTTACAGGTCAGTGTAAGGGTTATATAGGTAGAAATTATCGAAATAACACGTTAATTTGGCGGAGAGGCTTTTCATGCAGACTAATACTATGAAGTGTAATACTGCTATAAAGTTCGTTACATTGCCCCCTTCCAAGTGTTGATCGTCCCGATTAACCTTCTTGATCTTGATAATGCGCCAGTCTCTCAAGAAGCATGACTTTAGTCTTCTCATGAGGGCTTTTCTTTTCTTCCCATGACTTCTAAAGCTTTGGTGAAAGCCCTTTGATTCTTTCGGGTTGGACAACCACATTTTTTTCACTAACCGTGAATCTACTGGTATTGGCTTTGAGGTCATAGCGAGTCTCCATCCTATCGCTTTCTATTTGTAGTCGTCGCTGTACCTTCTCGATGATGATCTGTAGGACGTTCTTCTTCCGTAGCCCGTTTGGCGTCGCAGTCCCTCTAGATGTACCTTTTCGAGGATGACCTGTAAAACGTTCTTCTTCCATAGTCCATAACCGCGAGGTCCTGGTCCCTCTCGTCCCGTTCTCCACTAATAGTTATTTCCGGGCAACTTCGGTAAAAATGACCATTGTATCTGCACTGGTAACAACGCATGTTATTCCAATAGTACCGGCAACCCTGACTCCTTCCTCTTGGTCTGGCAAAAGTCACTCTAATGCGACAACTGCATATTTCAACTCCATCACAAGCCTTGATGGCAACTGCAGCATCTTTTTTATCTTTGTAAATAGCAAATTCAAAACATGGGATACTATTACACAACTAGACTTCTTTAAGTTTACCTTAAGGGGCAAGGACCAAGTCACTCCTTCGAACTTCATCACCTATAGGGCTATTCTTTTGAGTCATTATCACTTTCACTTCTATCACTTGAAGTAATCATGATCACTTCAACCCAATGACAAGTAAATGCATATTCAAAAGAACATAAAGTTATCAGTTACACTTTTTTCACTTTGATCAATTGATAATTACTCAAAAGAATATAGCCTATATTAGCAAGATGAAGACGACAACCATCAGGATCACTATCACGAGCAATACTGCTAGTAAAGCAGTTTTGTACATGCCCCTCTTAGCCACACTTTCAACAACGAATCATATTTCTACTACGAAAGGTCATTAGCCTCATGAAAATTTCCTCTTTGGTCTTGCGATTCTTCTGGGAAACGTTGATTCTTCTTATGATTATTTCTTGGTTCTTTGAGGTCTGTTTGGCTATCTTAAACTGCAGGGTATAAGCAAGGGCCTCGGCAATTTTCCTCAGTTGGATCATTCTTAGAGTGAGTTATTTCTGAGTCGCGTAATCCTTCGCGAAAGCTGTTTACTACTAACTCTTGCTTTATTTCTTCCGAATATGTTGGGTAAGTTAAGGTAGGTGGCTTCATCACACTAGTTGCAGAGACACCATCTACCTTTATTATCCTGTACTGGCTACCTTCTCTTTGAATTCCACTTACCTCATGTTGTACTTCGCCATGTACGTCTTCTCTAATTTTGCTAATCTTCTGTTGCATTTCTTGTTCTATGCGCTGCATATCTACTTGCTTTTTTTTTAATGTCTTCTTTCAGTTCTTATTTCATATCTTCTTGACTTGTCTTAAATTTCTGTCTCATTTCCTCCATGTTAGTTTTTAATTCTTGTTTTATACTTTCTTGATTTTTCTTAATATCTTCTGTCAATTGTTGGTTCATGTTTTCTTGGCTTTTTTTCAGTGTTATCAATTCTTATCTCATGTCATCTTGGCTTGTCTGTAATTCTTGTTTCATAACATCTTGGTTTGTCTTTAATGTCAGCAATTCTTGTTTCTTATCATGTTGAATTTCCGTCATATTTTCTCTCAATTCTTGTTTCATCTCTTCTTGGCTTTTTTTTATGTCTTCTTGATTTTTTGTTATGTCTTCTTTAAATTCTTGTTTTATCTCTTCTTGGCTTTTCTTCATCTTTTCATGTCTTGTATCATCATCAGTATCTGGTTGAAACTAGTTTGAAATTTTTCCTCCATTTCTGCTTTCTGTTTTCTAGTTTCCACTGGCATACAATTTCAATTAATTTTTTTGCATTTTTTTTCTCTAATTTTCTAACCTGAACTTTTCTGGATTTGCTCCCACTTCTGACACCAATTTGTCCCGGACGGCCGGTCCTTAAACACACTATACTATCTCAGTCACCACATTTGACAACTTGTTAAACAATTCAAGTTGCTTCCACGACGTCTCAACATAAACTGTCCACGAAAGCCGATTTGGATTCTTTACATTCCCTTTTGGATGATACCAGAAGATTCCCTAATTTTCTAGAAGGATTTCTATACTACATGGTGTAATAAAAATAAGAAAAAGGAGTAACCTGGTGATTTCTAGACCTTCTGTCATAGACGTGCCATGTTCAAAATAAGGAAATAGAATTTACTAAAACATTCCAGACCTTCTTTCATAGACGTCACATGAGGAAATTAACAAAAGGTAAAGAAAATTAACCTAAAATCCTATAAACTAGAAACACAAACTAATACTATCAAGTGTATACTGCTATAAAGTTCATTACAATAGATATATGTATATATATATATATATATATATATATATATATATATATATATATATATATATATATATATATATACATATATTACTCTGACTTCGGTTCATAAGACAATTGCAATTAATTTTTTTTTGCTCTATTGTCTAAAAATATATTAAATACGCCACTGACTGTCATCTAATCGGGAAAGCAATCCCACATCCACAAAGGCCCAAAGTGGGTGTACTGTCTCCCAACTCCCCCGAACTGTCAACCGCAGGCTTTAATTATTTACCCGTCAATATTGCTCTACGCTTCCGATTTGATGCCTGCTTTTGGTGCTGCCATCGGCCGATATTTCATCGAGAGAGAAATTTGAAATTGAAAACGCTTCATGAAATAGATAAATAAAGGTAGCCGGTAGAATGGGATATTATCAGATGAATTAACTAGTCGAATGGTAAACAAAAGACCATTAATTTACCTAATAGTACAATAAGTGAAATATATTCGTAAAAAAAACATAGGGAAGTGGAAAGAAAATTAAAAAAAAACAACATATATCATCCCTTTTATTGGCGAATTCTGCTGTAACTATAACTTGTTTTAAAATAAAATGAGCTAATGCATGCTAATTCCCATGAATTTTGGGATGTTCAATACTTAAAAGTATCGATATTCGGTCTCGATTCATATTGTAAAAAAATGGTATCGATACATGAAAATATAGTTGCCAAAAAATCCTTATCTAAAAGATCGATACGTTGACGATACGGATATTCCTATAATTTATACAAAAATCCTAGAAATCGTGTTTGAATTTAAATGACTATTATTCCAATGAATGGATTCCTCAATCAGATACATTCAAAATACAATGCGATGTATTACAAAAATAAAATAATTTGGTTATAGCATAATAACAAATAAAGGGTGTTTTTTATAGAGGTATAGAACTTTAAGTTGGCAACACTTTTTTAACTGGCAGCCATTTTGTCAGCTCTCAAGTGATTTATGTTTAGTTTGGTTTGGCATTTCAACATGAATAGACTGACGCCTGAACAACGCTTCCAAATTGTGCAATTTTATTTTGAAAATCAAGGTTCTGTTCGAAATACGTATCGCGCACTACGTCCATTTTACGGTCAACATAATCGTCCATCAGAGCAATTAATTCGATTAATTATGGAACGTTTTCGCACCACGTTTACTCTAAATGATAATACGCATCCACAGAGACGTCGTACAGTGCGTACAGAAGAAGTCATTGCTGCTGTAGAACGTAGCGTAGAGGAAGACCCGAATCAGTCTATCCGCCATCGTGCACAGAAATTGGATATGTGTCCATTCACTTTATGGAAGATTTTGCGGAAAGATCTTGGTTTGCGTGCTTACAAAATCCAACTCGCGCAAGAATTGAAGTCACACGATCACCTAGCAAGGCGTAGATTCGGTGAATGGGCCCAAAACAAGATTGCCGTTGATCCCGATTTTCATAAGCGAATTTTGTTTAGCGATGAAGCTCACTTTTGTTTGAATGAATACGTCAATAAACAAAACTGCCGTATTTGGAGTGATGATAATCCTCAAGTGTATGTTGAGACACCGTTACATCCAGAAAAACTGACTGTTTGGTGTGCTTTATGGGCTGGTGGAATCATTGGTCCGTACTTCTATAAAAACGATGCTGGTCAGAACGTTACAGTCAATGGTGACCGCTATAGAGCCATGATTACTTACTTTTTCGTTCATCAATTGAACAACCATGATGTGCAGGAGCTGTCATTTCAACAAGACGGCGCAACATGTCACACAGCTCGTGCCACAATTCATTTATTGAAGGAAACGTTTGGTAACCGCATAATGTCACGTTTCGGACCCGTGAATTGGCCTCCAAGATCGTGCGACTTAACGCCGCTAGACTATTTTCTTTCAGGATATGTGAAGTCGCTAATCTACGCCGATAAGCCCGAAACGATTGATCACTTGGAGGACAACATTCGCCGCGTTATTGGCGATATTCAGCGACAAACGTTGGAAAAAGTCATCGAAAATTGGACCTCCAGATTAGACTACGTCCGAGCCAGCCGTGGCGGTCATATGCCAGAAGTCATATTTAAGTTATAATGCCAGAAGGGTATCTTTCGAATAAAGTAAATTTAATGTCAATTTAAAAAATTCATCTTTGTTTTATTCCATTTAAAAGTTGTATACCTCTATAAAAAACACCCTTTACATGTTACGTACTTAATTAAATTTGTAATAACTTTACCATTTATTCATTTTCAACAAAATAAAAATGCAAAAAAACAACTGACAGTAAAAATAAAACAAAAGATAAATAACACAAATAAACATCTATGAATAAATAAATAAATAACATGTTAGATGTTCTTCTTGTATTAAAAATAAATCTCTCTCTCTCTCTCTCTCTCAACAGAATACAAAGAGTTCAGGAATATGTGTATTTAGGCCATCTAATTATACTTGGGAAAGAAAACCAAGAAGCAACTAACAGATACATAATTTGAAATCAAACAAAATATAAACGAGGTAAATAAACATCATTAAAAAAATAAATAACAAAATAAATATTTTTCTATTAAATAACCTTAAAACTATTCTCTCTCTCTCTCTCTCTCTCTCTTTTATCTAAGTTGATTATGAGAACATAAGAATGATTAGTTTAAGTAAATATTAAGCAATAAATAAGCCTTGTAACTTCATTTGGTTTTATTGTATTTCAGTTCTCCCTTAAGTATTCGCAATTACCCCACCTTCCCCTGGTATCGTATCCCCGATCTCTACTGTGAGCATTAATTCTTGAATTAGTTAAATAATTGTTTGATTTTAATTCATTTCTTGTTTGAATTAGATACAATTTTATCAGAGATAAAACTTATGGCTAGACTATGTACGATTTAATAGAATGCCTAATTTATACAGGCTTATAAACCTGGTCAAAAAATAGCATTGTACCTACATATTCAAGAAAGATCGAGAAAGCCCGATTGTAACAAGAACTTTTTAACTTTTCGACATCCACCAGACCGGAAAAAGTCCCTATTAATATCCTTTATTAACCGTTCTAAACGCAAATAATCCGAAATAATCATCGAAATAAACAAAACGAGCAAAACAAACCAATTAAAAACTTTTATTCTCGATTTTCCTGGCACTTAAACTCCCCGAACTGCTAATGAAGTCAAAAATTCGCACAAAAGGGCCACTTTCGGTTTACAAAGGGCCAATTTATGTTTTAATTATTGAGCTAATCAAATTTAAAACCAACGGAAATACTTCCCTTTCAAAGATCAAGTTCTAGAGATAAAGTTGAAGCTGGGAATTTTTGCGAAGAGCGTTTGGTTAGGATTTGGGGTTGCGCAATGTTAAAATCTAGGAAATTAAAATTGTTAACAGGAAAATAGCGGACGTCAAGTATACTGTCCGGTTCTCTTTTCTGTAAAATTTGTTTATCTATATTTATAAAATATGAATTAATTGTATATCACTGTTTTTTTAACATATTTTTATATTGAAAGTTATTTTATACCGTCTAGTTCTAACTTTCATAAAAATAAAACCGTTTTTCTTAAAAAAAAAGAATTTACTTTATTGATGAATTAAAAGTCAAATTTACAACCAGAACTACGTGTTCCAAAATCCATATAATGTTGCTTGGTTTTATTACATTTTCTTATCCTTTAAAATGAATCTTCCTAAGAATGAGTCAATACATAACCGATTCCATTCAAAATTATGCAGTGACAATAGTCAAAAAAAAAAATATTTTCTCCGTAAAATATATTATTTTAGAACCAAAACATGTGTACACATATTATGCTGTTTTGCAAAAAAATCATTTTCAAGGCAATTATCGAGATTTTGAAATTGAGCTTACAGCTTTTGTAGTAAAGAAATAAATAAGATATTTTTATTCTAAATTGTATATTTTTATGACTTATTTACGTAATTCAGTTTTTTTCTTAATGAAGGTCACATGAGTGACTTTCAGAAAAAAATTTGAAAACCGAAAAATTTTCAAAGTTAACAAAATGGAGACCATTTTAAAGACTTTTTGTGCTAATAAAGCTTGCCTTTGTTCTCTCCGACTCGATCCAACTCGTGCCAATTAATTTCTGTCGCAAAAAGACAGATCCAATTCGTGCAAAATAATTGCTGTCGCCAAAAGACGAATACAACTCATGCAAAATTAACTGATGTAGCAAAAAGACGGATCCAACTCGTGCAAAATAATTGCTGTTAGAAAAAGACGGATCCAATTCATGCAAAATAATTGCTGTCGCAACAAAACGGATGCAATTAGTGCAAAATAATTGCTGTCGAAAAAAGACGGATCCAACTCGTGCAAAATAATTGCTGTCGCAAAAAGACGAATGCAAAATAATTGCTGTCGCAAAAAGACGGATCCAACTCGTGCAAAATAATTGCTGTCGCAAAAAGGCGGATTCAATTCGTGCAAAATAATTGCTGTCAGAAAAAGACGGATCCCACTAGTGCAAAATAATTGCTGTCGCAAAAAGACGGATACACCTAGTGCAAAATAATTGCTGTCGCAAAAAGACGGATCCAACTAGTGCACAATAATTACTGTCGCAAAAAGGAGGATCCAACTAGTGCAAAATAATTGCTGTCGCAAAAAGACGGATCCAACTAGTGCAAAATAATTGCTGTCGCAAAAAGACGGATCCAAGTCATGTAAAATAATTGCTGTCAAAGAAGACGGATCCAACTAGTGCAAAATAATTGCTGTCGCAAAAAGACGGATACAACTAGTGCAAAATAATTGCTGTTGCAAAAAGACGGATGCAACTAGTGCAAAATAATTGCTGTCGCAAAAAGACGGATCCAACTCCTGCAAAATAATTGCTGTTGCAAAAAGACGGATCCAACTAGTGCAAAATAATTGTCTTAGAAAATATGATCAAATTCCTGCAGCTTTACGAAGGTTCAACTGGATTTCTATGGACGATATTTGGAAAACTCATAATAAATTTGAATATATTTCTCACAAAATTAAGAATGACATTTATGAATTATATGGATGGTTGAAAATGTGAATTTTTTTTTTAAACACAATTATCTCAAAAACTATTAAGTTATGGTATATGAAACTCTTATCAGAAAAGTCTCAAAATTATACTTTAAATTGATAAAATGTTTTGGTGTTTTTTTTACTTTTTTTAACAGTTGGAAGTGTTGGTTTTTGTTTCTTCAAATCGCGAATGTATAGCATGTTCTTGAAACAACTCTATCACATTCTCCATAAATAATAATAAGATATGATTATTGTTAATGAATGGCAAATGGAAGAAATAGTGGCAATTCTGTAGTGTTCGACTGTTTTATTTTCGCCACGCCTCGCCGTTATGGCCAACTAATAACAAAATTTAAAAGACGTATAGCACTTTTACAATAGAAACATGTTGAATTGCCAATATTTTGAAAACTACAAATTTTTGGAATAGGCAACTTTATACAAAGCTACCTTTATTTTTAATGCTTAATATGATAAAATTATGAAAATAGGTGTTTTCTATTTGAAAAAATTAACTTTTGACGATGTTTTAAATATAATTTTTATTCTTCTTTTTGATCACTCTGTACTAATAATTTTCAAAATATTATAAAAATACTAATAAAGTCGATCTTTGTCTACAAGAAAACTGACTCAAATTAAATAATAAAGACTTCCTTATAGGAAAAATTTATAGTTAAGTTTTAGTTCGTAAACGTCATTTTTGACATAAAAATTGAAATATGTCCAAAACGGTGAGACTTAAGTATGGAATATTATAAATAAAATATGTCTAGAATTTAACGTAGAAATCAAAAATGCAATAATATATAGGGTGTTCTATTTAAAATAAGCCAGTTGACAGTGCCGCCATTTTGCAGATATTTTAGCCGGCTGTCCCCTATGCATGTTAGTACACTGTCGAAATTTTAGATTCTTCCTAATTATAGTTTTCCCACAATCGATCGATAAATTTCCCGGAGAATCACCATGTATAAAAAAAAACTTTGTACCTCTACTTTGTTAAATAGTGTATGTGCTTAATTATACAGGTTGGTTGAAAAGTTTTGAAAGCGACACCTATTAACCAGTACAGGAATCAAAATTTATACGCCATTTTAATATTTTATCTTCTATATGAACACACACAAAAGTTAATTTTTATCTGTCAATTCATTCTTTGTTTACAAGCTGTTTGAAGTTGACGTGTCAGCGAATTTTTATACAATGGATAAAACCGAATATCGTGCAGTAATAAAATTCTTTATTTTGGAAGGTTTATCAGCAACAGAAATTCATATAAAAATGGTGAAAGTGTTAAAGGTATCTACTTTTTCATTTCCAATTGTGCATCGCTGGGTTTTAGAGTTTAAACGTGGTCCTACAAGCGTTGATGAACCACGTAGTGGACGTCCAAAAAGTGCAACAATACCAGAAATCATTGAGCAAGTCTATGATATTGTTTGTAAAGATTCAAGTGCGACTAAGCGTGAAATTGCTGATACCATAGGCATCTCGGACGAAGGGTGTTTTTTTATAGAGGTATAGAACTTTAAGTTGGCAACATTTTTTTAACTGGCGGCCATTTTGTCAGCTGTCAAGTGATTTATGTTTAGTTTGGTTTGGCATTTCAACATTAATAGACTAACGCCTGAACAACGCTTCCAAATTGTGCAAATTTATTTTGAAAATCATGGTTCTGTTCGAAATACGTATCGCGCACTACGTCCATTTTACGGTCAACATAATCGTCCATCAGAGCAATTAATTCGATTAACTACGGAACGTTTTCTCACCACGTTTACTCTAAATGATAGTACGCATCCACAGAGACGTTGTACAGTGCGTACAGAAGAAGTCATTGCTGCTGTAGAGTGTAGCGTAGAGGATGACCCGAATCAGTCTATCCGCCATCGTGTACAGGAATTGGATATGTGTCCATTCACTTTATGGAAGATTTTGCGGAAAGATCTTGGTTTGCGTGCTGACAAAATCCAACTCGTGCTAGGATTGAAGCCACACGATCACCTAGCAGGGCGTAGATTCGGTGAATGGGCCCAATACAAGATTGCCGTTGATCCCGATTTTCATAAGCGAATTTTGTTTAGCGATGAAGCTTACTTTTGTTTGAATGGATACGTCAATAAACAAAACTGCCTTATTTGGAGTGATGATAATCCTCAAGTGTATGTTGAGACACCGTTACATCCAGAAAAACTGACTGTTTGGTGTGCTTTATGGGCTGGTGGAATCATTGGTCCGTACTTCTTTAAAAACGATGCTGGTCAGAACGTTACAGTCAATGGTGACCGCTATAGAGCCATGATTACTGACTTTTTCGTTCATCAATTGAACAACTATGATGTGCAGGAGCTGTGGTTTCAACAAGACGGCACCACATGTCACACAGCTCGTGCCACAATTGATTTATTGAAGAAAACGTTTGGTAACCGCATAGTTTCACGCTTCGGACCCGTGAATTGGCGTCCAAGATCGTGCGACTTAACGCCGCTAGACTATTTTCTGTGGGGATATGTGAAGTCGCTAGTCTATGCCGATAAGCCCGAAACGATTGATCACTTGGAGGACAACATTCCCGCGTTATTGCCGATATATGGCCACAAATGTTGGAAAAAGTCATCGAAAATTGGACCTCCAGATTAGACCACGTCCGAGCCAGCCATGGCGGCCATATGCCAGAAGTCATATTTAAATTATAATGCCAGAAGGTTATCTTTCGAATAAAGTAAATTTCATGTCAATTTAACAAATTCAACTTTGTTTTATTCCATTTAAAAGTTCTATACCTCTACAAAAAACACCCTTTATATTACACGAAGATTTACGTATGAAAAAGCTATTCGGAAAGATAGTGCCGCATTCGTTAACAATTCAACAAAAACTGAATCGAAAAGAAATTTGTAAGCGTAATTTGGAGCGTTTTAAGCAGAATAAAACCAATTTTGTGCATCGTTTTGTAACTGTGGATGAGACTTGGATTTACCATCATGATTCTAAACTGAAACAAGAACATTTACAGTGGACTGAAGCTGGTTGTTCAGCTTCAAAACAGGTCAACTCAGAACGATCAGCAAAAAAGGTTGTGGCATCAGTTTTTTGGGATTCAAAAGGGATTTTGTTGGTTGATTATCTTAAAAAAGGTAAAACAATTAACTCTGAGTATTACTGCAACCTTTTAGACCAGTTGGATAAGAAAATTCGTGAAAAAAAAATCGGCTTACAGAAGAAAAACATCATTTTTCATCAAGATAATGCACGTCCTCACACAAGTGGTTTGACGATGGCTAAATTGAAAGAATTCAAGTACGAATTGCTTGAACACCCACCGTATTCACCAGATTTGGCTCTCTCCGACTACTACCTGTTCAGGAATTTGAAACAATTTCTTCGTGGAAAGCGTTTTTCGTCGATTGAAGAAGCTATTGCCGCCGTGAAACATTATTTTGCAGAGCTTCCGGAAAATCATTACAAAGGTGGTATAAAATTATTGAAGGATCGTTGGAATAAGTGTGTTGAAGTTGAATAAAAAACTAATTTCATTAAAAAATACACATTTTTTCATTTTCGCTTTCAAAACTTTTTAACGAATCTGTACAGGGTGAGTCAACGATTGGATGAAGTAGGTTTGTGCCTTTTCGGTGAAATTAACAAAGAAACTATATTTATTGTTTGATACAGTTTATTTTTACGCAGATTTTAAAAATATTTAGGACTCTACAGGGTGAGCCAAAAAACTAGGACAGCATAAGGTTGTATTTTTTTAAATAGAACACCCTATATACGAATCGTATTTTCGATTTAGCTTATAATTTAAATCTTTTTTATTAAGGGTTTACTATAACAAAACTTTATAGTTTCTGAGATAATTAAGTTTAAAGAAAAAAAGTCACATTTTCAAGCATCAATTCAATTCTAAATAACGTTTTCAATTTTGTGACAAATATATTCAAATTTGGAATTTAGCAAGGCCAAGGATAAGTTAACATAATTTTTATCTAATATTTGCAATAAAAGCTACAGGGTGTTGAACACATCGGCTCAAATTTGAACAAGTTTAAATGAATAAATATCTTTTTTTTTAAATGGTATATTTTCATGTTATTTAATAAAGTAATAAAAACCCTAAAAGTTTTGTTCAATATATCCTATACCTATTTATAATAGTTTTTGAGATATTTCAGTTTTTCTTATTTTCCATACTTTTTTACAGAAATAGTCTTCATTATCATAGTAGCCATGGCAAAAACAATGTAAAAGAACATTTTTCTGTGTGTCAAATTTATAACCGCAATCGCTTCTTTTGGTTTTTATGTAGTGTAGTTTGGTTTTTTTTTTGCATTCATCTTATATTGTAAAATGAATTTTTTAAAGAATGAGTTAATAGATATGATTTATACAATAGGAGAGGCTCAAAAAAATTGCCTTCTTGCTCAAAGAATTTACAAAATAAAGTATCCTGATCGACGCCAGCCTAATACCCATACTTTTCAAAACTTAATGCAAAGATTTGATTCTTCTGGTACTGTTGATTATCCAAAACGTAAAGTGGTCAATAAACCAGTAACTAATGAAGAAAAAGAACTACAAGTATTGTTAAACGTTCAGGAAAATCCTTATATTGGTAGCCGTCAGTTAGCAGCATTATGTGAAACATCACAATCCACCGCTAATCGTACTACCAAGAAATATAGGTATCATCCATATCACATGGAATTACACCAAGAATTGCATGGACAGGATTTTGAAAGTCGTGTAAACTTTTGTCGTACAATAAATGCGGAGATTCAATTAAATCCAAATTTATTATGCAAGGTAATGTTTAGTGATGAAGCTACTTTTAGAAGTAACGGTGCCGTAAATAGACGCAACATGCATTATTATGCCACAGAAAACCCATTTTGGATTAGAGAGGTGCAACATCAAAACCACTGGTCATTAAATGTTTGGTGTGGTATTCATCATAATCGAATTATTGGACCCCACTTTTTTAATGAACAACTAAATGGCCATAGTTACTTGAATTTTCTACAAGAAGAACTACCCCAACTGCTTCAAGGTCTCGATAGGGATGAGCTCGACAGTATGTGGTTCCAGCAAGATGGTGCGCCTCCGCTTTACCATCGTGAAGTTCGTGCGTTTTTGGACCAACGATATCCGCAAAAATGGATTGGACGTGGGGGTTTCATTGAGTGGCCACCAAGGTCTTGCGACATCACCCCATTAGATTTCTTCCTATGGGGTTATATTAAAAATAAGGTGTATGTTAATCCACCAACAACAGTGGAAGATATGCGAAACAGGATTAGGGATACCTGTAGAACAATAACGCCACTAATTTTGTCCAGGGTCCGAGAAAATCTGCAAAAAAGACTAAATTTGTGCATTGCACAAGAGGGTCGTTTATTCGAACAGTTATTAAAAAGAAATAATTAATCTCAGTATTTAATAGGTAATTTTTTTGTTTCAATTTAGTATAAAAGTAAATATGTATTTGCCTTGTCGTTATTGTTGTGTTAATTTTTTCACATTATGTTTAATTAAACTATTGCCGTTGTAATATAACGAATAATGTATTTCATCATATTTAACCACATTCTGTTTGTTTCTGTAGTTTCTTTTTATTATTTTACATGGCTACTATGATAATGAAGACTGTTTCTGTAAAAAAGTATGGAAAATAAGAAAAACTGAAATATCTCAAAAACTATTATAAATAGGTATAGGATATATTGAACAAAACTTTTAGGGTTTTTATTACTCTATTAAATAACATGAAAATATACAGGGTGTACCATTTAAAAAAAAAGATATTTATTCATTTAAACTTGTTCAAATTTGAGCCGATGTGTTCAACACCCTGTAGCTTTTATTGCAAATATTAAGTAAAAATTATGTTAACTTGTCCTTGACCTTGCTAAATTCCAAATTTGAATATATTTGTCACAAAATTGAAAACGTTATTTAGGATTGAATTGATGCTTGAAAATGTGACTTTTTTTCTTTAAACTTAATTATCTCAGAAACTATAAAGTTTTGTTATAGTAAACCCTTAATAAAAAAGATTTAAAATTATAAGCTAAATCGAAAATACGTTTCGTATATAGGGTGTTCTATTTAAAAAAATACAACTTTATGCTGTCCTAGTTTTTTGGCTCACCCTGTAGAGTCCTAAATATTTTTAAAATCTGCGTAAAAATAAACTGTATCAAACAATGAATATAGTTTCTTTGTTAATTTCACCGAAAAGGCACAAACCTACTTCATCCAATCGTTGACTCACCCTGTACATAAAAAGAGATTAAAGTGAAATTTTCAGTTTGTTTAGTAAAGTTCCTTTTATAGATACAACAAAAAATATTGTTCAATACAGTAAGAATAAAAGTTAAAACTCGCTATTAAAAATGGAAGTTAAAACCGGAACCGCAACATTAATTCAATAATAAAATTCACAAATTTACCGGACCCGAGAGAGAAAAACAAATCGAATTTTTCCGCTTATGAAAACGCCCGTCTCTCATGAGACCGCGACACATGTGCTACATGGAAATGTCGGAAATTTATCCCCCGTTCTCAGGGGGTGCCACGAAAGTTCTATCAAAATACTCCCCAAGGGGTTTTAGCGTTTCACGAAGGGTTTTATATTCTGATTTTAATTTCGGTGTAGAGCATCGGCTCTGGGAGATAGAGAATATTAATTAGAGGGATGAAAAATATATCCACCCCAGCAGAATCTCTTTTCCGAGAGTAAGTAATAGGGGGATTTATTTTGAACGATACGGTGGCGTAATGTGTTGTGAAGGGGATTTTTTTGACGGTAATTTGGGGGTGATAAGAATGGGTTGATAGGAAGGATGTTACGAAAGAATATATTATCGAAATATTACTTTTTATAGAGTTTTTTTGTTAAAGTAGCGGATAAATTCAAGATAAAGCATATACAAATATAATACAAAAAAAAATTATGACTGATGTTATAACGGCTATCCGTGGGAGTTTAAAGCATCCTGATTCCATAGATTTTTATATAATACTAGCGACCCGCCCCGGCTTCGCACGGGTGCAATGCTGATACTAAATACACTACAGAAAAACTGTGACTATTTATTTTATTTTTACAACAATTATTACATCGGCCTCCGACGCGCTATTTATAGGCACGCTGCCGCCGCCCCGGTCGGCCAGTACCGGCGCAAGCGCTACTTCCCGCAATTTTAAATCTGTAATATCTTCGAAAATATTCATTTAAATCTTGTGCTGTAAAGGACCATATAGATCTATATTAAATCAACAATGTATTTAAGCTATTTAATTGGATAAGGATTAATGCTGTATTGGTTAAAATCGCTTCAAAATTTGCCATTATTTGTCGTAAAAAGTAAATGACAAAAAAATGTTATTGTGGGATATCCATGAGAGATAGACATATACCATCGCGGAGTTTTCTGTAGACCTTTTCAATGTGTACAAATAATTAGTACATTATTTTGATAAATCTCGTAGGGTTCAGCCTGCGTTTGCAATGTAAGCGGAAAAAAATATGATAATTGACGACATCACATTAGAAACCTCAAAAATAACAGTATTTCTCCACTATTTAATGGATGTTATTATACATATAAACCTTCCTCTTGAATCACTCTATCTATTGAAAAAAACCGCATCAAAATCCGGTGTGTAGTTTTAAAGATTTAAGCATACAAAGGGACATAGGGACAGAGAAAGCGACTTTGTTTTATACTATATAGTGATTTATACATAAGTTCAAAACAATAATAAACAAGATATTTTAAGGATAACAGGATTTATTTACAAAAATACACATGAAAATACATTAATAGTAACTCTTTTGTTCATAACTTTTTTGCAATTGTTTACTTTTGTTTATATTCCTGATCGCTTTCTCTCATAAGAAACCAACAATAATTCCCCATTGTTGGAAATTTATATATAAAGGGTGTTTTTTATAGAAATATAGAACTTTTAAATGGAATAAAACAAAGATGAAATTGACATGAAATTTACTTTATTCGAAAATTAAAATTTGATATCACTATAATCTTGAAAATTTTATAAAACTTATTTTTTTTTGTTGAAAAACACCTCATAAAACCCAAGAGGAGTACAACATGTATATATATATATATATATATATATATATATATATATATATATATATATATATATATATAAATCAAAGATGAATTTTTTAAATTGACATTACTTTATTCGAAAGATAACCTTCTGGCATTATAATTTAAATATGACTTCTGGCATATGACCGCCACGGCTGGCTCGGACGTAGTCTAATCTGGAAGTCCAATTTTCGATGATTTTTTCCAACATTTGTGGCCGTATATCGGCAATAACGCGGCGAATGTTGTCCTCCAAGTGATCAATCGTTTCGAGCTTATCGGCGTAGACTAGCGACTTCACATATCCCCACAGAAAATAGCCTAGCGGCGTTAAGTCGCACGATCTTGGAGGCCAATTCACGGGTCCGAAGCGTGAAACTATGCGGTTACCAAACGTTTCCTTCAATAAATCAATTGTGGCACGAGCTGTGTGACATGTTGCGCCGTCTTGTTGAAACCACAGCTCCTGCACATCATAGTTGTTCAATTGATGAACGAAAAAGTCAGTAATCATGGCTCTATAGCGGCCACCATTGACTGTAACGTTCTGACCAGCATCGTTTTTAAAGAAGTACGGACCAATGATTCCACCAGCCCATAAAGCACACCCAATAGTCAGTTTTCTGGATGTAACGGTGTCTCAACATACACTTGAGGATTATCATCACTCCAAATACGGCAGTTTTGTTTATTGACGTATCCATTCAAACAAAAGTGAGCTTCATCGCTAAACAAAATTCGCTTATGAAAATCGGGATCAACGGCAATCTTGTTTTGGGCCTATTCACCGAATCTACGCCTTGCTAGGTGATCGTGTGGCTTCAATTCTTGCACGAGTTGGATTTTGTAAGCACACAAAACAAGATCTTTCCGCAAAATCTTCCATAAAGTGAATGGACACATATCCAGTTCCTGTGTACGATGGCGGATAGATTGATTCGGGTCTTCCTCTACGCTACGCTCTACAGCAGCAATGACTTCTTCTGTACGCACTGTACGACGTCTCTGTGGATGCGTATTATCATTTAGAATAAACGTGGTGCGAAAACGTTCCATAGTTAATCGAATTAATTGCTCTGATGGACGATTATGTTGACCGTAAAATGGACGTAGTGCGCGATACGTATTTCGAACAGAACCATGATTTTCAAAATAAATTTGCACAATTTGGAAGGGTTGTTCAGGCGTCAGTCTATTCATGTTGAAATGCCAAACCAAACTAAACATAAATCACTTGACAGCTGACAAAATGGCCGCCAGTTAAAAAAGTGTTGCCAACTTTAAGTTCTATACCTCTATAAAAAACACCCCAGAAGTTTATATTGCGTATCTAATTACTAGTAGCTGACTGTTTTTAGTTATATTTTGTATTTGACTAATTTAATATATTTATTGAGACAAATAATTTCTTGAAATAACACCTTTATTTACCAAATGCGAAAAGTAGGCCGCTATTTACAAGTTGTCATATTAAAAAAAAGTTGTTACTAACTGTCAGTGGAAAATTTGTCAAGAAAAAGTCAGTCTCGTAATATTTTCACGAACAAACAGGAAAAACAACCAAAGTGGATTTTTAATGGTGGTAAATTTCAGCAAATTGTTTGGCCAATTAAAATACAATTATTTTCTTAGCTCCAGCTAAGTGGTCCTTTAGTAATATAAAGGGTTTTCCAATAAGAGGTGTTATTTTGATATTGAAAGAAAAATGCCATTTTTTAAGATAAATGATCGGATATTTATTACATTATAAAGAGGAAGGTATGCCGTTAATGATGGAAAATAACATCAGCCAAATGACCACCACGACCATGCCTACAGGACCATATCCTTTTCATGAAATTTTCCATAACCAAATCGCAAAGTGGCTGCCTTATGTCCTCGATAGCCTCACGAATTCCATCTTTGAGGTCTTGAATCGACGCTGGGCTGTTGGCGTAGACCTTGTCTTTCACGTGGCCCCAAAGGAAGAAATCGCAAGGTGTCACATCACAAGATCTCGGTGGCCAATTGTGATCACCTCTTCGAGAGATAACACGGCCCGGAAACTTTTCCCGTAAAAGATCAATGGTTTCGTTGCTTGTGTGGCACGTAGCGCCGTCTTGTTGAAAGTAAACGTGGTCCAGATAAATACCATCCAATTCCGGCCATAAAAAATCATTAATCATCTCTCGATAGCGCAATCCATTCACCGTAACTGTTGCTCCAGCCTCATTTTCGAAAAAGTAAGGTCCAATGACCCCGCCGGACCATAAACCGCACCAAACAGTCACACGTTCAGGATAGAGAGGCTTTTCAACAATAACTCTTGGGTTTTCCGAGCCCCAGATGCGACAATTTTGTTTGTTGACGAAGCCACCGAGGTGGAAATGGGCCTCATCACTGAAGATGATTTTTCGATGGAATTCCGGATCATTTTCATGCATTTCAAGAACCCAATCAGCAAAGGCACCACGTTGTTGATGATCGGCCGGCTTGAGTTCTTGCGTTAACTGAACTTTATAAGCCTTAAGACCCAAATCTTTATGCAAAATACGGTGTAATGACGTTTGTGGAATCCCTAATTCCAAAGAACGACGGGGAATGGACAAACCTGGGTTTTCTTCAACACTTTCGGCTACAGCAGCAATATTCTCGGCTGTTCTTGAGCGACGTGCACGGGTTTTCTTCTTCACATAACTAACTTGTCCCAACAGCTCGAATTTTTTCACCAATTTCTTTATTGCGCTCCGACAAGGTGCTTCATGACGACCCAAAAATGTTCGAGTTTTACGAACCGTCTCTGCCAAATTTTCACCATTTTTATAGTGAATTTTAATAATTTCAATGCGTTGTTGAAGCGTGTATCGTTCCATCTTTATTTATGGCGTAGTTTCTACTTGTCAAACGTCAAAAACTTACAGCTTCAAAAGTGACATCTACCGAAATAGCGGGCTTTTCAAAATGACACCTCTTATTGGAAAACCCTTTATTTATTCTTTAATACGCAACATTGTATTATTTTTCGAGCTATCGAAGTAAATGGTGAATCTCCTAAACTTGGGAATTACGCTACCCATCATTGTAGGATCCCATCTAACTTGGTTTGGGGTGGATCAAGCCTCTCTCTTTGGGGGTGGAGCGGTGATATCACAAAAGTACAGTATGACAAGTGAAAGCAAGTTGTCGACGGGAGAAGACCAGCAACATTCCCATTTTTATTTCAGAGAGGGGAAGGAGCGATCACAAGAAAAAAAAAATTGCCGACAGGGGGGGATAGCAGCAGCATACACATTCCTAGTATAAGAGACAGAATCGGGTCTATTTTCCTGAACTCAGAGCTCTTGAGGGGGGGGGGGCTATCGCAAGAAAAACAAGTTGTCAACGGGGGAGGAGAACCAGCACCATACAAATTCCTAATATAAAAGGCAGAATCGGTTCTATTTTCCTGAACTCAAAGCTCGTGAGAGGGAGGACGGGCGATCGCAAACATACACATTTCACTACTCAATTCAAGAACTAGAGAGAGCAATAAAAATATTACCAAAACCTCCAACGTACCTGCTTCAGTGCCGCAGGTAATTGAAGACTGCCGTAAATCTAATTATATTTAAATATTATAAGCTTTCATAAATTTACTTCAATAATAAAATCATTAATAGTTCAATGGGCAATGAACAACGTCCAAACGATTCCCATAATACTGTCAACAACTGGAGTGATACCGAAGAACCTCCTGCAGAACATCAAGGGACTGGGCCTTAGTGAGCATCTTTATAAGCCGATGCAGAAAGCAATTCTCCTAGCAACCGCGCGAACCGTCCGAAAATTCATGGGAAATGCAGCAGACAACGTCACCTCGGACCCGATAACATGGAAAGGGTTCCCACAGAGCTTCATACTTTTGGTGTCTTTGTATGCCTGGTATGAGTGAATAATCCCTGGAGGGAGTGCGAAGCCGTTTGGCTTGTAAATCATGATCAATTTAATTTCTGTCGGTGAGCAAAGTACACCTTATAGTGTGTCCTTAGTGATTTATCTTGTTTGCGTTTGTTTTTATATATTATTTGAGATTAGTGAGATACCCAAAAGATATGGCTTCCACCTCTATATTTATTCCAAATTGTTAGTACTCCTAAGCCACATTCGATCACAGGCAGACGAAAAACCTCGTTGGAAGAAGAGATGAAAACTGCAATAAAAGGAGTTGTACAGGGTGAGTCAACGATTGGATGAAGTAGGTTTGTGCCTTTTCGGTGAAATTAACAAAGAAACTATATTTATTGTTTGATACAGTTTATTTTTACGCAGATTTTAAAAATATTTAGGACTCTACAGGGTGAGCCAAAAAACTAGGACAGCATAAAGTTGTATTTTTTTAAATAGAACATCCTATATACGAATCTTATTTTCGATTTAGCTTATAATTTTAAATCTTTTTTATTAAGGGTTTACTATAACAAAACTTTATAGTTTCTGAGATAATTAAGTTTAAAGAAAAAAAGTCACATTTTCAAGCATCAATTCAATCCTAAATAACGTTTTCAATTTTGTGACAAATATAATCAAATTTGGAATTTAGCAAGGCCATGGACAAGTTAATATAATTTTTACCTAATATTTGCAATAAAAGCTACAGGGTGTTGAACACATCGGCTCAAATTTGAACAAGTTTAAATGAATAAATATCTTTTTTTTTAAATGGTACACCCTGTATATTTTCATGTTATTTAATAGAGTAATAAAAACCCTAAAAGTTTTGTTCAATATATCCTATACCTATTTATAATAGTTTTTGAGATATTTCAAGTTTTTCTTATTTTCCATTCTTTTTTACAGAAATAGTCTTCATTATCATAGTAGCCATGTAAAATAATAAAAAAAAACTACAGAAACAAACAGAATGTGGTTAAATATGATGAAATACATTATTCGTTATATTACAACGGCAATAGTTTAATTAAATATAAAGTGAAAAAATTAACACAACAATAACGACAAGGCAAATATTTACTTTTATACTAAATTGAAACAAAAAAATTACCTATTAAATACTGAGATTAATTATTTCTTTTTAATAAGTGTTCGAATAAACGACCCTCTTGTGCAATGCACAAATTTAGTCTTTTTTGCAGATTTTCTCGGACCCTGGTTAAAATTAGTGGCGTTATTGTTCTACAGGTATCCCTAATCCTGTTTAGCATATCTTCCACTGTTGTTGGTGGATTAACATACACCTTATTTTTAATATAACCCCATAGGAATAAATCTAATGGGGTGATGTCGCAAGACCTTGGTGGCCACTCAATGAAACCCCCACGTCCAATCCATTTTTGCGGATATCGTTGGTCCAAAAACGCACGAACTTCACGATGGTAATGCGGAGGCGCACCATCGTGATGGAACCACATACTGTCGAGCCCATCCCTATCGAGACCTTGAAGCAGTTGGTGTAGTTCTTCTTGTAGAAAGTTCAGGTAACTATGGCCATTTAGTGGTTCATTAAAAAAGTGGGGTCCAATAATTCGATTATGATGAATACCACACCAAACATTTAATGACCAGTGGTTTTGATGTTGCACCTCTCTAATCCAAAATGGGTTTTCTGTGGTATAATAATGCATGTTGCGTCCATTTACGGCACCGTTACTTCTAAAAGTAGCTTCATCACTAAACATTACCTTGGATAATAAATTTGGATTTAATTGAATCTCCGCATTTATTGTACGACAAAAGTTTACACGACTTTCAAAATCCTGTCCATGCAATTCTTGGTGTAATTCCATGTGATATGGATGATACCTATATTTCTTGGTAGTAGATTAGCGGTGGATTGTGATGTTTCACATAATGCTGCTAACTGACGGCTACCAATATAAAGATTTTCCTGAACATTTAACAATACTTGTAGTTCTTTTTCTTCATTAGTTACTGGTTTGTTGACCACTTTACGTTTTGGATAATCAACAGTACCAGAAGAATCAAATCTTTGCATTAAGTTTTGAAAAGTATGGGTATTAGGCTGACGTCGATCAGGATACTTCATTTTGTAAATTCTTTGAGCAAGAAGGTTTTTTTGAGCCTCTCCTATTGTATAAATCATATCTATAAACTCATTCTTTGGAAAATTCATTTTACAATATAAGATGAATGCAAAAAAACCAAACTACACTACATAAAAACCAAAAGAAGCGATTGCGGTTATAAATTTGACACACAGAAAAATGTTCTTTTACATTGTTTTTGCCATGGCTACTATGATAATGAAGACTATTTCTGTAAAAAAGTATGGAAAATAAGAAAAACTGAAATATCTCAAAAACTATTATAAATAGGTATAGGATATATTGAACAAAACTTTTAGGGTTTTTATTACTCTATTAAATAACATGAAAATATACAGGGTGTACCATTTTAAAAAAAGATATTTATTCATTTAAACTTGTTCAAATTTGAGCCGATGTGTTCAACACCCTGTAACTTTTATTGCAAATATTAGGTAAAAATTATGTTAACTTGTCCATGGCCTTGCTAAATTCCAAATTTGATTATATTTGTCACAAAATTGATAACGTTATTTAGGATTGAATTGATGCTTGAAAATGTGACTTTTTTTCTTTAAACTTAATTATCTCAGAAACTATAAAGTTTTGTTATAGTAAACCCTTAATAAAAAAGATTTAAAATTATAAGCTAAATCGAAAATACGATTCATATATAGGGTGTTCTATTTAAAAAAATACAACTTTATACTGTCCTAGTTTTTTGGCTCACCCTGTAGAGACCTAAATATTTTTAAAATCTGCGTAAAAATAAACTGTATCAAACAATAAATATAGTTTCTTTGTTAATTTCACCGAAAAGGCACAAACCTACTTCATCCAATCGTTGACTCACCCTGTACATACATTTTATTATGAGAAGTAGATCCCAATCGACAAAATTCTAACTAAAACCAGACACTTTTGTCATGCAAGAGTAACAGTCGTTAAAATGATTTGTTAGTTCTCGCCAAATCATTGGAATTGTAAAAGGCATAGAAGAACGTTTGCAATTTAACTAGTTACTTAGATTTGCCGAAATTAATTTTCTCGATTTGACATTAACGCAGAAATGCAAAAAGTGAAAAATTTTAAAAATTTGAGACTAAATCGGATCCAAAACAAAACTGATCAAGTAATTATCTTAATAATAATTCATACTACCCTTCATCTAGAAAAAATATAATCATAGGATTAACAGATCGGGAACTAGTTTTAACCTCACTTGATGAATATTATAACCAAGCAACGTACTTTTAAATTCTACAACAAAAAATATTCTTATATGTTATTCTCCTTTTAAGCCGAGAAAAAGGAACGATATATAGAAAGTTTATTGCCTGCAAACACTACTCTGCCTATTTGTCCATACGCGTTTCGACCACATCATGGTCTCATCAGTGGAGCTGTATCGATATATAGTCTTTGTAATCGTAAGTCAAGACTCATCTAAGGTTCTGAAAGTCTCTACTTGGTATTTATTACCTTACATGAAAGCATTCTGGAATCTTTCAAAGAATATTTGTGAAATATCCGTGAAAAATATTAATTGAAAAGTTATATCTAAGCATAACGTAAGTCTCTTTGTGTGCTTACATTGAGTTTACATCGATATATGTTTATATATATATATATATATATATATATATATATATTGTTACGAATGACTAGGAGAAACTTTTTGATACACCCTTGTGTGAAAGGTGTTGTGTTTTATTCTGTAATTTTAGAGAGACACAATAGTAACAATTGGTGTCAGAAGTGAGGATTATCACCGGGTTTCCAGAAAATTGTATTGGAAATTAGAAGAGATAAAGAAAAACAGATTTCACTGTTGTATTTGTTATCAAGAAGATAAGACTAATTTTCTATAAAGTCCTAGAATGTTATATTTTGAAACTCAAAGAGATAGTGAAAAACTGACTTCAACATCGAATTGGCCATTAAGAAAGAGGCTCAGAACTGAATTTTCCGCAAAGTTCTAGAACATCCTATTTGAAAATTAAAAAATAGTGAAAAACGGACTTCACAAGCAGATTTGTCATTAAAAAAGGGACTTGGAACTGAATTTTTGACAAAGTTGTAGAATATTCTATTTGAAAACTAGAAGATATAGCGAAAAAGTGACTTCACTATCGAATTTGTCATGAATAAAGAAGCCTAGAACTGAATTTTTGATAAAATTTTAGAATATTTTGTTTGGAAATTAAAAGAGATAGCAAAAAACTAACTTCACCATTGGATCTGGCATCAAGGAAGAAGTTTAGGAATTGGTTTTCAAGAACATTCTAGAAGTTTTTATGGTAATACTAGACAGTTGAAATGGAGCGAATAAATAAAACATTGGTTGGTTTTATGGAACAACTTCGCCTTAAAGACAAACAAGATGAAGAAACACGTCATCAAAAAGAAAGACAGGATGAAGAAGCAAGTTGCCAAAAAGAAAAACAGGAAGGAGAATCACGTCGCCAAAAGGGAGAACAACGTAGTTTAGAAAAACAGCAAGAAGGAAAACGTGGCAAAGAAGAAGAAAAAGTCGTGTGAAAGAAAAACAAGAAGAGTAAGAACGTTGCATTAAATATGAAGATAAACTTCGCAAATGGATACAAAAGGTCATTGTACATGGAAAGCACAAATTTTATTGAACTGTACAGGAACAAATGCAAAAGTTTGAAAAAAAGATAGGCGAAAAGCGACAAGACATAGCAGATAGATAATTGTTATTTCGCTGTGTTAAAATGTAATGGGAAATATTAGTGAAAGATGTTGTGTTTTATTCTGTGAACTCAGAAAGAATTTTTAAGAGACAAAATCGTCACATACAGAAATTAAGACGGTTTTAAATACAGAAATATGTTCACAATTCCTTTCTCATATAACTGAAAGCTTCCTCTAAAATACCAAATCATTTTATCAGTCACCGTCTTCTCTTCCTCTTCACTCCTACAATCCTAAACTTCCAAATTAATTTTTCCCCTTTTTTCTCAATTATATCGCTTCTCTCCGCACACAGCATACGCAACACACACACTCGAGGACGCAAATTAAACTCGGAGGGCGGGCTTCAACCGGAGGGGACAAATCCTCCATAAAAGGGTGCCATTATAGGGCTTCATTATAAGCCCTCAACCCTCCGTAAACGATTTAAATCACGGGGATCTAAAACATGGGAGGGTGACGTCGTATATATGACGCATAATGTCCTTCTTACAATTAAAATTTTCGTTTAACCGACTTAAGTGGTCCCGGAAATAAATAAGCTAAAATGGCGACGGGCTGGGGAGGAAGAAGGAGCGGAGGGGGAGGGAGGGTTGGAGAGTGTTTTATTTTTTGAATAGGTATATTAGAGTGTGTAGAGAAACAAAACTTAAAAAGGGTTTTTGTTTGTTGAGCTGTTATGTTTGTGTACACATGTTTTTGATTAAGGAGGTTTTTCCTTTTGTATTGGATCAAGCCTACTAAAGGTACTTCTGTATAATGTATTAGAAATTATTTTTAAATCAACTTTAAAAAAATGTACGTAATAGTAGATTAAATATATGAGTGATATCATTTGGAGAAATAAGTATATGTACACCGAAAGCAAAATGTAAATATACAGGGTATTCGGGGAAATGTGGGAAAACAAGTGAAAGGAATACATAAGTTCATATAAACTTTTTTCGTATAAGCCTCTTCTTAAGAGATATGGGCTCACAAAGAGCTGAAATGGAATCAAGTTTTTTACAAATAATTATTGAATCAATATCTCAATTTTTTTTTAATATGGTGTATACCAGGTAAGACCTTTCAAATTGCTATCCAAGAAAGTGTTGTCAATTACTCACAGCTGCAGGGACGGACTAGCTGTGATACTCATGTCCACATTTTTTTACGCTCGATATGATAAGAACTTTGGATAACGTCTTTTACATTTCTTTAACTATTGACTAAAAATTAAGTACTCTACATTCATTTTATTTACACTGTTTGTCCCATAACTTCTGTCCGATTGAATATGAAAAAGAGGAATTTTCCCTGTCACCATAGTTTCAATAAAAAGTTAAACTAACTGCTTGGTTAAAAACTTCATAAGAGGGTTCAATATGGGCTCCGTGAAATCTGATAAATTGGCGAGAACGACGAATTGCAGACTGCTGTGCCCGTTACATTAACTCAGCATTGTTCCTCATTTGATCACAACGAAATGTGATTCTTCGTAGAAGTTCCTCCCTGCTATCGGCCGGAGTGGACTACACCAAGGTTTTGAGGTATCCCGCACAGGTAAAAATCCAACGGTGTTAGATCGGGAGGTCGAGGAGGGTAGGCAATAGGTCCTCCTCTACCTATCCAACGGTTTGGATAGACGTTATTCAAGTGCTTTCGCACAGCAACGCTGAAATGAGGTGGTGCCCCATCGTACATGTAGTACATATTTCGACGGATGTGGTAAAAGCTCTAATAAATCCTGCAAAACGTTTTGGAGGATCTCCAAATAGAGTTCTCCATTCAGTCGTGCCGGCAATACGAATGATCCAATCAAAAATTGGCAATGATTCCTGCCCAGACATTAATTGATTGGAATTGATGTTGATGATGCGAAACAATAGTTGTTAAACTCTATTTCATCCGTGAAGAAAATAGTGCTAATGAAGAAGGAGTATCATCTACAAAATATTTTCCTCTAATTGCGGCGTACATACTGCCAGCATCAGAATTTCTTTTCCCAAAATTTCCTAAAATTATGAGGAAATTTAATAATATCACCTTATTAAATGGAATTGCCTACCATTCTCCCTTAGGCGTTGGTCAACTCGGTGTTTTCTGATCTGGAAGAGTATGATTAGGATATCTGTTATGATATAACCTCCTGGCTTCCAAAGCATTGCAACATGCAAGACCATATATCAGATGCATATCTGCATACTCAATAAATATGTATTCCATATTTCATACTATTCTACACTTAATTTCACCACGAAATTCAATAATCAGTAAATTAATATCCAAGTAAAGAACCAATGTGCCAGCCCTGTTATAGTTGACAAGTTCCAAAATGTAGGATATTTATTTCTTTCGTATCTAGCAACTAGTGCAATAACAATACTTTGTTTTTGGTGCCGATAAAAAAACGCACATTTTTTGCGAACCTAGGTCGAACTGCAATTTATAGAAATAGACGTTCATAACTAAAGAGGTAACATTTAATTTTAGATCGAATTTATTTTATCATAAGGTTGAAGGTTGAACATTTGATAGGAACAAATATGCATATTTTATCGACATACGCCAAATGCATGATGATAAAATGACGTTTCTTCGAAAACGGTTAGGATTAGCGACATGAATGAAGAGTATTTAATTTTTAGTCAATAGTTGAACGTATGTAAAAAACGTTGTCCAAAGTTCTTATCATACAGGGCGTTGAAAATGGGGTCATGAGTGTCACACCTAGTTCGTCCCTGCAGTTGTGAGTAATGCACTTTCTTGGACAGTAATTTGAAGAGTCTTACCTGGTATACATCATATTAAAAAAAAAATTAAATATACCAGGTGGTTCAATAATTATATGTAAAAAACTTGATTCCATTGCCGAAGAGGAAGATTATGCGGAAAAAGTTTATATGAACTTGTAGTATTCTTTCTACATGTTTTTTTCATGTCTGGGAGATTTCCTACATTTTACCGGACACCCCTTAATATATATATATATATATATATATATATATATATATATATATATATATATATATATATATATATAGTTGTAAATTCGTTTTCTGAATCCTTTTTTTGTATATTGTCTATTTTTAAGGTTCTTTTCAAGAAAATAATTTTTTTTTTCCGTTTCGACACTATTTGGTATATTTGTCACGAAAGCTAAAATGACAAAACAATAATATTTAAAACAAATTTCCTTATAACAGTTTACATCAAACTTACCATGCAAAAATACATATCAATTAAGAAACATATAATACGTTACATTCAAAATTTTTGACAATCACATTTACATTTTCGGTCAGTAAAATAAAGAAATTATAATTAAAATAATTATAATAAGACATATAAGCCTCTTACCAGAGGAATATTGACTAAAAACTTTGCCAGTATCTGAACATTGCGTCGCGAAAAGATTAATATTTGATTTTTTTCACTGGTGGAGAATTTTTTTTGTTTGTTTTACTTAATTTTTAAGGATAAATTATATAACAGATTATAAGTTTGAAATAAATTTTATTGAGTAAGTTTATGTATTTTTTGTCAATTATAGAGTGTTTATTTTATTTTTTCAATTTCGATGGCCTCCTAGATTTCACGTTTTTTTTTGTGAGGCTCAATTTTTAGCATTTTTGTTTTTTCATAATTAAATTTATGACTGTGTTGGGCTTCATGTTTAGGTAGTGCTGTTTGTTTTTTTTTACGACTGCAGTCCGTTTTGGAGATGCTGACTTGTTTGTCCTATGTATACTCTATTGCAGTTGGTATATGGAATTTCGTATACAACATGAGTATTTTTTTATCTTTTTTAGTTTTTGTCTTTAATTTTGTGAACAGAGAATTCAAACAATTGTACCCCCTGCGTGGAATGTTGTGCTTTAAGAGCATACTCTTTAATTGTTCCGATAACTCGTTTATATACGACAGTGTTAAGTAGGCTTGTTTTCCGACTATATTGTTTTTTTCCCTTCATGTTGAATTTTGTTATAAAAATTGTGTCTTCGCGTTTTAAATACAGAGTTGATTAAAACTTGAGGAAAATTGTTTTTTATTAGTGCGTCATTGGCCTTTGTTATTGATTCCTGGTTTAAATATTAGTCTTTTGCCATTTTAGCTTTCTTGAAAAAGACTTTAACTAGTGTCGAAACGTTGAATATATGTTTTAGACAAAAAAAATCTTTTCTTAAAAAGAACCTTATTCCCAAGAAAATAAAAACAGACTATATATATATATATATATATATATATATATATATATATATATATATATATATATATATATATATATAAATTTTTCATCAGCATTGGTATATTGATTATTTTATTTGGATATCCTCTTGGGTAATAGGTTGTAAAATAAATTTCAAAAGTTAATTTTTTTCTCTCCTATATTTACTTACGACGTTTCGCACATCGTGTCGTATTTTTTCGAGTTTTTTTCCCTTAAACAGAAGATTTGTATATACTAAAAACAGAAACATTTAGAACACACTCAAACATCTTAAAGTACTCTAAAGTTTTGTATGACATATTACATTTCAGTTCCGAACGAAATCCAAGCAAAACTTGAATTCAATTTTAACAATACCAAAATATTAACTCAAGGCCCAAATTATCATAAATTAACTATAAAAGAAATGATAGATATTAAAAAAGGAAAAAACGCCGTAAATGATAAAAAAGATATAAGTAATCTCAGTCAAATTTACCATAATCTAATTAACCAAAGCTAAGGATTCAAAAATAAATAAAAAGATAAACAGAAATAGCCATGAACTTGTTTTATACCCTGTACTAATTCTATAAAATATTCCGGACACTCTATATAGTACATTTTTTTTAAATACAAAGTCAGAACTACTCAAAGAAATAGGTCAAAAAAATAAATTCCATCACATCAAATTAAGATATATTTAATAATGTTAATACTCTTGAACTGACAAACTCCAAGCTAGGCTATCTGAAAAAAATTTTAATTATATCTATTGATGATTTTAAAATGAAATGTAACATATTATATAAAACCTTTCAGTGTTTTAAGATGTTTAAGTGTGTTTTAAATGTTCTTGTTTTTCATTAGTATAAATCTTCGGTTTAAGGAAAAAAAAATTGAAAAAGCACAACACGATGTGCGAAACGTCGTAAATAAATATAAAAAAATTAACTATTGAAATTTATTTTACAATCTATTGCCCAAGAAGATATCCAAATAATATATATATATATATATATATATATATATATATATATATATATATATATATACAGGGTGTCCAAGATAAGGATCCTAAGCATGGGGATCTCGGAAACAGTTGGAGATACGAGGTCGGTTAAATTAGAGAAAAGTTGCGCAATTTAGTGCTAAATTAAACGCAGTTAAAAAAATTTAAAAATTTCAAACAGTTCCGGAGATTTCCGGAAAAAAACGAAATTTGGCAAAATCGTTTTTAATTTTTGCAGGCTTTATTTAAAGAGATATCAGAAAATAAAAGGTAGATTCTCATTGCCACTTTCTATTTTTTATAATTTGGTCTAAACAAAATTTAAATCCGACGTTTCATTTCTGAGATACCATCATGAACTTTCATTTTTTATATGGAACAAAAAAAAGTATTCCATGTATTTGATAGCATTTTTTATTACAAATTCAACGGTGTATCACCCTTGCATATCGAATACGTAGTTCAAGTACTTTCCATAAGAGCTCCGTGAGAGCGAGAGAGAAAGGTATATCAGTTTTATAAAAGCCAATGAACTACACACTTGATATGCAAGTGTGATACACCGTTGAATTTGTAATAAAAAATGCTATCAAATACATGGGATACTTTTTTTGTTCCATATAAAAAATGAAAGTTCATGATGGTATCTCAGAAACGAAACGTCGGATTTAAATTTTGTTTAGACCAAATTATAAAAAATAAAAAGTGGCAATGAGAATCTACCTTTTATTTTCGGATATCTCTTTAAATAAAGCCTGCAAAAATTAAAAACGATTTTGCCAAATTTCGTTTTTTTCCGGAAATCTCCGGAAGTGTTTGAAATTTTTAAATTTTTTTAACTGCGTTTAATTTAGCACTAAATTGCGCAACTTTTCTCTAATTTAACCGACCTCGTATCTCCAACTGTTTCCGAGATCCCCATGCTTAGGATCCTTATCTTGGACACCCTGTATATATATATATATATATATATATATATATATATATATATATATATATATATATATATATATATATATATATATATATGTTTATAAGGCTTTTACGGATTCCTCCGTGTGAGATGCATTAGCAGTAGTTATATCCACATTATGTTGTTGTAGTGCTGAAATCACATTCAGCAAACGTACAACTATATGCAACTCCGTATGTAAGTGAAGTAAAATGCGAAACAGTGAATGCAAACTTCGTTCCATCATATCCTTTCTGTGTTAGAGGCTGCACAGTTAGAATTAATTGTAATAAAACACAATTCATCCTATTCCACCACCATCGAGATGGTGGCCTACCTGTACTACCATACCAAGAAGAAAGTCAAAGCTTACCCTCCTCGCCACAGTGATACGGCAGAGATACATGTTTCATCTCTCACTAGACTCATCAGGGTACAGACATGCACCTGGCTGGCACAGAAAGGATATGATGGAGCGAAGTTTGCATTCACTGTTTCGCATTTTACTTCACTTACATACGGAGTTGCATATAGTTGTACGTTTGCTGAATGTGATTTCAGCACTACAACAACATAATGTGGATATAACCACTGCTAATGCATCTCACACGGAGGAATCCGTAAAAGCCTTATAAACATATATAAGCCATCCGACGAGAGGTCGGCGAAGCCGCGTTCAGTGTTCCATGCCTCCTTCCGATCTGTCCTTTGCACAGCCAGGTGCATGTCGGTACCCTGCTGAGTCTAGTGAGAGACGAAACATGTATCTCTGCCGTATCACTGTGGCGAGGAGGGTAAGCTTTGACTTTCTTCTCGGTAGGCCACCATCTTGATGGTGGTGGAATAGGATGAATTGTGTTTTAATACAATTTATTCTAACTGTGCAACCTCTAACACAGAAAGGATATGATGGAGCGAAGTTTGCATTCACTGTTTCGCATTTTACTTCATATATATATATATATATATATATATATATATATCATATTTTCTTTATTTTGTCTTTTCTTGGGTTTAGGTTCCTTATTTAACACAAAACGTGCAAAACAATTGACGTTTCGCCCTTTATTTAAGGCATTTTCAAAATTTTTTGTTTTATTTTCCTTCCTAAAAATATTTTTATATAATTAAAACATTTACACAAGAAACATATCTACAATTTTAAAAAACATTTTGTTACTTTATTAATAATGAAATTCAATCTTTACATCGTCTATTGAGGATACATGGAATGCGAATGTGTTTTATTTTTTATATTTTACAATGCACAAAAAAAAAAACAAAATAAGGTATACGTTTACTTTTATGTTTAAGAGGATATTCAATTTTTGATTCTTATTTGACAGGATCGAGTACTTAATATTTTTGTTTAAATTAGGCTTGTGTAAATGTGGCTCAAATTTCCCATATCTGTTCTGTCGTTAACAGTGTTTTTGCCTTTTTTAATTTCAATCACTTCCTTTATCTGTAATTTTTGGTAATTCATATCTTTGTTTTTTATTATGGTACTGTTATAATCAAAAGTATGTTTTTCGGTCTGTGTGTGTTTGTTTACCGCTGTTGAGGCGTTTTTCGTATATTTATGGCCTGAGATTTTGGAAAGAGTTCCTGCTCATCCCAAAAGTTGTATTTTAAAGTTGGAAAAAGAAAAGTATTGGAGCCTCCTGGACAGTCCATCTCCAGATGAATAGTTTTTTCCATTAAATGTTCCCCCACTACTTACACCACCCACGACACTTCGAGGTTGACACATGACAGGTGTCAGTATAAAATGGTGGAATAGTTAAGTAGGATGTTTGGCTGTTTTCTAACTTTCTAGAATTTCAACGAATTTTTACAATTACATCAAAATATGCCTCTAAATACAATTACAAAGTGCTAATGTTGGGCTCTTTCCCTGTTTTTCAAAGGTGTACTTGCTTAATATTCAAACCACATTGGTGCGTTACTTAATAATTGTAGGTTAAGTTTATACTCTAACTGTTTAATTAATAATTGTAGAGATGTCCTAAAGAAGAGATAAATAAATTCTTGAAAGCTTGATAGAATCAAAAAAGGTTTTTTTTCTCGTTACCAAGACCTACAAATTTAGACAGACTGCATCCCCAATAACCCTAATTTGGAATACTGTTTCTTGACTAGCCAATCGCGACTACTTCCTATATATATATATTAATGAATAATCATTAATTCACAAAATAGAACTATCAATTAGTTCATTAGTTGAAAATGTTTGAAAATAATAATTTAGTGAAGTAATTAGTAATGTTTTTAATAACAGAGATATCCAATATAACAACAAATTAAAAAATATTGTTTATTTTTGAATTTCCGGCCGCGTTTATCATAGTAGATGGCGTCCTCAGAAAATCTGGCTGTTTACATTTTCTATTTCCTCTGCTGGAAATCCGGCAAACGACATACACGATGAAAAACAAAACCCTTGGAAAAGTCTTTCAGGCATGAAGAAAAAATTGCAAGTGCGGTGACTGGAGAGCTTTTCAGAAATTTCTTTTGTTCGAATTGTTTTGCGTCTTCAGTCTGTTTTTTTTTGTCGCAAAAGTATAGGGTGTTTTTATTTAATTAGAAGGGGAAAAGTAAATGAATTCTGGGATATTAAATTTTAGGAAACTTTTTTGTTATTTATTGAAAATGCACGAGGTTATTTAGATGTTTGTTTTGATTAGTAAGCATTTACAGTTGGGGCTTGTTGTGACCTTTTTCTGTCGAAAAATGGGCCCAAAATTTTGGGACCTATATTATAAGTACAATATTTTAAGACCTATACTGGGATCCTAATTGGATGCATATTAAAAAAAGTAACGTCATGCGATTTCAGCTGCCATATTGCATCCTCCATAGGGTGAAATCAAATTTACCAACGAAATTGTGAAAACAGATATCAAAACCTTTATTAGAGTCCATTTAGACGTTAATCGGATGCTATCTGACGGTGTTATTACCATATTTTGGAAAAAAGATCAATTTCACTTGATTTCAGCTGCCATATTTAATCTACTATAGTATGAAATCAATTTTGCCATTCTTTTTTTTTTTAAATGTAGACCTTTTGTTTGGCCCTTATAAGACATCATTCGCGTAAAACCAAGTTTGGGCGGCAGGAGTCATTCGTTTACAAAGAATAATGCCTCCTATATATATACATATATATATATATATATATATATATATATATATATATATATATATATATATATATATACAGTGCCTTCATTTCAAAACGAACCATCCTTAATAACTTTGTGAAATAGAAAAATTAAAAAAAAAAAGAAAAAACACGTCAATTTAGATATACAGGGGGAAGTTTAATTTTGCATTTGTTAAAAGTCTGTCAATCACCTCCTCACCTCCAGCTAACCTCACTTTGATATGTCAAATGGGAACCCCCACCTTGTGACACATCATTGTAAGCAGCATAAAATTGTCTATCCAACCGTATAAAAAAAATTAAATCGGTTGACGTACAAGCGAACAGTGTGCAAAAATGTCTTGTAATAATGCATAATATATCGGCCTCGAACTTTAGTATGTCAAATGATTACCCTATAGTGTGATACATCATTTTAAAGGACGTCCGATCTGCTATCCAACGATGTCAAAAAAAATTAAGTTAATAGACGTTATAGGCAATTAGGATGCAAAAATGTGTGTTAAATATAAGCAGTTTATTCAGTTTTATTCAGTTGAAGAAAATTATTTTATTAAATGTTCAAAATGTGCGCCGTTATTAGCGAGACAATAAAAAAGCCTATTTTGAAATTCCCCACGAACATTGGCAAGGGTTTCTCTGCTAATTCCTCTACATTCCCGAACAATTCGATCTTTTAAATCGTCAATATTTTCAGGTGGGGTTTTATAAACCTTGCTTTTTAAATACCCCCAAAGAAAAAAGTCTAGAGGGGTTAGGTCTGGAGACCGTGCTGGCCATTCAATTGCACCACGTCTGCCAATCCACGTCCCTGGAAAATGTTCATCAAGCCACTCTCGAATTGCCAAAGCGTAGTGCGGGGGAGCTCCATCTTGCTGGAAATGCAAATTATTTTCATTTAGTACCATAACAGCATTTTCATCCACTTGATTTTCTAAAGATTGCACAATGGCAGGGTATATTATGTTTTCTAAAAGGTTTAAATAAATTTGCCCAGTTAAATTATCTTCCAAAAAAAATGGCCCGATGATTTCATTGCCATAAATTCCTGCCCACACGTTAATTTTTTCGGGATATTGAGTATGCCCTTCTCGGAAAAGGTGCGGATTTTCATTATCCCAGTATCTGCAGTTATGTCTGTTAACCAGTCCATTTAGAAAAAAAGTTGATTCATCACTAAAGCAGATATTCTTAGGTAAATGGGGGTCCTCGTCAATTCGTTGGCACATTAATTCGCAAAATTGAATTCTCCTATCAAAATCGTCTTCTCCGAGTTCTTGAAGAATTTGAATTTTGTAGGGAAAAAACTTATTTTGTTTTAAAACTTTATGCACAGAGCCAGCAGAAATGTTGGTTAAATCTGCGACCTTTGAGATGGATAAAGTTGGATCTATTGCAAACTGTCCTAGTACCTCGATTTGGCATGCTTCATCTACAACCCTTTTCTCAATAGATTTTTTATTACAAACGGATCCCGTTTCTTCAAACTTTCGTACCAATTCGAGTACATATTTATGGCCCACGTTTTTGTCTTGATGCCTCTCGTTAAATGCTCTGGCGGTTCTACGAGCGCACCGATCTTCAGCTCCATAGAGAAAAATTATTTCTATTCTTTCGGCTAGCGTATACACCATTTATATTCACGTTTCAACTAGGCGTCACAATGACAATTTTAACAATAATAAACAACTGGTGTTTAAAGATCTTAAAAATTTTATTTATTGCAGTGATTTCTTGTACCTATCAGGTACCGCAAAAAATATCATTGAAATAAATACACTAGATTGATTAGACTGCAATGAATTTTGCGATGAATTTTAAAACAGGCTTAGTTTTTTTCTCGCAAATATTTTAACTGTTTATTATTTTAAAAAAATATTTATTTTAAATTTAAAATAATATTTTACTCTATGAAGTAGCCATTTGACATAATAAAGTTTAATGTGATAAGGTGTCTATTATTACCACACATCTATTCTTACTATTCGCTTGTACATCAACAGATTTTGTTTTTTTTTATTGGCTAAATAGGAGATAGTATGCCCTTTAAAATGATGTATCACACTATAGGGTAATCATTTGACATACTAAAGTTCGAGGCCGATATATTATGCATTATTACAAGACATTTTTGCACACTGTTCGCTTGTACGTCAACCGATTTAATTTTTTTTATACGGTTGGATAGACAATTTTATGCTGCTTACAATGATGTGTCACAAGGTGGGGGTTCCCATTTGACATATCAAAGTGAGGTTAGCTGGAGGTGAGGAGGTGATTGACAGACTTTTAACAAATGCAAAATTAAACTTCCCCCTGTATATCTAAATTGACGTGTTTTTTCTTTTTTTTAAATTTTTCTATTTCACAAAGTTATTAAGGATGGTTCGTTTTGAAATGAAGGCACTGTATATATACATACATATACATATACATATATATATATATATATATATATATATATATATATATATATATATATATATATATATATACAGGGGGTTTTATTAAGGGTCGCCAGGAAGTGATAGTCCGAGAACTAAAAAGTCCCGTTAAAAAAAATGGGCAAGAAAAACTGCTGGAAATGATTTTTAAGTTCCAAACTCTGTCGCTAGGGAGCATAATTGCTATGTTCATGTAAAAAAAGATATTTTTCTTGAAAATATTCCTATATAAGCTATCAAAAAATATTACACTGATAATTTTACTACAATTCTATATCTTTTTGATTTAACAATTTTTGCTGTAAGATGTAAAATTAGGGCAGAAGAGGAGGGGAAAGTCTACTCATAAAGTTACCATAAGTTTGATTTGGCTGAACCGAATTGGATAAACTTGGTCTGGTTTAAGAAAGGAAGATTTGACAATTAAAACGAGATAATAGCTATAATAGAACGGTTTTCGTGGCCCTCGCTAGAAAGTGTTATTTGGAACCTTCCTCTTTTTTTCAATTTGTCTTCGAAATTTTGAATGGAAAGATACAGTTTTTATATCATATTTGGAAAGTATAATAAATATGCAAGAAAACATGTAAAAAAAGTAATTCGATATCTTTATTTGTTTCGGAATTATGACCAAAAGAATAATTGATATCCCTTAGACGGGAAAAGCAATTGTTTTCAAAGGTCCGTGGTCAAGCGTGCCATGAAAAAAAGTAGACTCCCCCCCCCTTCTCTCCTGTCTTAACTTTACATCTTACAGCAAAAAGTGTTAAACAAAAAAGTTGCCTAATTATAAATTTATCAGTGTAACATTATTTTGATAGCTTATGTAGGGAAAATGTATTTATTTACACGATCGTAGCAATTAAGCCCCCTAGTGACAGAGTTAGGAACTTTCTTTCCAAAGTTCTGGACTATCACTTCCTGAGATATTGTACCGGGTCACCTTTAATGAAAAATCCTATATTTATATACATAATAATTTCAATGAAAAGACTATCACCGAAATAATTAATAAACTAACATATAAATTTTATAATAACCTAATAACAAGAAACATAGAACATAAACAGCAAAAATATGTAGTATTATCTAGAGAGCTGTTAAAAAAAATAAAACACATTTTAAAAAAGCATGATATTATCGTATGCCACAATTCTTATAATAAATTAACAGCATTTATTAATTTAAAAAGTAAAACACCTCTCATGAATAAATTAAATGTAGTATATTCGATTCATTGCACAAATTGTCCCAAAAAATATATAGGCATGACGAGCCCATTACTGAAGAACAGATTGAATGGCCATAAATATACGAAAAACGCCTCAACAGCGTTAAACAAATACACACAGGACGAAAAACATACCTTCGATTATAACAGTATCTTAATTAAAAATGAAGATATGAAATACCAAAAATTATAGATAAAGAAATTAAAAAAGATAAAAATACTGTTAACGACAGAACGGATATAAGAAATTTGAACCACATTTACACCAACCTAATTTAAACAAAAATATGAAGTATTGGATCCTGTTAATAAACATAAAAAATTGAATATCCTCTTAAATATAAAATTAAATGTATACGTTCTTTCGGTTTTTTGATGCATTGTAAAATATAAAAATAAAACACACTCGCATTCCATGTATCCTCAGTACCTAAATAGACGATATAAAAATTTCATTTCATTATTAATAAATAAACGAAATGTCAAGATGTGTACTGGTAAAATTATATACTTTTTTAAAAATTTAAATAGTGTTTTAAAGTGTTTGTTTGTTTTATAAAATTGTACGTATGTTGTTGTATAAATGTTTTTAATTATACAAAAAATATTTTTAGGAAGATAAATAAATAAAAGGACAAAAATTTTTGAAGATGCCTTAAGTAAATAGCGAAAGGTCAAATTGTTTTGGATTTTTTGTTAAATACAGAACCTAAACCCGAGAAAAGACAATATTAAAAAAATGATATATATATATATATATATATATATATATATATATATTCACGGATCGGAACATGTGATTCAGTATAAATCCGAGAATACATCTGTACGTTTGTTTGGTTTCTTGTAAAAATTTGCAAACGTGTTTCTAAAATCTCATTTAGCATCTTCGGTGCTTGTAGATCAACTGAACTGAACTGAAAGTACACAGCATGTGCCCCTTCTCATCTATTACCTATTTGATCTTTAAACTGCTAGAACTCTTGGATTTCTAGTCCTAGTCCATCAGCAAATTCATCTAGGTATAGCTATACCTAGTATACATAGTTTTTCCTTAAGTTCTCTGGCTCTTTAATATAAATATTTCCCTACAATTGATTGCTAATCAATGAGAAAAAGGCTTTGTAATCTCTTTGTGATAAAATTGTAAATATGTTCTGTAGCATGACTTTATAATTAAAAAATAATATACTTACTTCTTTTTTTTAATTCATTTCCTCATCAAACTAATGAACATTTTATTACAGACAAAACTTATATGCAATTCCTACACACAACTTGATTGAACAACTTTAACCATTTATATAATTTTCACACATATATAGTAATAATTTTTCTTTAAATTTCATTTCAAATCGCGAAAATTATTCAGCCTTTCATCAAAGCTCTCGAAATGTAACTAAAACTCAATAACTACACCCAGAAAACATCAGAAATTATTAAAAGAATACAGTATAAATAAAATCTATTCAATTAAGTTCCCCATATTACATTCCAAATCTACCCCACTCGAAAATTACATCACTCCAGATGTATGTATGATTATACAAAAGCCTGTGCTGTCTGTATATTATCTTTTCATTCAGAAGTTCAAAATAAAAGAAAGATATGCCTTGAGATATCTATAACAAAAGCTTTTAAAAACGCCGCTTTGTATTTATCTACCTATACATATAGCTACTGGTTATTATTACTATTGTGTTCTATTGATGAAATTTTGAGTATACCTTGTTGATCTGAAAGTTCTTTTGGAAATAAACGTTCTGGTATAAGTATTATGTAATCTTGTCGTAACTTTTCTCTCTAATAAAAATAGTAAACAAAATTGTATTTGTGTATAATAATAAAAAAAAAACACTTTTAAATTCTTAAACTCACATTCCTATATATGCCCTTTAAAATATCTTTTTCAAGTCCGATTCAATAAAAAATTGTATCCGCTAATTTACTAACCTGGTTTAACTTTAAGACCGTTGTAAATTGATAGAGAAGGGTTTAAAAATGACAACAACAAAATTGATTAGGCAAGTTTTAAACCCCCCGGAGTAATCGGTATATATATATATATATATATATATATATATATATATATATATATATATATATATATATATATATATATATATATATATATATATATATCTGTTTATGCGAATCACATTTTGTCAGGTATTAGTTTGGCGCCGACTTCAAAAAGTTCAATTACATATAAAAATTTATAGTTATTTTTCACTTTTTAGCGCACTTTTAGAAGTCGGTTCAATTTTTTTATAAATATTTTATCTTTTATTACTGAACCGGCTAAAAAAGAAAATTTTGTTAAACAAAAAAAGTTAAATATTTTATTTTTTAGATATGCTATAACTTTTTTATTTTACAATATTTTCTAAATCTGTAAATACTTTTGTATGGTTACATTTTATACAGAATGCGTCTATTTAGTCATATTTTAGTTACAAAGCGACGGGGGGGGGATGTGCCAATAGCATTCATATTCCTAGTGTAAGAGGCAGAGTGGGTTCTCTTTTTCTGCATTCGAGGTTTTCTTTTGGGGGGGGGGACACAATCGCCCCTACCGCCCTTCACCCCCTTTGGATCCGCCACTGACCCCGAACAACGACAATTTAGAAGAACTTATTTTCCCAAACTGGTTAGAAACTGATTTGAGTTTGGTAATTTTGAAAAATCTCGTTCCAAAAATTATATAAAAAATAACGACATTTGTAATGGAATGATAATCCGACGTCGTCTACAAACTTACCATTCCAGAATCAAATGTTGATAATGTTTAAAATGTTACTAAATATAATACTTAAAAACCAACAATTGTACAAGGATTTCAAGAAGATGATTTTGATAGGAGGGTCGTTTATTTTAATTGACATGTTTGTAAATGTTTAGAAAATATAGCCTTTTCCGATAAAGTTTTGTGAACAGATGAAACACATTTCAGTAACTGCGAAGCTTTTAATATAAAGAATCACCATTACTGGGCTCTTGAAAACCCGCAATTAAGCGAATCACGATGATTGCAGGTACGATTTTGGTTTTAATGTGTGGTGCGGAATCATCGGTAAGAAATATCTTATTGAGGTTTAAATGATTGGCATTTTTGTGAAATATTTTCATTATTTACCTTCAAAATATATTTATTAATATAATAATTATTATAATTTTTCTTTCTTAATATTCTCCATTATTTTTCTAAACATTGATAGATCAAAGATATCTTGCAATGTTACAAAATCAAAATATTCCTAGCCATTCGAGAAGTTTTACCAAATGTCAATCACTTTGATAATGTCTGGTTTCAGCAAGATGGTTTGCTTCATACATAATTCTAGCGAAGTACAGACATTTTTAAAGGAATCTTTTGGTGAAAAAATAATTTCTTTTTACTTTTATTTATGGGGATATATGAAATATGAGGTATACGAATTTGATCGTCCTGAAAGCAGAGAAGTTCTTAAATAGAGAACGCGCAATTTTCTTGGCAATATCAATCGAAATACCTTTCATTCTATAACCAGAGCTCTTTCCAAAAAATAACAATCGTGTATTGAAAAAAAAATTGTAGAAATTTGGAATCTTAGTGTGATTATGTAGTTTATAAATGTTAAATAACAATTTTACAATAGAGAATGCAGTCTTATGGAGAGATGTTGTTATTAGTTTGATTTTATTCTTAAGTAATAGAATTATTTAAAATTACGGTGTTGCCAATTATTCAGACTTTTATTAAAACAATGTTTTTAGTTTTTTTTTTACCCTGCAAATGTGTCCCAAATTAAACACCCTCGACGTCGTCAGCATTTTGTTGCGAGAAATCTAAATGAACGCCTGCATACGTCGCTCCTTTATCTTTTTTAAGTAGTCTATAAGATTAGAAGCAATTCATTGGTGACAGATTATTTGGACAACTATGTAGTGAAAATGGTGAAGATTTCAATCGTTTGCTGATACATTCACAAGCGCGGTGGCCCTCTAAAAGTATTTGTCTGAATCATTTTTATAATCTGTTTGAATCACTTTTAATTAGGAAATCAAGATTTTGATCATGACTCGTACATTTGAAGTATCCAATTCCAGCCTATAATAGCCCATATCATTTGTCTCAAATGGCACTGAATCGTTCCTATTGTCAGGCCACTTTAAAAAATAAAACTGCCGTAAGCACTTCGTATTATCTATGGACCGATTTTAGGCAAACTAAAGCTTTTATTCGAGTAGCAAAGGAAAATAAAAAAATAAATAAAAGGAAAGGGACAATGGGATAAAAAAATTACCTAATTCCGTCCGCAAGAGTCTTCTAAGTTTGTTTTTCTTTCATGGACTAGATTAATAGAAAAAAGGTTTCTTCTCTGCGTCTACTATTAAATAATACCTTTATAAATTGTTCGCTTTTTATTTAATAGTATTTATTACCCACGAGTCCTGTGCACTATTTTATGTCGTCAGATAAAACAAGAATAATTGATTCTGAATTTAAAAACTTCGCGGCTTTAGATTTGGAAAATGGAGCTGTTCATTGGATAGAAAAACTAGATTAACTTTAAAATGGAGTGTCTAATAAGCCCACTATATATATATATATATATATATATATATATATATATATATATATATATATATATATATTTATATATATGTTTATACGGCTTTCACGGATTCCTCTGTGTGAGATGCAATAGCAGTAGATATATCCACATTATGCCATTGTAGTGCTGAAATCACATTCAGCAAACGTACAACTACATGCAACTCCGTGTGTAAATGAAGAAAAATGCGAACAGTAAATGCAAACTTCATTCCATCATATCTCTTCCGTGTTAGAGGTTGCACAGTTTGAATAAATTGCTACAGAACACAAGTTATCTTATTCCATCACCATCGATATGATGGCCTACTTGTACCACCATATCGAGAAGAAAGTAAAAACTTACCCTCCCCGCTACAGTGATACAGCAGAGGTACATGTTTCGTCTCTACTAGACTCATCAGGTTACCGACATGCACCTGGCTGTGCAAAGGACAGATCAGAAAGAAGCATGCAACACTAAACGCGGCTTCGCCGACCTCCCGCCGGATGGCGTATATATGTTTATGCGGCTTTCACAATCAATTAAAACTTCTTTCGCCTGTTGCAGTGTTTGTAGCAATTGTTATAAAAATTCGGTATATTTTGCATTAATTAACAAAAGCTAAGTGTACTTTTTTGGAAATTAAGAAAGGTTATTTTTCTTTAAGTTTCAACTTGCGTTTTTCATTTGTTTTTTTTTTTAAAAAGCGAAATTTTCTGTCTCCGAAGAATTGTCAATTGCGGATATTAAACCGCCATATTAGATCTGCTCATTTGAATTTAATTAATCAGATAACAAGCTTGTTTACAGCGACTTCAAAAACATACTAGTGAATATTGGGGTGTGCAGCAAGTGAAAGAGTACTCTTTAACGTTAATCCAAGATTTCGAAAATTTTTATTATTATTTTCATCTTCAGGGAGACTACAAATATTTACACAAACGGAAAAATTAACAAGAAATCTTTCCTTTATTAACCTACAACTTTTTTGAGATGGTTTACAATGTTGTTATAATATTTCCCGACGTTATAAATTAATAAAGAGGATAAAACTAAGGTCCCAGACCAGAGTAAAACACATTTAACATTTTTAAATTAATATAAAATCAAAAACACAAGAGTAACCATTTTGTTCGTTCCTTCTTGAGTCACGTGTGATTTAAAATGAAGCATTTCAATATTAGAGGTTAGGATAATTGTCATCTGTCAGAATGTCAACAATGTACAGTGGCTTGTAAATTTAATTTCTATGATTTAAAGTGTTTAAAGCTGATTATGCAGTGGAAAAACAGTTAGGTTAATTTCTCAATTTGTTTTAAGGGAAACGGTTATCATTATTGTTAATAACGCTTGTATTTGTAGGTAATGATTTATCTAATAATAAAAGATATGAGTAGATTTCCTTTAGAAGTTTTATATCTGTTTTTTTATTTATGCTTTTAGGTTCTTGTAAAATAAAGTCCATTTCCAGGAAAAATTTTTGGAATTTATCGACTGTGTAGCTAGCACTCTCACTGACCCATAATCCATATTACGTAATTGCTTGTTAGCATGTTCAGCGAGTGCGCATTTCTCTGGATGCAATACACAATCACTCCTATGTAATGTAATTCACTTTTAAAGTTTCTTCAAAAATTACCTTGACATTTTTTGGAAAATATTTTGTCTGAGGAAATATTTAGCTTTCTAGCAAATTTTGGACACCCTGCAAATAGGCTTGAAAAGTCATTGATTTTAAATAATTTGTCAGATTTTAAAAGATTGAAACCACAGATCGAAAAGAGCTGATAAATGTTTCAGTTAAAAAGTTGATGCTGGTAGCCGTTGCTATGTGGTAGTGAATCATCTTCGGGAAATGTTTAAAAGGAACTACTATATTTTATACCACTAAATTTATTAAGAAAACAGTGACTGCAGTTTCAACTCACAGAGTCATTCTCAAACTGAATTACAAAGGTAGACTAAGTATTCAATACAGAAACATAAGAAAACTTAACAATAAATAAAAACTACTTGAGAAATTACATTATTACAAAGGGGAGGTACTAAATTTTGGCAACTAATTATTATTTGGCGACAACAAATAACGGGGAAAACCCAAGTTCTGTCTGGTCATTAGGCAAATTTACATTTTTATTTTTACTTCGAAAATTCTACAATACATTAATAAATGCCATCCAAAAATTCAATTTACTCTGGAAACTGAAAATAACCATAAAATAAATTTTCTAGATCTCACCATATCTGACCTCAATAATCAGTGAAATTTTAAATTTTTTAGAAAACCATCGTTTACAGGTAATACTATATCTAATGACTTTTTTCACCCCTTACAACACAAAATGACTGCATACAATTCAATGATACATAGAGCATTCGCTTTGCCTCTCTCTAAAGAAGATCTTCAAGAGGAACTAAATATCATTGAAAGGATTGCAATATCAAACAATTTCTTCCAACAAACCATAAAGAAATTAATAACTAAAAAACAAAAACAACTAGCTTTTAATTCAATATATCCCAAAATAAAAAATGATAAAGATAGTTCATCTTATATATCTTTGTCATACTGTGGTACCCTATCAGAAAACATAGCTAGTAGTCTTTCCAAACCTAACATAAAAGTAGCCTTTAAATTTCAACACAATCTGTCCACTATCCTTTACAATGCTAAAGATAAAATTAATAAATTTGATAAATCAGGAGTTTATAAGTTAAAATGTTCAGAGTGTGATAGCTTGTATATTGGACAAAGTGGTAGAAGCTTTAAAACTCGCTCCGATCATATAGACAAAAAAAACAGACTCGAGCTTTGCCAACCATTGTTTAGCACACAGCCACAGTTTTCCTGATTTAAGCAACACTGACATATTACATTATTCAACAAAGGGCCAAAAGTTAAATATTCTTGAATCTTTAGAAATATATAAACATAGTAAAAATAAAAATGTAAATTTGCTTAATGACCAGGCAGAACTTGAGTTTTCCCCGTTATTTGTTGTCGCCAAATAATAATTAGTTCCCAAAATTTAGTACCTCTCCTTTGTAATAATGTAATTTCTCGGGTAGTTTTTATTTATTGTTAAATTTTCTCATGTTTCTGTATTGAATACTTAGTCTACCTTTGTAATTCAGTTTGAAAATGACTCTGTAAGTTGAAACTGCAGTCACTGTTTTCTAAATAAATTTAGTGGTATAAAACATTGTAGTTCCTTTTAAACATTTCCCGAAAATGTTTCAGTTGTTTATATTTTCAAAATCTGAGCGTGGATTCGCAATCAGCAATCTTGAGAATACTTATTTACACAAATTTTCACCAAAATTAAAAACTTTTTAAAATTTTCGACCGCCATATTAGAATATTGGATCCGCCATTTTGAATTTTTAAAATTCGACAGTGGATGTGTAATTAGCGACCCCTAGAATCTTTTTACAGTTATTTTCATCAAAATAACAGAAGTTAGAAAAGAACAATTAAAGACGTAGTACTATGTTTTTGGCTTCCATTTGAGTAGATTGGTGAGACATAAAATTGAAATTAGCATATCTCGGTGAAAAAAAAATATAGCTCAACAACATTTTTTAATTAATTTTAAAGAGAAATCATTATATTTTCAGGTGCTCCTGCTAGTTTTGGAGAAAAATATATTGTTATTTTATATACCTAAAATATGTAAAAAACAGCGTTTTTACAGTTTTAGATTAGGATATCCTTCGTAAAGTGTACTAGAGTTTCCGTTGTAAAAAATCAGTCAAATTTTGTTGGCCTGTGTTATTTTTGTAAATTAATGCGCATTATGATGCTTTATTTTACAAAATACAATAATACACTAAATAATCTAATACAAGAGTTGTATGTTTTGTCAACAAATCTTCACTCTATAATCCTCTTATTGTAAAATGGCAAAAGTTTTTACAAGGATGAAAAAGATTACCCAAAAGGATTAAAAGGGTAAAAACTATTATATTCTTAAGTGTATTTTATTTAATCCGATTTATTTGATGTCAGTGCTTTGAAAAGTACTATATTTTTCTAATTTCTGAACAAAACAATCATTGTTGAATAGAAACTCGTTTTCTTAAGAGTATAGTAAGTTTTTAGTATCAAGAATTAAATCTTTAATACCCTGCATTCAAAAAATAATAAACATTGTTCAAAAAATAACAAACATAGGAAAAGGGTTACCATTCTTACCGCTTGTTGTATTCTAATTTATTTGATTTCTTTCCTTCGATTAATTATGTCTCATTTTTCAAATTAACGGTTCAGTAATGCCAAGGGTGTAAAAATTAAATTACTAGTGAGTAAAATATAGTAAGGATGATTCAAAAAAGCAGGCTTAAGACATCCTACCGAAGATTCACGTCTTTTTTAAATGCACAAAACTCGTCGAATAGAATTTGCCAAGACACGTCATCTTTAGTAAAATATCGAAAATTGGAAAAATGTTATGTTCATGGATGAAAGTGAAATTCACATAGGGATGTTAACCGTATTCAAATAAAAATATAAATTTGTCCCGAAACGGTAGTTTCCGTAATAGAAATTCGTAAAAAACACAATATTTTTAAGAAATTTAATTTTTATTTAATAATTAAAAGGTATTTAAATCACTCTTAAGTCACGTGACAACAAACACCACTCAAAGTGCATAGCGTCACATGTTCGCAAACATCATCGCTGTCAAAGACAACGTTGTTTGGTAAACATTATTTTATAGTGATTTCCGTACAATTTCTTTGAAATTTGCTTACTACTTACATTGAAAACGTTTCTAAGAAGTTTTTCCATAATAGAAAGTTGATTTATTAAGGCAAGTAGTTCGAATTTGCTGAGAAGTGATTGTTTTACGGTGGACAATTTTTTCGCAATCAACGGTAACTTCTGCTTTGCTAAATTTAGAAACGTGAAGAGCTCCATGTAAATAATATACCAAAAATTCTCATTTCTGCAACCGATAATGAATACATAATAGTAATCAAAGGTATTTGTAAGCTGAAAAGATTTAACTGAATGATTTTAAAAAATAGAATGATTTTGATGTTATGTTTTGTCTTTTATTAAACAAATTGTTTTATTTCCTCGAGGTCCTCGAGGTGGTTATATGGAGATGATGTTGTGGACTTTGCCTGAAAACAACTTGCCCTGATTCGAACCTGTGATACCGAGCCCATCAAATGATATTCTGCCTAATTCTTCATATCATTCGGAAACTGAAATAAAGCAAGTATAAAAATTCCCAACTTTGATTAATTCTTTTCTAACCTCAAAATTTCAATTTTTATTTTTGAAAATTTGTAAAATAATAACTTTTAATATAAGAAAAATAAACAAATATTATCAAAACTTACATCAAAATAATCTTCATAAAAATAAATTTTAAAATGTATAGGCAAAAGCCCTGCGGAGCTAGTTGAAGTCCCATGGACGGTGGAAAGCGAATAAATAACTTTACAGGTGTTTTAATTGTAGTACTTGTACACCGAAGCACCGCACAAACTTAGAACTTATCTTTTATCACAAAAATTACGAAAAAACTTTGTATCACCTTATCAGTATATCAGTGTTTAGAAACATGTGACGTCACAGCGGTCACGTCACAAGTATTGGCTTTTTGGAGCGAAATTTGAAATGAATTTAAAATATAATTTTTTAAGTATTAGTTATATTAAAAAAAATAATAATATTAAATATTCTATGCTATATTGCATGGTTTTAAACACTTTCCCAAAAATAGTCAATATTCTTATTATATGAGTAGAAACCAGATGCAGGAAATTACATCTATTGAGGATATTGCGAACAGTACTCCACCTACAATCTCCTACAAAGCATTACTTTTGAAGGAGGCGAAGTGTGCTTATGACCTGGAGCGGCCCAAATTCTTGACAGAGTCTCACTAGAAAGCTGTTCAGTAAGATTTCGATACTGTTAATCTACAGTAAAATATGACTCCCAGGTTTTTAATGTAGTTGACCCGCCTTAGAAAAACACCGTTGATCCCATAATTATGCAGTATAGGAGTTTTACTTCTTAAGAATTACATAACATTACACTCATCTATGTTTAGAGGGAGTTTGTTTTTTAGACAACAAGCATTAGTTTCATGAGATCCATATGTTCAAGTATATTATATGGAAAATGAACAAAAAAAAACAGTTTTACTTTCCCGGTATTCATACTTATATTATCAAATCGGCATAGCACTTTATGATGGATATTTCCTCTTCTTCAAGTGCCTTCTCCAACAACTATTTTAATTTTTGAGGCAGTTGCTCTAAATAGTTGTTTTGAACTGCATCCAAACCATTCCCTTAGGTTTTTTAGCCATGAAATTCGTCGTCGTCCAACGCCTCTTCTGCCACTTATTTTGCCTTGGATTATGAGCCGTAAGATGCTGTACTTTTCTCCCCGCATAATGTGGCCGAAATATTGCAGTGTTCTCTGTTTTACTATTACCTCGACTTCTTTTTCCTTCCCCATTCTTCTCAACACTTCGGCGTTCGTAACTCGATCCACCCACGAAATCCTCTGAATTCTTCTATAGGTCCACATTTCAAAAGAGTTAAGTCTTCTCATTGCCTCTCGATTCAGTGTCCATGGTTCCATTCCATAATATAGAACATTGTATACGTAACATTTAGTCAGTCGTATTTTCAGGGCTAACGTTAGATCTTTGCTGCAGATAACCTTTTTCATTCTAATAAAGTTGGCACGTGCTTTCTCGATTCTGGTTTTTATTTCGACGGTATAGTCATTATTTTCTGTTATTAGGGTTCCCGAGTAAGTGTACTTCTTAACTCTTTCTATGTGCCGGCCTCCTACCATTAGGGTTTCATTATTATTGGTGTTGTTTTTTCTAATTATCATGAACTTGGTCTTTTTCGTGTTAACAGATGGTCCATATTCTCCACTAACTCTTAATATTTTATTCATTATTTTTTCTAGGTCTTGCGGTGTCATCTGCATACCTAATATTGTTGATTAAAACCCCGTTTACTTTTATCTCTGCTGTTTCAGATTCAAGACTTTCCAATATGACCTCTTCAGAATAAGCGTTAAATAGTAAAGATGACAATATACACCCTTGTCTGACTCCCCTTTGTATTTCCACATCTCCGGACATTTCCTGTCCAATTTTTACTGCCGCTAGCTGATTGTAATACAGATTTGATATCAACCTTAAATCTCCTTCATCCAAATTTTTGTTTCTGAGAATCTCTATCAGTTTGTCATGTTTGACCTTATCAAAAGCTTTGTTGTAATCTATGAAGCAGACATAGAGGTCCTGATTGATATCTAAGCATCTTTGAGTAAGCACATTAAAAGCAAATAATGCTTCTCTTGTACCCACCCCGTTCCGGAAGCCAAACTGTGTGTCACTAATATCCAGCTCCAATTTGGAATGTATTCTAGCGTGTACAATTTTTAAAAGGGTTTTCAAATTATGTGACATGAGACTGATTGTTCGATAGTCACTACATTCTTTTGAATTTGCTTTCTTTGGTAAACATATGAATGTTGATGTTAACATTTCTCGGGGGATAGTTCCTGTCGTGTAAATTGTATTAAATAATCTCACCAATAAATTCAAATTTTTCTCATTGATCAGCTTCAACAAATCACCTGGCATTTCATCTGGACCAACAGCTTTATTAGTTTTTATCGACCTTAATGCATAAATGACCTCTGCTTTAGTAATTTCAGGCCCTATGTCACCGCTGAGACTGTTTATAGAAGAATTTTCGTGTCTTTGATCTTCAAATAGTTTTTCTATGTATTCTTTCTACCTGCATAATTTTTGTTGTGTTTGGATATTTACATCAAGACAAAGAATTGCTGTCAGTGTCAATACGTTGTCCATTAGAACAGCGTTAATGTTCATATGAGCATTATGTAATGTATTTATGTTGTGATTTTCTTATTTATTTATATCCGAAGAAATTAACGAAATAAATTAATTTTTTTCTCGCCAAAAAAATATATTATCGAAATGAGCTTAAACATATATTTTAAAAATGCCATAAATAGGAAACATGTTTATTTGTTAAAAATTTTAGATTAGTCCTCGTATATCTCTCTGTAATTATTGAATGCATTTAAGCGAATACAGCGTTTCTGTCATAAAATTTCTATCCCCAGCCGCAAGATGAAAAAAGCTCGGTTTTCACCACGAAATAGATACGGCCAATTCTTTTCTCTTTTTGTTAGATAATACTGCGTTTTGTATACTTAATAGCCATTATAGTTTAGGGTTTCTTTCTCGTTTTTTTGAAAAGAAATAAATAGAGGTTAGAGAAATACAGCACAATTTAAAAAATAGATCAAATAAAAAGCAAAAGATCAAACTTGCCCACGAAATTAAAAATGTCTAAAGGCACAAGGTGTTTTTAACTTTTTCTGTTGAGTAGAAATGCGCTAAAAAGTGAATAAACTATTATTTTTTATATGAAATTGAAATTTTTTAAGTCAGCGCCAAACTAATATCTGACAAAATGTGATTCGCGTAAACATATTAAAAATATTTTATCTGTAATTGCTTTCTTACCATAGCAAGTATATATCTCGTATTAGTAGTTATTTGTTTTATTTACAAATAATTTGGTGCCGATTTCAAAAATTCCAATTTCTTATAAAAATTTATAATTATTTTTCACTTTTTAGCGCATTTTCGGTTCAATTTTGTTATAAAAATTCAAATTCATTATGAAATCCATAAATTATTTGAACTAAGTACTAATCGAGATTAGTATACCTCGCAATGATCTTAAGGTGGCAAAAAAGTACCCATTTTATCCAAAGTTGTAAACCACCCTAAAATGAACAACTAAAAATTCTTTGATTCCCTCCAAATACAAATTTGTACATAACTTTTTTGTAAATATTGACTTTCGTTTGTATTCCTGAAGAAACCAACAGTAATCCCCCATCATTGCTGGATCCCATCTGCCTTGGTAGCGTTGCTCGATTTTTATATGTCTTGGTGGAACCTTTCTAATTTCTCGTCACTAAGCGCACCCAAATTTTCTGGGAAAAAATTTAAATGAAGGTGCAAGAAGTATATTTTAAGAGACATGTGACAGCCCATTTTCCAATAGCTTTCAAGTAGTTCTTCTACAAGTTTTTCATAGTTTTCTACTTGCTTGTTTCCTAAAAATTGTTTTAAAAGAACTCCACGCAGCTAACTCTACATCACTTAAATTTTAATCAAGCTGTCAACAAATACTCCTTCCTTAACTACGTTACCACTGGACGGGGTGATGGATCTTTTGGTGTGTTGTCTTCGTAGTGTTTAGTTTCAAGTAAAAGACAGATTCTACGCTCAGGACGACGGGCTTCCAATGGGTTCTTCACTCTCTCCAGTCGTCGCCAATATATATATGGAATGGTTCCAAATTCATGCCATAGAAACGGCAACAGTAAAACCGAAAGTCTGGTTGAGATATGTCCATGATACCTTCATCGTATGGAAGGGCAGTGATCAAGAACTTAATGATTCCTTGAAACACCTAAATAACATTCGACCTACAATTAAGTTTACCATGGAAAAAGAGGTAAATGATCAATTGCCTTTCCAAGATGTTATGGTGAATCGCTCAAACGAAACTATTAAAACTTCAGTATACAGAAAGCCAACACATACTGGACAATATCTTAATCATAGTTCTAATCATTCTGTTGTAACAAAACGAGGAATTATACGCAACCTCTATAATCGCGCTATATCTATAGGGTGTTTTTTATAGAGGTATAAAACTTGGCAACACTTTTTTAACTGGCGGCCATTTTGTCAGCTGTCAAGTGATTTATGTTTAGTTTGGTTTGGCATTTCAACATGAATAGACTGACGCCTGAACAACGCTTCCAAATTGTGCAATTTTATTTTGAAAATCATGGCCGTTGATCCCGATTTTCATAAGCGAATTTTGTTTAGCGATGAAGCTCACTTTTGTTTGAATGGATACGTCAATAAACAAAACTGCCGTATTTGGAGTGATGATAATCCTCAAGTGTATGTTGAGACACCGTTACATCCAGAAAAACTGACTGTTTGGTGTGCTTTATGGGCTGGTGGAATCATTGGTCCGTACTTCTTTAAAAACGATGCTGGTCAGAACGTTACAGTCAATGGTGACCGGTATAGAGCCATGATTACTGACTTTTTCGTTCATCAATTGAACAACCATGATGTGCAGGAGCTGTGGTTTCAACAAGACGGCGCAACATGTCACACAGCTCGTGCAACAATTGATTTATTGAAGGAAACGTTTGATAACCTCATAGTTTCACGTTTCGGACCCGTGAATTGGCCTCCAAGATCGTGCGACTTAACGCCGCTAGACTATTTTCTGTGGGGATATGTGAAGTCGCTAGTCTACGCCGATAAGCCCGAAACGATTGATCACTTGGAGGACTACATTCGCCGCGTTATTGCCGATATACGTCCATAAATGTTGGAAAAAGTCATCGAAAATTGGACCTCCAGATTAGACTACGTCCGAGCCAGCCGTATCGGTCATATGCCAGAAGTCATATTTAAATTATAATGGAAGAAGATTATCTTTCCAATAAAGTAAATTTCATGTCAATTTCAAAAATTCATCTTTGTTTTATTCCATTTAAAAGTTCTATACCTCTATAAAAAACACCCTTTATATGCAATAATGCCGATTCATTGGAAAAAAAGGTAGCAAATTTTAAATCCGATTTACAACAGAATGGTTATCCTTTGAAACTATTTGACGATGTTATAAATAACTCGAGAATAACGAACACTGGACAGCAAGAAACATATTCCTTCTTCACAATTCCGTATATTAAGGGAACTTCGGAGAAAATAAGACGAATTGTCAGTAGTTATAATATAAAAACAGCCTTTAAATCAGGAAATACACTTAGAGCTTAACAAAAACAAAACTAAAAAGTACTGATAAGAAAGAATGTGTTTATAAAGTTCCATGTGAGTGTGGTGAAATGTATATTGGAGAAACCAAACTACCACTAAAAGTTAGAATTAAGGAACATAAAACTCAGACACAGAAAGGGAAAACGTCGAGATCAGGTATTGCAGAACACTCCTGGGATAAACAACACCATATAAAATGGTCTGAGGCTGCGGCAAAATATATGGAACCCAACATGAAAAAAAGAAAATTTATAGAAGCAGCTTACATTAAAAACAATAATGGAATCTTAAGTAAACCGAGTGTTGAGATACCTAATTTTTGGCAGCCACTATTTTGTAACATCAAATCATTGAAGTGTGTACAGTGAAGCGAAACTTTGCGCTTCAGTGGACACAATCCCTATATAAGCTCGTAGTCTTAAGACAAAACATTCACTTTATACTTGATAACGATTAGAGATACAACCTAATCAAACGTCGAAAAAATAAATAAAAATAAAGAAAATGCAAGTCCGACAACCACATTTTAGTCAATTATTTGGATTAACACAAACACACAGCCACTTTGGTCATTCTGTTAATTGTCCTTTTCTGCGATTTAAGGGTAAACTGATCACATATGTAGCAAAAACTATATCAGCGGTGTTAACACAGCCACGTTTTTGCACTTTAGACATTTTTGTACTGTCACGTACGTCGGTTCAGAGATGTAATACTATGTTTACAGGCGTCAACTAACTTTATTCAACACAAAGATAACACTAATACAAGGTTCCTACCAATGGCGCACTTCGCTTCTTTATCTAACACTGATCATTACTCGTGCTTAACTAATACTGATGATACGACTGCCGGCCAGCTGCTTTTATAGCCGTTCCGCACTTCTGGAATTTTCTAGAAACATCGAATATCGAAAGTTCGAAAAGTGACGGCGTACTTCTCGTATACAGGGGCCATCTATAAATAAATTCTGCTACAGGGCAGAATAAGAGTTGCAATTACTGGCTTTAAATAGGTACTTCCGTTATTTTAAGTCCTAGGGGCTGACATTTTAACTGTATACTTAATTTGTACTGTGTAAAGGCTGTATTGGCGTTGTAGACTGTTTTCCAAGTGGAAAGGTTGAGGTGTGCCCTTTGACGAGCGAGTGTGATTGGTGAGTACTGAGAAAGCTTATTTACTGACCATATTCTCTTGTTTCTAGGGTCTGAGCCCTGAGGATGGTCTAAGTAAGACCGAACGCGCTTGGCGGATATTTCAAAATATACACTGAAATACACAACAATATTTTCTTCATTTCTTCGGTGTATAACCTGTTAATAACTATTATATTTGATATCAAAATGATATTTTAATATACGGCATAATTACTGTGCGGGAGAAGGGAGCGTTGAATTTATTTTTTCTCGCAAAGGGGGCGGTGGTCCAGAAAAAGTTGATAATCTACTATTTAAACTAAAAAAAACATTTCTTTGTTTTCCAATTATCCCTCGTAAAAGTGAGATTCACAAAACCTTTCGACAAGAAATCCCAATCAGGTATTATTAAGAGTTTCTGTATAGAAATCGTTGTACTTCTGCGGTATATCAACACAAATGTCCCTGTAAAATAGAAATCGATAGAGTTCATACAAGAATGCGCTTGGCCCGGTGTTGCATCAAGCTTAGTGAGCTTTTAAATAGAGGGCGGTAGCAGTATAGCAGAGAACGAAGAACGATCTTTGTAAAAGGAGGGTAGTTGTAAATAAATTACCTTCCTGTTCCCCTAAGATGAGATAGTTGGTGTACGTGTATGTATTTTGTAAGAAATCGTAAAAACAATTTTAAGGACAACATTTTTATTAGAGGATAATTCAAGAAACAAATCACAGAAATCTCTGAAGTACTTTTGAAATTAATGCACAATTTTGTACTGGCTTTTTTAATATCTTTTAAAATAATGGTTTGACGATAAAACGTAGGAAAATGAATTATAACAAACCATCGCTTGGGGCTATTGTTAGTTTTCTAAAATAAATTATATTATTTAACAGCTTGATTTAATTTTTTTTAAGCTTTTCAGAAATGTATAATAGCTGATATTTGATTATGAATATTGAATACATATCTTATTAATAATAATACTCTCGGTACAAAGTCTTGAATATCATTTAGAACTTTAAAGTTTTTTGATTTTAGAAAGACAGTTTTTAGCATTGCTGTAAATCTGGTAAAAATGCGGAAAACAAAAGTTTTGTCATTTCCATCATAATTTGAGAGATGAAAATTTAATTAGGTTTGAAATGGTTTTGTAAAGAGATTTTTTTCATCCACTGAGTGTATTTTTTTTTAAGTTTTAATGATCGATGGTTGTTCAAAATTATGGCAAGTCTGTCATACTAGGGTGCAGTGGCGGTTTTTCTTTAGGTTTGCAGGTTTCAGCAACTCTCAAAATTAAAATAAAATATACTAATAAATATAAGAACAAATATCGCATCTAGAAAGTTTATGAAAATTTTGGAGAGGGGTCGGCGAAAATCGTAAAAGTTATAAACAAATTAGTAAAAAAAAAAGTTTTCTGGTTTTTTTGCAAGTATCTTAAAAATTATTTGAGATATTTGAAATTTGAAAATAGATCCTTAAAGAGGAGGAAATTTCATGAAAAATCCTGCCTCCCGGAACTGTACCGACAATATTAATAATTTTAATTTTGGGGTGAAAATTAGGTTTAAAACAGGTAGTGACGCTCCGACCGAAGCAGACACTTTAGCAATAAAAATTATTTTAACCAATTAAATATGAATATTAAGAAAAAAAATTGGGTATTATCTAAACACATGAATAAACAATAATCCGTTGGAAAAAAAATTTTACCTCAATTTTTCAATTAACCATGCTTTTCTTAACTAGTTAATTTTTGCTATTTAAAAGTTAACATAAAAACCGAGATAATTTGTAAATTAAAAATCTGGATTTTTCATCACTTCTTGGAGCTATTCTATGGAGGCTTTAGAAAAGATCCCCGTTGGAAAAATTTTAAGATCTTGATTTTTCATTTTTTTATTAACAATTGAAGGCATCAAAAAATTAAAAATGTAAATAAAATAATTTAAAAAATTTTTAAAGAATCTTTGAAAAATGCATTTGTTTATAACAATTTTCTAAATAATAGCAGTTAAAAATTAAGAAAAAATATTATTATATAGTTTTTAGCCATAAAAAAACGAAATAATTAAAAAAAAGTTTTTTGATTTTTTTATTTACATTTGTAATTTTTTAATGCCTTCAATTTTTTATAAAAAAGTGAAAAACCAAATTTTTTTACTTTTTCCAACGGGGATTTTTTCTAAAGCCTTCAAAGAATAGCTCCAAAAAGTGAAAAAAATCCCAGGTTTTTAGTTTACAAATTATCTGGGTTTTTATGGTAACTTCTTAGACTTGGAAGACAGGTTTTCGGTAAAATTGCAGAATAAAAATAACACAAAACGGCTCTCTCGAAGACTCGGATAATAGTGAAGAAAAATGACGTTGCAAGGTGACGTTTCAAATGACGCTGCGAGCGAACGACCCCTACAATACAACGACACAGCGTTTATTTGTGACGTCATTATCTGGAGGCAATGTTTTATTGTAGTCATTTAGGTAAATTTGTTAAGGTGAGTATTAATATAAATCATATGATAATACATAAAATTGGATGAATATGGGCGCTAAAAATGACTTGTTTGCACAGCAAGTGCGTCAGCATCGCATCGATATGTGCATGATTCAAATCTACAAAAAGTGGGGATCTAGAAATAATTCTCATTACTTATTGTGTGCTTCATAATAAATAATATGAAGGTGAACAGTTGATAAATAAATATGCTCTCCAAGGATCTTTTTTCAAATTTCAGATATCTCAAATAGTTTTTGAGATATTTGCAAAAAACCACAGCACTTTTTTTTATTTTACAATTTTCATCGGCCCCTCTCCAAAATTTTCATAAACTTTCTAGATGCCATTACGAATCGAATGACATCTCAAGCATAATTTTCGAACTTGGAGGACAGGTTTTCGGTAAAATGGTACTTGTGAAGTAGACTAAATGGGTAAATCGAGTTTTGGCGCCTTTTTAATGTATAGACCTCCTAAAAAAAATCCATTTGTGGATATATTATTTTTTATCCTCCTTTAAAGTATTTTTTCTAGTAATATGATGCTTTTTTGAGGTACCCTTTACGGATGAATGATTTTTAACAGCTTCAATCGCCCTAGAATTTCTTCGATTTGAGTCATGTTGTTTATATTTCATTAACTTTAAACTTGCGATTTTTTTAAACCAAATTTCTCACCCATTTAGATCTCTGCTCTTTTATCACCGAAGCAAAATAAAGTACCAGAAAACTCGTCCTTTTAATATTAATATTTTTGTTGGACTCATATCTCCCAAAAATAAACCCATACGCTATAAACCTAATAATTTATAACCACCGCAACCCCCAAAAATAAAGCAATTTAAATTCACAGATTTAATAATACGGAATAACGACGATAATAAAATGTCCACGGCAAAACCAAAATGACACCAATCAGTTGTCTCACGTAAGGTATCGATTAAACATTTTAAAAATACAATTCTAATAAACGTTTCGTCGTTACGACGATGTAAATTGTGGACTAAATGCTCTTAGATTAATAATCAGATAAGACTGTATCCTGAAAACCTGGATAGTAAAGGACAGGGTGGGATTAGGAGAGAATTTTAAATATAGAAATATTATTGTTGAAGTCTTGCAAATGAAGGAAAATAATTACTCAATGTAGCATCCAGCTCCGCCTTAATCTCCATAGGAGATACACCTTTTCATAAAAAATACTTTGTTACAGCTTTGACTTCTTTTTCATACTACCAGAAACAACAAAGCTAGAAAATTTTATAAAATTGCAGAATAAAAATAACACAAAACAGCTCTCCCGAAGATTCGGGTAATAGTGAAGAAAGATGACGTTGCAAAGTGACGTTTCAAATAACGCTGCGAGCCAACGACTCCTACAATGCACCGACACAGCGTTGATTTGTGACGTCATTATTCGGAGGCTTAAAATCAACAGATTATTATCGTTTGCTGTTAGATTTATGTGTTTAATATTTTATATTTAAATTCAGGTAAAGTTTGTGCTAACAAAGCTAACAACATAGGCCTGCAAACGCCATTTTTGACATAAAATTTAAAATGTGTCAAAAACAGTTAGACTAAGGTATGAAATATGTCTATAATTTTACGTAAAAATGGAATTATATATAGGATATTCCATTTAAAATAGGCATCAACTTCCGGTATAACCGGAATTGCCACCATCTTGAAAATATTTATCCATGGTGGTGAGGTGGAATGGAAAAAATGACCTCAGATTTTATTTTAGTAAAAAATATTATTCTAACTCAAATTTTAGATCTTGAGTTCGTGTCCTTAGGGACATATTCAAGGTCAAAGTTGAAAAATTTTAATTTTTAAGTTAATTTATCTTTGAGATTCTATTTAAATCACACATACTTATTAGTAAAAAAAGACCAGTTTTGAGATACCAAAATACATGTCTCAGTTAAATCTGATCATGGCTTAGGCTTATAACCAATAAAATATTAGTAAAATAATAATTTATTAGAGAGCAAATAGCTTTTCATAGAGTATTTTAGTTTAAGCCCAGATCATACTTGATTGACATACTTGATTGAGACATGTTTTAATATCGCAAAAAATGATAGTCAAAATTGGTTTCTACAAACACTTTTTAAATTGAAGTTTTAGCAATATAATAGTAAGTTTTGAGGTTAGGTCGAACCTTTGCATTTTTTAGAGTGTATATCTGAAGTTATTAAATATATATATATATATATATATATATATATATATATATATATATATATATATATATATATATATATATATATATATATGCAATTTTAATGTGTATATACTGGAGGTAATTTTCGAATGATCTTTATGTGTTCTATATGGATTTTCTTTGGAACAAGGACTCAACCTGAGCTACCGAGAACTAAGCCCACGCATCTGTATCTGCTCAGCTTTCAAAATAAAGGAAATTTCACTACTTTTAACTCAAAAATGACCTTCAAAAAACCTTGGTGACCTTCGAGTGATCTCTACTCATTCTTTTTAATTTTGTTACATTATGGACTCTCACCCAAAAATAGTATAAAATGAAGAAGCGATATAGATTTTATGTATTTGGTCTAATATTTTTTTGGATTAAATTGATGCATTTAAATCTAATATGACGGAAAAAAAAATTTGTTTGATTTTTTCCAAAATTGGTATGGGGGAATTTTCGGGGTCATACACAACGAATCCGAAATTATTTTTTTTCCAAAACTGGTATGGGGAAATTTTCAGGGACGCACATAACGAATTTAAAATTATTTTTTAAAAATTCAATATGGCGGATCCAATATGCTGGACGAAAAAATCAATTTTGTTCGTTTTTCTCTAAAATTGGGGTATGGGGGAATTTTCGGGGTCGCATATATTGTTTTTAAAAAATTCGATAAGGCGAATCCAATATGGCGGATAAAAAATTAATTTTATTAGATTTTTTCCAAAATTCATATGGGGGAGCTTTTGATATTGCATATTACGAATCTAAAATTATTTAAAAAAAAAAAATAAAACCTGTGAAATCAGTATTGAGGGCTTTTTGTTAGTGTTAATTACGAATTTAAAATATTTTTTGAAAAACTCAATCTGGCACATTCAATATGGCGTTTTAAAAATGTTATATTTTTAAATTTTCTCCAAAACTAATATAGGGGGTACTTGAGGGTGTAAATTATGAATTTAAAAGTATTTTTTCGGGACTCAATATGGCGAATCCAATATAGCGGACTAAAAATTTTACATTTTTCGATTTTCTCCAAAACTGATATTGGGGGTCCTGGAGGGTGTAAATTATGAATTTAAAAGTATTCTTTCAGAATTCAATATGGCGAATCTAATAAAGCGGACAAAATTTTATTTCTTCTTCTTCTTCTTCTAAGTAGAACCAAGTTCTGTTATCTATACAATGCCTCATCCATCCTCGTTTGAGGTCGAAATCTGTCTCTCCATCTTTTGGGGGGCCTTCCAGGCGGCCGTTTGGTGTTTGGTTTCTCTCTCATCACGGTTTTTGCTAATCTGTGATCGTTCATTCGTTCCACGTGATCTCTCCACTGCCTATGGCGGTTTCGAACCCACTTCACAACATCCCCCACTCCGCTGTCCTCGCGTATTTTTGCATTTCTTATTCTATCTCTTAAACTTGTTCCCGTGATCATTCTCAGCGTTTTCATTTCTGTGGTTCTCATAATTTGTTTTGTCTTTGTGGTTTCATTTCTTGTTTCTGCGCCATAAGTCAGTATCGGTCTTACACAGACCTTGTAAATTATTGCTTTGCTCTCAACCGTCATATGTTTATTGTTCCAGATTATGTCTCTTAGTTGGTCTGATATCATGGCCGCTTTGTTGGCTTGTGTGCGTACTTCTTCCGTTACTGCCCTGTTACTTGTTATATGTGCTCCTAGGTATTTAAACTTCCCAACCTGTTCGATATGTTTGTCATCAACCATTAGTTTGCATCTTACCGCTTCATTTGCTATTACCATTGCTTTGGTTTTCTCCACAGATATCTTCATATTATATTGTTTGGCTGTTCGATTGAGATGGAAAAGCATTCTTTATAAGTTGTCCTCGCCATCTGCTGTCAAGGCAACATCGTCTGCAAAGCATATAATCTGAACGGTGTTGTGTCCCATTGGGTACCCAATATTTGTGCTTTTTACCTCATCAATGATTTCGTCCATGATTACATTGAAAAGTGTTGGACTTGTTGGAGGCTAATTTTACATTTATGGATTTTGTTCAAAGATGGGACTCAACCGTTTTTGAGGATGTAAATAGCGAATATAAAATTATTTTTAGAAAATCTAGTATGTCAGATGTAATATGACGTTCTAGAAAAAAAATGTTAAAATATTTTTTTTTGAAATTCAATATGGCGGATCCAATATGATGGGTTGAAAATTTTACCTTATTCGCATTTTTTTAGATTTGGTATTAGGAGATTTTCGGGGTAGTGTATTACGGATATGAGGGGAATTTTTTACAACTATTAAGTTGATAAGATACAATATGAGGAACTGAAAATTTTACATTTTTCGATTTTGTCTAAAATTGATATTGCGGGATTTTTGGGGCGACGTCTCAAGTTCTTTAAATATCGATACTGGAAGGTTTTGTGGTCTATATTACCAATCCAAAATTAACTTAAAATTTAAGCTAGTGGATTTACTATGACAGACTAAATATTTGTTTGACACAATTTCACTGGTATTTGGAGAACTCTAAGGATCAAAGAATTTTTAGTGGTCCATTTTAGGGTGATTTACAACTTTGAATATAATGGGTACTTTTTTGCCACCTTGGAGTCACTGCGAGGTACACTAATCTCGATTAGTACTTAGTTCAAATATTTTATGGATATTATAATGAATTTAAAACTGAAAATCGAAAAATACATTTTTTATAAATAAAATTGAACCGACTTCTAAAAGTGCGCTAAAAAGTGAAAAATAAGTATAAATTTATATATAAAATTGAAATTTTTGAAGTCGGAGCAAAATTGTTTTTAAATAAAATAAATAACTACTAATATATACAAATTATTGTAAGAAAGCAATTACAAATAAAGTATTTTTAATCTGTTTATGCGAATCCCAACTTGTCAGGTATTAGTTTAGCGCCGATTTCAAAAATTTCAATTTCATATAAAAATTTATAGTTATGTTTCACTTTTTAGCGCACTTTTAGAAGTTGGTTAAATTTTTTTTATATATTTAAAATTCAAATGACTCAAAAAACTTGAAATAGTGTGATTAATCCCACCCTGGCCAAGGCAAAAGACACATATTTCATTTATTGATATCACCGGTATTTAAATATTTTAGTTGGTACACCTTGACACGCAAGATGTGACCGTCTCGTGTCGTTTTGTCCTTTTCAGACGATAAAATATACAAGTGATTTTAATGATTGACTTAGATAATAAGGCAGTTAATTTCGTTAAATTATTGTGTCTATGCCGCTCCGCTATTATATTTCCACGGCGCTTTTTTGGATTACAGCATTAAAGACCTCTATTAGATGTAATTTGGTTAGACAATTGTATAATAAAATTGTTGATCGAGGTAAAAGTTTGACGTTTATTTTGATCACGAGATTATAGGACCGTTTTTAATATTAAGGCGAATAATATACGTCGGTTAATAAACAAGATTCTATTTAATAAAATAGTTGAAGAGGGAAAAATTCCACAGGATTGGTATAACTCCGAAGTAATCTTAATATTCAAAAAGGGGAACAATACAAATATTGAAAACTACCGACCTATTATCACACACCTACAAGTTGTTAACCAAAATCATAACCAACCATAAGAAAACTGATTGAGAAGTGCATCGAATATAACGTACCGCTCCATATGGCTTTTGTAGATTTCCAGAAGGCATTCGGCTCCGTCGAAATATGGGCAGTATTACAATCCTTAGAAAACGCAAGAATCGATTCAAGATACATAAACATCATAAAGAACATATCCGAAAATGCAACCATTCAAATAAAGATAGACGACAAGACGAAACGAACCCCATAAAACTACAAAGGGGAGTGAGACAAGGGGACACTATCTCGCCAAAATTGTTCACCCTAGTCCTAGAGGACATTTTTAAGGAACTTAAATGGGACATCAAAGGTATAAACATCGACGGAATATACTTGAACCATCTCAGATTTGCTGATGACATAATCTTAATAGCAAGTAATCTCCAAGAATTGAACGAAATGCTACAACAGTTAAATGACGTATCCGCATCTGTGGGCCTTAAAATGAACTACAACAAAACAAAAATAATGAGCCACGAATAGGCAAACATAACAATACTTAACCAGAGGATAGAAAACGTCGAACACTATGTATACTTGGGTCATGGAAGTCAAAGACATTGTGAAGAAGGTTGCAAAGACGAAGTGGCGATGGGCTGGTCGTACGTTACTATGTCTATTATCATCGTTGCATTTCTCTTGTCTGCTGGTAAAATCTTTATGGATTCATCCTTACGAAGTTCTTTTATAGCTGATACTTCTAGCTTAGAGAGATTTTGAACTGAATTTTTCTGGTCTTCCAAGGTTGATTTTATTTTTCATCTATAGAATCAAAAATCTACAGAACACCGAGGAAAATCCAAGACCATTTACCTGACAACTTACGATCGGCGCTCACATCACACTACAGTAAGCGACCACATTTTTACGGACTACCAAAAATTCATAACACTATTGAGATCAATAACCAGCTCCAGAGGATCCCCAACAAATGCACTGGCGAAGTTCCTTTTAAAAATCATACAACCTTTAGAAGGTGAGACGAACATATATTTTAAAAATTCTACACATTTCGTGAACATTATGAGTAGCATCAATCTATAGTCAGACGACAGACTAATAAGCTTTGATGTGGAAAGTCTGTATACTAATCAACCATGAGGGGAATCACTAGACATCAAAACTAGACTTTCAAATAATACTACATTATTAGATCAAACTACGCTACCACTCGACGAGGTGATGGAACCTTTGAAGTTTTGCCTGCGCAGTGCTTACTTTCAAGTAAACAAGTTCTACGCTCAGGACGACGAGCTTCCGATGGGTTCTTCACTCTCTCCAATTGTCGCCAATATATATATATATATATATATATATATATATATATATATATATATATATATATATATGTACAGGGTGAGTCAATGATTGGATGATGTAAGTTTGTGCCTTTTCGGTGAAATTTACAAAGAAACTATATTTATTGTTTGATACAGTTTAATTTTACGCAGATTTTAAAACGATATAGGACTCTACAGGGTGAGCCAAAAAACTAGGACAGCATAAAGTTGTATTTTTTTAAATAGAACACCCTATATACTAATCGTATTTTCGATTTAGCTTATAATTTTAAATCTTTTTTATTAAGGGTTTACTATAACAAAACTTTATAGTTTCTGAGATAATTAAGTTTAAAGAAAAAAAGTCACATTTTCAAGCATCAATTCAATCCTAAATAACGTTTTCAATTTTGTGACAAATATATTCAAATTTGGAATTTAGCAAGGCCAAGGATAAGTTAACATAATTTTTACCTAATATTTGCAATAAAAGCTACAGGGTGTTGAACACATCGGCTCAAATTTGAACAATTTTAAATGAATAAATATCTTTTTTTTTAAATGGTACACCCTGTATATTTTCATGTTATTTAATAGAGTAATAAAAACCCTAAAAGTTTTGTTCAATATATCCTATATCTATTTATAATAGTTTTTGAGATATTTCAGTTTTTCTTATTTTCCATACTTTTTTACAGAAATAGTCTTCATTATCATAGTAGCCATGGCAAAAACAATGTAAAAGAACATTTTTCTGTGTGTCAAATTTATAACCGCAATCGCTTCTTTTGGTTTTTATGTAGTGTAGTTTGGTTTTTTTTGCATTCATCTTATATTGTAAAATGAATTTTCCAAAGAATGAGTTAATAGATATGATTTATACAATAGGAGAGGCTCAAAAAAATTCCCTTCTTGCTCAAAGAATGCAAATATTTGATTTTTCTGGTACTGTTGATTATCCAAAACGTAAAGTGGTCAACAAACCAGTAACTAATGAAGAAAAAGAACTACAAGTATTGTTAAATGTTCAGGAAAATCCTTATATTGGTAGCTGTCAGTTAGCAGCATTATGTGAAACATCACAATCCACCGCTAATCGTACTACCAAGAAATATAGGTATCATCCATATCACATGGAATTACACCAAGAATTGAATGGACAGGATTTTGAAAATCGTGTAAACTTTTGTCGTACAATAAATGCGGAGATTCAGTTAAATCCAAATTTATTATGCAAGGTAATGTTTAGTGATGAAGCTACTTTTAGTAGTAGCGGTGCCGTAAATAGACGCAACATGCATTATTATGCCACAGAAAACCCATTTTGGATTAGAGAGGTGCAACATCAAAACCACTGGTCATTAAATGTTTGGTGTGGTATTCATCATAATCGAATTATTGGACTCCACTTTTTTAATGAATCACTAAATGGCCATAGTTACCTGGACTTTCTACAAGAAGAACTACCCCAACTGCTTCAAGGTCTCGATAGGGATGAGCTCGACAGTATGTGGTTCCAGCACGATGGTGCGCCTCCGCATTACCATCGTGAAGTTCGTGCGTTTTTGGACCAACGATATCCGCAAAAATGGATTGGACGTGGGGGTTTCATTGAGTGGCCACCAAGGTCTTGCGACATCACCCCATTAGATTTCTTCCTATGGGGTTATATTAAAAATAAGGTGTATGTTAATCCACCAACAACAGTGGAAGATATGCGAAACAGGATTAGGGATACCTGTAGAACAATAACGCCACTAATTTTGTCCAAGGTCCGAGAAAATCTGCAAAAAAGACTAAATTTGTGCATTGCACAAGAGAGTCGTTTATTCGAACACTTATTAAAAAGAAATAATTAATCTCAGTATTTAATAGGTAATTTTTTTGTTTCAATTTAGTATAAAAGTAAATATGTATTTGCCTTGTCGTTATTGTTGTGTTAATTTTTTCACATTATGTTTAAACTATTGCCGTTGTAATATAACGAATAATGTATTTCATCATATTTAACCACATTCTGTAGTTTATTTTTATTATTTTACATGGCTACTATGATAATGAAGACTATTTCTGTAAAAAAGTATGGAAAATAAGAAAAACTGAAATATCTCAAAAACTATTATAAATAGGTATAGGATATATTGAACAAAACTTTTAGGGTTTTTATTACTCTATTAAATAACATGAAAATATACAGGGTGTACCATTTAAAAAAAAAAAGATATTTATTCATTTAAACTTGTTCAAATTTGAGCCGATGTGTTCAACACCCTGTAACTTTTATTTGCAAATATTAGGTAAAAATTATGTTGACTTGTCCTTGGCCTTGCTAAATTCCAAATTTGAATATATTTGTCACAAAATTGAAAACGTTATTTAGGATTGAATTGATGCTTGAAAATGTGACTTTTTTTCTTTAAACTTAATTATCTCAGAAACTATAAAGTTTTGTTGTAGTAAACCCTTAATAAAAAAGATTTAAAATTATAAGCTAAATCGAAAATACGATTCGTATATAGGGTGTTCTACTTAAAAAAATACAACTTTATGCTGTCCTAGTTTTTTGGCTCACCCTGTAGAGTCCTAAATATTTTTAAAATCTGCGTAAAAATTAACTGTATCAAACAATAAATAATATATGTTCTTTTGTAATTTTCACCGAAAAGGCACAAACTTACTTCATCCAATCGTTGACTCACCCTGTATATATATGGAATGGTTCGAAACTTGTGCCATAGAAATGGCAACAGTAAAACCGAAAGTCTGATTGAGATATGTCGATGATACCTTTATCGTATGGAAGGGCAATGATCAAGAACTCAATGATTTCTTGAAACATCTAAAAGTGTGGATATTTCAAAGAACAAATCGGATAATTTTAGTGTGATTGTGAATTAATTAAAACATGTTAATGTAGTATGATTTCTACGATAATTTTTGTCGATTAATGCGCTTTTTAAATATACGCAATATAATGAATCACATAACAATTAACCTCCGAAGCTGCACCTAAATTGGCAGGGAAGAATTCAAAATGGGAGCGCAGAAAATGCAGCTTAAGTGACATGTGGCAACCTAACGTCTTGTAAGATTGGATAAGTTCTCTGTAATTCTTCGATTTCTTGTTATCTAGGAAGTTACTACACACATTTTTGAAAGCAGTACATGCATTCTTTCTTTCACCTTTTCCTCACTTATACGCGCAAATTTCCGTCTGAAATAAAGATAAACATTTCCTTCTCTATTGAAAGCTTTTAAAAAAATTTTTATAAGCTCTAATTTTATGTACAGAGAAGGTAAATAAATTTTCTGCTGCTCTATCAAGCATTCATTAAGGACGTTTTTCAGACTGAAAACAATGTTTTCACGTAACCGCGGTAATATTTGGTGTAGCCACTCTGCAGTCTTGCAAGTAGAGCAATAATCAGAATTTCTTTGGAAAGCTATGTTTAACTTAGGAACATCTTGAATCTCTATTTCTTCTCTCAAAGCGTTTCAAGCCACCCAAAACTTGTAAGTTCCTAATTCCTATTTTTTCTCCTGGTACATTTTAATTGTCTGAAACGGCAAATCCTGCGAACAAGATCGGCAAAAAAAAGACGAAAAAAAGGACGAAACCGCCAAAACCGGCCATTTAATGGTACGTTGCGGATGTTGGTCTGAATAGCCAGGGCAGAGAATGAAATTCGATCCTCTAATAAAGCGATTTCGTGTCTTTTGTGCCTTGATTGTGGTCAAAAGGCGCCGCTTGATATAATTTTATTTGTACGGTGTGAGCAAAAAATTGCATATTATATCAGCTCATGCATATTACGTTAATGTATAACGTAAGAGTGAGCATTAGTTCTAATCTCCTTAAATATGAATACACTCATTAACAAAATTACTGAATAGTTGTAAATTTTCATAATATCGCTTATTTTATCACACATATACCCAATTTTTAAACTATGCAAAATATTTTTCATAATAAAGTGCTCTTCAATGATGCATTTGATTGTTGCATTAATACTAGTGGCTAGGCACTGTTTATGAGAGAATTGAGATGGTGTTCTTAGTTGGCGAACATTTCAACAGATGGCGCCAACACGCCAAAAAATAGAACTCGAAAACGAATGACATTTTGATAAAAAAATTATATGAAGCTCTACCCTTATTTTGTCAAGTAGAATCACCCCCTTAAGTTTCGTGATCGATTTTTGAATCACCCTGTATATATATACATATATACATATATATATATATATATATATATATATATATATATATATATATATATATATATCTTTTAAACTATAATATATTATTTTATATTTTCTTCTTCAGGGAAAGTTACATTTTATTAAATTTTACATATATTACTTAAAGACATTTTTCTATGCCAAAAGTGACCCGTGATTCCAGCATTCAGCAGGAAATATCTCGGTCTCGGCCTGCTGTGATCGATTAGGCAATAACAAACGACAGACGCAAATACGCCGTTTGTCCCTGGCAAGTGACCAACGGCCGAAAGCGGTCCAATTCCACTATGATGAATGGTGGAAGTAAGTAAAGTAGACCTACGAAATAACGTATATTAAACGGAAAATAAATTAATGATACAACCAAAAGGTTGATTTCGAGTTTTTTAATAAAATTTTATAGTAAAAAATTTCAGTGGATTCATAACTTTATCGAAACTGAGTATGATTAGTTGGTTATTAAATATTTTTAGAATAATTACAATTCTTTATTAAAAATCTAATATCACTATAATCTTGAAAATTTTATAAAATTCATTTTTTTTGTTGAAAAACTCCTCATAAAACCCAAGAGGAGTACAACATATATATATATATATATATATATATATATATATATATATATATATATATATATATATATATATATATATATATATATATATACATATATATATATATATATATATATATATATATACATATATATATATATATATATATATATATATATATATATATATATATATATATATATATATATATATATAATTTTCTTCGAATTTTCTATTTGTATATTTTATTAAGTTTTTGGTTTTCTTGGGTGTAAAATCCGTTTTATTAATAAAACTGCATACGTTTTATTTGTTAAGCATATCTATTGACGTTTCGGTTACACTTGACCTTCTTCAGAATTATTTTTTTATAACTATAACAGATTTTTTTTTTGCTATATTTTAACATAAAATTAATAAGTTAAGTTTACCTTATATAAGTTTTTACCGAGGAACACAACATAAACTACATATTGTTAACACATGGTTCACTTTTTGACACGATACGACAAAAACCTTGCTTTTTGTGTCGCATCTTTATTTAAACTGATTTTTATTTTGTGGGTTCCGGTGGTCAAGGGTTTGGATTTTTTTTCGCCTTAAGGGTCCTTGCCTGACTTATTTTTTTCTTGAATTTGGAGAGATTTATTCTTGATTCATTTTGTGTATATTTAATTGGTTTGGGGAGATATTTTAGGATGTTATAATATATTTTGCTTAGGTGTTTTGTATCGGTTTTTGTATTTATAGATTTCTTATTTTTTTTTTATTTGCGATCATTTTGTAAAATTCACGTTTTTTGTATTGTTTTCTGTTTTGAGAATTTTTACAATTTCAAAATCAAAAGTGTATTGTTTTTCTGTAATGTTTTTAAGTTGTTGACTGGTTTGGCCGATGTCAACTCCGTCACAATTTTTACAACGGAACTCACATACTACGTGTGTTTTTTTGTCTTTACGTATTCTGGATTTTAAGTTACTGAAATTGTTTTTTAATAGGTTGTGCCTTTTATGACCAACAATAATATGATTTTTGAGGACATTCTCAAGTTTTTCTGAGAGTTGTGGTGTATATGGTATGGAAAATTTTAGGGGTATAACTGTTTAACAATAAAGCTTCCATTGCTTTTTGAATTGCTTCGTTTCGGTATTCTGAATCGGATAATTTTATGGCTCGGTCTGCAATTTCTATCACCACTGATTTTTTTTTGGGTTAGAGCATGTTGGGAATTATAATGTAAATATCTAGAGGACCACGTTGCTTTTGTATACCATTGAGTTTTGAGAACGTTATTTTGGTGGTAAGTCGTAAGGTCTAAGAAATTGATTTTATTTTTTTCTTTTTTTTTCTATAGTGAATTGAAAATTTTTGTTAGTAGACATTAAATTTATTGAGAATATCTTTACAACAATTTTTTGGAATTGCTGTTATAAAATAGTCTACATATCTATAAAAAAATGGTGTATGCATAATAAATAAAACATATGCAGTTTTATTATTAAAACGGATTTTACACCCAAGAACACCAAAAAGTTAATGTAACAGAAAGCGACGGACAACCCGTTTAGCCATGTTGAAGAAGTGAAATAAAGCATACTGTTGTATCGTAGCTTGCTTCCTGGTTTCCAGCAAAAATGGTGTCGGGCAAGGACCTTTCGCTGGTTTCGGGTCGTCAAAACACAGTGGGTCGAAAGCACGGATTTGATATTAAAAATAAAAATAGGATCTAACAATAGCAGACTGAAACTTGATTGAAAATAAATTCGATAAACCTCTAATGTAGTTCAACGCTTTAAAAATAAAATAAAAAGAATAATTGTATTTCCATGAATAAAATATTGCGCTTGACTTCAAGGTACATTTTAAATAAAATACTATAATAATAAATACCTGGATATCGATAATCGTTAAAAAGGCGAAAGTACTTTTTCCTCTATGCTTAAGACTTCTTAATAAATACCAATGCAAATAATTTGTAAGTAGTATAATATTTATTGATTGATATAAATGAATAAATAATACGACTGTAATAAAAATAATAAAAAGAACTTTTTAATCACTGCCTTCTTTGTTAACAGCTCTTTTCTCATTCTCCAATATGTATGAATTGTTATCTGAATCCTTACTATGTCAAAAACAGTGTAATGATCTATCGACGCCCAAAGTTTTGGAACACATCCTCCATATTTTTTCTCGAGAAGATTTTCGGGCAAAGTCTAGGCGATAGTTTCTTATCAACGTGTCCGTTGATTTTTGTGCATCTTTCGATAGTTTACCTATCGGAAATATTGCAAATGCTATGATGTCTGGTCAATGGAGTAAGTAATTTGTGGATTTCTGTTGGCATGTTGTACCAAGAATATCCTTTGAAGAATAATCTTGCTGTTTGAAGTTTGTATTTCCAAATCTTCTCTATTGCAGTTTAATGTCCGCTTCCAATAGTTTGGAAAATGACGGGAAACTAGAGGATCAGTTTTCGCTTTACTCTTGCTATAATTCCTGGCTCATCACTGTTCTCGAAGAAACGTCGAGCTGTGTTGCCATCGTTAGTGCTTCCTAACCCTTTCTTTGGCATGTCAACAAGAAGTCCTAATCTGTCTCCTTAAAGGCCTGTTGGATGGTAGCTTTTGTCTGTGCTTTCACCTCTTTGTCTTTCTGCTTACGAGCTTACCACTTCTGGGTGTCACGTTGATACGAAAAATACAAGCAGCATTCGGAGAATCGAATACTTGCAGTTGTAGCTTGAAATACTCTGGATTTTCCAGACCTGTATATATATATATATATATATATATATATATATATATATATATATATATATATATATATATAAATATATAAACCTTAAGTATCCTTTACATTAATCTGATAGCAAATTCAAAATTAATACGTTAACTTAGCTGGTCAACTGTGAAAAAGACGTGTTAGTTAGATGGAGCGTAATCCTGAATTCGCAGAAATTTCCCAAACAAATTGAATTTTCACTAGAATGAACAAGTCAAGCCAGTGACTGCCTTAAACACTCATAATACTTTCCATCACGATTTTCAGGTTTATTTAATTAAGGAAAAGTTAAGAAAACGTGAAGGGAAAGGAATATGTTTCTTGTTATTATGATTTATACAGCATACTTCAAATAATATGTGCCATCGCTCGTGGGGAGATTCATTATACAAATATGGGAAACATTTCCTATCAATATGTAGATGTATATTATTGAATATTATTTTTTTTTATATAGTGACCGGTAGAAAGCGAGTAGAAAAATATTTATCTTTATATTTAGTAAATTTACTTTATTTCGAATGAGTAGTAGGAGGGGGCCGAATATAATTGTTCATAAAAGTAAATATATATATATATATATATATATATATATACATATACATATATATATATATATATATATATATATATATATATATATATATATATATATATATATATATATATATATATTTATATATATATATATATATATATATATATATATATGTATATATATATATATATATATATATATATATATATATATATATATATATATATTTACATATATGTTATGTCGATAATTCTCACGGGTGTGATGTGTAATCGAAGGTTTTCGTACATCCCGTGTAAGGTAGCTGACGTTTCGGTGAAATCTCATTCACCGTTTTCAAAGCTCACTGTATGGCGAACTGTTCGCTCGTAGACGCCATCCAATGAGCTTTGAAAATGGTGAATGAGTCACTTTTTTCGACTTTCTAATAACCAATTGCAATTTTACAAAAACTATTGGACCGACAGCGCCCAACTTCCGCACACTTTAATACTCGCATTCTGGTAAAAGTTGAAAACAATTCAATAAATATTAAGAAAGTTATTAACAATTGAAAAATAAACCATTTTTAACAACAACTTTCGGAGATATAGCTAATGGTAGCAGTGTGTAGTTGCTGTTTTATTTTTTGAACGCGCGGATTTGTTAGCTACTCATCTTCCTGCCGAGTCGTCTTAGTAGTGGGAATAGGGGGCTCCTAGTTGACCCCCCCACCACTTTTTTGATTGGTCAGCCAAGAATGACCTTGTTTCTGATTGGCTGCCCAAGTTCGCCCCCTATTCCGATTGGTTTCATAAACTCCGCCTCTTTTTGCTCCACCTCCTACCTCCTTCCTAACCACCACAGTAGTTGGAGGGGAGCTGGTAGCAGTTGGAGGGGAGCTGGTATTTTAAAGGACTGAATCTGAGCGAGCTACATTCATTTACAACTAGTCTTAAGCTTATATAGAAGATTCACCACTAATAAAGAACAGTGTTAAATTAAAAATAAGTGGTAGTTATGAACAGTGATTTGCAAAATGAAATAATCAAATTAGGTAAACAGTTTACTAAACTTCAAAATTCCGAATTAAAGAATGCAATGCTAAGGAAAACACACCCCGAGTGGGCACAGGTATATTATGAGACTGCCTTCCAATACCAATTAGCTGCAGAAGCCTGTTTAAATTATAGAAAAACCCAAAATTTGCCGAAGTTCTTTCATGAAATAAAGAAAATAGGATTCAGTTACTTTTTAAGGATATTGAAGGATTATATAAAAGATCCTGATATATTAAAAGAAATCGTGGAAGAGGAAGAGAGAGATAAAGAGATATTGAGAAACAGGGAGGTTTTAGTGTAGGATTTATTATGGAATTATTAATAAGAGAAATGTATGAAGAGTTTTTGATGTCCGCAGCCTGTTCCGAGTTTTATGCATATGAAGGTCAAGAAAGTGAAGCGCAGAATATTATAGTGTTTTTAAATTATATGGAACATGCGGAATTATGTTTACTAGCAGCTAAATGTTGTAGCGAATATTTAAAAAATAAAAATATAGATATTTTAATATGTAAACTTCAAGAACTAGGATTAAATAATAATATTTCATGTATTAAAACAATGTTAGAAAATAAAACACATAATTTGTAATCAAGTCTTTTATTACATAAAAAAATTGTTGTAAAGGTAATAAACATTTGATAATGCACATACACATGGTATTTTTTGATGATAAAAGCAGCAAGGATCCATTTTCTTTAGGGTGGGTTGTTCATCAATCTCGATAACTGGTTTCATGGAATACTTCTTTACGAAATCTGCCTTTTCTTCCCCTTTTACATAAACATAGTCCACCTTAGCGCTTAAATCTCTTATGATATCTCCACATTTGTGTAATGGTGTAAATCCTTCACACCATTCAATGCAATGGTAATTTTTTATTAACCACAGAGCTTGTTTGTGTAAATAGGATGGTAAATGACCCATCGGAAATGGAGCTTTGAAAATAAAATGACTTGTCTTTTGCCCATCGTACGCTGCTAATTCCTTTACAATAAATTTATTATTTTCAATTTTGAATCCTTGAAGATCTAGAATAAGTTTCATATTTTCAAATATTTGAATTTCTTGATCATTTCTACTTTTAATTGATATTCACTTATTTGTTTTTTTAATTTCTGCAACTGAAGTTGAAAATCTAATACTCGAACTGAAATCTCGTAAGACATTATATAAATGAAGAATTCTGGTTTGGCTACGTTAATAAATATCAAAATTGACGCGTGCGCTCTTAAGCGTAAGTAGCGGTTTGTTTAAAAAGAGTATTTTATCTTAAGGAAATTGTATTACAACTGTTTCACAATTTTTGTTAATGGATTGTAACTGAAAACTTTATCATGAATTATGACACAATATGCCGCTGTTTTAGGGGGAATTTTTTCCTTGGTTTCAAATTCAATTCTCATGGTTACTGGACCTGTTTGTAGTAAATCTCTTTGATGTGAACAATTAATGTAAACTATAGGAGCATTTTCTTTAAATTCTTTCGGATTAAAAATTGGTTCCACTGGAGAGTTATAATACCCTTGACGAAAGTCTGTAAACATTTCATACAGAGTAGCAAATTTATTATTTTCAAAGTCAAGTTGAAGATCATTGTAAGGATATCTTTCTGAATTTAAAAAGACATTCATATTTCTTAAATTACAATGATCAAATTTACTCATATCCATTTTTAGATTACCACGTCTATTTTTCTGAAAAGCAATTAGAACATGACGTGGCGTTTCGACTTTTGTAGATGTTTTTACGGGCCAGTTGTGCCTCGTAGTTTCCAATAACTCTGGATATTCAACTAATTCCCAGCTTCGGAAGGTTATTAGTATATCACTATTTTTGTCAATAATTTTGGTAAGTGCTAATTCTTGCGGAATCGCTACAGTAAGATGAGGAACTCTCCAACACAACTTGGTAATTTTAACTTTGGGTTTTTCATCTTCATTACTGGATAATAATGCATTTGTATCATCATTACTTCTTATTAGAATAAGTTCTTGTTGTGAATTAAGAATAATCTTATTATAATCTTCAAAAAATCCTGAATACATCTTTAATGGTATACATAATGAAACATTACCTTTGTCATCAGTCATAATTTTTTCTTTAGATTTTGTTTTCGGATACCAACCGGCATTTTCCAATTTAGCACTTTCATTTTGATTAAATGAAATATATCCCTTAAGAGTTGAAGTTATACCAATATCCCGAACGGAGTCAATAGTAACACCATTTAAAATATAGCGTAATTCTTTAAATAAAAATGCCGGAGCATTATTAATTAAAACAGTATTAGCTAAAGGGGAATCATCTTCTTTAGTTACTTGCAATTCCACATAAATTTCACTTTTGCAAGGTAAAGGATATTTTCCTGTTTGTTGCAAAGCAATTCTGATTTCATCATTTGGTCCGAGTTTTGTAGGATTAAAAGGATCGAAAGAAAGAATTTCCCAGCTTAATATTGATTCATCAACCAATACATTTTCTCTTACATTTAAATAATCCATTTTTATTTAAGTTTAAAACCCAAACTTTGAAGAAATTTTCTATTAGAAGGTGTTAACCTTTGGAAGTTTGATTTCCTACTAAAGGAAGTTGGTTTCTTTCTTGTCTTATTAATGTTTTTATTATTAAATTTTCTAGTAAAGTTTGCAGATTTATTGTTATATAATATTACCATCTTTAATCTACTTTTTTAAGATGTAGTCTGATGGTTATGGTTTCTTCTCTAAAATTAACCAAATCACCTTCCTGATCTATTATTTTAATGGCTATTTTATCAATTACTTTAACGGTGACTGGGAAATATATGACGTTTTGAGGTGACTCAATTATTTTGAACCCTGGAGCAACGCTCGGGAAAAATTGGTGTATTATATGAACAGGTTTCCCGTTTAAATATGATCCCTCTGCAATACTGCAGTCTATATTTATTGAATTTACTTTAATTATTTCCGCGGGAAAATCTGATATATGTTCAATGTTGGCTTCCAATCGCCCATTTTTAAACCCTAATAATTTACCAATAGTTCCTTCACGAAAAGTTATGGGGGCTGAACATTTAAGATGTGTACGTAAAGTATTATTATTTGCATAAAGACTAAAACTAATTTTATCCTCATCCAAGTGTTTTTTTAAAAAATCTGTTATGTCTTCTAATTCGTAGCTACCTGGGGGTATGGCTATTTCTAAATTTTCATCATGAATTAATACATTATTCCCAACATCAATATTGGGAATTGCATTAAATGTTTCGAAATTTACAAGACCGATAACATATTCAACATCTTCATCTAAATATATTGGAGGATGTAACTCTGATGTTAAAATAGCGGAATTGCCGCTAAGAACAAAACTATATGACATTTTACTTTAAAAATATGTTTAATAATAAACTAAAATTAGGTGTTACATATGGTTATAAAGAAATTTTAGACACAATTGACCACAATTTGTTTTGTTAAAGTTTTGATAACTGTTATAATTATAATTAACAATATTATTATTTTGGTCGCTATAAAAATATTTAATTAATTCAGAAGGGGGTCGCAAATTACCATAACTATCAAAATATATTATGTTTTTTCCTTTTTTTGTATATGCTATCCAGTGAGTACCAACACCACTGTGATTATCTAGATTGACAATTGCACTTTCAATTAACTTTATCTTTTTTGGTAATTTATCCCTCATAAAAATACCACGAAAGTTGGGAATTTGTAAATATTTAGCGTATTTAAGTAAATCGTAATTTGTAAGTGCTTTTCGAGGTATATGTTTTAGCAGTTTTTTGAATAAGGTTTCAAGTATAATCCACATCCTGTTTTATAGGGTTTTAAATAAAGTCCACTTCCTTTTTTTCCTACCGCAATGGACTCCATCATTTGATTGTGTCGTTTAGATTCTTCTAATTTCGCTTTGGCTGCTTTTGCATCATTTACTGCTTTAGCAATACCTGCAGCCCCTCCTCCAAGAGCACCAAGAGCAGACAAACCAGCAAATAAAGGTATAAGTGGAAGAAATCCGCCAGTCTTTGGGATTGGAATTACCCTTTTCTTTGGAGGTAACACTTTACCAGTTTTTTTAATAGCTTTTAAAGCAGTTTGAATACTTTCATTTAGGTCTTTAAAACGTTTCCCCTTAATTCCTTTTCTAGCTTTTGAAATTACCTGTGATAATGATAGTCCTCGTCCTTTTCGAGTTTTTCGCTTGAACTTCCTTCTCGTTCGAAGTCCCATACCTAATTTTCTTTTAATTTTCATAGCACCAGTAATTCCTAGTGCAGCAGTTTTTTCCCCAAAACTAGAATCTTTAGCTTTGAACCTTGATAAAGCTTTGTCAGCTAATACTTTATCAGCTAAATGCCTTCTTTTTATATCATTTGATTGTGAGTAAGCAATATCGTGTTCTTTACAAGCCTCATCCAATAAATTTATACCTTTATCACCTCTTGACAATCGTTTTTCCAATTTTGTTCCAGGTCCACAAAAATTATAACCAGGAATATGCAATTCAAAGGGTAATTTATTTATTAATGAGTTTACTAAACCACTTCCTTTCCTTTTGCTGTTTGTCTTGTAAATGATTCGTTTATTATGTGATGGAAACATTATATATAGTTGCAATCCTAGTGATAACTAACCAGTTACATCACAATACTGAATATTAATAGTTTGTTTTATATATAAAATGAGAGTTGAGAAACAACCATACTCTATAACAATTAAGGATCATGAAAGTTCAGTGAATGGTTTTAGAAAACATGGAAAACTGTTTGAGGGAAATAGTAAAAGAGGGTTAATTATTGGCCCGTCAGGCTGTGGCAAAACCAATGTTATTATTAGTTTGATTGAAGATCCGAATGGTTTGCGATTTGAAAATCTGTATGTTTATTCAAAATCCTTATATCAACCAAAGTATAAATATTTGAGAACACTTTTTAAACCTTTGAAAAAAATTGGATACTATGAATCTGAAAATGAAGAAACAATTGTTTCACCAAAACAAGTTAAACCAAACTCTATAATAATATTTGATGATATAGTGTGTTGTAATCAGAATGTTGTAAAGGACTATTTTTGTTTCGGAAGACACAAAAATACTGATTGTTTTTATTTATGTCAAACATATTCTTCTATTCCGAAACAATTAATTCGTGACAATGCAAATTTAATTGTTATATTTCAACAAGATCGAACAAACTTAAAACATATTTATGATGATCATGTTAATGTTGATATGTCATTAAACCAATTTAATGAGTTGTGCTTAATATGTTGGAAAGATAAATTTGGATTTTTAGTAATAGACAAAGACTCTAATGTGAAATCTGGCCGATATCGAAAAGGATTTGATTCATATATTTACTTATAAAAATAAACGTTTGATGGTAAATTATACCAATCATGGATGAACGTTTAGCAAGAGAGCTAGTTAAATCAAGAAAAGCTGTTAAACAAAAATATCAGAGTTTAAAAAATGCGGAATTTGAGGCGCAAACTAAATTGGAGGAAACATATAAACCGATAACTCAACCCTTACAAGAATTAATTTCAACGATTGGTAAAATTGAACCTGTTGAAATAAAGGAAGAGCTACACACACCAATTAAAAAAATTTATGAAACACCACAGAAAAGATCAATTCAAACACTAACACCAAAGAGAAAATTACAATATGGAACATCAACACCAGAAAAAAGAAAGACGGGAAAAACTCCACTCCTTCCTACAGAAATACCATCGATTATTGACTGGGACGCGAGTTTAGCTTCAGCAAGTCAAATGCCATCTATACAACAAACAAGTATTATTGCAGAAACAAACCCTTCTTCAGGTTCACACTCCACAATAGGAAATCTTTCAGATATACTGGAACAAACACGGCAAACAGTTAGAACATTTGTTGATACAGATTTATATAAAGAATATTTATTAGGATTTGATGAATTACCTCGCCAATATATTGATAGCGGTGTAAAAGATGTTGAACATGAGTTTGATCACCAATATGGAATAGTTCATGATTTGGAAACCGAGAAATTCTTTTTGGGTTTAACTCAAAAACCTGTCGAAATTATTGGTAAAAACATCAAAATTGAAGGAATAACCTATACAGGTACACCAGGTTTATATGAGTTATTATTTAAAAAAGAACCAATAGGGTATAAAAAACAAGATTTGGAAAATTATATGGATATTTTAAAAAGAACCAATGCATACCGTAGAAATAATGATCCAAATGAGCAGGTGCAGGGGAATGGATCACATAAATATATTTCTATAATAGGACCTTATTTGCAAAGCAAAGGAATTACAAAAACTAAAACTCTAAATCCCGAATCTCAACAAGCAGTCCAGGGATTTTTTGAAAGACGCAAAGCTCCATATAGAGAAAGTCGAGTGTCTTCAAAAAAAACCGGATTTGGTATAACTTTAAAAGTTAATAAACCTAATACAGATTACATATATTGGGATAATGTAAACGAACTTGTTGAGAGACTTCGACTATTGGTAGCATCCATGCTTGCGGGACACACTGGTCATAACAATGAAATTATTTCCATTATTGAAGAACTAAGAGAAGCGAATATTATTATATAAAAGGACATAATAGATACTTTTAAACATTTCTAAAATGACCATCGATAAATTTGGTCGTCATATTTCAAAAAAATCTGCTCTAAACACATTATTATCACTAGAAAATAAAATATTATCAAATGTTGAAGAGAAAATAATAAAAATTTTTAAAAGCGATGTCAAATATATTGAAAACAAATTAATTCAAAATTTAGATCCCGGGTTGAAAAGCGATGTTAATAATTTAAATAAGAGAATAAATGAATATGATAACAATATACAAAATATTGCAAAAAAGATTAAGTTATTTGAGGATAAAGTTATTCCTGAATATAATGACAAGATAATTAATTTGAAAAATACTGTTGATGGAAATGATGATGTAGTAGAAAAATTTTCTCAGAAAGTTTCTAAATATGCAAATGACTTTGACGTAGTGAAGTTAAAATATGATAAAGTTGATGATTTTGAAAATGAAATAAAAAATGAAATTACATCAATTAAATCAATAATTAAGGATACTTCAGCAATTGACAATGTCAAGAACAGTATTTCCAAGGAAATTACATCAAAGTTTCAAAATTTTACTAATTTGCTTAATGATAGAGTAGCAGAAGAAGTAAGGAATTTTAAGAAAATACATGACGTTATGGATAAAAATACACAAAATCTTGAAAAATCAATGAACACTCATTTCCTAATTCACAAAAAAGATACCGACAAAGTTAATGAATTTAAAGAACAAATTAAAGAATTTGAAATTAAAATCAATGCATATAAATCAAATTTACAATATTTAGAAGACAAATTGAAGGAGGATTTTCAAAACGAAAATGAAAAAATTGAAACAAAATTCAAAGATCAAATTACAAAAGATAATGAAAAAATCGAGGATATACTAAAGCAGTTAAACAATCTGAAAACCAAATCTGAAACGTCTTTTGACGAGGGAAATTTTACAAAGGCAATCGATGAGAAATTACAAAAAGAATTAGAATCCTTACTAGAAGTAGTGCAAGCTATAATAGAAGTTTCTAAAAAGGATGTATTAATTAAAATTAAAAATAATAGTTCAAAAATCGAGGAGACTTCTTTACTCATAAAAGAACTTGAAACATCTTATACAGATATACTACACAAAGCTGAAAAGACAGTGTCAGACATAAAAAATATAGAAAAAAAAATTGTGAAAATGACATTAGATATTACAAATGCAGAATTTCAATTAGGAAAAGATATAAAAAATCTAGAAGATAAATTAACAAAAGAAATAAAATCTTTAAACGAATTAGTTCAAAGAGCTGCTGAAGTTTCTAGAAAAGAATTTAATGATACAATGAATTATGCAAGAGAAGAAATGAATTCAACATTAGGTGGTTTCAAAAAAGATTATACGTTATCAAATGTTCTTTTGGAAACTAAATTTAATGTAAAAATGTCTGATCTTAATAACAACATCACCCAAATAAATTCGTCAATAAAAGAAATTAGAAATGAAAATAACAAATCATTTGAAACAATGGAAAATAAATTTAATGTAAAAATTTCTGATCTTACTAACAACATCACCCAAATAAATTCGTCAATAAAAGAAATTATAAATGAAAATAAAAAATCATTTGAAGCAATGGAAAATAAAATTAAAGAACTTACTAAAAAAAACTGAGATGATTTTTTTATATTTTACAACATCAGCGATAAAGGGCTTTTATAAACGGTTTAGAAGGAGGTAAAGTTATTTGTGGGATTTATTTTCGAGAGTAAGGTATAAATTAATAATGAGTAAAATTAAGCAAGACGTTGTAAATGAATTACATAAACCGGCGAGAAGGCGATATAGAAGGAGACGAACAATTGTAAAAGGGCTTAATGATCTATTTCAAGCTGATCTGATAGAAATGCAGCCATATGCGAAATTTAATAGGGGTTTAAGATATATTTTAATGGTAATAAATGTGTTTTCTAAATTTGTATGGGCAGAACCTGTAAAATCCAAAACTGGTAAAGATGTAGCAGCTGCAATGAAAAAAATTCTATTAACTTTAAAAACTCCCCCAACAAATCTGAATACTGATCAGGGTAAAGAATTCTTTAATCAAGACTTTCAGAAACTTATGGAGCAGTTCAAAATTAATCATTACAACACATTTTCTAATATGAAAGCTAGTATTGTAGAGAGAGTAAATAGAACGATAAAAAACAAAATGTGGAAAAAGTTTAGTTTACTAGGTAATTATAAATGGATCAGCTTTCTTAAAGAAATAATTACAGAATACAATAATACTAAGCATTCAACAATCGGAAAAAAACCAAACGAAGTTAACAAAAAGAATGAAATGGAAATCTTGAAATCAGCTTATACTCATAGGAAAACTGTGGATCCCAGATCACCAAAATTTCGTGTCAGTGATAGAGTACGAATAAGCAAGATTCGCGAACAATTTTCTAAAGGTTACACGCCCAACTGGTCAAACGAAATTTTTCAAATAAAAAAAATCCAGCTTACTAATCCAACAACGTATTTGATTCAAGATGGAAATGGGATAGATATTCAAGGAGGTTTCTATGAAGAAGAACTTCAAAAAGTAAGACACCCAAATGTATATCTGGTGGAAAAAGTGTTAAGAAAGAAAGGAAACAAAGTATTTGTAAAATGGTTAGGATTAGATAAATCTTATAACTCTTGGATCTTCAAGAGAGATGTGATGTAATAGTAATTAATGCTGTAATAATAATTGATGTTTGTAATAAAAAAAATGATTTTTTATATATATTTGTTTTATTTAAAAATAAGCTTATTACATAAACATTTTTTTAAATACAATATTCCTATAATCAGAGTCTAATATGGGATTTAAAATTTCTTCAGTCAATTTAATCCTTCTTCTAAAATGTTTTTGATTTATAAACTCTTCAGAAGTCATACGAGCTTTTCTGTAGGCGAAGTTCCAAGCAACCATCAGATGAATTTGGTTTCTTGATTCATCAATAGATACTGTCTTCTTCATAATAGTGCTTAGACTTTAATTTTTGTTCTAGTTCTTCGGGATGATTCAACAGCAGTTCCAGCATGGAACACACATTTTCACTATTTAGATTTTGTTTTGGAGAAAGGACATTATATATTTTGTCAAAAGAATCTCCGTCGTAAAAATTGTTATTTCTAAAAACGTTGAAATAACGTCGAAAGTTTTGTTTTTGTAAAACATTTAGTCTATATTCTATAAGTGGAATTTGTTCCCATAGTCTGCACACAGTTTCATTTCCATAGTAAATAAAATCACAGCTTTTCACAATCTTCACTATTGGTAATTCACCAATCTTTTCAAAATGAATAGATAAATTTTGCAAATATATCGGTTCATTGAAAACATTTGGTGAAAACATATAATTTGTTATAACTCCTTGATATTGCAATAAGTTCTTCCAATCATCTTCATTTAATATCACAGACTGACCATTTTTACCACCAAGTTCAATGCATGGTAGAAAATCACTTTCCACCCACAAACCAATCGCAGCATATTTAGAGTTAGAATTATTTAAATTATATTTTGTAGAATTTATAATTGTTTTTTTTATTTTCTTTTTTAATGGTGAATTTTCAAATATATTTTTACTCTGATTACTGAACATTTTAAATGATGTATTTCAAAAACTAACTGGCTATCTGCTTGCTCTCAAAAAACTAACTATCAATCCGTTTGCTCCTAAATTTTATACATTTTCCCTCTCCTCTCAAGTGGAGGGGTAAACTTATTTTCCCTCTCCATTTAAGAGGAGGGGATAAACTTTAAATGTCTTTATACTAACGAGAATCAATAAAAAACAAAATTTATATTATTTTTTTAACATTTATTAAATATTTTTATAGATATTTTTTCATGAAATACAATAAAATTAAACATGTACAAATAAATATTGCTGCTGTAAATATAATAACAAATATATAACAACAGACACAATGACAAGATTCTTCTTTTTTATTATTGAAAGGAATCCAATCTGAATATTGTAATGGTTTGTTTGTCATGGAATATTTAATTTTAATGTATGTATTTTCACACAAAGCAGAATCAGTTACATTATAGGTAAAAAAGTGTGAATTTCCAACAAGATATGTCATTTTCATCTGTTTGTAGCAGTCGGTTTCATTTTTGAGGGCATTTATACATATATCAGCCCTAACTGTATTAGGAATGTAATTTACATATATCACATTTCCAACAAGGGAAACTAAAACTATTAAAGATGCAGCAGTCATTGTTGTAATATTACTAACAAATAATGGTATTTCTATACAATATATATGTTTTTGGATTCAGTTCCCCCTCCAACTTTTAAAGCTTCAAAAACGACTTACATAATTTATCATCATATAAAATGATGTCTTTATAAAGATGAAAAATTACTAGGAGTAGTTAATTCTAATCGCGGTTTTTTATTTTTAGATCCATTTTCGTTTCCAGAACTTAAAAAAGTTAGAGTATCATACATCATTTTCATATCTTTATCAAAAAAATCTGTTTCCAAAATATCCTTATGTCCCCATGCAAGAGTTTTTGTGGAATTTGGTATACAATATCTTTTATCATCATGAGTTGTTAATGCCAATTTATTTAACAAATTAGTGTATATATTATGCATATCTGACTTGAATACATACATGGTGCAGAATATTTTGTCACCTTTCTCAACAACATCTTTATAATCTGATAATGTTAATTGATTTTTTATACATGATCTACTAACGCCTTTTGCTTTTTTATCTACACTATTTTTGGATTTTATACAATATGCTTTAGCACCAGTTCCATAAAAACTTTCAATGGGAATCCCTTTGTACTCATCTTTAAATTTACCAACAACTGATGTTGTAATAGGCATGCAATGAATATTTTGTTCAGAAAAATTAGAAGTATCAAATTTATCCAGATTTAGCTTCATATCTTCATAAAAGTTTTGGGTCTGAACTTCAAGAATTAAGGAATCAGTATCCGTATATAATAAATTTAAATTATTACCATATTTTACTTTTAAATACCCATAATAAAAATTATACATTACAGTTTTTGCAATATCCAGAATACTCATCCCAACATAAATTGGTTTATTGTATTCAATGCAAACCTGTTGAAGTTGAAGAGCAACTAGATTTTCAGAGAAAATTTTAAAATCCTTTAATTGAGGTTTAGAAATAAGTTTTTCGGCACTCAATTTATTACCCTGTCTTTCCCATTGAGATACTAATTTAATATCTGCTCGCCTATCAACATTTTCCATGGTTTTACCGAAAATTGAATTATTTGCCAATTTATAACAATTTTTATCAAATTTATTTTTAGATAAATTTCGTAAATTTGTATTTAAATCTATATATTCCGCTAACCATGGTGATTGTGTAAACTTAACTGCTCTGTGTATTTTTATGATTTTGAGTCCAAATTGTAGACATTGTTTCAGATATCGGTAGTGAATGATATAGTTATATTTATTATGTAAGTTTGGAATTAATTTTGAGTGGTTTGAAATTGGTGGTGTATATTGTTCAGGACAAAATGGGAAATCATTATGACTATCATGTAAATAATTTGGATATTCTAAATCAACTTCAAATATGTATCCTATAGATGATGTATCTGAAAGTTCGGATATATTTAAAGTTTCTATTTCGAGCTTAGGTACCCAAGCAAAATTTTTTTCAGGCAAATATTGTTTCATAGCATAACCATACAAATTTGTGGCGTCTAAGTAAGCGATATATGTTGTAGGTCTTTCAGGATTAAAATTTTCTAAGAATGGATTATTTGCTTCAGATTTGCGTTTGGAACAAGTGCTAACCCCACCACGAACACCTTTTTTGAAAAAATGAAGCATATCTGGTTCCGTTAATAATTCTAATTCTACATTAGTTAATTTCATCATTGCATCCCAGCACATAGAAGGGCTAGTGACATAATTAACAGGATCTAACTTATAGGTTTTAATACATGTGGATCTATAATTTTCAAAAACATCAGCCAAAAGTAAAACATCTGATTTTAAGTAAATATCGGAATAAGCCCCTATTGTAGAACACTTAAATAGATTCCACACTTCTACAGCACGACTGTAGTCTTGAGGAGAGATATTTTCATCGGTTAAGTTATTATAAAATTTATCAATCAATGGTAGAGATTTCTCATTTAATTTTTCGTTGGAATCTATGTAAGAGTATGGAAATACCCCTTTTTGTCTAATGTATCGAAATTCATCAGCATTTGAGAAAAACTTTTTAATTTCAAAACATTGTGAATCTTGTAGAGTTTGTGATAGTGACTCTAAAGACTCTGGGAGAAATTGAAAAGAATCTATAAAGCGTAGTCGCAAAGCAACTGGTTTCCGCTTTTCTGACACATCAACGAAAATTTCCTTACTAAAAGAAATATACTTTTCTTTATTTTGAGCTATAACACTAATATTTTCTTTATTATAGCAAAGCGATTTAATAAATAGGTGAGAATCATAGTTTTTTAAATTATGCAATACTATTGGTATATATTTTGGAGGTTTAAAATGCAAATTACATATTGAGTGGGCGGCTCCTCGATATTTACCTGTAATATGACAATGATCCCTACACTTTATGAAATTTCCTTTTGAAAAAGGTTTTTCACATACATAACAAATGCTAGAATTTTCATATTCAATCTGTTCCACAGATGATAAATCTTTCAATGGTACTTGATATTTTAAATATTTTTTATAAATTTCTTTTACATCATTTTCAATGTATTCAATAAATTTTATAGCACAATCTGTACCTCTATAAAGTTTAAGACACACAACATTCTCATCAAATGATGATTTAATATAATAAGCAAATGAATAGGGTATATGTTCAGCAGTTTTAATAGTATATGAGGTTGTCGAATCAGGTGTAGATTGTTGGCACTCAATGTTTTTCAAATAACATTCAAAATAGGCATAAATAACAAAAGGAGCTTTATACTGTTTCTGAATATTTTGAAACTTTAATATATTTGCAGGAATATAATTGCCAAATTTATCCAAAATCAAATTATCTGAAGGAAGCTCAATTCGAACAAAACTACAATCACGTTCTAAATGTGTGTTAAGTTTTTCATATGTTCCAAAATATTGAAGGCATCCATCACATAAGTATTTTTTTATTTTCTTTTTTGATAATTGTTTGGATACCAAGCAACCTAAATCCTTTATCCAACAGTAGTGGTTATTTCCATCATCAGAACTTATTAAAAGCAAATTAATATGTAATTTTTTCTTTTCATTATTATAATGTAAAGGACCGACAATCTCATATACCTTTTTATTATCCCTTAAAAATTTTTCAACTCCATATACATTTATGGACAAATTATTTTTTTCCTCAAACTTTTTTATATCTAATAATTTTACTGGAAATTCAATACCTGTAAAATCGAAAGCGTCTCTGAAGTCTGGATATGATGAGGTCTTTCGAGGATTACCGGTTGGCTGGTATGCTGCTGAAACCACTGCCCAGGCGAAACAGCAATTGTCCTCATTCATCACATTCACTATTGATTTAGAAAAGTGATGCATCTTAATGTAGGAGGAGGCATTCAATGGGTTGTACTTATTGATGTTGACTTCCAAATGCAGAATTCTTTGTAGAGCCCACCCTGTAATAGGAATTAAAAAATTAGTTCTGAATAATATTTGTTAGAGATGTACAAGTGATATTAAGAAAACTTAGCTCTTGAGATTAAGAAAACTTAGCTCTTGAGATTAAATAATAATTACCTGAGTCTCTTTCCGGCAATTCATCTGCTTTGGTTTCAATAATCTTGAATAAATCATCGTAAAGCTGTTGTAGATCAGTTGTATGGGTTACAATGAAGAACGGTGTATTAAATGACTTAATTGAAGTAGAGGTTAAAGTTGGAGAATAATATATTCCAAATAATTCCAAATTTACTTTAGCACATGTAAATTCCTGTTGACGCTGGCGTATTAATGTTTGCACTTTATTACCAACATCTTGCTGAAACTTTTTGATGTCGATGTGATAATTCTGCGAATATATTCTGTAGGAAGCTATTCGACATTTAAATGCACTCCTGATAATGTCAATTCCATTTCCATATTTTATGCAGCTCCTGTTTTTATGAATATTTGTCCTCAAGTGTGTGCTCCAGGAATTAGATTTGACATTTACTTCACAATCTTGGCAAAATCGCATTGGAGGTCTTGAAAGTAGTTCATCAACTGAAACAATTATTATTTTTTAATTCCTCTGTAAACCTTTATTAATAATAAAAAGAAAAATTAAAAGGAAAATTATAGCTAAATATGTTATAAAAAAATACTTACGATTAATTATATAATCTTCCAAGTTAAAGGTGTTTTCGTTATTGACAAAATTTTCTCGAAGGTGGCGTACAATATGTGATTTTCTTTTAAATTCTCTTAAGCAGTGTGTGCAAAGGAGAGTCATTTTAAAATGGAATCGGTTAGGGCCGTGTCGCTTTTAAATAAATACAATTTTGATCTATCAAGACCCAATGACATAGAATAATTAGCAATTTTTTCAGCTCGCGCAATTTAGAAAACTTTTGGATTTACTTTTGAATTAACTTTTGGATTCACTTTTTAATTTGAAGAAAAACATGGATTTTTTTTAAAAAATATATTTCCCAAATTTAAAAGAAGATCGCCTTGTCGTTGAATACAATTTTTAACGTCTTTTAAAGTCGAATTAGATAAATTATTACATATATTATCTAAGTTTAAATAGGAATAAACCATTGACTTAAATCTAGATGTGGCACACCTTGTTTCATTCCTATTTAAGCTCGGCTTAGTTTTCTTATGTAGAAACTTATCTAATTCTCCAATAGCGACTTTATTTGTTGGATTGATTTTCGGAGCTGTTGTTACAGCGACTGGTAAAGAATTTTTTGAAATTTGTGCCCCTAAAGTTTGGGAACTAGAAATATCACCGTCCAATTTTGACTTTTTTAAATCTGAACAATCATTTGTTTCTGATAAAGAACGTTTTTTGGGTAAATTTTTTTCAATCAAATTTTCAGAACTTTGTTCTAAATTTAGGCCAGAAGGATTTTTCAAAAATTGATTTTGATTACAGGAAGAAATTAAGGGACATTGAGGCTGCTCATCTTCAAAATTTTCAGTATAAGTATATACCTCAATGTCCCCCACAATTTCGCCACAACTCAAATCAAAAACATCTACCGAATTTACTGTATTTCTGGTATAGCCAAATTTGGATGGTTGTTCAAACCCCTGAATAAAATTTTGATCCAACCCTTCAATTAAATTTTGATCCAACACTTTAATAAAATTATGCTGAGCTTTGGCTGAGACGTTTATAACAGTCTCAACGCTGTCGTTGGAATCCTCTGATGAATCTGACGATGCATCTGAAATTGGCGAATAGTGGGGGCGATAAACCTCTTCCATATTATTTTTCGAAAAACCCCCAATGCCAATCCTCTTATCATTATTTAAAGCTCCCTCGTTACCAACCCCATTATTATTATTGTTTAAAACCCCCTTATTATTTTGTTCCTCACAGCTCCCAAAAGTCTCCTGATCACCCTTAATTAAATTTTGCCCTGAGCTATTTTCACAAATTTCACCCCCTTCTAATATATCTAAAAGTTGTTCCAAATTATATCCCTCATTTATTTCAGAATTGTTAATTAAATTTTTCCTTAATATATCATTGTTTAAATCATCGAAATTAATTGTTTCAAGAGGTTCTTGAGGAATATCAGGGATAATAGATTCATCCAAAACTTTTAAGAGCTGTGTCAAAATATCGCTTTCACCAATTTCGGAAGAATCGCCAGATTCAGATGAATTGTTAAATGTATTAATATCAATTTCCCTAAATTTAATATCTAGCTCCTCGTCGCTTAGCCCACAAAATGAACAATCAATCAAATCATGCACAAGGCAAGCGTCGTTTAAATCGAAGGCTGTTAAGTCGATGTTTTCAATTTTTACATTTAAAAATGACATTTTAAATTATAAATTAAAAAATAAAAAAATTATGAATCAATAAAAAAATCAAAAAATCAATAAAAAATCAATAAAAAAAATCCACAAAAATGAAAAAATCAATCAAAGATTGGCTTTTAAAAGATGAAATAAAAATTAATTAAAAATCCAAAGTATTAAGTCAAAAATATTAAATCAAAAATATGAAATCAACAATACAAACCAAATGAAAATTAATAATATGTCACTACGTCACACGAAATAAATCCGACTATCAAGATATATTAAAATCGATTCGATAATTTTACAAGCGTACGCTAATAGCGAGATGTAAACTGAAGAGACGCTTCGTACCCAGCCGCCTTTTAAAGCAGCCAAGAGCCTGGTACCGGCTGGTACGGCGTGGCACTGCATGGTACGACGGGAACCGTGAGACCGTGAACTCGAGAGAGGTCGTTCAACGGTCGTAAGTTGTTTTGTTCTTAAGAAAATGACGAGTAAAGAGGAGAAGAAGAAGAAAAAAAAAAGTTGTTTTTTGGAATAATATAAAAAACATTTTTTTTTTTTTTTTTTTTTATTTTTTTTTTTTTTTTTTTTTTTTTTTTTTTTTTTTCGTTTTTTATATTATTCCAAAAAACAACTTTTTTTTTTTTTTCTTCTTCTCCTCTTTACTCGTCATTTTCTTAAGAACAAAACAACTTACGACCGTTGAACGACCTCTCTCGAGTTCACGCTATCTTTGCCTTCTTCTTCTTCTCATTCTTCGGACTGGTTTTGCCGCTGGAGGTAGGAAAAGTGGTATTTCAGTATTGTATATAAGGATTTACAGCGTCTTGACTTAGCATTCATTAAGTTTAAAGTCTCAAAATGAGTACGTTCATAATTATAACACTACAAGACTTTCTGGGATTCTTGGAAAATCAAATTAATCTGATGGATCGTCAGAGTCCAAATTCCGAGAACACGGTGATGTGGCCGCCACCATCAGAGGTTGACTATTTAGATGAAGAATTTATCAATATGTTTGAGCCAGACCTGGATCCCGAGCCTATCGCCTTTGAGTGGGATCCAGACCGAGCAATGGATCTTCAACCTTTGATGATGGAGCAACAACAGCCTATGGAAGAAGATCGGCCACAACCTATGGCAGAGCAGCAGGAGCAGCAACAACAGCAGCAGGAGCAGCAGCGGGAGCAGCCACAACAACAGCAGCAACAACAGCAGCAGCAGCAGGAGCAGCCACAACCACAGCAACAACAGCAGCAGCGAAGGCAGAGTTACCCTCGAAAGTGTAAGAGGCCACAGCAGCAACAGCAACATCAACAGCAACATCAACAGCATCAGGAGCAGCCACAACAACAGCAGCAGCAGCGAAGGCAGAGTTACCCTCGAAAATGCAAGAGGCCACAGCAGCAACAGCAACATCAACAGCAACATCAACAGCATCAGGAGCAGACACAACAACAGCAACAACAACAGCAGCAGCAGCGAAGGCAGAGTTACCCTCGAAAATGCAAGAGGCCAATAAATTATAAATTATAAATTGGCCTCTTGCAGAGCAGCAACCTCTTGCAGAGCAGCAACCTCTTGCAGAGCAGCAACCTCTGGCAGACAACAACAACAACCGATGGCAAAGCAGCAGCCTATGGCAGACAACAGCAACCTCTGGCATGCAGCAGCAACCTCTGGCAGACAGCAGCAATTGGCAACCCAAAATGGTATAAATTATAAATATGTATTTATGTATATATGTATATTTGTATTTTGGATATAGGAATAATAAAAAACAAAGTCGTTGAAGAAAATATTTTATTTTTTTCTATTTCTTATACAGAATCACACCTAATAACCAAGTTTCTTTAACTTGAAAGAATTATTATGAATAGGATGAATATAATTTTTTTACAAGCATAGTAATGAAAACTAGGTTTTTTTTTAACATGGAAGAATAAATCATAGTCTGTTGTCAGGGAATTAAACCTAATTGTTCTTTATCTTATATATAAAATCTTATTTAAATGTCTTAGTTGACATTTTAAACTTAATATTAAAAAATACTAGGGTGAATGAATAAATTCAAGTGTAGTATCAAATTCATTTATTTAAAATTCAATTTATCGATAGGATTGATTGTGCATATTATGTAGAAAAAATTATTCTACACTGAAAGAACAAAATCATTAGTTCTTCAAATCTTAATATAAACAAATTTCTATTTATTTAGATGGCACCCTTATATTTATTTAACTTAAACTTAATATATATCTTATAACTTATATCTTACAACTTATATTTTATATGAAATCTTATTTAAATTAGTTGACATTTGAAACTTAATATTCAAAAACTACTAGGGTGCATGAATAAATTCAAGTGGAGTATCAAATTCATTTATTTAAATTTGATTTATCGGTAGGGTTGTTGTGCATATTATTTGAAAAGAATTATTCTACACTGAAAGAACAAAATTATAATTTCTTTCAATGGGAATAAATACAAATTCTTATTTATTCACATCATTCCCTTATATTTATTTACATAGTTTCTTATATTTATTTAACTTAGCAGAACAAAATCTAAATTCTTATAAAATATTTTAAACTTAAACTTAATATTAAAAACGCCATAGTGCATGAATAAGTGCAAGTGAAATAAATTTATTTAAAATTTGATTTTTCGATTAGATGGTTTTGCATATTCTTTAGTTCTGGTTTGTTACATATTATACATGCTTGTGAAGGAGTTGTTATGAATAAATCGTTTTCACACGTGTTGCATTGCAGATCTTTTTCGCAACATATAAAGGATCGTTTATAGTGGCTATTAACAAAATTATTTTTCCCATTTGGGCAATTTAAAGCATGTATATAGTAACATTCACAACATAAATTATATGCACCGCCAGAAGATGAAATAATTACGACATAAGATTGAAAAACGCACACTTCTCGCGTAAGGTGATTTGGTGTCAATGTATCACTTGCATTTATTTTTGCCACTTTCACGAGCCCCTCTTCTCCACACCCGTTTGGAACGCCATTATCCTCTATCCCATCATCTTCTTCATCTTCATCGTCGTCTTCGAAATTATTTCGATCAATAGTGATCAGAGAATCCTGTCTTGCGTGAAACTTTCCTCTTCCAGCCAAGTTAAAATGAGTTGTTTCATCTTTGTACATTGACTGGATCGTTTCATCACAAGCAGAATCTAAATATACATGTGTCTGATCCATTTCGAAGACTGTCCGATGAAACTCGATTCACTTGTTCACACTATTTTTTAATTTTACAACACTTTTTAATTGATAATGGCGGGCCGTCTATGTGGTGTTGATATAGTGGATAGTGTTTAAAACACGGCAAATTTAGCTGCAATTCTTCGTCACTTCTATAATTTTCCGGCAACCTGTTCCAAATTTGTTGTAAACTAAGTGAATCGACGAATGTTTTCAAGTAGTTGATGGGAAAGAAGGCCAAGTCTTGATCTTCAAAATCGGTAAGATTTTTTCCGTGTTTTTGGTAGGAAATTATTACTTGGCCTACACGTTCAATGAGTTGCTGTTGTTGTTGTTGTTGGTCGCTATTTGACATCGCGCACGAATGACTGAAGTTCGCTCAGATTCGATCGTTTAAAATACCAGCTCCCCTCCAACTGCTACCAGCTCCCCTCCAACTGCTACCAGCTCCCCTCCAACTACTGTGGTGGTTAGGAAGGAGGTAGGAGGTGGAGCAAAAAGAGGCGGAGTTTATGAAACCAATCGGAATAGGGGGCGAACTTGGGCAGCCAATCAGAAACAAGGTCATTCTTGGCTGACCAATCAAAAAAGTGGTGGGGGGGTCAACTAGGAGCCCCCTATTCCCACTACTCGTCTTTTAAACAATTAACATTTTTTTAACTTCACTGAGGCTTTTATTTTTGTGTTATCATTTTCCGGAAAACTCACAACTAAATCTAATCTCTTAAACTTTCGAATGGCGCTAGTTTCGTTTCTTAATTTTTGTTAACAATATAGGAATGAATTAAAAAAAAATTGGGAATTTTGGTGCATATCAGGCGCGGATCCAAGGGGGGGGCGGTGGGGGCGTTCGCCTCCCCCCCCACCAGCCTTGAGTTCAGGAAAGTAAACCCGAATTAGCCACTAATACTATAGTTTAATCAAGAACTAGAGAGAGTAATAAATTATTTTTTACCCATTTTTTTTTCGCAAACTACCTGAATTCTTTAGTCCGGTGTCTTTGGCAAAATTTATTAGATATATATATTTTTTATAGGAATGGGTTAGAAATTTTATAATCAAAAATACCGGTCTATAATAATGGACTATTTTGGTTGGATAACAACAGATATTTGGAAGTGTCACGTGTTAAAAAGGATTTTAATCCTTGTCATAGGCGTAGGAAGAAGTTTAATTTTATTACTAAATATTTATATTATAGAATATTATTTCGGCAATAAACTTAAAATAAAAAGTTTTTATAATATTATTTTATTTTTTATGATTTCTTAATAATTCAAATACATTACAAAATATAGAAAATTTTGATACATTTAATACAAATCACAACTGTATTTTTATTATTTTTAATTTTGGCATAGAAACCGTTTTAGGTACATTCAGACTAAAATGTAGCCTTATTCTCCCAAAAAATTCTAAGTTATAATTTAAATACTTACCAAATACCCATTGTCAAAAATACAAGAAATTAAACATATAAAAAATAAATTCGTCCATATAATATTAAAATTTTTTGGGGCTATCAGTCACTTTATTATTAATTAAAACATTTTTCGGGCTTTTGACGTTTCAGTTTATTTATTTCTTAAACATCTGCAGAACTACCCTTTTTTGTTTCTATTGCACTGACATCCTAATTTAATTTATTTTATTATATGGAAATTCGATAGTCCCAAAAAAAAAAAATAAAAAATAAACGTGTTAATTCTACGCTTAGGAAAAATATACAAATACAATAATAAAATAATAAAAAAATTACGGCTATTTGGAATTAAATATATAAAATTAAAGCGTGGAACACACTAAAATAAAAAAATATAAAAAAAATAAAAAAATATATAAACAATAAAATGCAACAAAAACAAAAATTTAAATAATAAATTGTGTTTATACTGGTAAACATTACGTTTCTAATTCCTAATCAAAGTCAGTGAAGCTATCTTAGCTCAAATTAATTATAATTGGTTCCTCTATCTCACCGATCATGAAATCGAGTTTCCACATTTTCCTTTATTCTTTTATTATATGGATTTTCCGCAGGAACTTTATTCAAAAAAATCTTTCAAAAATTCAGTTAAATTATTAATTTTGTAAGTTGTGCTATTTCTAGCAAATCTACCTTTTACTTGAGAGAGATATTTCCTTCTCCAACGGACAGTTTCCGGGCGATTATAAGAATAGATTTCCTATCTGGTTTTTTCCAGGAAAAATTAAATTCCCTGAGCAATTTCCAGAGTTCAGCTCTTCTAATTGCAGGTAAATCCCGATCTTCATTGACTTTAGTTAGAATTTTCTCGACGGTTGGGATCTGCTTCTCATAATAAAATGTATGTACAACTCCTTTTTTGTAGTTTTCATCTCTTCTTCTAACTAGGTTTTTCGTCTGCCTGTGATCGAATGTAGCTTGAGAGTACTAACAATTCCAGTCGTTTTTTTTTCCTTCAGTATTTGGTACATAGTAGATTTTTCAACTCCTGTCATGTTAGAATACATCTCAATAGAGCTTTTAGCATTATTATCTAGATATTGATATCTTAAGATATCATAAACATTCATCGTAATTAGTTTTTCGTTGAGGAAAAATGCCTTGGTTTAACGATTTTGGAATAAATGTAGAGGTGGAAAGATAAATCTTTTGGGTATCTCACTAATCTCAAATAATATATAAAAAACAAGCGCAAACAAGATAAATCACTAAAGACAAACTGTAAGGTGTAGTTTGCGTACTAACAGAAATTAAATTGAACTATCAGAAATTTTATTGTTGCAGTAAATTTATAAAAGCTTATAATATTTAAATATAATTAGATTTATGGCAGTCCTCAAATACCTGCGGCCTTGGAGCAGGTACTTTGGAGGTTTCGGTAACAGTTTTATTACTCTCTCTAGTTCTTGAATAGAGTATAGGAATGTGTATGTTTGCGATCGCCTCCCCCCCTCCCAAGAGCTTCAAATTCAGAAAAATAGACCCGACCCTGCTTTTAACACTAGAAACGGGAATGTTACCGGTGTCTCTTCTCCCTCCCCCCGTCGACAACTTGCTTTCGCTTGCCATACTGTACTTTTGTGATATCACCGCCCCCCCCCCCCCAAAGAGAGAGGCTGGATCCGCCCCTGGTGCATATTGCCGTTTTGTTTCTAAATTCGTCTAAAAATGCCAGCTACCTAAATATGGAAACAGAATTTTTTTATCGACGAAAACAAAAAAGTTATTTAATTTGTTTATATGGTAAAAATTATAGTGGTTTTCTAATGAAGTTTAAACAAATTTAAAATTAATTTTCCTCAATTCCCTGTAATACTTCTCATAGAAGAGTTCCTCTTTTATGAGATGGCTCAGAATTGGTGTACCTTCATCGATGGAGCTAGAATGTTATTGCAAAATTCGCTCGCATGTGGTAAACAAAATAAATTTTGCACACACTATTTGATGAATCGATCTGAAATTTTTACCACATATTAAGCACTATAAGATCCATCTTTTTATGTAACAACAAAATCGCAGGTTGCAATTAGCAATAGTTATTGTTAATTGAATATAATAACAATTTTGATCTTGTTTTGCATTTTTCTCGGCAACAAATAAGAATATCGAGATCAGTAAAAAACCAATTTGTAGGTTTTTCAAATCTCTATAAGATGGCTATTTCATTTTGTCCAAAAATTTCTTTAGTTTTTGCTGGTAAATAAAAAAGTGCAAAAAATGCATTTTTTGACCTTGAATTGTTTACAAAAAGTTTATGACACAAAATTTCGTGCAGAGAATATTACCCGAAAATCCGGGCGCTGCTTATTTGACTGATGTAATAATCACGAAGGAAGAGAAAATAATTTTTTTTTGTAGAATTACTCAAAATTAATATTTTTAATATTTATTACCGTCGTACCGGCCTTACGAATTATGTGATATTATCGTGTCCGTCCATACGCTTGTAGCTTCCGTTTTTCTGCAATTATTAATCAAAAAGTTTTGAGTCGCGACTTGTCGATGTATTTTTACTTTTGAAAGTTGAAACTTTAACGGTAGAGTTTACAAGTGAAGACTTGAGAACATGCAACTCGAATGCAATGAAGTTTTCTGAGAGATGTTGGAGTATCGAAACTCTAGAATACTAAAAGGGTATGCAATTTAATACTTATGGATGATTTATGAAGGTCTTGTAATGATAGATAAATACTAGCCTATTTTCCTCATGGTGTTCATTAATGACATTTAAAGGATCTACCTCATTTCACGAGAAACAACCCAACGGAAAGACGTAGCCTTTACCATGTTTAACTGTAGGCGCAATTTATTTGGCATATAAACCGTATATTGATTATCGCCCTTCACTACTACATTGCCGGTAGTAAAACAACCAATTCTCTCGAAAATGTTTCATCTCTTTTTTTAAATCAAAAAAGAATATTTTTTTTTCTAAGAAAAGATTAAATACTAAAAAACATATATTACATTTAAAAGCTTTGAAGAGATTTGGTGAAAAAAATGAATTAGGGTACGGCAGCCCCGGCTCACCAGACACATAATAAAAACCATTTTAAAGGTGTTCATTTATTACACATTTGACCAAAATTTTTCGAGATATTGCCGGCATATATATATATATATATATATATATATATATATATATATATATATATATATATATATATATATATATATATGTTATAGGTTTTCACGGATGGTGGAATGTCCACTGGTGGTTTTCTGGTTTTCAATTCGTTCGTCAATACCTCAGCTGGCATTTTCAAGTGATGCTTCCTCGATGATTGCTCGACTTGTCTGCATATGGCCCAAAAATTGCATTTAAAAAAACTTTTTCAAAATTTTTTTTTCGATATCTTGAGATATAATATTCTAAATTTGACTCTGGTTTCAATTTATAATTCGATCGAGATGAAAATTAATCAAAAAATAATAGTCACGTGATTAGCATTATCTGTCAAATTTTAATTTTTTCTCAAAAAAAATTGCAACGAACGGATGTATTCCCGGATTAATACTGAATCATATATATATATATATATATATATATATATATATATATATATATATATATATATATATATATATATGGGTTGACAAAATCTAACATGGCGGATCCAGTATGACGGTTAAAAATGCAATATAGTGGCCGAATTTTTTAAAATCAACTGATTGGAACATATTTTATATACGGGGGTTTCTAAGGTCGTTGATTTGCAAAATTTAAGATGGCAGATCCAATATGGCGGACATATTTTTTGAAAATCATTCGATTTGCACCAAATTTGTTATACAATGAGTTTTTGAGATCGCTTATCACGAATCAGAGGATTTTTGAAATCTAAGATTGAGAACCGCCATATTGGGTCCACCATCCGCCATCTTGGATTCGCCATCTTGAATTTGTCAGACCTGACTTCGGATTCGTGATAAGCAACCTCCGAAACCACTGCATACCAAATTTTTTGTGCAAATCGGTTGATTTTCAAAAAATACATCCGCCATCTTAGATCCGCCATGTTGAAATTTTGGAAATTTTACCTCAAATTCGTAATCGGCGACCCATAAAACCTCTGTATACCAAATTTAGTGCAAATCCGTTGATTTTCAAAAAATGCGTCCACCAAATTGAATCCGTCATCTTGAATTTTGCAAATCTGACCTCAAATTCGTGATCAACAACCCCAAAAACCCCTGTAATACCAAATTTGGTGCAAATTTGTAGATTTTCACAAATTTGACCACCATATTGGATTTTTGACCGCGAAATTGGATCCGCCATGTTGGATTTTGTCAACATACCACATCCAATAGTTACAATTTGAGCCAAAAACGACCCGATCGGTTGCCAATTTTGGCAAGCTTTTTTTGCTAGACACTCGATTTTTCTCCTGCTTCAGGCTGCCATATTGAAGCCACCATATAGGAACCGCCATATTGGATTTTTCAAAGACGCACTAGGCATTTGAAAGTAGATGCTCTGAGCTTCAAAATGAGCTATTGGTCAATTTTTTTGGTTGCTTCTAATTTTGATCGTAGCTCTGATCCGGTTGATGCGGATTGTCCCATATACTTGTATGTATATGTATATGTATATATATATGTATATATACATATATATATATATATATATATATATATATATATATATATATATATATATATATATATATATATGTATATATATATATATATATATATATATATATATATATATATATATATATATATATATATATATATATATGTATATATATAATTCTTGCCGTACTTGTTTTACCATGCTAGTGTCCCTCAGTTTTTTCCTCTTTTCTCTCTATTTATTCCCCTATTTCTGTAACTTCCAGTTTCTTTAGTTATGCCTTTTACTTTTCTCAGAAATCTCATTGGTCAGTATTTTCCTCGTCATTGCGTTTGTCAGAATTTAGCTTTCACTTCTATTTGTAAGAATGGATCTATAGATTGTCCTATGTATTGTCATTTTTCTACTCTTACTGATCTTTTTTTTTGCCAATGAATATATTACAGAGACAGTGGTATACGTTGGTAACTTTCTGTATTCATTCAATAATTTCTTCTTATATGTTTCCCTTCTTGTCCAATATTGCAACAGAATATTTAGTTGCATTTACTTGTTCTACCCTCTCATTTCAATTTTATGTCATTCTTTTTTTTGTCATTCCCTATAAGCATGGTCTTCGTCTTTTTTATACTTATTTTCATTCCTCTCCTTTCTAGTTCCTGTTCCCGTCGGTGCAGTTTTTCATGAATATTTTTTTCTCATGTGACGACGGTTCAAAACTGTAATCTTTCACTAGATAAATAGACTTTTATTATTCAGCTTAAAATATGAAACTACCTTTCGATGTTTTCATCGAAATTGCAACTCTATAACGTTACATTACCCAAGGCGCGCTACTTAAAATGCAGTTGCCTGCTAAAATGGTGTAAATAACTCCATTGCTCGGAGATTTAAATGATTTATAAAATTTCCTTTAATTAATTGCAGCAAAAGTTTTTTATGGAAAATGTCGACGATATTGTAGACATTAATACTACAAGGAAACATTTAATTAATAATTTTAGCTGCTGTAAATTATTTTCTAAATACGAGGAATACTAGAAAAAAATATCTGCACAGTCATGATAGCAACAAATAATAGTGAGTTACCTAAGTAATCTTCAATGGTGTTAAATTTAATATTAATTTGTTATTTATTTTGTGTTTTATGAAGTGGTTTGCAACAAAAAATGAGTGTTTTCTTTTAATGAAATTAATTAAATGATATTTAAGGTACAATTCCTGATTTAACTTCTTTATATAAAATTCCTAACCCGAAATACGAAACTCGGTGCGCTCTTTCCTCGCATTTCATATATGTACAATCAAAAAAATCGCGAACAATTCAACCATATAAACGCAGAAGCCAATTTCCCATCAAGGTGTGTAGTATACGGGGTGTTGTGTCACACGAGGCGCACAAATTACCACGAGTTGACAGCCAAATTGTATTTAAATCGTGTATAACCATCCGTGAAGTGATACATTAGTTCCGTCCATTGAAAGGGACCTTTTGGTAATCGGCTGATGGGCGCACCCATATTATATTTAACAGTTTTATTGCGCTAAATGAGGATTAATATGGTTAGGTGTGTGACTAGTGCGGATTATAGTCTTTTGGTTCGGTTAATTGAGATTTTTTGTTTTTGTAAAATCGTAGTTAGTATTGTCTATGGTAGATAGTATTGTCTATGTGTAAGCTATAGTTTAATATTCGTGCTTTATGAAATATATACCCACTTTGTATAGTCCGGGAGCCCAAAGGGTTTTCGTAACCGAAGACAGCTTCACCAAAAATTTTATACATACTTTGACTCCCTGAATTGGTTCCTGGTGGGAACTAGTGCGAATAACGTATATATATATATATATATATATATATATATATATATATATATATATACATAGGGTTATTCGCCCTATACGTGGGAAACAATTAAAAATTCGGTTATACATAGTACTGAAACCACCATAGGAAAAGAAAGAGCTCTAAAAAGAAGAAATGGTTTGACAACGATTGTGAAGGAGTCTTAAAGTCAAGGAACCAGGCCCGACAACGAATGCTGCTAGATCCAAATGAGCAAAATGCACAGAAATACAGCGAGGCCAGAAAAAAGGCAAAGAAAACAATAAAAGCGAAAAAAAGAGCATACGAAGAAGGTATTCTTGAAGAACTAGAGTCAAATAGAAGGAACAACAGAACTAGACGTTGCTTCCAAGAGGTAAAGGATATAAAAAACGGATTTAGACCCAGAGTTGGAACAGTAATAAAGAATGACGAAGGTAACCATATTACAAATGAGGCTGAAGTGATAGAGACCTGGGGAAGATACTTTGACGAGCTACCGAATGTCCAGGCAAATGAAGCTCGGCCTGAATATACATACCTTACGGCCGAACCCATAGTAGAAGAACCTACAGTGGAAGAAGTGTCACGAGCTATTCAAAAACTTAAAAACAACAAAGCCTCAGGAAATGACACTATACCGGGAGAATGTTTGGAAAAGGGAGGAGAAATCTTGAAACGTGCTTTCTATCAACTCATCTGTCAAATACGGAAAGAAGAAAAAACACCAACCTCCTGGAAAGAAAGTGTGATAATACCAATACTTAAGAAGGGCGATAAAACGTGCTGCTCAAATTATAGGGGTATATCCCTTATTAACACAGGATATAAAGTCTTCTCCCTAATGATCTTAGAACGATTGACTGCGTGTGTGGAGTATCAAATAGGAGATTACCAGTGTGGATTTAGAAAAAACCACTCAACTGTAGATTAGATATTCACGATTAGGCAATTAATGGAGAAATGTTGGGAATACAAAAAAAACATTGCTATTATAGATTTTAAACAAGCATACGATAGCATCATAAGAGTGGATTTGTGGAATACCATGGCAGAACTGGGCATACCGAAGAAGCTAATTAACCTCACCAAAACATGTGTATAGAGATCTACAAGTGCAGTAAGACTTGAAGGAAGATTGTCAAACTTCTTTACAGTCAAAAGTAGTCTTAAACAAGGCGATGCGCTGTCTCCACTCCTCTTTAACGCCGCCTTAGAGAGCATCGTGCGAAAAACTAACACAAAAACGCTCCTCTTTAGAAATCAAGGTCCGCGCATCATATTGGCGTTCGCTGATGATATCGATATTGTAGGTAATACAACTACCAGTGTCAAGGAAGAGTCTTCAAACTGGAAAATGCCGCAAAGAAAGTTGGCCTACGAATCAACGAAGAAAAAACAAAATATATGGCTACAACAAGAACGGAACGGCGAGACAGAATAGGACAGAATGTGACTATGGACTACTTCAATTTTGAAAGGGTCCATCAGTTTAAATATTTGGGAGCTACAATCACCTCTGACAACAACATTACACAAGAGATTAACAACAGAATACAAGGAGGCAACCGCTGCTGGTATGGGCTGCAAAAGATATTGAAATCGAAAAATATATCCCGCCGCACGAAAATAAGAATATATTAAGTAGCTATAAGACCAGTAATGACATATGCATGTGAAACATGGACGTTGACAAAACAAAATGAGAATAGACTGAAAATCGCAGAAAGAAGAATGCTTAGAGGGATATACGGACCGATCAGGGACAACACCACACAGCAATATAGAACGAGAACAAACAAGGAATTGGAGGAACTATACAACCAGCCAGATATAGTGAAAATAATAAAAGCAGAAAGATTAAGATGGGCCGGCCATGTTATGAGACAAGATCAACGTATCATCAAGTTGGTATGGGAAGAGAACCCAGAAGGAAAGCGGCCGCTAGGAAGACCAAGGATGAGGTGGAGAGATAACGTTGCAGCAGACTTACAAACCCTAAACGTCGAACGCGCGGAGGAACTGATGATGGATCGCAGCAAGTGGAGGCAGATTGTGAAGTCAGTAAAGACCCACCCCGGGTTGTAATGCTAGAGAGAGAGAGAGAGAGTATTATTAAATAAAAATAGCAAACTTAACTTGAATAACAAATTGCCAATTTTCAAGCTATTTATAAAATCTATTCTGTCTTTTGGTGCTCCAACTTGGATCACCACAGGCAGAACAAGATTCAGAAGGCTAGAGAGATTCCAAAACAAGGTGCTTCGAGTACTTTGCGGAGCCCCATACTTTGTTCGAAATACTATAATACATAGGGATCTGAATTGCGACACTTTCGATGTCTTTATACAAAATAGTCTCACACGGTATATTGACAGAGCCACCACCTCAACCAACCCGCTCATACAACAATCACACAGTCTCACCAGGACACACAGACAGCCTTACAAATTTCTCCGAGATTGGATACAGGACCGGTAGTTGTAGTCATTTCATCTTTTTATTTACTGGCTTAAAAGCCGAATAGAATCTTGTCCTTTTCAAGCCTATTATAAGTCCAATGTTAAAGCGAAGGAGTCTATGGGCCAGTCCCGACTGAAAATTTCAAAGATGACCCCATATAATAAACTTGCTAAGTTTAAGTGGCTGTAACTTGATTAATTTAAATAGAATGCTATACTTTTTAACTTACCAAAAAATGTATCTTTTAAATACCTACCGAATGGTATACGGGTGTTCTATATCTATGTTGTCGCGTTTTCACAGAATACACCAAATAATCGTTTTCTGCACCATTTTGTGTTTTTTGAATAGATGTTCGAAAGTATCTAGTTGCCTATGGCATTTGGAAATGACAAGTAATTTACAACTATAAGAATAATAGTTAGGAATATGTTTACAAATGTTCAGAAATTCGGAACGCCATTTAAGGTCATCCAACAGGCTATAACAGCAATAATGGTAATAACATATTGACGATAGCACAAAACGAAAGAAAATATTTATAGTAGATGTTCGAAATGTCGACCATCCATTTCTAAACACTTACATAATCTTTTTTTCGAAACCATTGCTAAGTTGGATGACATTTGCGGGGATACAGTTTGAAAAGCGTCTTTTATGCGTATCCTGTGGTGTCGGAGGCGCATTGTAAACAATTCCTTTTATGGATCCCCATAAAAAGAAATCTGGTGGAGTTAAGTTCGTAGATCTCGGGGGCCAACTTTGAAATTCGTCTCTCCCAAACCACCTGTTGCGAAAGTTGACATTTAAAAATTGTCGAACCTTGCAATGATATTGAAGCGGAGCTCCATCCAGTTGAAGCCACATAGTTGTTCTAATATTTAAAAGGACATCTTCTAGTAACACTGGAAGTTGGTGTAAAAGAAAATCGCGAAACATCAAACCATTTATAGGTCCTTCAAAAAAGTAAGGGTCCATAGACCCAGTATTCCTCCCTACACATTAACCGACCACCTATTCTGGTTTCTCATAACTCTGTATTCATGCGGATTTGAATCAGAATAGTATTGAAAGTTGTGTCTATTCACGAAACCATTGTTATAAAAACTACATTCATCACTAAACAACACATTATCAAAAAAGAGTTCATTTTCTGCTACTTTATCTAACATCCACAAGCAGAATTCAGTTCGGTTGTCAAAATCGTTTCCGTGAAGCTCTTGACATAGCTGGATTTTATAAGGATGAAATCTGTATTTATTAAGAATCTTTGAAACACTTGCTTGGTTAATGTTAGTATTTTCGGATATATGATTCTGACTAATATTGGAATTTTCGATCACTGAACCAAGTACAGTAAAAATATTTTCTTCATCTTCAGGTTTTCTTATAACAGTTTTTTTATAACTGACACTTCCACATTCCCGAAACTGGTTTAATAGTCGCACAAAAACGGCTGGTTTAGGATGGTCTCTTTCAGGAAACCTTTGAGCATAGACTCGAGAAGCCAACAAACAATTTTGATGACATTCTCCAAAGATAAAAATCATATCAATACGCTTTTCCTTTGGATAAATTTTCATTTTGACAAATCAATAACATAACAATATTCAAGTAATTCTATTCACTAAATAAAATTTCACAGTTACAAAAAATAATACTGCTATTATAGCAACAGGCTTTGCAGACTAAACTGAAGATGATGAAATGAATTATCTGACTTTTTAAATGCCATATGAACATCTATTCAAAAAATACAAAATGGTGCAGAAAACGATTATTTGGCGTATTCTGTAAAAACGAGGACATTTAGCTATAGAATACCCTTATAACATTCGATAGGTATTTAAAAGGTACATTTTCTGGTAAATTAAAAAGGATAGAGTTCTATTTAAATTAATCAAGTTATTGCCTCTTAAATTTCTTATTTGATTAGTTTTAATTGTTGGATACCCTGAATAATATAGCAAGTTTATTTTAATTGGGATGTAAAATATGATTTATTCTTACACTTCACGGCAAATTTCGAGTACATAACTGAAATACTTCTTAAGTATTTTGAAACATGAAAATTAGGTTAGATTTTGTCAAAATTCAAATTATTTATTAAAATAAGCACTTATTTTGATTGGAGAATCCAAAAATGCAATAATATACAGGGGGTTCCATTTAAAAAAATATAACTTTCAGAGCTTCTGGGACACCCTGTATAAAATGAAAATAAGTTTAAAAAGTAACTATATTGGACCCCCATATATCCCAAAAGGGAAACTTTGAAAGTCATGTATTTTGGTCGGAATCTTCCGTGCCGTATTGGGTGAATATATATATATATATATATATATATATATATATATATATATTAAAGACATATCTTCGCAGGAGTATTGTATATCTTCAGCAGGAAACAAAAGAAAACTGTCTTTATTAAATATGTAATTTTTCTATCGTTTTCGTATTAATAAACCTTTATACGATATAAAAATTGCAAGCTTATTTTTACAGTTATTATTGCATGTAGTTTGTTGCTCGCAAAATGAAAAAACCTTTTGCTCGTCTGCCCTTTGTCCCCCCCCCCCAGAATCCTGTATCCGCCCTTGGTTATTCATGTTGAAAAGTGGCAAAATGTGCCTTTTTAAAAATGTTAAACGATTTTTAATTCAAAAGTTATGCAAAAAATATTTTTTATTTTATGAAAAAATAACTTTTTAACTTTTTGGTTTAATAAATTACTTATTTTTCGGGAATCCGCTCTCGATAATTTTAATCAGGGAGTAAATAAATACATATAAAAAACTAATACTAGGAAGAACAGTTTCTTTTACAAATTTCAAATCAACAATGTTTCGTTTTTAAGAGAAGAAAATTGTCGTTGAAACAATTTGTAAAGTTAGAACACGTCAGTAAATTAGGAAGTTAATTTTTAAAATCAAACTTATTATTTATACTACTTTTTTTTTCTGCACAATGTGCGTAAAATATGTATATTTCAACGATAAAAGAAAAACAAAGACGAAGATATATGACGTGACAAGAGAAAGACCGCAAGAATGCATAGATCGTCAGATGTCTCGACGTTCGTCAAATGTCTATCAGGTAATCATGGCAGACCGGATTCTTCTCTTGTCTCCTTGTTACCATTGGAATTTTGCTAAGGCAAATTCGCTTTAAGGATTATATACTTATATATGGAACATTCTATAATAAGATTTTAGTGATAGTAAGTCTCTATAGTAAAATTTTAAAAAGAGATTTTCCGTGTATCTGACAAACACGCAGGAAGCTCCGAAATGGACATACGAAAATCATTTATCAGTTATTTCTGTATCATCTCCAGTTGTCGTTAAAAGCAAGACGATAGGTATTAAATAAATTGTAAACCCTGACTTGTCACTCTACCTTCGAACTCTCAAATCCCATTTTTCAGCAGGATAGTGTGTGTCTACACCAGGGGCGGATTCAGCCTCTCTCTTTGGGGGGGGGGGGGCGGTGACATCACAAAAGTACATTATGGCAAGCGAAAGCAATTTGTAGACGGGGGGGGGGAGACACCGGAGACATTTCTAGAGTAAATGTCAGGGTCGTGCCTATTTTTCTGAATTTGAAGCTCTTAGAGAGGAGGGGATGCCAGCAACATACACATTCTTAGTATAAGAGGCAGAATCGGGTATATTTTCCTGAACTCAAAGCTATTGGGGGGCGGCTATCGCGAGAAAAACAAGTTGTCAACGGAGAGCGAGTGTCAGCAGCATACACATTCCTAATATAAAAGGCAAATTCGGTTCTATTTTCCTGAACTCAGAGCTCTTGGAAGGGGAGGGGGGCCATCGCAAGCATACACATTCCTATACTCTATTCAAGAACTAGAGAGAGAGTAATAAATCTGTTACCGAAATCCCCAACGTACTTGCTCCAGTACCGCAGGTAATGGAGGACTGCCGTAAATCTAATTATATTTAAATATTATAAGCTTTTATAAATTTACTGCAATAATAAAATTTCTGATAGTTCATTTTTATTTCTGTCAGTGAGAAAAGTACACCTTACAGTGTCCTTAGTGATTTATCTTGTTTGTGCTTGTTTTTATATATTATTTGAGATTAGTAAGATACCGAAAAAATATGGCCTCCACTTCTATATTTATTCCAAAATCGTTAAACCAAGGTTCAATGAAAAACTTATTACGATGAATGCTTATGATGCCCTAAGAAATCAATATCTAGATAATAATGTTAAAAGCTCTGTTGAGATGTGTTCCAACATGACAGGAAAATCTACAATGTACCGAATACTGAAGGAGCAAAAACGACTGGAATGTTTCGTACTCCCCATTCGATCACAGGCAGATGAAAAACCTCGTTGGAAGAAGAGATGAAAACTGCAATAAAAGGAGTTGTACATACATTTTATTATGAGAAGCAGATCATCCCATCCGTCAACAAAATTCTTACTAAAATCAATGAAGATCGGGATTTACCTGAAATTAAAAGAACTGAGCTCAGGAAATTGCTCAGAGAACTTAATTTTTGATGGAAAAAACCAGATAGGAAATCTGTTCTTATAGATCTTCCGGAAACTGTCCGTTGGAGAAGGAAATATCTCTCTCAAGTAAAAGGCAGAGTTGCTTGAAATAATACATTGTACAAAATTAGTAATTTAACTGAACTTTTGAAAGATTTTTTTGAACAAAGTTACTGCGGAAAATTGGGAAAAATCCATATAATAAAAAATAAAACAAAATGTGGAAACTCAATTAATTGAGCGACGATAGCTTCACTGAATGTGATTACGAATTAGATACGTAATGTTTACCAGTGTAAACACAATTTGTTTTTGTTGTATTTTATTGTTTAATGTTGTTTATATATTTTTTTTATTTTTTTTTATATATTTTTATTTTAATGTGTCCCATTCTTTAATTTTATATATGTTAAATTCCAATTAGCCGTAATTTCTTTATTATTTTATTATTATATTTGTGTCTTTTTGTTAAGCGTGTAGAATTAACACGTTTATTTTATTTTTTTAAGCCTATCGGATATTTCATATAATAAAGGAAATTAAATTAAGATGCCAGTGCAATAGAAATAAAAATAAGTAGGTCTAATTTTAACTGTAACATATAAAAATTAATTACATTTGAATCCCTTTTTAGTGTTTAATTTAAGAAGTAAATAAACTGAAACGTCAAATTTCCTAAAAATGTTTATAATTAATAATAAAATGACCGATAGCCCCCAAAAAAATTTTTAATATTATATGGACGAATGTATTTTCTTATATAGGTTTAACTTCTTTTCTTTTTGACAATGAGTATTTTGTAAGTATTTAAATTGTAATTTCGAACTTTTTGAAAGAATAAGGCTACGTTTCAGTCTGAATGTGCCTAAAACGGTTTTTATGCCAAAATTAAAAATAATAAAAATACCGTTGTGATTTGTGTTAAATATGTCAAAATTATCTGTATTTTGTACTGTATGTGAATTATTAAGAAATCATAAGAAATAAAATAATAATATAAAAACTTTTTATTTTAAATTTATTACCGAAATAATATTCTATGCCATAAATATTTAGTGATAAAATAAACCTCTTTCTGACGCCTATGACAAGGATTAAAATCTTTTTTAACACTTCCATATGTCTATTGTTATATATATAGACCGGTATTTTTGATTATATATATATATATATATATATATATATATATATATATATATATATATATATGTATATCTAACAGATTTTGCCAAAGACACCGAACTAAAGAAGACAGGTAGTTTGCGAAGAAAAAAGGGTAAAAAATGATTTATTACTCTCTCTAGTCTTTGAATTAACTATAGTATAAGAGGTAAAATCGGGTATATTTTCCTGAACTCAAAGTTCTTGGGGGGGGGCGATCGCCCTCCACCGCTCCCCCCCTTGGATCCGCGCCTGGTCTACACGTTGCATCCTTTAAATCATTTTGAAGAAATTTACGCTAATTTACTGCCTCCAAGATCCTTCTATCATCGTTTTTAGCACACAATTTTATCTATATAAAGTATTTTCTAAAATTTCCTTATTATTTCTAAGTGTTCGTTTTTTGTGTCACTTTATATACAGTATTCAATGCCCGAGTTTACCATCCATCAAAATAAATACCACAGATGTAACGAGTCATACAATTTATTCCTCGTATCTAGAAAAGTATCTGTGCGTGAAAAAGCACGTACCGATGGCATGGTTAGGTTCAAAAGTGTAATTTTTACACTTAATTTACACCAGAGTACGTGGTGTTGATTTTATCTGACGTTCAGGTGACATTTTTTTGGAGATATCGTCGGAATGTGTGGGTGCAAACTGTGAGAATTTTTATGGTGACTCTAGATACATTTTAATGACGATTTTTTTTATAATGAATGATTTGGGGACATAGGTTTGTTTAGTGAAATTTTGAAATTGTGCTCCTGTTCTTCTTTTTCGAGGCTAGTAGTACAGCTACTGAAGGTAAAAGAGGCTATTACCTTAGAATTCTTTGAAACTCCATCGATTTTCATGAAAATTTAGGATCAAGTTTATTTTATCCTTAACTTCAAAAGTGACATGTGCTCGACTTGCGCTTTTTGCATTTCAGGGGTGATATCCACCCCTTTTGCAAGAAATTGAAAAAAATGCAAATTTAAGCATTCTATCGGTGAACATCTCATTTAGTCATGTAAAATAAATATTATTTAACATTTTGAAGCATGATTTATGATTTCCATCAATTTTTCAACCCTTAGAGACCATCCTTTAAGTCGAAAATCATGGAAAAATTGTTTTTTAAATAATAAATAAAATCGCACATTAAGAGTGCACAAAACATTTGTTTACTGCTTATGATATAATTTATTGATGTACGGTAAATTTTCGACCCTTGAAAACCATCCTTTATCCTGAAATCAATGAAAAATTATTTTTTAGCTGCTTTAATCGTTTTAATTGTGCATTTTTAAATTAAAATCGTTTTTACTGAATATAAAAAAATTATTTATTTATTGTGAAATTCCAACCCTTAGAAACTACCCCTTGTCGTGAAATTTTTAAAAAATATATATTTTTTAGCAGGTTTGGCACCTTCAATTGATTAAAATCTTTTTCATTGCTTATGAAATATTTTATTTATTCATTTTAACTCTCAACGGAAATATACTGGCATATTACAAGGTATTATAGAAGATATATATATATATATATATATATATATATATATATATATATATATATATATATATATATATATATATATGTGTGTGTGTGTGTGTGTGTGTGTGTTTATATATACAAATATACAGACACACATATATTAATCTATTCTATTATGTAAGTCCCGCTATGCTTAGAACTAGTTGTTCAAATTGCTCCGTTTTTTTCTCTTCTTCATTTTAAGATATACAAATATATATATATATATATATATATATATATATATATATATATATATATATATATATATATATATATATATGTATATATATATATATATATATCTGTATATATATATATATATATATATATATATATATATATATATATATATATATATATATATATATATATATAGATATATATATACTTCGTTCCATCATATCTTTTCCGTGTTAGAGGTTGCACAGTTTGAATGAATTGCTGAATTTGGATGCCATCCATGAAGTGGCTTCTGTAGCCAAGCTTATAACTTCCCTTGGTATGTTTGGTGGTGAGAAGTAATATCCTGTTCCCTCAGTTCTAGCGGCGTTAAATCGTCTGCCTCGCATATTGCTCGATGTAGAGTGGAAGAGCTCACTAACCTGTGGAAATAAGAACGTCAGTTTCTTGGTTGAGCTGCTTACCAATATCCACCAATCCTCTTTCTCATTGACGTCTTGGAAGTATTGTACGTTCAATAGCACTCCGAGAGTGGTGTTTGTGAGCTTTTGTTAAGAGTGTTCTTATTTTTCTTTGCAGGTTTTGGATGTCCGTCCTGCTCTATTTTACAATTCTAAAAGAGTAGCTAAGCGTAGAGCAGGCGTTGGGCCTTCATAGTGCGATGATCAATTCTTTTAGCCTGTTGTGTGACATTCTATTATTAATATTATCAGCAGACGCAACCTCAGTCAGACCTATATACTGACTCAGTGTCTGTCACGAACCAGCAGTTCTGCGAGTACAGCATCAAGCAGTAGATTGGCTAGGGGTGCTCATATTTGGTTTAACCTCATTTGGTACATTATCCAGTGATAAACGTTTAAAGCTACCATTCTTTCAATTTTCGCACTGCCAACTGTATGATTCCGTTCCCCAAAAAATGAGTGAAACTGTATTAAATTCCTTGGTCGACAATTCCGAACACCCTTTATGTATACATCCAGAGTATTCAATCGTCGTTTATGTAGACCCTATTAAACGTTCACACATGTACCGAAATATCATTTATACGTACGTATTGCTCAAGGACTCTATACTAATATACACAGATGCTTCTAAGATACCAGAAGGTAATGGGGCAGCAATTTCCATCCCCCAAATGAACATTAAGCGTAAATATAACATAATTGATGATTGTAGCATTTTTACCAGTGAAGCTATAGCTATATCTGAAGCGCTTAAGGTTGTTTTGGATAGTGAATTTCAGCATTATGTTATTTTGTCTGACTCAATGTCTGTCCTTAAATCCTTGGATAAAGTTAAACCTTCTTCTTCTTCTTTAGTCGCCCTACAACTCGGGGTGGGTCTTGGCTGCACAACTTGCTTCCATCTCACACGGTCGTCCATGATAGTTGATTCAGTGGGTAACCTCATTGTTTTTAAATCTGACCATATGTTATCTCTCCATAGCATTCTTGGGCGTCCTAAGGGTATTTTCCCTGTCGGGGCCTCCTCCCAAATTAACTTGGTAAGGCGGTTATTAGGGTGCCTATGGACATGGCCAGCCCATCTTAGGCGTTGGGATTTAATTTCTTGTACGATGTCGCTAGCGTTATATATCTATTTGACTTCGGCATTTGTTCTTAATCGGTTTTGATTAGTATTGGGGTCGTGGTAGGGTCCGAAAATCCTTCTAAGGATTTTCCTCTTAAAACATCTAAGTTTCATTTCCATTGCTTTTGTCAGCGTCCATGTCTCACAGCCATACATGAGCACTGGTCTAATCACTGTTCTATATATCCGATTTTTGAGGTTCGCGTTAAGTTCTTGGATTTTATGTGTTGTTGGGACTATACATATATCTGTTTGCTGCCTGAATTCTTCCCTTTAAACCTTGGGACTATAAAAACAATACGTTCATTTGGAACATCAGAAAATTATTGTGAAGATCTATGCTAAGCAGTAAATATACGAGATCACATTCATATGGACAAAAGCTCATACGGGATTTGAGGGTAATGAAATTGTTGATACTTTGGCTAAAGATAGCATTCTAAATGGCATTCGTCTTAAAAATAAATTTACTCTTTTTAATGCATATAATAGTTTAACTCATAAAATAAAGCATAAATGGAAAGATAGATGGTCTAATTTTGGTAGAAACACATCGACAAGACATTCACTCATATGTGATGATATACCAAATAAATACTGGCATAAAGATATAACAGTCTCAAGACGCTACATAACAACTATCATTCGTATGAAATTTGGCCATGCCTGTTATCCTACTCATTTACATAAAATTAATGTCCCACCGACAGAAAACTGTGACGTCTGTCATATTAGATGTGATCTGGATCATATAATTCTATAGTGTCGAAAATACCAGAATGAAATAAATACACTGTTTGAAATTTTGTTAAACAATTGTAAAGTTGAGAGTCTTTTTAATGCCTTTAGTCTCTAGCTTGAAAAAGAACACAAATATATAATGCAATTATTCTTTATCTACATAAAATAAATTTAAAAGTATGATCTCACACTCCAAATATTATCCTTCAGTGTACATCCTTTTATAGTGGTCTTTCTTGTTTGTTTAATCAACAGTCGCCCTGATAGACCCCAGCGACGTGAAGTGTGTGTCCCTGTTAAACACCCATGTTAACTCATTTTTTCAATATCTCAAAACCTAGTGAAGAATTTGTTTTTTACTGTTGATATCAATATATTTTTGAATAAAATAACACGTACGTATTGGTTACAAACAGACAAGAATTTAGATAGCAATTTCAAAAATGAAGAACCAGAATTTAAGCCCGCCACTTATGCAAAAGTAATCCTTAATTTAATATGTCAAAAGCCTTCGAGAAATCAGTATAGATACTGTCTACCCTTAACTTCCTCTCGAAAGCGCCCAACAAATACTGACTGTCTTGGTATATTCCGTAGAAAATAGAAAAAATTTATATGAGTTCCTGAAAATCTGCAATGTGTGGCATGAAATGCATTTAAAATTAATAGATGTCCACTTAATAAATCTTACAAATATGAAAATAACATTCATATTTGCATACATCCACACACTCACAGAATTATATCTGCAACATTTCAGTCATGGCCTACTGAGTGGCCCTAAATTGCCGGTCATGCCCAAAAAGTGTCGTCAGAGTTACACAATACGTATAGTTATCCACAATTTAGTAAATAACAATTAAAATAATAAAAGTTGACAGTTTAATGTGACAGGATAAGTAGCGGAGAATTTGTTACATGTATACCTACGGGCGAATGTGGGAGACACGGTTAGTATCAGTGGCGTAGAAAAAAATTAACAGTTGTTGGATCTGGCAATTTCAAAATCATAAAAACGCATTAAAATCATATCTACATATGAGATGTTGGCTAGATTTTCTCAAACAAAATAGAGTTGCATAAGCATCGTTTGAATTTATGCTCAAAACTAGTACCAAAGAATATTTTTAGGTCATTAAAAATAGTTACACTTCTCCAGTGCGATAAAGTAAATGTGTTAAATGTTCCCAAAGGAACAAAGTCTCAAGGGATTAAGTCCAGAGAGCGAGCAGGCCAAGAAAATGGTCCACTATGGCTTATCCCTCTATTCGGAAACACATTATTGAAATTTTTGTGAACATCTTGTCCAATATATGGCGAAGCTCCATCATATAAAAATGACATTGTTTGTCTCACATTTTGTTATAATGTTGGCAAATAGTTTTTAAGAAATATATATATATATATATATATATATATATATATATATATATATATATATGAATTTTATATAACGTGTTGAAAGCCAAAACTCTGTATTATATTTGTCTATTGTGAATGAATGCATGAATGAAAATAATATTTTTTTCGAAATGCAAAAAAAAATTTTTTAGCAGAACGGCTTGACTATACAAATTTTTTTTTTGTCTAGACCACAATTTAACATATATAAAGTTTTGATAAAAAATTAAACCGACTTCTAAAAATGGGCTAAGAAGTGAAAAATAACAACATAAATTTTTGAAATAGGCGCCAAACTAATACCTGACAAAATGTGATTTACATAAGACTAAAAAAATTCTTTATTCGTAATTCCTTTCTTACCTTAGTTTGTAATAATAATATTTTTTTATCAGGGCGCATCAAAAAATTCTCATAGTTCTTCGTAAATGTTCTGTCTGCTTTACAGCGCTACCATCTTTAATTTGTCAAAGTCACCACATTGCATTTGAAAGTAGAGGTTTCACGAAAAATTTTAAGCCCAAAATCAATTATTTATCTCAAAAATTGAAAAGGGTATGTTGGTCGCTGGTTTAACAGAGAATATATATATATATATATATATATATATATATATATATATATATATATATATTGTGTTAGTAGTTATTTGTTTTGTTTCATTTAAAAATAATTTAGCACCTTTAGCACCGACTTCAAAAATTTCAGTTTTATATAAAAATTGATATTGTTATTTTTCACTTTTTAGCGCATTTTTAGGAGGAGGTTCAATTTAAAAAAATATATATTTTTCGATTTTTGGTTTTGAAATTATTTGAACTTTGAAGTATTAAGTGATACTAGTATAACTCGCAATGATTCAAAGGTCGCAAAATCTATCCATTTTATCCAAAGCTGTAACCCACACTAAAATGAATAACTAAAAATTCTTTGATTCTGAGAATTCTCCAAATAACAGTATTGAATAAATTTGTATCAAACAAATATTTAGTATGTCATAGTAAATTCACTACTTTGAATTATAAACTAATTTTTGATTAGGAGGTCCCCAAAACCTCCCAATACCGATATTTAAAGAAATTGAGACGTCAATTTTTAGTCCGATATGTTTTATCGTACATTTTGAGTGTTGTATATGTTTGTATTAGTCTCCCACATTGCATCTGTCATATCAAGATGCAAAAAATTAACTACAGATTCGTAAACCTCCTAATGTCAAATTTTAAAAAACGTGAATAACATAAAATTTTCAACCAAACATATTAACCTAATAATCTAATCCAAATCTACACCCCCAAATACCAATTTTGGTCAAAATTCGGGAATGTAAAATTTTTAGACCGTCATATTGCAACTGGCATTAAATTTTCTAAAAATAGTTTTAAATTCACTATTTACACCCTCAAAACAATCTCCTATCAATTTTAACAAAATCTAAAAAGGTAAAATTTTTATTTCGCCATACTGGATTCGTCCTATTGACTCTTTAAAAAAAATAAATTCGTAAATTTTACCCTCAAGAACCTCCCGATATCGATTCTGAAGAAAATAGGAAAAACATTTTTTTGTCCGCCATATTGGATACTTCATATTTTTTTTCCGCCATATTGGATACGTCATATTGCATTTTTAAAAATAATTTCAGATTAGTTATTAGCGAGCCCGAAAACTTTCCAATACCAATTTTGTAGAAAATTTAACAAAGTAATTTTTTTTCTATCTTATTGGCCGCCATATTGAATTTTGGAAAAAATCGGACAAAATTATTTCTTTTTCGCAATATCATCAACGCTATCTTGGATTTTACTGCACCAGTTTTGTCCCAAATGATTTGGGACCACCGCAGCAACTTCCTGAATATCACGAAAAAATTTCATTTAAATCGGTGCTACCATTCCGGAGTAATCGTTGTAAAGGATGTTTTTTATAGAGGTATAGCACTTTTAAATGGAATAAAACAAAGATGAATTTTTTAAATTGACATGAAATTTACTTTATTCGAAAGATAACCTTCTGGCATTATAATTTAAATATGACTTCTGGCATATGACCGCCACGGCTGGCTCGGACGTAGTCTAATCTGGAGGTCCAATTTTCGATGACTTTTTCCAACATTTGTGGCCGTATATCGGCAATAACGCGGCGAATATTGTCCTCCAAGTGATCAATCGTTTCGGGCTTATCGGCGAAGACTAGCGACTTCACATATCCCCACAGAAAATAGTCTAGCGGCGTTAAGTCGCACGATCTTGGAGGCCAATTCACGGGTCTAAAACGTGAAACTATGCGGTAACCAAACGTTTCCTTCAATAAATCAATTGTGGCACGAGCTGTGTGACATGTTGCGCCGTCTTGTTGAAATACAGCTCCTGCACATCATGTTTGTTCAATTGATGAACGAAAAAGTCAGTAATCATGGCTCTATAGCGGTCACCATTGACTGTAACGTTTTGACCAGCATCGTTTTTAAAGAAGTACGGACCAATGATTCCACCAGCCCATAAAGCACACCAAACAGTCAGTTTTTCTGGATGTAACGGTGTCTCAACATACACTTGAGGATTATCATCACTCCAAATATGGCAGTTTTGTTTATTGACGTATCCATTCAAAAAAACGTGAGCTTCATCGCTAAACAAAATTGGCTTATGAAAATCGGGATCAACGGCAATCTTGTTTTGGGCCCATTCACCGAATCTACGCTTTGCTAGGTGATCGTGTGGCTTCAATTCTTGCACGAGTTGGATTTTGTAAGCACGCAAACCAAGATCTTTCCGCAAAATCTTCCATAAAGTGAATGGACACATATCCAATTCCTGTGCACGATGGCGGATAGACTGATTCGGGTCTTCCTCTACGCTACGCCCTACAGCAGCAATGACTACTTCTGTACGCACTGTACGACGTCTCTGTGGATGCGTATTATCATTTAGAGTAAACGTGGTGCGAAAACGTTCCATAGTTAATCGAATTAATTGTTCTGATGGACGATTATGTTGACCGTAAAATGGACGTAGTGCGCGATACGTATTTCGAACAAAACCATGATTTTCAAAATAAATTTGCACAATTTGGAAGCGTTGTTCAGGCGTCAGTCTATTCATGTTGAAATGCAAAACCAAACTAAACATAAATCACTTGACAGCTGACAAAATGGCTGCCAGTTAAAAAAGTGTTGCTAACTTAAAGTTCTATACCTCTATAAAAAACACCCTTTATATAGATAAACTTGAATACTTTTCATTTTGACAGTAATTTCTTTTTACTTCTGCTTGTTTTGCGGATTTTGTGGTAACTTTTTACTTCAGAATTTTAGCTATTTTTTTGATATTTGAAAAAAATGCAGCAGTCCAGTTTTATATGTCAAGTTGGTAGTCTGGACAGATGAATTTTTAATCATGGTCGATGACATATGTCATTTTGTAGTTCGGGTTTACTTATCAATAAAATGCGCATTTACTTGTCGAAATACTAAGAAAACGACAACGACTTCCAGTGGATTAGAAAAAGCATCAAACTTAACGCAAAAGTCAAATTATATAACTGAAACTTTTTGGCCTTATTAGGACCTTTATATGCATTGAAGAACTAAAACTTAAAAATCGGTAGGAGAGGATAAAAATTGCAAAAATCTATTTTGTCAATTATTGACTGAAATTCATCAGATAAGAACACGCCATGGGACGCCGCTGACAATTAAACAAATTGTACAAAATAATAAAAAGTATGGGTCGCTAAACAAGAATAAAAGAACATTTTCTAAGCTTTGGCGGTTCTGTTACGGAAACGAATGACAAATCCAACATGTGTTAAACGGAACACTTTTTATACTGTAATAGATATGAGTTAAAATAGCTAATACTTAACGTTTAAAAAAATTTTCGATCTGTATTTTTGATAAGTAATTGTGGGTAATGGTGTGTGGAAGGCCTTTTAGAATAAATGTGTGTAAGGACGCTTGTACGTTAAAAAAATTTAGCTTTCTAATTCTAAAATAAAAAATTTATGGTTCAAATTTCTCTAGTATAAAAAATTATACAGGATGATTCGAAAGAATATGTGCTATAATCAACTTTAATTTTTTAAATAGTGACCCCCAATTTTTTGTACAGGTTGGGCAAATTTAGATGTTTTTATTACTTACTTTCTTACTCCGTGGCGTTACAACCCTGGGTGGGTTTTAGCCGACTTTACGACATGCCTCCATTCATTTCGATCTCTCGCAACCTCCATCCAGTGTTCGATGCCCATAGTTTTAAGATCTTTTGTTATATTATCTCTCCATCGGAGAATTTCTTCCTGCCAGACTCTTTGTATTAGTTTATGGATGGATCTGTGGAGTGCATCCCCTCCGTGCTTTAGACATTCCGCTGGTATATTATCACTGCCTGCGGCTTTATTGTTTCTCAGTTTCTTGATAGCACGCATCACCTCTTCGTATGAAGGGCATCTGTATTCTATTTCGGCTGTATGGATCTCTGTGTTTGGCAGAGTGCTGTCAGATTTTTCGTTCAACAGTTGGCTAAAGTATTATTTCCAGGTTTCTAGTATTTCCTTCTCTTTGGCGATAAGGTCTCCGTTCTCTCGTTCTAAGAAGTTTCGTGTCCTGGGCTGGTATCCTGCCTTGATACGTGATACTCCCCTGAAGTGTTGTTTTACTCTGTAGTTGATTCGATTCTCTTCAATTTCCTTAATTTTTTGCGTGTGGTATTCTCTCTTTTTTCATTTTATCAATCCTCTTGCCGCTGTTCTTGCATATTTGTATTTTCCGACATTATTGTCTGATGGGTTATGGAGCATGTTCCTTCTAGCCTCATTTCTTTCTCTTATGATATCTTGGCAGTCCTGATCATACCATTTTTTGATTATTCTCTTCTTGTTTCCCAGAGTTTCTTCCGATGCGCTTATCAACGTTGTTTTTATGTTCTTCCATATTACGTCTATGTTGTCTTCATCTTTCGTTTGTTTTAGTTTTTCGTGGATACTTCTTTGTAATTTTTCACTTGCCTCGTTATCTTGTAATCTGTCTATTTTCCATCTTTTTGTTTGCGTACTCTGGAGATTCTTTTGAGCCGATATCCTTATTCTGACTTTAGCTCTCACAAGGAAATGATCCGTGTCTCCATCTGCTCTTCTTAGGCTTCGTACGTCTAGGCAGTTTCTACTTCTCCTACCATTTATTAGGACATGGTCTATTTGGTTTCTTGTGACGCCGTCGTTTGACATCCACGTTTCTTTGTGTATTCTCTTATGGTTAAACATTGTTGATTTTATGACCAAATTATGAGATGCCGCGAGGTCAATCAGTCTTATTCCGTTGTTGTTACTGTGGTCATGGAGGCCATGGTTTCCTATAGTTGGCTTGTATGCTGCTTCTTTCCCACCTTTGCATTGAAATCTCCTAGGATAATCTGCATGTCTTGTTTAGGGAGCTTAGAAATCATCTCTTACAGTTGTTCGTAGAAGGTATTTTTCATTTGATCGTTCATTTCTTTTGTCGGAGCGTGTACGGCTATTAGGGAGTAATTGTACCATTGTCCTTTGAGTCTAATGTAACAGAGTCTTTCATTGACTGGTTTGAAAATGATAACCAACTTTGCTAGACTTCCTTGACTATAAACCCAGTGCCAAATTGGTGTTCCTGTTCACTTCCACTATAAAAGATTACTGATTTGCTAGTTTTGACGGCCCCCGTTCCAGTCCATCTAATCTCTTGGACAGCTGTAATGTCAAGGTCTCTGTCTTCAAGTTCTTTTACCACTTGAGCTGTGGCTCCAGCCCGATACAGGCTTAATAAGTTCCATGTTCCAATATTCATTGTCCTTTGTCTTTGCTTCGAAGATCATTTCTTTTCCGAGGCGTTTGTTTTTCATAACTGCCTATTCTTTACAAGGAAGGATAGTTTGTCTGTCGCTTGACCCTCCTCCTTTCTCATTCTGGACTTGGGACCAGAGAACGGCGGAGATGTTTTTAATGGCTAATTTAAAAACCGTAACCTGTACAAAAAATCTCACCCCCCATTCTTGAGCTCTTTTTTTGGAGAAATATATGAATCCGAAAATAGATCATGGCTATCTTGATTCGTTTACGATCTATAGGGTGATTTTTAAATTTAACCAAATTCTAATATGGTGTATAGTTTGGTTATTACTTAAGATATTAAAAAAACGAAAAAAATGTTTGTTACGGTTAAAAATTGATCTTAAATAATAAATATTTTCGTTTACATTTTTCTACATTAAATTGCAGGTTCAAATTACTAAAGTAATAAATAGATTTTTGTTTTGTAGGTTTTTCTTTAAAGGTTATCAGTGACATGCATAACATGAAATTTAAATTTATCATAGACTACATTTCCTACTATAAAACTAATGATTACCTTCTGTTTTTCATTCATTAATATTGTTTTCATCTATAATCCGATCCTTCCCTTTGTTTACATTTTGAAATTTTGATTGATATTGTAACTTAACCTATTTCCGTAATTTGTAAATTTATTTGGGTTCCTCGAGACAATGTACCACAGATTGGGAAAAGTGTTTTCATGATGATTGGATAAATATGAACAGTGTTTATTTGTTTTCTTGTTGATTTTCCTTTTTCAGAAAATGTGTATTTATTTTCACATATCAGCTGTTTCAGATAAGTAGTCAGGTCCACTTGATTCCATGGAAAGTTTTTATGGTTGCCTATATGATGGCACATCTGTTCAATATATCGAAATAAGGTAGAATCGACTTTTCCATTATGCTGTTTTCAGTTTAGTAGTAGATTATTTTCCTCTACCTTACTAATTAGATTTTTTGTTAATTATAATTTTTGAAATTTGACCCTCGAACTAATTCAAACCAATTTGAACTGATTTGCTATTATTTTGAATATTTCGAAACCGTACTTTGTTCATAGGAAATTCATTTTGTAGGACGAGACAGTTTAGAATATTAAGATATTGGTTGTCTCTGTCTGTCTTGAGTACTGGCCAGTTAAAATCGAGATAGAAGTATTTTTGTATATATTTTCCGGAAGCAGTTCAAATTGTATGGTAAATATAAAGGGTTCGAGATTATTGCCTCGACATAAAGGTTATTTTTTTCTGGATGGATTTTTGATGGACTTTTTATTAAGTTTTTTTGGTAACTTCCGTTGGAAGGAATGTACTAGTGATTTGAGAAAAATCGTTCTATTTTGGCTATCTGACGCAAGAGCTGATTCTGGAGTTTCAAGACTTCTTCTTCTTCTTCTTCTTCTAGGTAGAACCAAGTTCTGTTATCTACACAATGTCTCATCGATCCTCGTTTGAGGTCGAAATCCAGCTGTCTCTCCATCTTTTGGGGGGCCGTCCAGGCGGCCGTTTGCTGTTTGGTTTCTTCCTCATTACGGTTTTTGCTAGTCTGTCATCGTCCATTCGTTCCACGTGATCTCTCCACTGCCTACGACGGTTTCGAACCCACTTCACAACATCCCCCACTCCGCTGTCCTCGCGTATTTTTGCGTTTCTTATTCTATCTCTTAAACTTGTTCCCGTGATCATTCTCAGCGTTTTCATTTCTGTGGTTCTCATAATTTGTTTTGTCTTTGTTGTTTCATTTCTTGTTTCTGCGTCGTAGGTCAGTATCGGTCTTACACAGACCTTGTAAATTCTTGCTTTGCTCTCAATCGTCATATGTTTATTGTTCCAGATTATGTCTCTTAGTAGACCTGATATCATGGCCGCTTTGTTGGCTTGTGTGCGTACTTCTTCCGTTACTGCCCTGTTACTTGTTATATGTGCTCCTAGGTATTTAAACTTCCTAACTTGTTCGACATGTTTGTCATCAACCATTAGTTTGCATCTTACCAGTTCTTTTGCTATTACCATTGCTTTGGTTCTCTCCACAGATATCTCCATATGATACTGTTTGGCTGTTCGATTGAAATGGAAAAGCATTCTTTGTAAGTTGTCCTCGCTATCTGCTGTCAAGGTGACATCGTCTGCAAAGCATATAATCTGGATGGTGTTGTGTCCCATTGGGTACCCAATATTTGTGCTTTTTACCTCATAAATGATTTCGTCCATGATTACATTGACAAGTGTTGGACTTAGGCTATCACCCTGTCTTATTCCTATGGATAGAGGGATTTCCTCTGTTAGAGTGATATTTGTTTTAATTACCATGGTGTTTTTGGAATTCAGTTCGTATATTGTGCGTATGATTGCTTCGTCTACTTGTTTCTTTCGCAGTAGTTCTGTTATATGTTCCAGTTTGACTCGGTCGAACGCTTGTGTAAAGTCCATAAAACAAACGAACACCGGTTTATCGTATTCGATAAATTTTTCAACCAGCTGTCTGATAATAAATATACCGTCAATAGTAGAGCGGTTATTCCGGAAACCCTGCTGTTCGTCGCACGCCCCTAACTTGTCTACGATCCGTTGTGACAGTATTTTGGTAAACAATTTGGCTGAACTGTTCAGTAGGCTGATTCCCCTGTAGTTTTCGGGTTGTTTCTTTGATCCTTTTTTGTGGATCGGAATTGTGATGCTTTTCCGCCATTCGTTGGGTACTGACGTTGTGCGGAGTATTTTTTGAAATAGAACAGTGAGCTCTGTGACAAGGCTGGGGCCTCCGTACTTTAGCATCTCATTCGTAATTTGGTCGGTACCAGGTGATTTTTTGTTTTTTAATTTCTTAATTGTCAGGTGCATCTCTGCTTCACTGATGTTAACATCTGTTAGTTCTGTGGTTTCTTGTTGGGTTTCGTCTACGTTGTTTTCTGTTGCTGGTGCCTGGAGTAAGTCCTTAAAATGGCTGACCCATTGTTGTCTGTCGATTGGACTTAGTTGAACGTATTCATTAATTGTTTTTTTTTTCTGTTCCTTAGCATGTTCCATATTTTCTTTTGTCCTCCATATAGGTCGTGTTCCATGTCTTTTGAATACTTTTCCCAGTATTCTTTCTTTAGTTGAGCTATTTGACTGTTGATTCTGTTTCTCACCGTTTTGTACTCTTCGAAATGGTTTGTTGTTTTGTGCTGTCGGTATTTTCTAAATGCTTGTCGTTTTTTTTTCACCTCTTCTGTGAACCATGGTTTTGTATTGCGTCGCTTGTTCGTGCTAACTGTTCGTGTTCCGATCGCCTCCCTGGCGCTCTCTTGTATATTTCTTTTCAGTTTTTCCCAGGCTTTCTCCACTCCGTCATTTTCTAGGATTGTATTAGCTTTTATTTTCTCCGAGAGTCTCTGCTGATACAATACTTTTGTACTATCGTTAGCGAATGATTCGGTATTGTATTTAATAAAGGTATGTTACTGTTTGTGCGTTCTGTTTATACTTTGTTGGGACCAGTATTTACATAATACTATTCGGTGGTCGTCTTTTTCCAGGTCTGACGAATTCAGAGTTCTGACATCGAGTATTTGGTGGGGTAACACTTTTCTGTTCGTTAGTATGTAGTCTATGGTTGATTCTTGTTCTCAGGTGTTTCCCCATGTCCGTTTATATTGCCACTTATGTGGAAAGAAGGTGTTATTTATTCTCATCTCGTTTTGGGCGCACAGTTGTATGAGTTGTTCCCCGTTGTCATTTAGTGTTACCTCATTATATCTCTGCATCACTCCCGGAATGGGTTCGTTACCTATTCTTGAGTTGAAGTCTCCTAGCATAAACACTTTTTCTCTATCGGCTATGATACTTAATAGATCTTGCAGTTTATTGAAGAATGTTTCTCTGACCTCTCTGGGTTTGCTGATATCTGGTGCGTAGACGCTTATGATGTTCATCTTTTCTGGTTGTAAGTTTAGCATGACGTGAATGAGTCTTTCATCGATGTACTGTATGTCCTCTATGTAATGTTCGTATTTTTCATGGATGAGCAGGCCCACTTCTTCTTGGGCTCTTTCTTCCTTTTGTTTCCCACTGTTTATAAATAGGTAGTTGTTGTACCTGTTGTTGAGTTTCAAGACGCCGTGCTTAAATATTTTAAATAAACATAAATTTCGATCTTATGCAATAAGGAAAATACAACATTTGCAACCAACTGATTATCAACGCCAACTGTGATTTTGTTTATGACATCGTCAAAAAGGGCTGCAAGACCCATTATTCTTTAGGAGGGTAATTTAGACAGATGAAGTCTATATTAGCAGTTCTAGAATGTGATGTTTGGAGTGCTATACAGGCTCTCAAAAGGTCGAACTCTTTTGACATATATGATATGAGTAGCGCTATTCTGAAGGAGATTAGTGTGTATTTGGTCAAACCTTTGAAGCATTTATTTAATTGTAGTCTGGCTCAGGGTAATTTTCCGGATTGTCTAAAGATAGTAAGGACTGTTCCTTTGTTTAAAAAAGGAAATGTCGATTCCATGGAAAATTATAGACCTATATCTTTGATTCCGTTATTGGGGAAAGTATTTGAGGTAATACTGAAAAACAGCTTGAGTCGTTATTTTGAACATCACAATTTTTTGCATCCTTCACAGTTTGGTTTTCGCCGGAATTTTTCGACAATTCAGGCAGTTGCTGCGGTTGTGGAGGGCGCGGTTGGGGGAATAGAAGGTGGAGAAAGCGTGGGGCTCTCACTCTGTGACCTCAGTCGTGCCTTTGATTGTGTTTGTCATGAACTTTTGATTAGAAAGCTTCATAGATACGGTGTAAGAGGCGTTCCCCTCGATTTGCTTTCATCTTTCCTGTCAAATAGAAGGCAGGCAGTCGCATATGGTGGAGAGCTTTCTGAGCCTACGGCGGTACGATGTGGAGTTTCTCATGAACTTTTGATTAGAAAGCTTCATAGATACGGTGTAAGAGGCGTTCCCCTCGATTTGCTTTCATCTTTCCTGTCAAATAGAAGGCAGGCAGTCGCATATGGTGGAGAGCTTTCTGAGCCTAAGGCGGTACGATGTGGAGTGCCGCAGGGTTCGGTATTGGGACCTCTTCTTTTCATTATATATGTCAATGATCTCTTTAGGTATTTGTCACCAGGTCTGTGTATTTGTTACGCTGACGACACGGCGCTAATTTGTAAAAGTAGAGACCCAAAATGTTTAATGAATGAAATGTCTGTAATGGGAGAGCGTGCGAGATGTTGGTTTGCTAATAATTCCCTTAAATTGAATGAGGAAAAAACACGGAATTTGTTTTTCATGAATGGACGTGGAGTGGTTGATGGTTCTTCGGTGACATTGTTGGGTGTCAGTTTGGACGATGGTTTGAACTGGAATTCTCACATTGCATTATTGAGGAATAAGTTGGCATCCTCTATTTTTGTTCTCAGGCAACTTCGTGGGTCTCTTCACTGTGACACCCTTCTCTCTGTTTATTATTCCTTGTTGCATTCTCATATTTCGTACGGTGTTCACCTTTGGGGTTGCTGTGTTGACGCGATTCAAATCTTTAGAATGCAGAAGAAGGCTATTCGACTTGTCTCTGGTATCGGCTATAGGGACCACTGTAGGCCACACTTTATAAAATTGCGGGTACTAACGTTGCCTAGTTTATTTATCTTATACCAATTACTGGAGATTCATAAAAACCGTGGAAAATTCCACCAAAATTCCCACTTTCACTCTTATAGCACTAGATCAGCTAATTTAATTAGGCCTTCGAGGTATAGATTGGAGAGATCTAAGAAAAATACACTGAATGTGTCATTGTACAACACGTTGCCTGAAACATTTAAAAATTTAGATTTTATGAGATTTAAAATTAAATTAAAGGAATTTTTGTTAGAGCATGCATTCTATTCGGTGGATGAGTACATGGAGACTTCTTCTAGAGCTTATTGTTAGGACTTTTTTAATGTAATTTACAGATAGTTTTAACCTTATTTTTATTTTGTTTTGTGACATATTACAATTGTATTTTTCTGTACAAAATGTAATGAAATAAATTTATCTATCTATCTATCTATCTATAGGGTGAATCACCCTGTATATGCAAATTCGTGTTACTGTTTACAGTTTAATACTCTAAAGACGGTTTAAATAATAAAATAAACCGAAACGTATGAAAAAAGTATTATTCTTATAGAAATAATATTATGACCGAAAAAATAAATATCTAATCCTCATAACAAACTTCATTACAACACATACTGCAAACAAACGAGAAAAAAAATTAAAAAAAAATCGCCGGAAGAGGAAAGGGCACGTCCATTAGTCCATTATTATAATAAACCTAGTTGTTTAGTAAGTTTCAAGATAATTGGTCCCATTTACCACGTGAATAAGTGGCTGAAACAGGTGTGATCCGTGTTCGTTCTCATTAGCTCAATACTTTTCATCGACTTCCTTTTGTAGTTCGATAACTTTATGTAATTTTGAATTAAATATAATTGCCTCTTTCTCATGTCTTTGTTGACGTTACATATTTTAGTGTTAAGGGGTTTTATACGCAACAAAAATATCGAATATTGGAAAATCGAATTGAGATGCGATGGATACCGGAAAATAATCTTGCTAGCCGTGATAGAAATAAATAAATGATTGTGCGATAAAGATCAACAATTGATCTTCAACAGTTAGCATACACAAACAAAATTTTAACTAAACCGACTTGATCAGGTAGATATTTAAACTGTTTCTCTAATCACTCAAAAACTCAAAAAAATAGTGTTATAATCGGTCTGTCTGATCGTGCTATCTCTCTAACGTCTCTAGAATTCCGACCAACAATACTGCAAAAAGTGAAAAAGACGCTAATAAATAATAACTCCATTTTAAAAAAACATGATATTATCGTATGCCACAGGTCACATAATAAGTTAAATATACTGTTCACTAATTTAAAAAGTAAAACTCCCCTCATGAATAAATCAAATATAGTAAATTCGAAACCCCGATCCACAAATTGCCCCAAAAAATATATAGGCATGACGAGTCAATTACTAAAAAACAGATTGAATGACCATAAATATACGAAAAAGACCTCAACAGTGTTAAACAAACACACACAGATCGAAAAACATACCTTTGAATATAACAGTACCATAATTAAAAACAGTGATATGAATTATCAAAAACTGCATATAAAGGAAATGATAGAAATTAAAAAAGATAAAAACACTATTAACCACATAACGGACATAGGAAATTTGAGCCACATTTATTCCATTATCATCATCATCATCATCATCAGCCCATTTCTGTCCACTGCTGAACATAGGCCTCCTCAAGAGATTTCCATCCTCCTCTATTCTGAGTCACTGCGATCCAGTTTGTTGCTATTCTTTTGAGGTTGTCTGTCCATCTGGTCGATGGTGGCCCCTGACTGCTTCTCTTAAAATCCCTGAGTGCTGGGTGGCTTCTGAAAATGCATAGTGAATTTTTAATTTAACAATAATTTTTTTTTAACGCCAGTGGATGTACCCTTTTGAAATAAATTGTTAGCGTTATAATTGTTGAACTATAAATTTTTTACAGATACCTGGGACACCTTCAAAGCTTCTCTTAAAATCCCTGAGTGCTGGGTGGCTTTAAAAATGCATTGTGACTTTTTAAATTAACAATAAAAATTTTTTTTAACGTCAGTGGTTATACCCCTTTAAAATAAATTGTTAGCGTTATAATTGTTGAACTATGAATTTTTTACAGATACCTGGGACACCTTCAAAGCTTCTCTTAAAATCCCTGAGTGCTGGGTGGCTTTAAAAATGCATTGTGACTTTTTAAATTAACAATAAAAATTTTTTTTAACGTCAGTGGTTATACCCCTTTAAAATAAATTGTTAGCGTTATAATTGTTGAACTATGAATTTTTTACAGATACCTGGGACACCTTCAAAGCTTCTCTTAAAATCCCTGAGTGCTGGGTGGCTTTAAAAATGCATTGTGACTTTTTAAATTAACAATAAAAATTTTTTTTAACGTCAGTGGTTATACCCCTTTAAAATAAATTGTTAGCGTTATAATTGTTGAACTATGAATTTTTTGCAGATATCTGAGACACCTTCAAAGCTTCTCTTAAAATCCCTGAGTGCTGGGTGGCTTTAAAAATGCATTGTAACTTTTTAAATTAACAATAAAATTTTTTTTTAACGTCAGTGGTTATACTCCTTTAAAATAAATTGTTAGCGTTATAATTGTTGAACTATGAATTTTTTGCAGATACCTGAGACACCTTCAAAGCTTCTCTTAAAATCCCTGAGTGCTGGGTGGCTTTTGAAAATGCATAGTGAATTTTTAATTTAACAATAATTTTTTTTTAACGCCAGTGGATGTACCCTTTTGAAATAAATTGTTAGCGTTATAATGAACTATAAATTTTTTGCAGATACCTGAGACACCTTCAAAGCTTCTCTTAAAATCCCTGAGTGCTGGGTGGCTTTGAAAATGCATTGTGACTTTTTAAATTAACAATAAATTTTTTTTTAACGTCAGTGGTTATACCCCTTTAAAATAAATTGTTATCGTTATAATTGTTGAACTATGAATTTTTTGCAGATACCTGAGACACCTTCAAAGCTTCTCTTAAAATTCCTGAGTGCTGGGTGGCTTTAAAAATGCATTGTGACTTTTTAAATTAACAATAAAAAATTTTTTTAACATCAGTGGTTATACCCCTTTAAAATAAATTGTTAGCGTTATAATTGTTGAACTATGAATTTTTTGCAGATACCTGAGACACCTTCAAAGTTTCTCTTAAAATCCCTGAGTGCTGGGTGGCTTTAAAAATGCATTGTAACTTTTTAAATTAACAATAAAAATTTTTTTTAACGTCAGTGGTTATACCCCTTTAAAATAAATTGTTAGCGTTATAATTGTTGAACTATGAATTTTTTGCAGATACCTGAGACACCTTCAAAGTTTCTCTTAAAATCCCTGAGTGCTGGGTGGCTTTAAAAATGCATTGTAACTTTTTAAATTAACAATAAAAATTTTTTTTAACGTCAGTGGTTATACCCCTTTAAAATAAATTGTTAGCGTTATAATTGTTGAACTATGAATTTTTTGCAGATACCTGAGACACCTTCAAAGCTTCTCTTAAAATCCCTGAGTGCTGGGTGGCTTTAAAAATGCATTGTGACTTTTTAAATTAACAATAAAATTTTTTTAACGTCAGTGGTTATACCCCTTTAAAATAAATTGTTAGCGTTATAATTGTTGAACTATGAATTTTTTGCAAATACCTGAGACACCTTCAAAGCTTCTCTTAAAATCCCTGAGTGCTGGGTGGCTTTAAAAATGAATTGTGACTTTTTAAATTAACAATAAAATTTTTTTTAACGTCAGTGGTTATACCCCTTTAAAATAAATTGTTAGCGTTATAATTGTTGAACTATGAATTTTTTGCAGATACCTGAGACACCTTCAAAGCTTCTCTTAAAATCCCTGAGTGCTGGGTGGCTTTAAAAATGCATTGTAACTTTTTAAATTAACAATAAAATTTTTTTTAACGTCAGTGGTTATACCCCTTTAAAATAAATTGTTAGCGTTATAATTGTTGAACTATGAATTTTTTGCAGATACCTGAGACACCTTCAAAGCTTCTCTTAAAATCCCTGAGTGCTGGGTGGCTTTAAAAATGCATTGTAACTTTTTAAATTAACAATAAAATTTTTTTTAACGTCAGTGGTTATACCCCTTTAAAATAAATTGTTAGCGTTATAATTGTTGAACTATGAATTTTTTACAGATACCTGGGACACCTTCAAAGCTTCTCTTAAAATCCCTGAGTGCTGGGTGGCTTTAAAAATGCATTGTGACTTTTTAAATTAACAATAAAAATTTTTTTTAACGTCAGTGGTTATACCCCTTTAAAATAAATTGTTAGCGTTATAATTGTTGAACTATGAATTTTTTACAGATACCTGGGACACCTTCAAAGCTTCTCTTAAAATCCCTGAGTGCTGGGTGGCTTTAAAAATGCATTGTGACTTTTTAAATTAACAATAAAAATTTTTTTTAACGTCAGTGGTTATACCCCTTTAAAATAAATTGTTAGCGTTATAATTGTTGAACTATGAATTTTTTGCAGATATCTGAGACACCTTCAAAGCTTCTCTTAAAATCCCTGAGTGCTGGGTGGCTTTAAAAATGCATTGTAACTTTTTAAATTAACAATAAAATTTTTTTTTAACGTCAGTGGTTATACTCCTTTAAAATAAATTGTTAGCGTTATAATTGTTGAACTATGAATTTTTTGCAGATACCTGAGACACCTTCAAAGCTTCTTTTAAAATCCCTGAGTGCTGGGTGGCTTTTGAAAATGCATAGTGAATTTTTAATTTAACAATAATTTTTTTTTAACGCCAGTGGATGTACCCTTTTGAAATAAATTGTTAGCGTTATAATGAACTATAAATTTTTTGCAGATACCTGAGACACCTTCAAAGCTTCTCTTAAAATCCCTGAGTGCTGGGTGGCTTTGAAAATGCATTGTGACTTTTTAAATTAACAATAAATTTTTTTTTAACGTCAGTGGTTATACCCCTTTAAAATAAATTGTTATCGTTATAATTGTTGAACTATGAATTTTTTGCAGATACCTGAGACACCTTCAAAGCTTCTCTTAAAATCCCTGAGTGCTGGGTGGCTTTTGAAAATGCATAGTGAATTTTTAATTTAACAATAATTTTTTTTTAACGCCAGTGGATGTACCCTTTTGAAATAAATTGTTAGCGTTATAATGAACTATAAATTTTTTGCAGATACCTGAGACACCTTCAAAGCTTCTCTTAAAATCCCTGAGTGCTGGGTGGCTTTGAAAATGCATTGTGACTTTTTAAATTAACAATAAATTTTTTTTTAACGTCAGTGGTTATACCCCTTTAAAATAAATTGTTATCGTTATAATTGTTGAACTATGAATTTTTTGCAGATACCTGAGACACCTTCAAAGCTTCTCTTAAAATTCCTGAGTGCTGGGTGGCTTTAAAAATGCATTGTGACTTTTTAAATTAACAATAAAAATTTTTTTTAACGTCAGTGGTTATACCCCTTTAAAATAAATTGTTAGCGTTATAATTGTTGAACTATGAATTTTTTGCAGATACCTGAGACACCTTCAAAGTTTCTCTTAAAATCCCTGAGTGCTGGGTGGCTTTAAAAATGCATTGTAACTTTTTAAATTAACAATAAAAATTTTTTTTAACGTCAGTGGTTATACCCCTTTAAAATAAATTGTTAGCGTTATAATTGTTGAACTATGAATTTTTTGCAGATACCTGAGACACCTTCAAAGTTTCTCTTAAAATCCCTGAGTGCTGGGTGGCTTTAAAAATGCATTGTAACTTTTTAAATTAACAATAAAAATTTTTTTTAACGTCAGTGGTTATACCCCTTTAAAATAAATTGTTAGCGTTATAATTGTTGAACTATGAATTTTTTGCAGATACCTGAGACACCTTCAAAGCTTCTCTTAAAATCCCTGAGTGCTGGGTGGCTTTAAAAATGCATTGTGACTTTTTAAATTAACAATAAAATTTTTTTAACGTCAGTGGTTATACCCCTTTAAAATAAATTGTTAGCGTTATAATTGTTGAACTATGAATTTTTTGCAAATACCTGAGACACCTTCAAAGCTTCTCTTAAAATCCCTGAGTGCTGGGTGGCTTTAAAAATGAATTGTGACTTTTTAAATTAACAATAAAATTTTTTTTAACGTCAGTGGTTATACCCCTTTAAAATAAATTGTTAGCGTTATAATTGTTGAACTATGAATTTTTTGCAGATACCTGAGACACCTTCAAAGCTTCTCTTAAAATCCCTGAGTGCTGGGTGGCTTTAAAAATGCATTGTAACTTTTTAAATTAACAATAAAATTTTTTTTAACGTCAGTGGTTATACCCCTTTAAAATAAATTGTTAGCGTTATAATTGTTGAACTATGAATTTTTTGCAGATACCTGAGACACCTTCAAAGCTTCTCTTAAAATCCCTGAGTGCTGGGTGGCTTTAAAAATGCATTGTAACTTTTTAAATTAACAATAAATTTTTTTTAACGTCAGTGGTTATACCCCTTTAAAATAAATTGTTAGCGTTATAATTGTTGGACCATGAATTTTTTGCAGATACCTGAGACACCTTCAAAGCTTCTCTTAAAATCCCTGAGTGCTGGGTGGCTTTAAAAATGCATTGTAACTTTTTAAATTAACAATAAAATTTTTTTAACGTCAGTGGTTATACCCCTTTAAAATAAATTGTTAGCGTTATAATTGTTGGACTATGAATTTTTTGCAGATACCTGAGACACCTTCAAAGCTTCTCTTAAAATCCCTGAGTGCTGGGTGGCTTTAAAAATGCATTGTGACTTTTTAAATTAACAATAAAATTTTTTTTTAACGTCAGTGGTTATACCCCTTTAAAATAAATTGTTAGCGTTATAATTGTTGAACTATGAATTTTTTGCAGATACCTGAGACACCTTCAAAGCTTCTCTTAAAATCCCTGGGTGCTGGGTGGCTTTAAAAATGCATTGTGACTTTTTAAATTAACAATAAAAAATTTTTTTAACGTCAGTGGTTATACCCCTTTAAAATAAATTGTTAGCGTTATAATTGTTGAACTATGAATTTTTTGCAGATACCTGAGACACCTTCAAAGTTTCTCTTAAAATCTCTGAGTGCTGGGTGGCTTTAAAAATGCATTGTAACTTTTTAAATTAACAATAAAATTTTTTTTTAACGTCAGTGGTTATACCTCTTTAAAATAAATTGTTAGCGTTATAATTGTTGAACTATGAATTTTTTGCAGATACCTGAGACACCTTCAAAGCTTCTCTTAAAATCCCTGAGTGCTGGGTGGCTTTAAAAATGCATTGTGACTTTTTAAATTAACAATAAAATTTTTTTAACGTCAGTGGTTATACCCCTTTAAAATAAATTGTTAGCGTTATAATTGTTGAACTATGAATTTTTTGCAAATACCTGAGACACCTTCAAAGCTTCTCTTAAAATCCCTGAGTGCTGGGTGGCTTTAAAAATGCATTGTGACTTTTTAAATTAACAATAAAATTTTTTTTAACGTCAGTGGTTATACCCCTTTAAAATAAATTGTTAGCGTTATAATTGTTGAACTATGAATTTTTTGCAGATACCTGAGACACCTTCAAAGCTTCTCTTAAAATCCCTGAATGCTGGGTGGCTTTAAAAATGCATTGTAACTTTTTAAATTAACAATAAAATTTTTTTTAACGTCAGTGGTTATACCCTTTAAAATAAATTGTTAGCGTTATAATTGTTGGACTATGAATTTTTTGCAGATACCTGAGACACCTTCAAAGCTTCTCTTAAAATCCCTGAGTGCTGGGTGGCTTTAAAAATGCATTGTGACTTTTTAAATTAACAATAAAATTTTTTTTTAACGTCAGTGGTTATACCCCTTTAAAATAAATTGTTAGCGTTATAATTGTTGAACTATGAATTTTTTGCAGATACCTGAGACACCTTCAAAGCTTCTCTTAAAATCCCTGAGTGCTGGGTGGCTTTAAAAATGCATTGTGACTTTTTAAATTAACAATAAAATTTTTTTTAACGTCAGTGGTTATACCCCTTTAAAATAAATTGTTAGCGTTATAATTGTTGAACTATGAATTTTTTACAGATACCTGAGACACCTTCAAAGCTTCTCTTAAAATCCCTGAGTGCTGGGTGGCTTTAAAAATGCATTGTGACTTTTTAAATTAACAATAAAAAATTTTTTTAACGTCAGTGGTTATACCCCTTTAAAATAAATTGTTAGCGTTATAATTGTTGAACTATGAATTTTTTGCAGATACCTGAGACACCTTCAAAGCTTCTCTTAAAATCCCTGAGTGCTGGGTGGCTTTAAAAATGCATTGTGACTTTTTAAATTAACAATAAATTTTTTTTTAACGTCAGTGGTTATACCCCTTTAAAATAAATTGTTAGCGTTATAATTGTTAAACTATGAATTTTCTGCAGAAATCTAAGACACTTTTAAAGCTTCTCTTAAAGTGCTTGAGTGCTGTGTGGCTTTGAAAATAAATAGTGAATTTTTAAATTAACAATAAATACTTTTTTTAACTTCAGTGGATATACCCCTTTAAAATAAATTGTTAGCGTTATAATTTTTGAACTATGAATTTTCTTCAGATACCCAATACTTTTTTAAAGCTTTTCTTAAAATCCCTGAGTGCTGGGTCGCCATTCTAAAACTCTTTTTGTCCATCTGTTGTTCCCTATTCTAGCCACATGTCCGGCCCATCTCCATTTTAGCCTTGCATGCACAATGACATCATCTACCCCTGTTTTCCTCCTAACTTCCTCGTTTCGGACCCGATCTCCCAGGGACACCCCCAGCATGGATCTCAACATTCTGCGTTGTTATTTGCAGTTTCGTAACAGTTGTTTTCGTCAATGTTAGTGTCTCCACTCCATATGTTAAGACTGGGAGAACACATTGGTTAAAGATTTATGGGTATATCTGTCTTGAATATATCCCTGAATTTTCCATAAGCAGCCCATCCCAAAGCTATTCGTCTGGATAGCTCACACGTCTAGTTGTCCCTGCCAATCCGAACTTCGTGACCAAGGTAGTTATATTTCTCGGTAATTTCGATGTTTTCATTTTATATTTTTATTGGCTCACTTGGTACTAAATTTATCAAAATTTTTGTTTTGTTATAATTTATCTTCAGACCTGCTCTTTGTGTTGCCTGTTGTAGTTCTTCTAGCATTTCTCTGACTTCTTGTAAATCGTCTGATATTAGGACTATGTCGTCAGCGAATCTAAGATGACTTAATCTTTCCCCATCTATAATAATGCCTTTCTCTTCCCAATCCAAAGCTTTAAACGCATATTCTAGGACTGTCGTAAACAGTTTTGGGGATATTGTATCTCCCTGTCGAATTTCTCTTCTTATTTTTATTTTCTTCCTCATGGTGTGTAAGTGAAGTGTTGTTGTTGCGTTATTATAAATATTGTGAATGGTATTGGAATATCTTTGGTCTACCCTGCATTCTTTTAATGCTCTTAAAATTGACACCAATTCCACGGTATCGAAAGCCTTATGTAAGTCGACAAAGACAAGATTTAGTGGTCGGTTGTATTCCACAGTTTTTTCAATAAGCGTTTTGATACATTGCAAATGGTCTTTTGTCCCGTAGCCTGAGCGAAACCCAGCTTGTTCTCTAGGCTGGTAAAGATCCAGTTTATTCTCTAGTCTATTGGTGATTGTACGAGTGTAAAGTTTATATAGGTGGCTCAGTAGGTTGACTGGTCTATAGTTCTCAAGGCTTGTTTCGTGGCCCTTTTTGTGAATAAGGATCGTAATCGTACACCAGCCTAATTTAAACAAAAATATTAAGTATTTGATCCTGTTAATAAACATCAAAAATTGAATATCCTCTTAAACATAAAATGAAATGTGTGCATTTTTTCGCACTGGTAAAAATCTGACGTGATGGGTTTATTTGGTCTCGGATTCGGTTTTAATATACTGGATTATATATAGTAAGGTAGGTCAGGTATTCACGATTTTTTTTGTGGAGCTGTGGCATCATTCCTGAGTGATTTATCTAGAAAATAAAATCACCTCCAGCTTCAACAACTTTGATATATAATTTAACTAGATTATTTCATGCAAAATTGTAGAAATTATTACACTGATTCAAAAATTAACATGATGTCCAATTAAAGCGGTTTCATAGATTTTTTTCAGACTCAAAATTTTAGTAATCGATGTTTTTTTTTTTCATTTTATGTTATCGTATCTACATAGAATAATAATTTACAAATTTCTACTTTGCATTCATTAGAATTTCCTGTTTATTTTATTATCTTCCAGCATTAAATTCTTCGCTAATCAGTGTTAGTGTTGCCTCGCTCCTCGCAACGACAATATTTATCCATTTAAGTAGATAAACTTTGCAAATCTAAATTCAACCGAGCTGTTTAAACTCCTGCGGAATTATTTGCGTTTGTTCACCTCTCGCCTGCATTTTTCTGCATTTTTTCGCACTTTTTCGCCTTTTTCAAGCCCCGGTTGTCAATCGCGAACAATCGCCGGTAACCGGTGGCGAGAAAATAACTAACCGACTTAACACGCTCCGTGTCGATCCGATAATTCGTCTTCAAATGTCACACACTTTGGAATAATTGAGATGGACCCTTTAGATATCAACCCGGCCAGATTTTTGTCCTTAAAATTCCCTTATAACAGCATTTCGAACTGTGAATTATTATTTTAATTTAGATAATCTTCCATTTTAGAAATAAACGAGGAATAAATTACGTTAGCTCTGAAGGGACAAAAACAATAAAAGGCCAGCCAAAGACGGCTGGAAAGTATGAAGATAAAGACGAAAGATTACACTATCTTACAGGCAATTTGCGATTGTAATGTGAAAGGCAATTCTTTGGTTAATTTTTGGTCTCTAAATGCGAAGAACTTTCTAACACGTAAGATTTTTGAGTTATAATCATTTCAGCAAAAAGGAATGAGTACTTGAATCACATTATTTTAAAAAGTAATTCGTAATATACTGGAGCGCGACGTTGCCAAATTTATGGTTGTCATAATTTAGGGAAATTGTGCACAATCTGGCAACACTACGTGAGGGTGTCTAGGAGTGACAAGTCAACCACGAAATCTCAACTCCCTAGGGTTTAAAATAACCAAAGTACCCATTAAAACCCACATAATTCCAAATTTCATTTTGCTTCGTAGTCGAATCTACTCATAGAGCCTCTGAATACGAGAAGTACGCCGTCGCCTTTCGAACTTCTGATACCCGATATTTCTAGAAATTATCAGAAGTACAGAACGGCTGTAAAAGCAGCTGGCCGAAGAGTGGTAATTACTTTTTAATTATATAAAAAATATTTTTTAGGATGGATAAGAAAATAAAAAATTTTTGAAAATGCCTTAAATGGAGGGCGAAATGTCAAATTGTTGTGATTTTTTGTTGGATAAAGAATCTAATATATATATATATATATATATATATATATATATATATATATATATATATATATATATATATATTAGATCAGTTGATCAGTTGATCAGTTAATCTACAACCACCAAGCACAGAAGATGCCAAATGGGATTTTGGCGAAACGTCTGCAAACTTCTACAGGAAACCAAACCAACGAACGTATGTATTCCCGGATTAATCCCGAATCACATGTTCCCATCCGTGAAACACTACGCAACAACATATATATATATATATATATATATATATATATATATATATATATATATATATATATATATATATATATAAATATAGGGTGTTTTTTATAGAGGTATAGAAGTTTAAGTTAGCAACACTTTTTAACTGGCGGCCATTTTGTCAGCTGTCAAGTGATTTATGTTTAGTTTGGTTTGGCATTTCAACATGAATAGACTGACGCCTGAACAACGCTTCCAAATTGTGTAAATTTATTTTGAAAATCATGGTTCTGTTCGAAATACGTATCGCGCACTACGTCCATTTTACGGTCAACATAATCGTCCATCAGAGCAATTAATTCGATTAACTATGGAACGTTTTCGCCCCACGTTTACTCTAAATGATAATACGCATCCACACAGACGTCGTACAGTGCGCACAGAAGAAGTCATTGCTGCTGTAGCGCGTAGCGTAGAGGAAGACCCGAATCAGTCTATCCGCCATCGTGCACAGGAATTGGATATGTGTCCATTCACTTTATGGAAGATTTTGTGGAAAGATCTTAGTTTGTGTGCTTATAAAATCCAACTCGTGCAAGAATTGAAGCTATACGATCACCTAGCAAGGCGTAGATTCGGTGAATGGGCCCAAAATAAGATTGCCGTTGATCCTAATTTTCATAAGCGAATTTTGTTTAGCGATGAAGCTCACTTTTGTTTGAATGGATACGTCAATAAACAAAACTGCCGTATTTGGAGTGATGATAATCCTCAATTGTATGTTGAGACACCGTTACATCCAGAAAAACTGACTGTTTGGTGTGCTTTATGGGCTGGTGGAATCATTGGTCCGTACTTCTTTAAAAACGATGCTGGTTCGAACGTTACAGTCAATGGTGACCGCTATAGAGCCATGATTACTGACTTTTTCGTTCATCAATTGAACAACCATGATGTGCAGGAGCTGAGGTTTCAACAAGACGGCGCAACATGTCACACAGCTCGTGCCACAATTGATTTATTGAAGGAAACGTTTGGTAACCGCATAGTTTCACGTTTCGGACCCGTGAATTGGCCTCCAAGATCGTGCGACTTAACGCCGCTAGACTATTTTCTGTGGGGATATGTGAAGTCGCTAGTCTACGCCGATAAGCCCGAAACGATTGATCACTTGGTGGACAACATTCGCCGCGTTATTGCCGATATACGGCCACAAATGTTGGAAAAAATCATCGAAAATTGGACCTCCAGATTAGACTACGTCCGAGCCAGCCGTGGCGGTCATATGCCAGAAGTCATATTTAAATTATAATGCCAGAAGGTTATCTTTCGAATAAAGTAAATTTCATGTCAATTTAAAAAATGCATCTTTGTTTTATTCCATTTAAAAGTTCAATACCTCTATAAAAAACTCTTTATATATATATATATATATATATATATATATATATATATATATATATATATATATATATATATATGTGTGTGTGTGTGTGTGTGTGTGTGTGTGTGTGTGTGTGTGTGTATCATTTTCTTTTTATTTTGTCGTTTCTTGGGTTTAGGTTTTTTTAATTATTTATTGATCTTCCTAAAAATATTTTGAATATAATTAAAAACATTCATACACAAACATATTTACAATTTAAAAAAACAAACAAACACATTTAAAAACTATACAAATTTCTAAAAAAGTATTTAATTTTACCAGTACATACCTTGACATTTTGTTTATTTATTAATAATGAAATGAAATTTTTACATCGTCTATTTAGATACTTAGGATACATGGAATGTGAGTATGTTTTATTTTTTATATTTTACAATAGACCAAAAAAAAAGAAATAACGCATACATTTAATTTTATGTTTAAGAGGATATTCAATTTTTGATGTTTATTAACAGGATCGACTACTTATTATTTTTCTTTAAATTAGGCTGGTGTAAATGTGGCTCAAATTTCTTATATCCAACTTATATCAAAAGGAAAATAATACCTTCATAAAAAATTACACACAAAATTACATAAATATGATATACCACTAAGACCTATTGTTTCTTGTGTACAATCGTCATTCTACCGTTTATCAAAATTCTTATCGGATTGCATTTCAAATATTACATGAAAAAACGATATTTTTAATAAAGATCCATTCACCTTAAAAAAATTTATTGATACAGTAAATCTACCCGAAAAGTACAGGCTCATTTCGCTAGATGTTGTATCTTTGCAAACAAACATACCAAATCAACTTGTCCACACTATTTTAGCAGAAAAATGGGGAAGTTTAAATATGGTCGGGTAGATATCTAAACTGTTTCCCAAAAGTGTTATAATCGGTCTGTCTGATCGTGCCATCGTTCTAACGTCTCCAGAATTCCGATCAAGAATACTGAAAAAATTAAAAATACACTAATAAATAATAATTTTAATGAAAAGACTGAAAATGTTAGGATTTCTTCTGCTGTAGATTGGTGATCATTGTTAGATACATTTACATACATACATTACAAATTCACCTCGTTGCCATATATTAGGGAGATAACACCCAAACTTTCAAGAATTTTCACAAAAATTGATAATATTAAAATTGCTAATAAATCTATACTTACAATAAGCTCTGTGCATTCAAAACTAAAAGATAAAACACCAATTGGTTTTCAATCCAATGTTGTTTACAGCATTCCTTGTGCAGATTGTGACAAAGTGTATATCGATCAAACTTCACAATCACTTAAAAATAGAATTATATTACACTAAAGTAATTGTATACAATATCCTGAAAGATATGCACTTGCTGTTGCACATGCTAACAATCCCTTACACAATATGGATTATAGGTCAGTGAGGATATTTTCAACTCAGTTGATCATTGCCAAGAGGCTATTCTTAGAGATGGCCTTTATCTCACAAGAACCGAACAGCTTAAATAAAAAAACTGATATGAAACATTTGAGTGAAATTTATTCTTATCTTTTATTTTTGGATAACTTTTTATCTAGCTCTACAAATATTACTAACAATAATAATCATAGTTTTCCTTAGATATTAACAATTTAATAATTCAGTATGGCTGACCAAACATTGCATAATTACCTTTAATTGCAATCTTAACCTAACAAATTTCATTAATACAATTCTAATAGTGGACAGCCCTGTTGACTCCTAATATAAAAGAATTTTTCATATTTTTTGATAAAATTTTTATTTTTCTATCCTAATAACTTCAGCATGACTAGCCATTTACTGCATAATTAACCTTAAACGCGGTTCATCCGAACTAAACTTAATATTAATTGGATAAGGTTGGCAGCCCTACTGACAACTGACAAATTTCCTAACCTCATAATTTTTCAAACTCATTTTTAAGTTACATGTGACTCGGGAAGGAACGAACAAAATGGTTCCTCCTGTTTTTTATTTTCTTATTTTAATTTAAATTTTAAAATCAATTTTATGTAACAATTTGTTGTGAATTGGTTTGTGACCCTAGTTTTTTAGTCTCTTTTACCAATGCACTTTGTCATAAAACCATCTAACATCTTAGTGAACATCCTCAAATAAAGATGTAAGTTATCAATATTATTAGGGAGAATTTATCTCACTAAGTTCCCTGTTTTTGTAATTATTGTAGTCTCCCTGAAGATGAAAATGATAATAAAGATTTTCGAAAGCTTGGATTAACTTTAAAGAGAACTCTCTCTCTCTCTCTCTCTCTCTATATATATATATATATATATATATATATATATATATATATATATATATATATATATATTTGTTTAAGCAATAAAGTTAAATGTTTATGAAAACTAGGTTGATATGTATTAAAATGCCGATCTCTGGCCGATAAAATATTCTAGATATAGGCCAGATGTCGGCACCTTTGGTTAAGCTTAACATGTCCACACCTGAGCCGTTAAACTCTCACACCTTTGCTGCTACCAGTTTCACTCCATTTCACGAATAACTTTACTTCAAGCCGCGTAGATTATTGTTTTTTTCGACTGTCTTAATCACCAGATTTGGAATTTACGTATTTATTAAGTGGAAATTAATATAAGACATATTTTTATGCAATTAGTGGTCATTAGATCGGTTCTATACAGGAGAAATAGCTTTTTGTAACGCTGATGAACACGTGAAAGGTGGAAATTACATTTTAGTTTTTACTTTTAGATAAAATGGGCAAGTCACACTCCGATAGTTTGTCTTCGGGCTGCAATATTTATATTAACTTTGTTAAGTACAGATTTGCCTTTTTTATTGCAGTAGTTTTTATAACATGTTCTTTACTTAAAATAGGTTTCTTTCTCTCTAGAATCTATTATGATGTTTAAATGAATATATCTCGAAAACGATTCGATCACATAAAGATCGAGTAACTATAACTTTTTATTTAACAACAACCCTTCTTTTAAAAATTTGGATGGAAACATATCTAATTTTACAGGTAAGAAAAAACTCATAGATTCATTAAACCAAAGGCAAATACAAGGATAGTCCCAGAAGTACCCGACTTGACGTATAGATGTCAGTGATTGTTTGAAAAAAATCGAAATTGCCAGCCTTATAAAACTTTGCTTTTTTTGGAACTTGTTTGACCAAGAGTAAATGCTCTCAACGAATTTCTAAACATCGAAAAAATTGATCATCGTTATGTGATAAAATTCTTCCGTTTGAAAGGTCGTAGTCCAACCAATATCAAAGCCCAGCTAGATCCTACTCTGGGGGAGTCTGCTCCTTCATTTACAATAATACAATATTGGGTGGCAGAGTTTAAACGAGGCTTTACGAGCTGTCAAAACGAGCATTGCAGTGGTCGACTTAAAAAAAAGACCACGCCAGAAATGGTGAAGAAAATCCACAAAAAAAACAGTGCTGTTGGTCGCATACTTATTGAAAATTTGAATATGAGAACGCTGTGTGCGAGATGGATGTTTCATTTGCTCACAATAGAACAAAAACAACGCTGCGAGGACATCATATTTCAATGGAGTGTTTGGTGAAGTTTCATAGCAATAAAGCCAAGTTTCTAATTAGCTTTATAACTACGGATAAAACACGGGTCCATCACTTTACACCTGAAATGAAGGAACAATCAAAACAATGGACTGATATAACATATAAAATTAATACAGGAGATTCTATTCATAACTCAATTGTATGAGCGTGCTATTTAAAAATGTTTTTCTAGGGCCAGTTCTGCTTATGGATTTAACATATATACTTGTGTCCATAACAGCCGAGTATCTTAGTTTTAAACAGTTAAATTTAACATAATTCTTTTCACGACACAACTTATAATAAATTTGAGAAACCACACTTTGTAAGCTATCTGAAACTTTTATTTAAATAAGTAACAAATTTTATATTTACATTATGTTAACTATAGCACTTAACTTAATTAGACCGTTAAACACTATACGAAACTACAATTAAATAAATGTTATGATTATAATTTATCGGGACACACAAGTCTCTACAAATCTTTATAAAATAAAAATATATATATATATATATATATATATATATATATATATATATATATATATATATATATATATATATATATATATATATATATATTTAAAGTTGAATGTGAGATCCGCCAGTATTTTTAATGGACGTCTTCTGTCTGGCCTTTGGTTTCGGTCCCTGGTCATAAACAGTTTCACTATCATTGTTCAAGTTTCAGGTTTTCTTTCAAATTTACTTGTCAGGACAGAACATCTTTCAGTAATAGGCTGGACACTTTGTGAATTCATACAATAAATAACTGATTGGATAGTTTCCGTAGTGGATTGGAATGATGGCTTTTAGTCATACTACGTAGAGTTTTAATATTTCCATCGTTTCAAGGTTTATCAGTGCTGACTTTCTGCAATTACTGTCAGTGTATATGATTGCTGCTTTTCTTGATATCTCTTTTTCTTTATATATTAGAATCTTCAAGTACTTGGCTCTTTGAATGCATTTTTGTTTAACAGTTCTAGAGTGTCAATTTAAGATAAATTTAATCCAGGCAAAGTACAAATATTATAATGGCAATCAATAACTTCACAAAAATAACAATAGCACTATTTTTTTTTTATTTTTGACGATTAATTTAAAGTACCAAAACTACTTTTTGCCTAAAATGGCAACAAAATATACTACCGACATTTTCGGTCTGACAGCTCAATTCAATCTGTCATCCATTTTATTTTTTGAAATTCTCGGGTTTTAGCTCGTTCATATCTGGCAACATTGGTTTTTCAAGACTACGGCTTTTACTGTCAAAAAGTTCACATCGCCATTCACATCACCTTTCACATCAAATTTTCGAGGATAGGGGCCCTGATGTCTAACTTCTTTACTTGCTTTAGGATTCAATAGTTTTGGGACACCGTATATAAGTTTATTTTCAAGCGCTGTCCTACTTACTCTCTCTGTCAAAAATCTTGTTTGACAATAGTTTTTTTAAGTTTTATCTAATGCAATCGGCAGATCGGGTAAGTTTGTTTAAGATAAATAATTGTATTTTTAAGTTTTTTGTTCGTATCTCCAGACACCCCAATTTTTTAACTGCTAAATGGTTTCACAATATTGTTATTTGAGGGTAAGTTTCTTGGGAAACCGCCACCTGTTCTTTGCAGTCTTACTTTCAGGATATTCAGTGGTCATCCATTTATGTAGGGAAGCCAATGAAATTTCGACATACAATTAATTAATTAGTGTATCAAACACAATCTTGAATGTTTTCAATATTTCTTATCGGTGGTTTTTGCGAAAAAGAACTCTAAAAATAACCTAAAATAAGACTGTTCTTATGGAAAGTTTAAACATTTGTTCTTTAAAACTTTTAATATTATAAATTTTTTAATATATCCTTTGTTCAGAAAGGAAAAAAGATAGGGTTATAATAGGCTAGGGTTTCCAGAGTGATTTGTTATGTTTACTTACTTTACTTAAAGTCTGCTACGATGGGATAGGAAATTGGGCAACACTGTCTTATGCCTTCATTTTTCGGCTGGACTCGTGTTGCTCAGATTATTAGATTCATCTAACCTTATAGTTTACACTCATTTCAAAGCGTTGACATGTGTCACGTGGAAAAGTTAAAACTAATTAAGATGAAAATACAACGTGGACGCTGTTGCCAAGCCTCATGCAATATTTATTAATTGAATATTATTAATTACTATATAACTTTAAAAAACGTTTCAGATGTCTCTAATATAACTCAAAATATTATCTTAGGTTATTTTATGTTCGTTTATTCATTCGAGAAACGTTGAAGACGACATATTTTTTATCTATAATTTGCAAAATCGTGACTTTCCTATGCTTTTACTCCATGCCCCTCCTGCCCCCGTACCTTCGTCTATAACATTATTAAATAAACCCTTTCAGTAGCGGCTCATAGGCTAGTGCCACAGTGCTATGATACCAATTTATTACATTTTTTAAAACTTTTCCAAATATTTTTTCCTCGTCCATATTATTTGGACATTTGGCAATAGAGCAATAGCTTAAAATACGCGGATTTACTATAATCGGCAACATAGGATAGGAACCCGTCTCATTTATTATTATAGCACAGTGGGATGATGAGGATCTAACGGGGCTTGTACGTGAGAAAGGAAGATGGAACTATGTATCAATATTTTTCGTACCCAACTATGTTTAAGGTTAAAAGAAATTTGTGTCAAGAATTAAATAAGTGGAATGCTATTAAATAAATCATATAAAGAACACACTTGTTACCGGGTGACAGGTGACATAAGCTTCTTTATTTCGACGTTCGTGTTTGTTTTATTTGCACTTGGAAGTTCTTACACAATTATTTTAAAGGTAGCATAATATTTCTTTTTTTACCTCGATGTGTGATCTTGTTTTGTTACCTACTACAAGTCGTTTTGCTCGGCACTATGACTATAAATAAAGTAAGTTTTTTAAAGAACTCTTTTAGCGAGTTCTCTTTAGAGTAAAAGAATTAAGAGGGACATTACCTGATTTGAAAATTGAAACGCGAAGTGAAATTGAAGAAAAGTTGCAAATTTTAATAAAAATACACCACTTGTGTAAACTGACACACGTGCCATGATACAAAATGTTGTCGCTTTGATGGTTGTACTTCTTCTTGTTTTCTGTTTTTAATATTAATAATTATTACGTGACCTTTTACCCTTTTTCTAACAAAACCATTTCTTTGTCGGTGAATCTAACAATTTTATTGTAAATATTAATACAATTAGTGAAAAAAGGAAGGGATTATGGTCATCCTGCTTCCCACAAAACAATTATGTAAAACTAAAAATGGTTCGAAATAATGAGACGTACAGGAAATTGAGAAAATAAAACCTACGTCGTCCAATTATAAGAGTTCGGTAGTGCAATAAAATTTAATGTAAAACGAGGTGGAAATATAAAAATACATGAGCGGTAAAAATATGACAAACGGGGAATTTATCAAAAGTTTCGATCAAGAACTTGGGCAATTACCCGGAATATTTTTTTGTAATATTGAAGGATGGTTTCGGTCATCGAAGATTTTATGAGATAAACGATTATATAAAGTTTTTTTTGTAACTGTCTTCGACTGACAATAATTTACAATGTTTGTTTTAATGTTTTGATTGTAAGCAGTCAAATTGCTACTGAATGCATATATGTAATTCATTTTTAGATTCTAAGAAAAATGATAGACATATTTCATATAAAGGGTGTTTTTTATAGAGGTATAGAACTTTTAAATGAAATAAAACAAAGATGAATTTTTTAAATTGACATAAATTTACTTTATTCGAAAGATAAACTTCTGGCATTATAATTTTAATATGACTTCTGGCATATGACCGCCACGGCTGGCTCGGACGTAGTCTAATCTGGAGGTCCAATTTTCGATGACTTTTTCCAACATTTGTGGCCGTATATCGGCAATCACGCGGCGAATGTTGGCCAATTCACAGGTCCGAAACGTGAAACTATGCGGTTACCAAACGTTTCCTTCAATAAATCAATTGTGGCACGAGCTGTGTGACATATTGCGTCGTCTTGTTGAAACCACAGCTCCTACACATCATGGTTGTTCAATTGATGAACGAAAAAGTCAGTAATCATGGCTCTATAGCGGTCACCATTGACTGTAACGTTCTGACCAGCATCGTTTTTAAAGAAGTACGGACCAATGATTCCACCAGCCCATAAAGCACACCAAACAGTCAGTTTTTCTGGATGTAACGGTGTCTTAACATACACTTGAGGATTATCATCACTCCAAATACGGCAGTTTTGTTTATTGACGTATCCATTCAAACAAAAGTGAGCTTCATCGCTAAACAAAATTCGCTTATGAAAATCGGGATCTACGGCAGTCTTGTTTTGGGCCCATTCACCGAATCTACGCCTTGCTAGGTGATCGTGTGGCTTCAATTCTTGCACGAGTTGGATTTTGTAAGATATTTCCGCAAAATCTTCCATAAAGTGAATGGACACATATCCAATTCCTCTGCACGATGGCGGATAGACTGATTCGGGTCTTCCTCTACGCTACGCTCTACAGCAGCAATGACTTCTTCTGTGCGCACTGTACGACGTCTCTGTGGATGTGTATTATCTTTTAGAGTAAACGTGGTGCGAAAACGTTCCATAGTTAATCGAATTAATTGCTCTGATGGACGATTATGTTGACCGTAAAATGGACGTAGTGCGCGATACGTATTTCGAACAGAACCATGATTTTCAAAATAAATTTGCACAATTTGGAAGCGTTGTTCAGGCGTCAGTCTATTCATGTTGAAATGCTAAACCAAACTAAACATAAATCACTTGACAGCTAACAAAATGGCCGCCAATTAAAAAAGTGTTGCCAACTTAAAGTTTTATACCTTTATAAAAAACACCCTTTATAATGTCTTATACCTAAATCTAACTATTTTTGACATATTTTCAATTTTATGTCGAAAATGCAGAGCGAAACATAACTATCAATTTCTCTTATATGAAAGCCTTCATTATTTGATTCGGATGGGTTTCCTTCTAGAAGGAGATCTAGTTTAATGTACTGTGTTAATATTTTAATAATAAATAAATACAGGGTAATCAGAAACTAAAATTAAATAGGAACTTAAAAAAACTGTTAAAAGTCAATTTTGTTAAACGTAAACCCTCTATTTTTTATCGATTTCTAAAAGAAGGAGGTTCTCAATTCGTCGACTATGTATGTTTTTTTTATGTGTGTACACCGATTACTTCGGAATGGCTGCACCGATTTGAATGAAATTTTTTACGTTATGTATAGAAAGTTGCTGCGGTGGTCCCATATTTTTTTGGACGAAATTGGTGCAGTAAAATCCAAGATGGCGCTGACAATATGGCGGCCAAAAAAATTTATTTTGTCCGATTTTCTCCAAAATTGGTGTGGTGAAATTTTCAGCGTTGTACACAACGAAACTGAAATTATTTTTAAAAAATCGCACATAATGAATCCAAAATATTTTTTAAAAATTCAATATGGCAGATCCAATATGGCGGACAAAAAAATCTATTTTGTCCGATTTTCTCCAAAATTGATACAGGGGAGTTTTCGGGGTCGCGCATAACGAATCTAAAATTATTTTTAAAAAATTAAGTATGGCGGATCCAATATGGCCGACAAAATTTTTTTATCTTATCTGACAAAAAAATTAATTTTGTCTGATTTTCTCCAAAATCGGTACGGGGGAGTTTTCGAGGTCGAACATAACGAATCTAAAATTATTTTTAAGGAATTCAGTATGGCGGATGAAAAAATCAATTTTGTTCGATTTTTTCGAAAATTGGTATGGGGGAGTTTGCGGGGTCGCACATAACAAATCTGAAATTATTTTTAAAAAATTCAATATAGCGTATCCAATGTGGCGGATAAAAATTGATTTTGTCCGATTTTTTCAAAATTGATATGGGGGAGTTTTTGGGATCGCACATTACGAATCTGAAATTATTTAAAAAAAAATTAAATATGGCAGATTCAAGATGGCGAATAAAAGATTCTACATCTCTCGATTTTGTCTAAAATCAACATTGGGGAATTTTTGTTATTGATAAATGCGAATTTAAAATATTTTTTTTAAAAATCTGGCGGATACAATATGGCGTCGTAAAAATTTTAAATTTTTCGATTTTCTCCAAAACTGATATAGGGGGTTCTTGAGGGTGTAAATTAGGGATTTAAAACTATTCTACTCTAAGAATTAAAGAATTTTTAGTGGTTCATTTTAGGGTGATTTACAATTTTGGATAAAATGGGTACTTTTTTGCCACCTTGGAGTCATTAGATAATTTATGGATATCATAATGAATTCAAAACAAAAATAGAAAAATCAAATTTTTATAAAAAAAAATTGTACCGCGCTAAGTGCGCTAAAAAGTGAAAAATAAATAATTGAAATTTTTGAAGTCAGCGTCAAATTATTTGTAAATGAAATAAATAACTATTAATATAAACAAATTATAGTAAGAAAGCGATTACAAATAAAGTATTTTCAATCTGCTTATGCGAATCACATTTTGTCAGGTATTAGTTTGGCGCCTACTTCAAAAATTTCAATTTCATATAAAAATTTATATTTATTTTTCATATTTTAGAGCATTTTTAGAAGTCCGTTCATTTTTTTTATAAAAATTTTATTATAATATTATCTGATTTAGCGTTAAAAAAATGGTGACTATGCATAAGGTTGTCTATTTCAAAAATTTGTGCTATATAAAATATTGGCAATTTAACATTTTTATATTGTAAAAATGCTAAAAAGCTTACCTATACAGGAAAACAACTTATTTTAATAAATTTTCAAGATTTCCAACATGAACTTCCAAACAGTCCTCCATCGTTATCACTGGATTACAATAAACGATGTTTTTTATCGTTTCCCATGTAAACTAATCTAAGACAGACAGACCAATCAGGAGAGCGAGGATGCCAGAGGAAAGGTCCATTGTTGGCGATCCACTTGTCATAAAATGTTGCTTGTAAGAAGTTATAAAAAAAAATTCTCCTAATCTCAAAATTCGTATGTGCCAATTTATATCGCAAAAATGCCCTCTCAATTACTAGCCTCTGTCGACTATTGACTTACAAATAGAGAAAATAAAGACATTATCTCGGATCGACTGCCGTACGTCGTCCCCAAATTGAAGAGGGTTAATATTTCAAATCCAGACTCTCCCCCATGACTAATGTATTGTAACATGGGTAATAGCACTTACATATGCTGTGGAAACAGTATAAAGTATCACATTTAGTTTTCCATCTGACGATTCACTTTAATGCTTTGATTAAAAGAAAAATATTTGAATTAAATTTTGCTGTATATATATATATATATATATATATATATATATATATATATACATATATATATATATATATATATATATATATATATATATATATATATATATATGTGTGTGTGTGTGTATGTGTGTGTGTGTGTGTGTGTTTAGTTGATTATTTTCTTGGGAATATGGTTCATTTTGGTATTGAAACTACATATATAAAGTAGTCATACTTATTGTATATATATATTTTATATTTCAGGACGTTTCGATTCTTTCGAATCTTTTTCAACTGAAGAGTTCGGCGGATTCTATAAAAATGTACATTTTAAATAACAGATTAAAAACTTACCATTAAGAATAGAGATTTTTGTTTTAAATAAAAATTAATTACATACACGAACCAATTATAATCACACACTCTATTATATATAATAATTTTTCAAAAGTATTTTTAAAAGTCCAGCTAGAAGAATGGACATTACATTTTTAACCCTATAACTGCCTTGACTTGAATGAATGTATTCTTTCCTTTATCTTTTTATGTAAATTAAAAATGTCATGTTTTAGTTGAACTGCAACTCAATTTCCTCGCATTTTCTTCCATAAAAAGTTTCTTTTGCTGTCCTTATTTCGTTTCTGATTTGTTTGTGTACTTCATTATATTTTTGTCTGCATTTTTCCTTGCACTGTCTTTGCTCTTCCATGAGTCCTAAGATTTTCTTGTTATCCACTTTTGTCCTTTTTTCTGTTTCTCTCTGGTAAGAATACTCTGGGAAGGTTTTATTATGGCCTCTTTCAAATCTTGCCACTTGTCTTCTACATGCGTATTCTGTATCAACTTTTGGACGAAGGGAAATTGGACTAGATCCTCATATTTTAACTTCAGGAATTTGTGTCAACGTTTTGTACATGCTCTTCAGCGACACCCTGTATAAAAATAGATCTTTTCTGTGTGCCAAAATCTAATAATTTTTTATTAAATTCTGTAAACGAATGGTTAAATAAGAAGAGTTTCATATACTTAAAAGTAACGTTACAGATGAAATAAAAAGATCTTAAATTAATTCGCTTGTTGTTCCCAACTTTCCCTCAAAACTCTACAAAGACTACTTTTACCCTATATAACCATAAACTATTTTGAAGCTTTATATTCAGGCCAAGTGCTGCTGGTGGCGCCCTCTGCATTGTACGTCGAAACTGTAATCAAATCTTGATTTATCATCCTAAAATACCCCTAAGTACCAAATTTAGCACAAATAAAGCTCTTATTAAGATAAGTATTTTCAAAAAAGTTTTAAAAAAACATAATTTTGACATTCTCTATTTCGGAAACTATCAACGGCAGCAAAAATTGGACAGGAAATATCCGGAGATGTGGAAATACAAAGGGGAGTCAGACAAGGGTGTACATTGTCACCTTTACTATTTAACACTTATTCTGAAGAGGTCATATTGGAGAGTCTTGAATTTGAAACAGCAGGGATAAAAGTAAACGGAGTTTTAATCAACAATATTAGGTATGCAGATGACACCGTAATAATAGCTGATAGTTTGAAAGACCTAGAAAAGATAATGAATAAAATATTAAGAGTTAATGGAGAATATGGACTCTCTTTTAACACGAAAAAGACCAAGTTCATGATAATTAGTAAAAACAACACCAATAATAGTGAAACCCTAATGGTAGGAGGCCAGCACATAGAAAGAGTTAAGAAGTACACTTACTTGGAAACCCTAATAACAGAAAATAATGACTATACCGTCGAAATAAAAATCAGAATCGAGAAAGCACGTGTCAACTTTATTAGAATGAAAAAGGTTATCTGCAGCAAAGATCTAACGTTAGCCCTGAAAATACAACTGACTAAATGTTACGTATACAATGTTCTATATTATGGAATGGAAGCATGGACACTGAATCGAGAGGCAATGAGAAGACTTAACTCTTTTGAAATGTGGACCTATAGAAGAATTCAGAGGATTTCGTGGGTGGATCGAGTTATGAACGCCGAAGTGTTGAAAAGAATGGGGAAAGAAAAGGAAGTCGAGATAACAGTAAAACAGAAAAAACTGCAATATTTCGGACACATTATGCGAGAAATACAGCATCTTACGGCTCATAACCCAAGGCAAAATAAGTGGCAGAAAAGGCGTAGGACGAGGACGAATTTCATGGCTAAAAAACCTAAGGGAATGGTTTGGATGCAGTTCAAAACAACTATTTAGAGCAACTGCCTCAAAAATTAAAATAGCTTTTATGATTGCCAACCTCCGCAATGGAGAAGGCACTTGAAGAAGAAGATCAACTTTTAGACAAAGGTAAATTGGATTGGATCCTCATATTTTAACTCCAGGAATTTGCGTCAACGTTTTGTACATGCTCTTTAGCGACACCCTGTATAAAAATAGACCTTTTTTGTGTGCCAAAATCTAATAATTTTTTATTAAATACTGCAACGGAATGGTTAAATAAGAAGAGTTTCATGAACTTAAAAGTAAAGTTACAGCCGTGAAAAAAATACATCAAATTAATTCATGTAAATAGACGCTTGGCTTGTCCAACTTTCCCTCAAAACTCTCCAAGGACTATTTTCACCCTATATAACCATAAACCAAACCTTTCCCCAATCAACTTCCAGATCCAAATGACATTCGTTTTATTTTCTTGTAAGTTTTTTGCATAGGAATCGTTTTAGATTAAACGTCAAATAATAATAATGCCAAGTTAAGTAGGTAATTTCATTTCTGATTTAGTCGTCAGGTTTGAGACCACGAAATTGTCATCCCGAAACATGCAATACGTATATTAATGAATCGGTGGCTTCTGGGGCTCATTTGGAGGAATAATCATGACGGGAAGGAGAACAGGAAACCCAAAAATGTATTTGAGTTTGAGTTATTGAAATTATTGTATTTGAAATGTTGCTTGGAGATTACAAACTTTTTTGGTGAGTTTCCTGATATAGACATAAGAAGCATTTTACTCTCTACTACACCAAAGTTTTCCTTACACACAGTTCACCCAAAAAATTCCAGGACTAATTATTTATAAAATGTATAACTAGTGCTATCTGTTACCCGATGGGAGAACTATGTAATATCACGCCTTAGTTACCCACAGTGGAGATGTGAGCGCTGTAACTTCATTTATTGGCCAGCTGTGTTCGTTTGAAGTAGACATGTTTTTGTCACTGCGTCACAATTTTCACTATGGAGCAACGCGCCGCAATTAAATTTATTTCGAATTGGGAAAAAGTGGTTCGAATTATTAAAACCGCATATGGAGAGGATTGTTTAAACTGCAGCTAGGTTTGTGAGTGGTAGGCGCGGTTCAAAGAAGATCGACAGTCACTGGAAGATGATCCGTGCCAGAGGTGTCCTAAAACCTCAACTACCGATGAGAATGTAGAACGTGTGCGCGTCGCGCTCTCTCGTAATAGGCGAATTACGGTTGAAATGTTGTCAGAGGAATTCAACATCAGTGTAGGAAAACTGTATTATATTTTGCACCATGTTCTCGAATTCGTGCCCCTGGACATTGAACGTCCAATTCTACAGAAGTCTGGATCGTTTTTTGAAGTGAAATCGTCGCGTGTGACGGAAATTGTAGCGCAATGCTGACTGGTTTCTATTACACGACAATGCGCCAGTACATTCCTCAATACTCATCACAGAATTTGACAAAAATTCGACCATGATCCTTAAGAGAGTCATAGTTACGACCGCACTGGGGGGTCTGGGTGGCTGGTTAGGCCCCCCAGGATCCACGAATGGGACTCCATAGTGCTATCAAACCCGGAGTATAACCCCACTCCGCCGCATCTTTCACAGCCTCCTGCAACGGAATTGGCGCCCAGGGTGTTGTTTGCGGACGTCCTTTGTCTAGTCTCGCGATCCTCGGACACCCCACCGTCAGGTTCCCCGATTACAGCCAGTTATTCATCAGTGCTAAGAGTCTGTGGCCCGGTATAGGAATGTTCTGGTTGCCAGTCGGAATCAATTAAAGGTCTATGACTTTATGTACAGTCTATACCCGGTTGTTAGGGTACGACGACCAGTCGAGCTTCACCTCGGATACTAGAACCCTGTCACTAGGATTGACCGACACCTCATATATACGGCGAGCATGTAGCTGTCGTTGTTCATAGGGACGGCACTTAGCTAAGTTCGATTACTAGTCTGCGAGTGACCGCAACCCGACTTCTTATTACTTGCCTTGGCGGAATCCCCCACCTCCAAGGGCATATGCAATACGAACGAGTTCCGAAACGCTCAATGTCCGCCCAGGGGTGTCTAACAGCGAATTGCCACGGTCCATGCGAGACCAACACCATAGGAAGAGGAGCAGTACCTGTTTTGGAGCCACCCACTAGACAGGTCACAGTTTGAGAACACGACGTACCGAAGCACGTCAGGCCCTCTACCACACATCTATTTCTAAGGTCGGCCCTCCTTTACCCAGTGTAGGCTGTGGTATCGGACGGGACGAGTCCCTAGTTTTAAGTCGTGTGGTCTGCACCAAGGGCTAGTCTCGGATACTAGGTCCCCCGCGCCCCAGATACGGCGTCCCCGACACCTCAGCGGCACCTCGTGAAAGGGCTGCTGTTTATCCCTTGCCACTCAGCCGCCCTACTCGTCAGATTTTTTTATTCCCTAGATTATAAATGACGATGAAGGGAGAACGTTTTGAAGACGTTGAGGTGATACAAAGGAATGTGACCAGGGCTCTGAAAGCTATTCCAGAAGAGAAGTTTTCCAGGGCGTTCCAGCGGCTATAAGAGTACAGCAAAATTTGTATAGAACGAGGATGAGAATAATGTTGTTTTCATTCGTAAAAAAATTAATCCCGGAACTTATTGAATGAACTGTGTATCTTTAGACTCGCAACTTACGAATATCGATGTTGTTTTCCCGAGAAATGTGTTTATTTCGCAGAGAGGGACACATTTCATTCCATATGAGACCGAGAACGACACTGGTACTATCAGTAGAAGGCGTAATAAAGACAATAAAAAATGCAGGGTTTCAGAAAATATACCTTACATAGATGCTCCTGATTTGTTTTCCTTTAAAAAACCCATATTTGCTAGCACTACTCTTCGGCATTGTTTGACATCCACTGTTATCAATAGATAACAATATACATTCATTGTCATTAAAATAGATTTCTATCGAATATACGCGAATATACTCCGAGCAATCAGGTGACATCTCCGATTTTAATGGCCTATACCCTGTCAAAACGTGATTTAGAGCTTCATTTACTTATACCAATTCAACCCCCTTTGGCTTCTATTTAGCTAAATCACCCGTTCTTTATGCAAAACCATTCCGCCCTTTTGTTTTATTTTAATGTCACTTTGTTTACAGGGTGGGAGATGTTCTACGACTACGAAAATTTCTTCTTTATTATAATAACGTCAGGTAATAGATCTTATCTTTAAATATAACATTACTCAACAAATTTTAGTTTATTTGTTGTATCTTGTATGAAGAGTGCATTTTTTGTAAATTTTGGAGCGCTGAACCAAAAAAGAGAATGAAATTAAAAATTTAGTTGTAATTTTCAAAAACAAGTTTTTTAAATTTTATTTTCAACAAAATAATAAAAAATACATACTTTTACACTTGTAGAAACACTAAATATCCTGTCTTTTTGCTTTTCTTTTGTGAATTGTTTCTGGAGCATCTCTAATCATGGGCGTAGTTAGGGGGAAGCCCACCCTACGAAACTCATTACCCAGCATAGAAAAATCAACATTATTGAATACTGTTTTGCCCTGGTTTAACGAATTTGGAATAAATATAGATGTGGAAGCCATATCTTTTGGGTATCTCCCTAATCTCAAATAATGTATAATCCCCCCCGTCGAAAACTTGCTTTCGCTTGCCATACTGTATTTTTGTCATATCCCCGCCTTCCCCAAAGAGAGATGCTGGATTCACCCCTGATTCTATTATTTATTTTATTTTCTAATTTTCTAAATTTTATTTGTTTTCCCTATTTCCCTGTCTTATACTTTATAATGTTCGTTCCCTATGTTTATTTTTCTTAATTCTGTTAAATTCTAACTTTGATACTAAATATTTTGCTACTCCTAATAGTATATTTTTCCTGCCTTTGACATTGAAACTAATCTGTCCTCTTTGTATCTGACCCTATTTCTCTATTACTTTCCCCTACCCGTTTTTCTCGTTGTGTTCCCCCTTTCTTTGTTTAACTATTGATCGATCATATCCTCTGCAACATCATTTAATACATTCACCCATAAATTCTCTGTCCACCATTTTCCCTTAACAATATCCATTCTTTCCCCAACCTGTCCATCATCCTCTGCCTCGCTCTTTCCCGACCACCTAACATGCATTCTAGAACTCTCGACAGTACCGAAAATTGGACAACTTGTACACATCTAGATATTATAACGTATTAAATGCATTATATTAAATGTAAAGTACTAAAGTAGATTGCTGTCAATAGCGACAACAACTATTTCCAACAATCAAAACGAATATATCTTATTACTTAACAAAATAAGACGAAAAATGCACGATTTTTGCAAATAAAGCTAAATAAACAAAAGCCAGGTATATATATCATCCCAACTTTGACTACTTAGATACTACACCTCATATCAAGGCCTACTAGATCCGCTTCACAGATACCGGCGATGATTAATGGGTAAAAACAAGTGCCTAACAGTATCCGCCGGTGACAGCCGAAGAATGGACCCCTGCAGAAGTACCCTAGGGGGTCATTTACTGCCTCCTTTAGAGAAATGACGTAAGGCATGGGTCACTAGATATAGGTAAAATAACATGGCATTTGTTGGTCGTTAAGCAGATTTATGATAATTAAAAAAGATGAAAATACGTTTTTGGGAATTGCGTTTTTGAAATTATTTGGTTTTGACGATCGTCCTAATGGTGAAGTTGTAGCGTGTTAGATTTGAGTGATAATGTTATCGAAATCTCCGAAATAGAAAGAGGTTTGCGGTCGGCTGATTTGGAGAAAAGTGGTATTGGTAGATACATTTTTGATATACAGTGTCACAGATAATATTAATTGATTTAGGTGAATTGCAATTTTACCATTAATAATTTCCAAAAATCAGTGTCAAATCACATGCATATGAGGAACTACATGACTTGTTATAACTGTGACATTATTACAAAAAATTCCCAAAAATGTCAAACGAAAAAGTTTCTTGAAAATCGTGGTTCTTGGATTTAGACCGTATCAAATTGGAATTGTTATCCGACGTTTCGCCTACGATTGCACGATGCATCTTCAGGAATCTTTACTCCACGAGATTAGAACACTGAATGACCGTCGAGGAGCAACAGCCCGGTATTTATACCCGACTGGTGCTCAGCGAACCTTGATCTAGCGTTGCAATCGTGTGATGTAGACTATAACCTATATCTCTATTAATATTATTTGCATATTTATAAATTTCGATTGATTCTCTAATTTTACGTTTAAAAAAACCAGGCACTGATGCTAGCACCCTAGTTTCTTTTACATTAAAAGTGTGATCAGAGCAATACTGGTGTTCAGCTACTGCAAATTGAACAATTAGCTTTTTTTTATACATCTTTCATCTTCCTTAAGCCCAGTGAATATAGACCGTCCTGCTTCACCTACATACACTTTATCACAAGAGCAAGGTATCTTATAAACATCTTCTTTTTGCAATTCGAATTTGATTTTCGGAACAATCTGGCAATCAGGTCGGTACTTCCGTGTATGTAAGGTAAGACAACACTGTCCATAGATGGTACATTTATGACATTTTCTTGAGGAATTAGTTTTTTATGTTTATTAATAGCACGTCTAATATCTTCAGTGCAATATCCGCTGCCTCTCAGAGCATTAGTTAGTTTTTCTGTTTCTAATTTCAGTTATTGTTCGTCACATATTGAAAGGGTTCTACGTACCAAAGAGTTTATGAGGGATTGTGGGAAGGATGATGGTGTGACGTTGCATTGAGATATCGATTTGTATGTGTTGGTTTTCTGTATACAGAATGTCCTAATTTGCCATTATCTTTTCTTTGTACTAGTACATCGAGAAAGGGGAAGGGCACCCATTGATTCAGTTCCCATAGTGAATTTTATGCTAGGGTGTTGTTTGTTCAGATGATCCAGGAAATTATGGAGGTTATCTGCGCCATGCGGCCAAACTACGGACGTATCATCTACATATCTGTACCAAAATTTAGGTTTTAGAGGAGCAGAAGACAAAGCTTTTCTTCGAAAGTTTCCATGAAGATGTTAGCTTCCACAGGTGATAGTGGGGATCTTATGGACGCTCCCGAAGTATACTCGTCTGCTGAAAAACTTTCTTGTTGCTTAAGTTAATAAAAAACTGCAACTGGGTAAAAAAACTCGTAAAATTATAAAAATAAAACTAATTATTCGTGATCTCTTTCTAGAATGACTAAAAATGTTTTAAAGCTAAGTGAGTTTCGCAAATACAATCTGATTCCATATGAACCATTCCAAATTTAAAGAACTCCTACTTGCCCTTACTTTGTCACTATACTGTCTAAATTACTAGCCGAAATTTTCTAGTTTAAAAAAATGTAGACAAAAAGCCGAAAACTAGAATTTTGACAGAAATCCACACTGCAAGTCAAATCTTAATTGATCTGAACCATTCCAGACTTAAAGCACTTTTTCTCGGCCTTAATTTGTCGCAATACTGTCTGAATGGATCCCAGTTTACGTACTTATGTTTAGTATAAGAGAGACGCAAACGTTTAAGGATATAGTCTTTCTCTCCCTAAACAGAAGGGGCTAAGCGTCGCTCACGTATTCAAGACTGGTCGTTCATACGAAAGATCTTCGACATGGGACTCACGATCTATTCTTAATATGTCTATGCTACGCTATATAATCAGAAGCCAGAATTTCGTAACCTCAAAAAATATTGACGAAAATCTTGATCACATTTGCTTTATCTATCTAGTCTAAAATAAATACTACGTCAGCTGCAAACCACTGTTTGGATAGCTTCTCGCCAACCATGTTCCAGGCCCTGCGCACTCTGGTGTTCCGGGCCAAAACCACATTTGCTAAACACTCCAAACCAATAGATGGCGCCCCAAACCCAAAGTGACAGGTCTCGTCTTATGACCAGCCCACCAGACGTTTCAATTGTGACTTTCGATACGGTGTGTACACAAATGTCAAATTGTAGTTTGGCGGCTTTTCTCCGATCAAATAGATGGCAGCTAAAACAGTTTTCTTCAGATCGATAAAGAATCCAATCTATTCCCGTATAGTATTTTTATCTAGGGTTAATTCCCATACTATTAAATTTAATCCTCCTTAATACAAATTCAATTTCATTTAAGTTTTTTAGTAATTTCGAAATAGAGAATTAATAAATTTTGAAAATCCAAGTTTTTTAAACACCTAAAAATAATAAAATTTACCTTGGACGAGTGTTTTTCATCCCCAGTGACCCAAAGAAATTTCCGAACAATAGAACGTATTGCGGCACGCTGCCTTTTTCGACCTGTTGCAATAAATTGTAATTAATAGCAACGAATGCCGGAACCAATGAATGTATCGAAATGTCTATTTTAAGATGTTTAGGGACACTTCGAGCACCTGAGGTAGCTTTCCTTTATATAGGGTTTGTCGATTTCATTTTTAATTAATAAATAGTAAGTTTTTTTTTTATCAGACACGTCCTATTTAAAAGCAAAAAACTCACAAAGTAGTCACTTTTTTGAAGGCTGAAGAAAATTTAAAATTTATAGAAAATACCGTCAAACTAAACTTATCACAAATCCAGGCACCAGTTTACTTCCTTTGTGGACTGGGGATTTATTGCACGGGCTTTTTTGACTACAAGGAGGATGGGGTGGTCCCGTTTGTGGTAAAATCGATTAGTAATTTAATACAGTGTGACCAGTAAAGTCCGCATCATAAGGGATTTTTTTTATTAATTGAGATGAAAATTAACCAAAAAAATAGTAGTCAAGTGTAGCATTATCTGATAAATTTTAATATTTTTCCAAAAAAAAATTCAAAAGTGGGGTTATATCTCAAAATATCGAAAAAAAGTTATTAGAAAAAGTTTTTCTAAATGCAATTTTTAGTTCATATGCAATTTCAGCTGTAACAGAGTGAGTCAACGATTGGATGAAGTAGGTTTGTGCCTTTTCGGTGAAATTGACAAAGAAACTATATTTATTGTTTGTTACAGTTTATTTTTACGCAGATTTTTAAAATATTTAGGACTCTACAGGGTGAGCCAAAATCTAGGACAGCATAAAGTTGTATTTTTTTAAATAGAACACCCTATATACGAATCGTATTTTCGATTTAGCTTATAATTTTAAATCTTTTTTATTAAGGGTTTACTATAACAAAACTTTATAGTTTCTGAGATAATTAAGTTTAAAGAAAAAAGTCACATTTTCAAGCATCAATTCAATCCTAAATAACGTTTTCAATTTTGTGACAAATATATTCAAATTTGGAATTTAGCAAGGCCAAGGACAAGTTAACATAATTTTTACCTAATATTTGCAATAAAAGCTACAGGGTGTTGAACACATCGGCTCAAATTTGAACAAGTTTAAATGAATAAATATCTTTTTTTTTTAAATGGTACACCCTGTATATTTTCATGTTATTTAATAGAGTAATAAAAACCCTAAAAGTTTTGTTCAATATATCCTATACCTATTTATAATAGTTTTTGAGATATTTCAGTTTTTCTTATTTTCCATACTTTTTTACAGAAATAGTCTTCATTATCATAGTTGCCATGACAAAAACAATGTAAAAGAACATTTTTCTGTGTGTCAAATTTATAACCGCAATCGCTTCTTTTGGTTTTTATGTAGTGTAGTTTGGTTTTTTTTGCATTCATCTTATATTGTAGAATGAATTTTCCATAGAATGAGTTAATAGATATGATTTATACAATAGGAGAGGCTCAAAAAAATTGCCTTCTTGCTCAAAGAATTTACAAAATGAAGTATCCTGATCGACGCCAGCCTAATACCCATACTTTTCAAAACTTAATGAAAAGATTTGATTCTTCTGGTACTGTTGATTATCCAAAACGTAAAGTGGTCAACAAACCAGTAACTAATGAAGAAAAAGAACTACAAGTATTGTTAAATGTTCAGGAAAATCCTTATATTGGTAGCCGTCAGTTAGCAGCATTATGTGAAACATCACAATCCACCGCTAATCGTACTACCAAGAAATATAGGTATCTTCCATATCACATGGAATTACACCAAGAATTGCATGGACAGGATTTTGAAAGTCGTGTAAACTTTTGTCGTACAATAAATGCGGAGATTCAATTAAATCCAAATTTATTATGCAAGGTGATGTTTAGTGATTAAGCTACTTTTAGAAGTAACGGTGCCGTAAATAGACGCAACATGCATTATTATGCCACAAAAAACCCATTTTGGATTAGAGAGGTGCAACATCAAAACCACTGGTCATTAAATGTTTAGTGTGGTATTCATCATAATCGAATTATTGGACCCCACTTTTTTAATGAACCACTAAATGGCCATAGTTACCTGAACTTTCTACAAGAAGAACTACCCCAACTGCTTCAAGGTCTCGATAGGGATGAGCTCGACAGTATGTGGTTCCAGCACGATGGTGCGCCTCCGCATTACCATCGTGAAGTTCGTGCGTTTTTGGACCAACGATATCCGCAAAAATGGATTGGACGTGGGGGTTTCATTGAGTGGCCACCAAGGTCTTGCGACATCACCCCATTAGATTTCTTCCTATGGTTATATTAAAAATAAGGTGTATGTTAATCCACCAACAACAGTGGAAGATATGCGAAACAGGATTAGGGATACCTGTAGAACAATAACGCCACTAATTTTGTCCAGGGTCCGAGAAAATCTGCAAAAAAGACTAAATTTGTGCATTGCACAAGAGGGTCGTTTATTTGAACACTTATTAAAAAGAAATAATTAATCTCAGTATTTAATAGATATTTTTTTTGTTTCAATTTAGTATAAAAGTAAATATGTATTTGCCTTGTCGTTATTGTTGTGTTAATTTTTTCACATTATGTTTAATTAAACTATTGCCGTTGTAATATAACGAATAATGTATTTCATCATATTTAACCACATTCTGTTTGTTTCTGTAGTTTCTTTTTATTATTTTACATGGCTACTATGATAATGAAGACTATTTCTGTAAAAAAGTATGGAAACTAAGGAAAACTGAAATATCTCAAAAACTATTATAAATAGGTATAGGATATATTGAATAAAACTTTTAGGGTTTTTATTACTCTATTAAATAACATGAAATTATACAGGGTGTACCATTTAAAAAAAAAAGATATTTATTCATTTAAACTTGTTCAAATTTGAGCCGATGTGTTCAACACCCTGTAGCTTTTATTGCAAATATTAGGTAAAAATTATGTTAACTTGTCCTTGGCCTTGCTAAATTCCAAATTTTAATATATTTGTCACAAAATTGAAAACGTTATTTAGGATTGAATTGATGCTTGAAAATGTGACTTTTTTTCTTTAAACTTAATTATCTCAGAAACTATAAAGTTTTGTTATAGTAAACCCTTAATAAAAAATATTTAAAATTATAAGCTAAATCGAAAATATGATTCGTATATAGGGTGTTCTATTTAAAAAAATACAACTTTATGCTGTCCTAGTTTTTTGGCTCACCCTGTAGAGTTCTAAATATTTTTAAAATCTGCGTAAAAATAAACTGTATCAAACAATAAATATAGTTTCTTTGTTAATTTCACCGAAAAGGCACAAACCTACTTCATCCAATCGTTGACTCACCCTGTATAAGTTAATTTGGAAGTTTTGCCGATTTTTTGTAAATTGCACCACTGTTTATGTTGAATAAAGATAGCTGATGCCTGTAAACGTAGTATTAGATCTGTGAACTGACGTACGCAACAATACAAAAATGTCTTAAGTGCAGAAATGTGGTTGTGTTAACTCCGCGGATAGTTTTTTCTACATATGTCGTTAGTTTACCCCTAAATCACAGAAAAGGACAATTAACAAAATTACCATAGTAGCATATCAAAAGTATTTTGGATTCCTTGTTGGCGATCAAGATCGGGACTGTCGTGTTATGTTATTAGCAAATCTAAGTAACTGGTTAAATGGTAAATGTTCTTCTATGCAGTTCTAATGATTTGGCGAGAACCAACAAATCATTTTAATGACTGTTACTTTTGCATGACAAAAGTGTCTGGTTTTCCAAGAAAGAGTAAACATAATATTGAATATCCAGATATTCCTTCAGCAATAAAACAGGTTCTTCATGGAGAAGGTTCACCAGTTCCAGCGCCCCCGGCAAAATGGGAGGAAGATTTACAAACGTATAATAATAAGGCAGAACCCGATAATGTATCAGAAAAGGACGATTCTTATTTCCCTGAAAGTGAAGGAGAAGCACTCCATTTAATCGAACAACCTGAATTAAATGATCTAGACACTTCTACTTGTCGAATGAGCATGGTGAAGTATTAGTATTATTATTTATGTATTTATTGACTAGTGTAATTTATTTATGATTTCATATGGAACAATTCATACGCAATGCAAAATCCATGCACCCTTAATCTATTTTTTTCATTTAACTGCTCTCGCTATACAAGTTTTGTAAGCAAGTAACCATATCCCTGATTACTTTTCATCGATTTTTCTTCAGCAAAATCACTATATCACATGTTTAATTGCCTGTAAAAAATAATTAATAAGCTCTGTATAAAAGTTGAGCCATTTATTTTATATATGTCTCCCCTTCTTGCGAATGTAATTCTTTCGATATATTTAGTGTGAGAGTGCGTGAGCCGATTGCCCTTTACATCTAAATATATCTACCACATTGATCTTAAATGTAGTCATCTGTAAAAAGTCGTAAAATTGCTTGAATAATTAAAATCATCAAAGAAAAAGTCATTTGCGTACATAGAGGAGAGTAAAGGAGGTGATTCTCAATTTTAATAATGACATGAAACAAGTGCTTATGTCAAATATCAAATGTTTATAATAATAGTGTCGGCGTCTAAGGGTTTTCGATTGAGGGCCTAGTTTTATAGTTGATTCTTATGTATTTTGAGTTGTTAAATCAGAATCTTTACATGACAAGCCATCACGTGTTTAGAGAATTTGTTATTACCAATTATTTTTAAAGCCGCAAATTTGTTATTAAATGAAATATCTATTTCGGACCCATTTTATTTTATTTCAAATTCAATGAAAAAAACAACAGTATTTTCAAAATTGAAAGAAGTTAATTGGTGACTGAGATACTGTAACATTAGTGCAAAATTAGTATATATATATATATATATATATATATATATATATATATATATATATATATATATATATATATTTCTTAAACCATCTACATAATTACAATTAAACACTAAAAAGGGATTCAAATGTAATTAGTTTTTATATGTTACAGTTAAAATTAGACCTACTTATTTTTATTTCTATTGTAATATCTTAACTTAATTTATTTTATTATATGGAAGTTCGATAGCCCCAAAAAACTAAAATAAACATGTTAATTCTACACGCTTAAGAAAAAGACACATATACAATAATAAAATAATAAAAAACTTATAAAAAAATATATAAAAAAATAGAAAAATATATAAACAACATTAGACAGTAAAATACAACAAAAACAAAAATTTAAATAATAAATTATGTTTACAATGGTAAATATTACGTATCTAAGTCCTTATCAAAGTCAGTGAAGCTATATTCAACCTTCTTCTTCTTCTCAAATTAATTATAATTGATTCCTCTCTCTCACCGATCATGAGATCGAGTTTTCACGTTTTGTTTTATTTTTTTATTATATAGATTTTTGCCAATTTCCCAAAATCTTTCAAAAGTTTAGTTAAATTACTAATTTTGTAAGTTGTGTTATTTCTAGCAACTCTACCTTTTACTTAAGAGAGATATTTCCTTCTTCAACGGACAGTGTCCGGACGATCTATAAGAACAGATTTTCTATCTAGTTTTTCCCAGCAAAAATTAAGTTCTCTGAGCAATTTCCAGAGTTCAGTTCTTTTAATTTCAGGTAAATCGCGATCATTATTGATGTTAGTTAAAATTTTGTAGACGGTTGGGATCTGCTTCTTATAATAAAATAAAAAATAAAATGTATATACAACTCCTCTTATTGCAGATTTCATCTCTTCTTCCAACGAGGTTTTTCGTCTGCCAGTGATCGAATGTGGCTTGGGAGTACTAACAATTCCAGTCGTTTTTTTCTCATTCAGTATTCGGTACATAGTAGATTTTCCAACTCCTGTCATGTTGGAACACATCTCAACAGAGCTTTTAACATTATTATTTAGATATTGATATCTTAAGGCATCATAAACATTCATCGTAATAAGTTTTTCGTTGAGGAAAAAATGCCCTGGTTTAACGATTTTGGAATAAACATAGAGGTAGAAGCCATATCTTTTGGGTATCTCACTAATCTCAAATAATATATTAAAACAAGCGCAAACAAGATAAATCACTAAGAATACACTGTAAGGTGTACTTTGCTCACTGACAGAAATTATATTGAACTATCAGAAATTTTATTGTTGCAATAAATTTATAAAAGCCTATAATATTTAAATATAATTAGATTCATGGCAATCCTCAATTACCTGCGGCACTGGAGTTCTTGAATAGAGTATAGGAATGTGTATGCTTGCGATTGCCCCCCCCCCCCCCCACAAGAGCTTTGAGTTCAGGAAAATAGAACCGATTCTGCCTTTTATATTAGGAATGTGGATGCTGCTACCACTCCCCCCGCATTGACAACTTGTTTTTCTTGCGATAGCCCCCCCCCAAGAGCTTTGAGTTCAGGAAAATAGACCCGATTCGGTCTGTTATACTAGAAATGTGTATAACACAAAAAATTATTATGTGAAATACTATACAGATTGGTACTTTTTTCTGGGTCTGTAAAATTTTATCCTCTCGAACTTAATAGAGATAATACATACATCTCAGTCATTAAATCCGTTTGTCGGCGAATGCGTTGCGTTTGATTCCCTTTTGGCCATATGTATCAAACAACTCACAATGGGATATACTCGAGAGCTGTCCTCATTTCAACTATTCAATTAGCCGAGATCATTTTTTAGTGACTGCAGCCCGATAGCAAATATTCACAACCAGATAAGTAGTTGTATTATATGAATTTATGAGAAAAAGAAACACGGCCTTACTCTAAAGAAAATGGTAATTTTCGTTGACAAACTATGTCAATTTTGCTTTATTATTTATAGCTTGCAGAGTTTTGTTTGGATAATCTGAAGACACTAAGTCTTCCCGGAGTTACCATTTTTTCAGTTTTTTGCTACAGATGGCGCCTTAATCGATAAGAGTTACTTCAGGAAGTGGTATTTTTACATTTTCTGTCAGGTAAATCATTAAAACCATTCGTATTTATTATTGCCTCGACGATGAGAGGCAGAATTTTTTTTAATAGAATGGAATTTAATATAATTACATAATTCACTATAATCACTTATAGACCATTCAGTGAGTAAGTAATTAAGTAATTAGTGGTTATAATATATATATATATATATATATATATATATATATATATATATATAAATATATATATATATATATATATATATATATATATATATATATATATATAACCGAACCGCGGAGATAATAAGAAGAGTGAGAATGGCAGGCTGTTGGATGCCCTAAAAAACAAAGGAATCCTCCTACATCATAACATTTTTGATTGGGCTGCATCCTTTCTATCCTGTATATATATATATATATATATATATATATATATATATATATATATATATATATGTGTGTGTGTGTGTGTGTGTGTGTGTGTAGGGGAATCTTCCTCTTATGTATATGGATATTACAACATTACGTAAGGGAATTCAAACCTCAACCGTGTTAAATTTTTATTACAGATTTTCCACTAGCCAAACACGACTTATGGACAATTTGTCATAGTTTTATCTTCCCTAAACCCCTCTGCATGCGGTCAGTTAACTAAATCCCTAATAAAAAGGTATTTTGCGTCGTTTAGGGCTTATTACATCGACCGACAGCCAAGACGTTTTCTGAATTTAGATCAGGAATAAAAGTTACCCATAAAAAACGTCCCTTATTTTACTTTTCAGTTTGTTCAGGATAGAATGGATATCCTTAATGTCTGGATCAATAAGTTAGATGTGCGTGGAATTCTTCCCGCAAGGTTCACACACAGATAAAAATGTTTTATTAATTTCAAGAGCATAAAAGTTTTAAAAGCATGCACTTAATGTCATTAAACGTTTCAATTAAGCGCTTATGTATATATATATATATATATATATATATATATATATATATATATATATATATATATATATATAGTATTATTTTTCAACCAGGTCTCTGATTATTTTTCCGTAGAGTCAACCCATTGTGCAAGTTATCCTTATATCTCTGTAATTCTGGCAATTTTTCTTACTTAATTTTTTTGTGGATTGAGATAATGTGGCACTCTTTCAATTGTCTTAGGGGTTTTTGACCATTGAGACATTTATTAAATATCCATGTAAACATGTTAAAAAGCTGTGTTGTTCCACTTTTTAGTAAGTCTATATAGATGCCCTCAGGTCCACATGATTTTCCAGTTTTTAATTTTTTTAAAGCTTTAACGACATCATTACTATCTATGTTCTTTTTGTATGTTAACTACAGCTGTTTCTTTCATATACTGATTCTGTTTTTCTAATATGCTTTTCTTCTCTTGGATTTTTTGTACTTAACCATTTCGTATACTTTTGTTTCTTTATTTTTACTAGATCTTCCATCTCCTTCATCCACCAAGGTTTTTTTTTTCTTTCTTTGTGTCCTAAGCTTATCTTGCTGCTTTGTGTATACCTTCAATAATATTTTGGTATTCTTCTGAGAATAAGTGTTTAGACTGATCCAAGTATTCATCTAATCTCCATTAGTATAAGTATCTAGTGCTTTCTCCATCTAAACTGTCCAGGTTGTATTTGGGATAATTCGTTGCTTACCTAATAGCGTTAATGTTAATAAACAATATACATTATGTGTAAAAATTATGGGATATCCAAATATTTCGAAAAAAATGGTTAGTCCATAACTATTTTGTATTTTTGTTGTTATAAAGCATACCTTACCCTCATATTTAACAGTTTTCAAAATATTTCCGGTGATATATTTTTATTTTTATTACGGCATTTTTAAATAACATGCTCGTAGAAAATAACTATTAATTTTTAGTTTTTTATTTAGTTTTAAATAAGCACGTGAATCTTTTCTTCTTTTGTCTAAATGACGAAATCTATCATATTTAATTTAAAACTACTGTAAGTGTCAGATGTTGATCGGGTCAGGTTTTCGAGAAAAAATCCGAGGAATGTTTCTCGATAACGCCGGAGGAATGGTTGTAGAGAATAAGATGAATGCAGGGCCGGATTTCTGTATTTTATATAATTGTGGGTAATTTATACGGAAAAATGCTTATATATATATATATATATATATATATATATATATATATATATATATATATATATATGTCAACAGTTAATAAATGCAAAAGTGGAGGACCGGAAATTAGACGTAACTAATTTCAGACCAATATTCCTTTGCCACATACATGTTAAGTGTTGATCAGAGTAATTAAAACTCTATTAAAGCCAACTGCCTGCCAGTCGAAGAGGCACGCTTCAGAAAGTAAAAGTGGGACAAGCTTTCGACAGCATGAAGTTGAAGGAACAGCAGGATAGATTCCAGCTAAAGAAATCTGATATATAATATTTGCCAAGATCTTATAATGACACATTGCAAAAAAAAACATATGCTTATTAAAAGAGTAGTGAAATCGGGGAGGGGGGGATTACAATCTCAGCAACGTTATTTACGCTAGTATAATAAGATTTTTCAAAAAAGTCACCTGTCAATTCTAAGCAGCATTTATCGATGATTAAAAGTAATTTAGCAGATATTTTGCATAGATAAGTGACCGTAAACGTATCCTGGATCAATCACTACATGCCTGAGTCGAATCAGCTGTCAAAGAGTAGAGGGCGTCCAATGAAAATGCGCCAAAAATTGGCGAAACTTGTTTTATCGACAGAACAGATTATTGTCACTGCTTTTATGCGATTCTTAAGGCATAATATTCATTGACTCTTTAAAAAAGTCAAATAATCACAGGGGATTACTACGCAATACTTCTTTGGTCGTTTGGATAAAGAATTGAAATAAAATTTCCGAGATTACAACGAAAAAAAGTTCTTTTTTATGAAGACAATGCTCAAGCGCACACTTGAGCAGTTGTAATGTCAAAATTAAATGAATTACGGTTTGAATTAGTACATTATCCACCTTATTCACCAGACTTGGCACCTCGTGACTTTTTCCTCTTTCCTAAACTAAAAAGTGGTTCAGAGGACAGATATTTTCATCAGATGAAGCGGTTATTAGGGCTGTAGAAGATACTTTGAGGATTTCAAAACTTAAATTTTCGTAGATGAATAAAAGTTTTTGAGTGCACAGTTTTCTGTGTGTGATTTTAATTTTAATCCTCTTGTTGTTGTTATAGTGTATGAACCAAAGAATAAGAAAAAAAATATTTCAAACCGAAAAATTATACCAGTATCATCTTAAATTAAATTTTCAATCACCAATTGCCAAAAAACCGAAAAATTATAAATTGTGCTGTAACTCGACAACCGTGCATTTTTGTACTAAGGCATATATGTCATAAATTATTCAAAATGACATTCTCTATCACCTCTTCCAAACTTTCTATCGATGTACCAAACACTCTGTAAATTGAAGTCGGATAATAAAAAATACTTAGTCCGGTACTGGCCAAGACCATTTGAGAACAGTAGCTTCCATATCATAAATTCGTATCTGCTTTCCAAGCTATCAAAAACTAGTTCTTTTGACACGGGACATATATTAAAATTTGGTATCTGAGCAGATAAAGCCAGCAGTGACAAAGTAGCCATGTTTAATTGCCTTATTCAATTGTCCGACATTTTTCGATAACCTATTTGTATTTTTCGTGAGAGAATGGGTCACGATAGATTTTAGATTTTTTATCTTTTGACGTTGTGAAGTTGTTGTGGTGGATACGGATTGTTTTTCGGTGTCAAAACAGAACTTTTAGTTGGTTGAAATTAGTTTCAAGGTTCTTGTCGTTACTTAAATATAGAAATACTCAATAAACACCAAATCCGGTAATCTGATCGGCTAAAGGGGACAGTTTGTCTGGTTTTACACTTTTTAATGCCAATTAATAAAAAATGACGTTGATAAACGTTTCATATGATCCTGATTCTTTGTCTTTTTGGTTTAGGCACCCCTTTTATACCTAATCGGCTACGCCCATGCTCTCCATATGCAAATCTAAAATACCCCAAAACTATTTGAACTGCGCAACCACAATACGGCTATAGGTGAAAATTCCGCACGTCACTTAAAAGTACCCGGTCGGCTCCGATCAAAGGCATCGTTGAAAAGGATAAGCACATTGTCAAGAAAGTCAATTAACGAATAATTAGTGATCGCAATTAGGCAGGCATCCGAGACTCAGATTAGAGAGAGACCGGAGATCGGACGATCATAGAGAAGTGGTTGGTTAAATAGTCGGTCAAGTTCATTCGATTAATTCCCGCCGGTTCTTGTTAAATAGAGCAGATACGGCAGACAGCTCCACAAAGCAAATACATACATATATATATATATATATATATATATATATATATATATATATATATATATATATATATATATGTATATATATATATATATATATATATATATATATATATATATATATATATATATATATATATATATGTATGTATGTATATGTATGTATGAATAGTTTGGTTATTCTGGGTTTCAGTCCGTTCGTTCAAAAAATCGTTTTCACGACGTTTCGCCAAAATCTCATTTGGCATTTTCAAGTGCGGTTCGTCTCGTTACTCGCTGAGAACATCAGGCCATTGTGTTCGGTACAAACCATCATCCACTTTTTCTTATCAGTAGTATCTGTATCAATATTTTTCCCATCTAGAATAATAATTAGATTTTTATCTTCCTCAAAAATGTACTTGGTACTTTCATCTTTCCCATTTCTTGCTTTTTTTGTTTCACTTTTTTCAAAAGCTTCTTTTTCTTTTTCATATTTTGAATTTTTAATATTACTCTCTGTAGTTTCTACTATTACATCATTTATTATTTTTTCATTTCCATTATAAAATTCCTCTGTATCTTTATATTTCCACTTTTTCTTCTCATCATTAATTTACTCATTATATTTTTCCCATTGGGCATAAAACTTTCAACTTTATATTTATAATTATTATTAGATTCCTTATCTTCTCTATTAATCTTATATACATCTTCACACTCAACATATTTTCGTTTCTTTGTTTTGCTTTTTAATAAATATTTATCAACATTTTCATTTGTTCCATCGTCAAAATCTGTCATTACAAATTTAGTATCTTTTTTTATTACTAATTTGATCTGAAATACTCCCAATTTTATTTTTTGATTTTTTCTTCTTGTTTTTTTTCAAACTATTATTATTTTTTTCTTCCTGTTTAATATCATTTTCTGGTTCTTTTTCCATTTTCGTAAGGAAATCTTGTTGATCTTTTTCTATTTTATTCCCTAAATTCAATAATTCTTGATGGTCCTTTTTTCTGTTTTCTTGAAATACCTGAATATCTTTTTTAAGGTCCTTATATCCCATCTCCATTTTCTTTTCCATCCTCATGAAAATTTGCATTATGTCTGTGTGGCTGTTCACCATTTTGACTATTTTTTTTTAAATGAATGAAAAAAATTCCCTGTGTCTTCTTTTATACACGTCAGTGATTGATTTTTTTTTAATTTTTGCCCTACGTTAGTGAAAATATTTTATCCAATTTTTGCAAATTTGTGCCCCATGTTGGGCGCGAATTGTGACGATTTTTTATCGGTGTGATCTTAAGACAATATTGGGATTTATCATTTACCTATACAATATATATATATATATATATATATATATATATATATATATATATATATATATATATATATATATATATATTGAAGGTTTTCGGGCATCCCGTGTATGTGTATCATCATTTTCACATATAGAGACCAAAAATTAACCAAAGACTGCCTTTTACATTACAATCGCAAATTGACTCTACAGTAGTGTTATCCTTAAATTTTTAATCATGTTTACATGCAAGCCATTAGATACGTTGTGTCTTACGGATTTAACCTTTATTAGGAAACAATTTTCCAAGAGGCTTTGGAAGATATTGAAATGGGAATTAAAGTTAACGGAATATGGATTAATAACATCCGTTATGCGGATGACGCAGTCCTGATCGCCGACAGTATAGACGACCTCCAAGATCTCATCAACATAATAGGAGAGTGCAGCAAATCAATGGGCTTGAATATCAATACAAAGAAAACAAAATTCATGATTATCTCAAGAAATCCCAATGTATTCTAAAACGCCAACGTTAGATTCAACGCATACCCATAGAAAGAGTCACCAAATTTAAATATCTGGGCACATGGATATTCGAAGAATGGACTTCTGACAATGAAGTAAAATGTCGCATTGAACAGGCGCGACAGGCTTTTGTAAAACTCAGGCGAGTGCTTACGTGTTCGGATTTTGACTTGAAATTAAGACTAAGGTTCACAAAAGGTTACGTATGGTCAATACTTCCTTATGGCGTGGAAGGTTGGACATTAAAGACAAGCGCTATCAATAAATTAGAGGCTTTCGAGATGTGGATCTACAGAAGAATGCTTAAGATATCAAGGACAGCGAGAATGACCAATGAAGAAAGACGGTGTATTTAGGGCACATCATGCGAAATGAGAGATACCAATTCCTACACTTGATGATTGAAGGCAAGATTGAGGGCAAAAGAGGAATTGAAAGAAAGAAGATGTCCTGGCTCAGTAATATCAGACAGTGGATGGGGTTGCACGATATTCAGACACTGATACACACCGCGAGAAGTAGGGAAGAAATGGAAAATGTAATCGCAAACATCCATTAGTGGATATGCATTTGAAGAAGAAGATTAAAAGGATGTTAACTGCCCCAAAAACGTTGAAGCTGTAAGAAAATTAGTAATGAAAGATAGATATATGATATACCATCAGATAGATTGAAGCTTCAAATCTTTTTATACCATATTTTATGCAGGGTAGGTGAACCTAAATGAAGTAATGCAAAGGAAAGTGGCAATTCAATTCAGTCAAAGGGTAGTTTTCGTTTTTCATGACGATATGTATTTTGGTTACTAATTACAGTTTCCTGGGGTATAGAAAAAGGTCTTCTCAGAGTAGTTCAAGCCATGAAAAATGACTTCTCTAACTGTAGATTCAATAATTGATTTTTTCATCTATTTTATTGAGCGGAGAAAATTGTAAAGTATTTCATATTAATAATCCTCGTTCTTCGTTCCCGAAGTATTGTTCCTTTCATGGCCCTCTTACTGTAAGAGTCAAGGGTGTCCCAGTCGCCCCTTTGATTTATATGAACCTACCCAAGTTTTTTGTATGTATTTTGAGCTCCTAAATAGGAATTGTTTCAGTAAGACTCTGTCAGAGTGGACATAAAATTGTTATTAACAAATAATTGTTTAAACTTTTAAAAATACAATTTTCGCAAACGAACTATTAAGTCGTATTCTTTGAGTGATTTTATGCAAAAAAGATTCTTACAAACTTTTACGGATGACGCTTAGTTCCTGAGATAATGCAATCAACATTGTATTTTTAAAAGTTTAAACAATTATTTGTTAACAACTTTCTTAGGACTGTAAGGCAGCTGACGTTTCGGTGAAATCTCATTCACCATTTTTAAAGCTCAGTGTACGGCGTTTACGAGCGAGAATATCCAACATAACATAACATATATATACATGTGTATATATATATATATATATATATATATATATATATATATATATATATATATATATATATATATTTCACGGGTGTGATGTGTAATCGAAAGTTTTCGGGCATCCCGTGTATGTGCAGAGTCCCTCTCAGGACCGTAAGGCAGCTGACGTTTCAGTGAAATCTCATTCACCATTTTCAAAGCTCACTGTATGGCGTCTATGAGCGAACTTTAGTTCGGGATGCCCGAAAACTTTCGATTACATATATATATATATATATATATATATATATATATATATATATATATTTATATATTTATGGGAAAAAATTAAAAATATTTTTCGTTTTGTTAACTCATTCCGGGAACACACTGTATATATACAGATCGAATTGAGAACCCCTCTTTTTTAAATCGGTTGAATAAATAAAATCTTTTTCAACAACAACATCATTAAGAGATTATTTACTTAAACGCCTGAAAGGTCCATTTAGACAAAAGATTTTCTAAGAAATTGAAAAATTCTCGCGTGACGCGGACAGTTTAAATTTTAACTTAATTAATGTCAATTCAGTTAATTAATGTAGGCCGAAATGTCATTTTTAATTAATATTTCTCTGTTTATAATAAAAGGAATATAAATCTTCCGCTCGAGTAGTGTTACGGATCGGTGGTTTAGGAATGGTAAGGCTTTTAGCACATTGTAGTTAATTAAATTAAATTATTCGTTTTTTTGCTGTTTTATTAATAGAAGTAGTGCAAAAAATATCATAAAGGTATTTTACGTGCAGTGCGTTTGTAAATATGTTTTTTGTTACGATTTTATCTCTTTAAAATCATTCAATGGGTCTGCATAATAAAATACAACATTTTTCACTAACTTACTTCCATTCCTATATTAACTACTTCTTAACGCAGATAAATCACCACTATTTAATTACAACTTAATATCTTCATTATTCAAATACTATTATTTTAAAACTCATATCCTATCCCTATTTCTATACCTATAGAACCTCCTAGAAATAACAAGAAATATACTAACATAAAAGTTGAGAGCTATCTAGAAATATAATGACTCATCGATATATTGTTTCTTTCGGTACATTATAATAAAGATGACTCATCGCAACGTAATATGATTCTTCTATGAGGGCGTATCAATAATTTCTCCTAGTCGTTCGTAATAATATTATACAGTTTAGCAACTTTAGCATCTCTCCCTAATTAGTTTTTAAGATAGTTCATCGCCTATAAATCGTGTTTCTATATATTCTCTTGAAACTTCGGGTATTCATTCTTGATATTATTTTATGTTAGAATTATAAATAACTAAAAAACTTTTCTAAATATTTATTATGGTATATTACAATATAGGGAAAATTAGCATCGTCATTAATTTACAGTAGTAACATATACATACGATTTATTAATATTTATAGCGTTTAGTACCTGAAAGTGATTCTGAAATGTAGAAGCAGCAGCACTTATGAAGTAAGCGAGCAGAAATTGCATATTGCTCCAAACTAAATGTAACCTCAATTTTATGTAGCAGGAAGGGGTCTCACTTTCTAGATATATCAGTCCAGGATGATCCCAGGACAGGGGCGAATCCAATTTTCTCTTTGGGGAGGGCGATTTCGCAAGAATAAATATTTCTTTAATTTCTACTGATAATTTAATAATTAAATTTGAATCAATTTTTTACCTAGATTATATTCGAACAGCAATTAATTATTGAAATAATTTATCTGACGTTTTATTTCTTTGTTCACATACTAACATCGTTATAAAGAATATTTTGTATTTGTATATAGACATATTTGGCATATGTAACAAAACTGACTTGTTGAAATTTATAGAACCCTCTTACCAATTTGTTTCGGCTGTACATTTTTTTCTCTTTAACATATTACATTTTCTCAATAAATTTTATAAAACATACCCTAACCTTTACAAAAATATGATGGTATGATAATCTTTACACTTTCAAACCATCAATTTCAACAATTTAAATAGTTTTAACATTACGATGGTTTTGATTTTCTTAATATAACTCCCAAATGGAATATGACGAAACAAAAATATACGGAATCAAGAACAATTCAAGAGAGTTTGTTAAAATGTACATAGCAAAAATATTTTGTTTATAATAATTATAATAATAATAATAAGGTTCTCAACATGTATGCTTGCTCTGCGCTTCTCTTTTGGAATTGTAAAATGGAACAGGACGGACATCCAAAACCTGCAAAGAAAAATAAGGACACTCCTAACAAAAGCACAAAAACATCACCCTCGGAGTGCTATTGAACGTACAATGCTTCCAAGACACCAAAGAGGAAGAGGATTGGTGGATATTGGTAAGCAGCTCGACCAACAAATAATAAACTTACGTTCATATTTCCACAGGTTAGCGGACTCTTCTACACAACATCGAGCAATATGCGAGGCAGACGATTCAACGCCGCTACAGTTGAGGGAACAAGATATTACTTCTCATCACCAAACAGACCAAGAGAAGTTACAAACCTGGATACGGAAGCCACTTCATGGACGGCATCCAAATGAGGTCAATCAGGACAATGTCGACAACTCAGCGTCGAACAACTGGTTAATTTCAGGACAGATGCTTCTGGAAACGGAGGGCTTCTTATTAGCTATCTAAGACCAGGTTATTCCGACTAAGAACTATCGGAATTTCATCATTAGAGATCCCTCAATAGAAAATGACTAATGCAGATATGGCTGTCGAACATCACAGACAATTCAGCACATAACTGGAGGATGCCAAGCGTTTGCCGCAACCGAGTATAAGGAAAGACACGACTCAGCCACTAAGATACTCCACCAAGAGTTAGCAGAAAAGTTAAACCTATTACAGGTAGGAAAAGTGCCTTATTACAAGTACAATCCGGAGCCTATTGTTGAGAACAACCAGTTCAAGTTATGTTGGGACAGAACGGTTCTGACGGATCAGACAGTAGCTCATAATAGAGCAGACATTATACTAATAGATAAAATTTCTAGGCGAACTACACTAATCCACATTGCTATACCTAACAACAACCTAAGGCCAAAATATAACGAGAAGATTGCGAAATACAGAGATCTGGAGGTCCAAATCCGAAGACAATGGGCAATGAACTGCATCCAAACAATTCCCATAATACTGTCAACAACTGGAGTGATACCAAAGAACCTTCTGCTGAATATCAAGGGACTGGGCCTTAGTGAGCATCTGCATAAACCTATGCAGAAACTAGTTCTCCTTGCAACCGCGAGAACCGTCCGTTCGTAGGAAATACAGCAGACAACGTCACCTAGGACCCGATAACATGGACAGGGTCCCCACAGAGCTTCATACTTTGGTGTCTTTATATGCCTGGTATGAGTGGATAATCCCTAGAGGGAGTGCGAAGCCATTTGGCTTGTAAATCATAATAATAATAAATATAATATTATAAAATGTTAATTTTTGTAAGTTTTGACCAATTCAACAGGACTATTATTTATAAATATTCAGAAAATATAAATCTAATAAAAAACTATTGTGTGTTATTTTCCTAAATATGTAATTTTTTTATGTGGTATATTAATATTTTGACGTGTTATGCTTTTGTTTTATTTATTTCTGTTAACAAAATTTTTTAATACGACAAAAGTAAAAAACGTCAAAATATTAATATTCCTTAATAGGTAAATAATAATTTCCCTAGTGCGCATTAGTTATAGCACCACCGTTGGGGTCGACACCATCGATTTTTACGTCATAGCCGTTTCGACCAATTGGCACATATATAACGATTCCTATATTTCGTGTTGGAGAAGTCTCCAATTAACAATACAGCGATCTAAGCCATCAAACAACTATACGACCAAGCATTCTCCAGAATTAAGATCGGCAATAACTTATCAGAAAGTTCTCATGTGACCAAAGGCCTTCGCCAGGGATGTTGTCTATCACCAACTCTCTTTAAAATCTACCTCAACGAAGCTTTAAAGAATTGGAGAAGATCATGCAGTAGAATGGGAATAGAATTAAATAATGACACCCGCTTCGTTTTGCAGATGACCAAGTGGTAATGACCCAAGATAAAGAAGACCTCGAATTTATGACGAGGAAACTATTTAAAGAATACGCAGAATGGGGATTAACCGTCAACTGCAGTAAAACTAAATATATGTGTATCGGTGGAGAAGAAACAGATTTGGAAGTGGATGACTATCATAGTAAAATCTTGTTCTGATTATACCTACCTTGGAACAAAGATCAATCAAAGTGGACGAACTGAAGAAGAAATATTGGAGCGAATAACTAAAGGGAAGAAAGCTATCGGATGCCTAAACTCACTATTATGGTCAACAAACATCTCCAAGGAAAGAAAACATCTTTTATACAATGCAATATTTAAAAGCGTTGTATTGTATGGATGTGAAACACGGCAGATAAATAAAACTTTAGAACGTAAACTGCTGGCTCTTGAAATGGACTTTTGGCGAAGATCTGCCGGAAAGTCAAAGATCGAACGGATAACCAACGTGAGAATTAGTGAGATTATGGGCGTAAAGAAAACTATTCTCGATGAAATCGAACAACGTCAACTGGTATGGTATGGACATGTGGAGAGAATGACGGACGAACGTCTACCAAAGCAAATCCTAAAATGGACACCAAATGAAAAAATAAAAAGAGGAAGACCAAAAGTTACCTGGATTAAGGGCATTAACCGAGCCATGTCCGAAAGAAACTTACTTCCAGGGGATTGGGAAGACCCAAAATAATGGAGACTGGGAACCGGAAGGCGTAGAATGCTATGAAACTGGATATATGTATATATATATATATATATATATATATATATATATATATATATATATATATATATATTTCGTGTTTTGTGTTTAGAACCCAAATAACATCGTGCGAAGCCAGGGCGGAGCGCAGCGTCCTAACAAACATTCGTTAATCAATAATCACAAATGTAAACCAACAAACTGGCTGGCTACTGGCGCAAATTAATTTGATTTCTTCCGTACACTGCCGCAAGTTACCCACACTTTGCGGTCGTAAATCCGGCTCGGAAAAAAATCTAAATTACCACTGAAATTACCTTGTGCTCGGAAATCTCGTGTTTGTCGAAGTTTATTTAAAGTACAGCTAATTGCTATGTGAGGTAGCCTTTTGATTTTGCCGCCTGTAGTTGGCCAATAGATTAGGTTTAAGTACGCGAAGTTAAAACCTGTTTACGGGGGGAAGTTGATAATGTTTTTGTCTAATAATTAAAAAAGGAGGACATTCGTTGGATTTACGGTTTCTCTCTCTTTTTCTGAAATAATCGCAAATCTAACAGAGATAATGCGGCAACGTTGATTATAAATTTTGTTAGAAAAACATCTTAATCAGTATTGCGCACCCGAATTTCGTATATTTTGCGGTAATTTGTAACTAAATAAAAAATTTTGGGTAAAAATTTGCAAAGCGTGAAAAGCATGAAAATTATGTTTTTTTGAAAAAATTTCGATACTCACCCCCTATTTCGAGGTCCTAGAACACAATTCTGGCCTTGATTTTTCACTATTTTTCCCCACTTTCCCGGAAAATTCAAAAAAAGAAAAGCGTCACTTCACAAAGCACTTTCTTTTCAATTAAAAACCGAATTTACGTCTTCATTTTCAATGGAACTAGTTAAAAAATATTGTACGTAATATATTTCAATTATTTTTGCACAAATTTTAACAAACCAATTTAGAAAAACTTATATTTTCAGTGAAAAATCAAAAATACGTCTCGAAAACGTCATCGACGGTCAGACTATCTAAACTGGCCGCCGAATCACGTAAGAAGGTGCAACGTTGCCAGATTTAAAATTTCTTCATAATATAAACTATACAGATCTTATATATATATATATATATTTTCTCAGTTAACAACATGGTTTAATTTTTTTTAATATTCAGAACAGTTTCTAAGTAAAAATAATCTTAACCGTTCAAAATTATTGGTTGGTTTTGGTTAAGATAGGTTGGTTCAGGTTTAGCTTGATTTTGGTTAATTTGGAAAACAGAAACTAACCTGAACTAATCTAAATTAACCTAGATTTAAAGTTTCCTGGTATAAACTTTAAAATTTACCCATTACAGTTAACAACATAGTTTAATGTTTGTAACGTATAAAAAGGGGTACAATGAATCTTAACCTTCCAAAATTTGTGGTTAGTTCTGGTAAGTACAGGTTAACATTAGTCTTGGTTACTTTAAAAAACTGAAATTAACCTGAACTATCCTGAACTAACCTGAACTAACCTAAACTAACATGAATTAACCTGAACTAACCTAAACTAACCTGAACTATCCTGAACTAACCTAAACTAACCTGAACTAACCTAAACAAACAAAAGCAACTATAATCCTTAAAACCTTTAATATTTAGAGTCAAAATCGCACATCAAAGTACTGGTATTTGGAGGGAGACAAACAAAAGCAACTATAATCCTTAAAACCCTTATTATTTAGAGTCAAAATCGCACATCGAAGACATAGACATAAGAGTAATTAATAGTTCTTCAATAATCAAAGGAAAGGAAAACATTCTTTTTGGAAACTTTTCTTTCCAATTCAAACAGAAAGAAATTATTTAAAGAAATCGTTTTTGCAATCTGGCAACATCGCCGACTTTAACAGTACGCCATCTTTAGCGAACTATGCTAACTATTATTTTGAGTGCCGGCGTTTTCTTTTGATTTTGTTGTGATTTTTGTCGTGGTAATTTTTCGGATTTTTTTGATAAAAAAAGTGCATATTTTTGAATTTTTGTATAATGCAGAAGCTTCTATCACTGTGGAATTGGTTGTTATAACAAAAGTTTAACGATTTAGTGAAAAAAATTGAACCTAAAGTGAAAAGTTATTTTCCCTGTTTTCCGCAAAATTGAGGAAAAATTATGGAAAACCGAGGTCAGAATCGTGTTCTACGACCTCGAAATAGGGGGTATGTATCAAAATTTTTTCAAAAAAATGTTATTTTCCTATCATTTCACTCTTTACGAATTTTTTCCATATTATGTTTTTAAATACATCTTTATTTAAAAAATTAAAAATAAATGTTGAAAAATTATTCTTACAAATTTTTAGTTAACTTTTTTAAAAATTTTTTTAATTTGTAAAAATTATTGATTTTAAAACGTCTTGAGTAAACTCACAACACATAATTTAAGCAACTGTTTCCGTGGTGTAGTGGTTATCACATCCGCCTAACACGCGGAAGGTCCCCGGTTCGATCCCGGGCGGAAACATTACTTTTTTTTCTTTTTTTTTTAATTCTGGATTTGTGAATTTTGATATTTAATATGATAATAGCGGAGTTTATCTAATATTATATCCAACGCGCTCATTGATAAGTGAACCAAGTGTAATTAATAAAACGTTACACTTGACCCGTGGGTAATAAATTTTATTACTAAATCAAAAGTAAATAAATTATAAAAGTATTATTTAATACAAGTAGAAAAAAGTTACATCATTAGATACAAGAAATTAAAACTGAAAACAAGATTGAAATTTATTTATATCCATAATTTTATAGATTTAACATTTTTTGTTATAGAGTTAACTATAAATTATTTATAACATTTTACCATACATTAAATACGTGTTGTAGGTGTCACCCGTTTTGTCAACATACAGTAAGCAATATCTCATGTAGTTTTACAGATATGGGCATTGCGTGACATACATTTAAATCAGACCAACGTTAGGAAAATTGTATTTTGCTGAATCGACAGCCATGGGAAATAATACCTTTGATCTATTCATCATATACCGGTTTAGTGATATAACAATGAACATAAATTTTAAATTTAATAATTTTCTATGGTTTAATCTTAAAATCATAGAGTTCCTTAAATGAAAAAAATCATCAAAAAAATAAGTAATTTCGTCATTTTATATATAAAGAGTTATTCACCCTATACGGTACTTTTTAAAATTATTTTCATATTATACAGAGTGTGCCAAAAGCTCTGAAAGTATCAAATCTAACCTAATTTTCATATTTCAAATACTTAAGAAGTATTTCAGTTAGGTACTCGAAATTTACATTGAAGCGTAACAATAAATCATATTTTTTATCCCAGTTATAATAAACTTGCTATATTTTACAGGATGTCAAAAACTAAAACTAATCAAATGAGAACTTTAAGTAGCTACTTAACTTACTTAACTTAGCAGAAAATGCCCCTTTTTAAATACCTACCGAATAGTGTAAGGATGTTCTATAGCTAAGTCTCTGCGTTTTCACAGAATAAGCCAAATAATCGTATTCTGCACCATTTTGTATTTTTTGAATAGATATTCAATGTATCTAGTTGCCTATGACATTTTGGAAATGACAGATAATTTGCAACTATCAGAATAATAATCAGGAATATCTTTACAAATGTTCAGAAACTTGGAACATGATTTATAGTCGTCCAACAGACTATAACAGCAGTATTGGTAATAATATATTGACGAAAGCACAAAACAGAAGCAAAATATTTATAGTAAATGAGTTCGAAATGTCGATCATCCATTTCCAAACACTAACATATTCTTTTTTCGAAACCACTGCTAACTCTGAACAACATTTGTGGGGTTACAGTTTGAAAAGCGTCTCTTATGAGTATTTTCATATCTTATGGTGTTATCGGAGGTGCATTTTAGACAACTTCTTTTATGTATCCCCATAAAAAGAAATCTGGTGGAGTTAAGTCCAGGATCTCTGGGATCAATTTTAAAATCCGTCTCTTTCAATCCACCTATTTTGAAAGTTAACATTTAAAAATTGACAAACTTCGCGATACTAATGAGGCGGAGCTCCCTCCCGTTGAAGCCACACAGTTTTTCTAATATTTTAATGGACATCTTCTAATAACACTGAAGGTTGGTGTAAAAGAAAATCGTGAAACATCAAACCTTCAAAAAAGTAGGGTCCAATTAAGTATGGACCCAGGATTCCTCCCCACACATTAACTGACCACCTATTCTGGTTTCTGATAACACTGTATTCATGCGCATTTGAATCAAAATAGTAATGGAAGTATTGCCCATTTACGAAAACATTGTTATGAAAAGTACATTCATCACAAAACAACACATTATCAAACAAGTATTCATTTTCTGCTACTTTATCTATCACCCACAAGCAGAATTTATTTCGGTTGTCAAAATCATTTCCGTGAAGACCTTGACAAAGCTGGATTTTATGAGGATGAAATCTGTATTTGTTAAGAATCCTTGAAACACTTGCTTGGCTAATGTTAGTATTTTTGGATACATGATTCTGACTAATATTGGGATTTTCGATCACTAAACCAAGGACTAGTACTAGAATACATGTTTAAAAAAATAGGTTGGGGGAACATGGGAGTCAATATAAATGGTGAACGATTAAACCACCTACGCTTTGCTGACGATATCGTGTTAATTTCTGATAACCTTGAAGAAGCCCAAGAGTTACTAAGGACACTAGGTGCAGCGTCAGATGTGGTAGGTCTAAAATTAACCGTACAAAAACTCAATGTATGACAAACTTAGTTCCAAGTAGCAACATATCCCTAAACGAATCTGAAATCGAGTATATAACATCTTATAAATATTTGGGCTATGAACTGAGAATAAACCGAGATAACCAGACCAGCGAGATTCAAAGACGCATAACACTAGCATGGGCGGCGTTCGGCAAGCTGAAAAAGGACATATTTAAAAGCAATATATCGATTTGCTTGAAAAGAAAGGTTTACGAACAGTGTGTGCTCCCTGTGCTCACGTACGGTGCAGAAACTTTAACCCTCACTAAGAAAAGTTGCGAAAAAATTAGAGTGACTCAGCGAGCCATGGAGAGGTCGATGTTGGAAATAACACTGAGAGATAAAGTTCCAAATGTAATTATTAAAACTAGAACAGGGATCAAGGATGCTATAGAAAGTATAACCCATATGAAATGGAACTGGGCCGGACATGTGGCGAGAATGGAAGACGCTAGGTGGATTAAACGGATTATAGAGTGGCGTCCTAGGTTCCAGGCATTTAGAAATGGGGGCAGACCTCCATCACGGTGGACTGATGATAGCAAGAGAATCGCAACAAACTGGATTCAATCAGCACAAGATCGGGAACATTGGAAACGATTGAGGGAGGCCTATGTTCAGCAGTGGACGCTACAGGCTGTGTGATGAAACCAAGTACAGTAAAAACATTTTGTTCATCCTCAGTGACAGGTTCTCTTATAACAGGGTTTTTTTTATAACTTCCACTTTCTCGAAACTGGTTTAATAGTCTCACAAAAACGGCTGCTTTAGGATGTTTTTTTTTTCAGGAAACCTTTAAGCATAGACTTGAGAAGCCAACAAACAGTTTTGATGACATTCTCCCAGGATAAAAATCATATCAATACACTCTTCCTTTGGATAAATCTTCGTTTTGCCAAAGCAATAACATAATAATATTCAAATAATTCAGTTCAATAAATGAAGTTTCACAGTTCCAAAAAAATAATACCGCTATTATAGCAACAAGGTTGGCTGACTAAACTGACAGATTAAATAAATTATTTGACGTTTCTAAATGCCATAGGCAACTAGATATATTAGAACATCTATTCACAAAATACAAAATGGTGTAGAAAACGATTATTTGGCGTATTCTGTGGAAACGCGAAGACTTAGCTATAGAACACTCTTGTACCATTCGATAGATATTTAAAAGGTACATTTTCTGGTAAGTCAAAAAGTATAGCGTTCTATTTAAATTAATCAAGTTATAGCCACTTAAAGTTCCTATTTAATTAGTTTTAATTTTTGGACACCCTGTATAATATACCAAGTTTACTATAATTGGGATATAAAATATGATTAATTGTTACACTTCACTGTAAATTTTGGGTACATAACTGAAATATTTCTTAAGTATTTGAAACATGAGAATTAGGTTACATTTTGTCAAAATTCAAATTATTTAAAAACCCTTAAGGTTTAGGTACTATAAACATTATTATTATATATATATATATATATATATATATATATATATATATATATATATAGAGGGGTTTTTATTAAAAAACACAACTTTGATATTTTCAGAACTTTTAGGACACCCTGTATAATATGAAAATAATTTTAAAAAGTAACTATATTAGACCCCCATATATTTCAAAAGTAAAACTTTTTGAAAGTCACGTATTTTGGCCGCAATATTCCGTGCCGTATAGGGTGAATAACTCTGTATATATATATATATATATATATATATATATATATATATATATATATATATATATATATATATATATATATACGTAAGTTTTGCATTTACTGACACCCATGTAATGCTTGCAAATATGACACCCTGCGTATATTGTATATAAAATAAGTTGTCCTACTGGAACACTATTAATTTCTGTTCAAGAGGCACCCAATCTGTATAATTTTTTTTATAATGTTATTCAAAGTGGCACCTAACACTGTTGCCTGTTTTCTTTAAAAATGAAATGGAACTGACACTGATTTTAGGTGACTAAGTGACATAAGTGAAGTAAGAAGCCACTCGTCAGAAACTATTTAACCGTCGTAAGTAATTGTTTTATCGACTCTTGTCATCCGATCTAACAAACGAAAATGTTTTTAATTTATGTGCTACTTTTTATGATTCCTATGATCAAAATGATTGATTCTGTGGATTTAATGCCATGTACAGAAGGTGTCAACGCAGCCGATATGGCATTAGCAGAACATTTACTGCAGAAGTCAACCCCTCCTGGGTATCGCCTAACAGAATTTTTGCCAACTACTCAAACAGGTATGTACGAGTTTAAGAAAATAATTACCAAAAATTGCTTTTAGGCGGGATGATTTACAGTGCAATATTTTTATATTATTTATTTTATTAACATTTTCAATCGTCAATAGAATGACTGTAGTTGTATTTTGATCGTACAAAAATTATAATATTTAATGAAGGATATTAAAAAAATATATATAACTATTGAATTTTTCTGTTCGAACATGTTTGGATATTTAAAAATAATATAAGCCTTTCGAGATGCTGAATGGCTAAAGTTAGGAAGTTATAGATGGTATCTTAGATAATACATTAAACTCATAGTTTTAACTAATATCATTAATAAGCTCTTTTAACTTTATAGGGAGAAATCCACATAGATGGATATGCAGGTTTGAACGCATAGATAATAACTACCGACGCGACTGTGTATTCCTTACCGCCATGCGAATGGACTTTAAAAGATTCTGCCCCTTTGGATGTGAAATAAGTCAAGTAAGACTATCAGAAGATCCCAATAGAAAATTTGTCTCTATTGATTATTTGGTAAATTGTGGTTGCCAAAGAATTCCTCGAAAAGAGCGAAGTAACTGGAGGTTTACGCACGAAAAGGCTTCTTGTTCAGGGATTAAAGGAATGACACTTGATTAAAATTAGTTATTTCTTTTATTTTATATTGTTAAAAACATATCATTAGGTAGGCTTCTTTTACAAGGATTAAAGGAATGGACACTTGATTAATATTAGTTATTTCTTTCATTATTATATTGTTATAAAAATATCATTAGGTACATTTATCGATTACCTAAGGCATAATATATTTTTTTTTTTCATTTGTAATTTTATCGTTTTCAAATAATATCAGAGTTAATCATTTTTAACATTATTATAAATACTACTTGTTTGTTTTAATAGACATTAAAAATGAGATATTATAAATAAAAAAACTTATCATAAGCACTGTGTTTATTATCAGAAACTATAGCCCAAAAATATCTTGTATCATATGAACTAATATAAATTTAGCATATATACAAAAAATATGTATCTAATATTCATGTACATTTACTATTAAACAGAAAATTTGTACTATTAAAATTAGCTAGGTAATAGTATATCGTTCATAATTTTAAATATCTTTTATATACATATACATATTGAAAAAGAATTTTTTCTTGTAGTCCTAAAAACATTACATTTCAAATGTATATTGACTATAATATCGCTTACCTAAGTAACTTTTTTATCTTATTTGTGCAACTAAATAAACATCGGAAATGAAATAAACCAAAGTTTAAATATACGAGTAGTTTTTTATTCAAACCACAATATTTAATATGTAATAATTGAAGGTGTAGATATTTATTTTAAGCCATTCAGTGCCTAAAAATGATGTTTTATTTAAATTTGTAAACTGCTCAAATTCTCCTTTTTTAGGAATGTTTTTGCTTATCGTGAATCTGAAAAATAAAACAATTTATATTTTTCTTTTAAAATTAATTATTTATTTATCTATTTAAGGGAAATAAATCAAATAAATTATAAAATAAAATCTTCAATTTTGTCATAAATACCTACCAAGTCGCTGGTCTTGACTTGTGCTAGGTTAAGAACTAGATTGTCTGTGAGCACTTTCTGTTATCGTATCAATATTTCTATAAATTATTAAATTTAATAGGTAACAATCAATGTGCCTCCTTGATTTTCGTCTATATCTCAAATAGCACCTTCAATGTTAATATCTATTTCCTCTAAGGACTTATTTTTAAATTAGGCAGCATTTCCTTTTTCCATAATTTGGAATGTTTTTGGAACTTTGACAATCTGCGGCATTCTAAAAAAATGTTTTAATGATAACTAGGTCCTACTGCTAAATAAGTTTAAACAGTAGTTAACCAACGGTTAATGTGATAATATATGTTATACATTGAAAAAAATAATGATTTAATCAATGTTGACAAATTGGACTCTTAACTATGAACTTTACTAACTGATTAATTTTCCACCCAATGCCTATTTAGGATAAGTGAAAAACTATGAATTTTTGATCGAAAACCAGTTGTCTTTTCTATGTTGACAGAAAAGAGAAAAATATTTCTGAAACTTTTTTGGGACTAAAATAGTTACAGAACGATTGCCTTCATTAATTGCTATGATTATTTTGGGATAACATTTTTTCATTTCCATTAAATAAGGAGACAATTCTGTCTGTAAAACAGTATTTGGTCTTTTGAGTTGTCCTTCACAAGATCTCTAATCCAAGTATTGAACATCTCCTACTCTATTTCAGTTATGCAAAATTGTGAAAACTAGCACCGTCTCTGAGAGAAATCTACAGACATTGATGTATTTAAATGACTTTAGCTTTTCGTAGACTCTTTTGCTTTTTTATTTACCAGTTCCCATTTCATTATGTCTTCTGTGATAGGAATAAACTTCGGTTTGGCAGATCCTTTATCATTTAGATCCTTTAAAGCTAAACTACAATTTATGTGACCCATTGAGAGTCAACTTATCTTTTTTCCACAAATATCGGTATTTTTTTTGAAAAATTATTTTCGATGCCACAAAGAGTTATTTAAGGTGATTATGAAATATAATCCTAAAGATATTGCTCTAAAATTTCGGTTCACAGGATCGTAAATTGACATTGATCTAATGGCAGCAAGAGTGTTATCCAAGTGTTCTGGCCCTAATATTGAAATTCTTCATTTTGTTTTTTTTTTAATCAAATCATCGCCATACTGAGCTACTATTAGGTCTTGAATAGTCTCATCTGGTATCATCTTACTGAAAATTTCCTTACTAACGTTTAATTTTAATATAACGACGAAATTAATATATTCTCCGTATTTCTTTCGACAGATAGAAAAAAATCAACGAAGTAGCCAAGGGACAGATACCATCATTATTTTTAGCAAAACATTTCTTCATATGTCGACTCAAGGTCAATTGTTTGTAAAATCCCTTACCGTGTAGGCAAACGACATATAAGTCTACATTTAATTCATCTCCTACCTTTCGCCTTTTTGGAATGATTTGTCTTCTTAGAGCATTATCTAAATTATCTTCATTTCTAGGTATTAACAGGCTCGATTCCACTAGAGGGACACTCTAGATACGCTCTCGGTCCGGTAAAATATTCTTACTGGGTAAACAGTGAATCTATTTACACTATCGCTTTCACGAAGATTTCGATATCGTAAGATATTTTTCATTTAAAGACATTTTATCGAAACGAGAGCGTATCAAGAGCGGCACTATACTGTGGATAGGGCCCAATTGTTTTTTTTTCGGCTACCCGGGTTACAGTTTAATACCTCCTTGACTTATGTGTTTAGATACTATTTCAATTTCTCAAAACTTGCATAGAGTTTTTTTGTATTTGTTTTTTTATACGATACGGTGGCTCATTCATATCGATTTTCTGCAAGAAAAAAGTATAAAATGTCGCATAGCGGAAATAGTGTAAAATAAATATATTATAAACACAGTATATCTCTTTGTTTATTTATTAGCTTCTATGAGATTTGCCCTAGGTCATAGATTTCTGAAGTGACATTTTTTTAACGATTTGTTGTAGGTAACTAAATGGAAATTTCGGTTATTAAAATCGTACGCCCTGCAAACTTTGAAATATAGGGCTTAATCTGTGAATAACTACACAATTTTTTAACATTTATTGCTTTAATTTTTATTCTACATTAATTTACATACTTTACCTAAAACTGTTTTATAAATATAGACAAGAGATTATAAAAAAGTTAGTACAGATATATGCTTTAGATTCAAAATAATGAAAAAATCTAGTTCTAAGATCTAAGTATAGATCATAAATATTTCAACCCATAAGAGGTTGTTGCAAATAAACTAAACATATTAGGGAAAATATTATTTATACCTACCTGTTTTTTGAACTCCATACATTCGGGTGACATTCACTGCAAAAAATCGGGTTTATTTTCAACATTTTTTTCAGTAAATCCACTGGCCCGAAACTTTAAAATAATTAAACTTTAAAATAAAATAAATTTAAAATACGAATATATTTTGTGATAAATTTTAATCTACCGTATTTCTGATGCCAATTTCATAAATGTTAGTAATATACGTCAAAAAGATTACCTTTGACTATTTACCGTCATTAAAAGATTTCTTGATAATTATCTCTAACTTATACAAATCATTTAAAAATTAATTATTTTTTGTATTCTTAGTGTCGTTAAAAGGAAAAAGATTTTCTACGAATTCAACTCTGGTTCTCTCTCCGTACGCGTTTCGATCACCTAATGATTTCATCAGAAGATGTACTTTCTTGTCAGTTTTGCTCTGGGTTCATTGCAAACCCTTTAATGACTTGAAGGGAAAAAAACGGTAGCTTATTAAACAAATTCGATGTCTTAAAAATTTCTTAATATCTTGCTGAAATTTAATTTCTAAGTTTATCTCTACTCCGGTGTATGTATAGATATCTTTTGACTGTTGATATTTTACAATCTAACATCGAAAATGTCTACAGGTTTAACATCCTGCCAACATGTATCGGAATTTAGATTTTATATAGACAGTTGTTTCTTAAGAGTTTTGCTTTTGGTTCATTACAGCTCCACTGGTGAGATCATCAGCTGATCGAAACGCGTATGGAGAGAGAATCAGAGTTGAGTTGGATATAAATTGTCTGTGACCGGTAAGATATTCATTCATGTATCGTTTCTTTTTTTGATTCGATAAACTAAGAAAATAAAAAATATAAAGTCTATTCTGTTCTTAATTAGTATAGAGTGAAGCCATAAAATTAAATTATAAGTCAACTTTTCTTTTATGTTTGAGTAGTTTTTATTACAAACGAGACATTTCATAAATGAATATATTTAAAAGTCTACGTAACCAAGTAACTACGGTTATTTTACAAGTTGGATAAATTTGGATGAAGAATTGGACTCTGTGTCATAATTTATTTAGACTTATAGCCTGAAGCTCAAAAGCCATTTTTTAAAAACAAGTATAAATTATTTTCTTTTTGGGATAATTAAAAATATATACTAAAAAAATTTTATATTCTAGGTTGCCTTGAAAAAATTCAATAAAGTTTAGCCACAACGGCTATATTGTAAATTTCAAAATAAATAATCATTGCTGTCCGTCCTTAAAAATAAAATTTTAAATTATACATTTACATGTAACTAACACAATAATTTGCACATAAAAACGGCGAATTGGCTTATGACAAATTAAATACCGAGAGAATAATTATTGCTGATCAGCATTTCGTGGATACCACTGAGAAATAAATATCAACCGATAACGCCTCGACGGTGTTGCCTGATCTCTGGTGCCACAACAAGCTAGCGTTAAGAAGGTGCCAGATTAACAATAATCATATAATAATATACACGTGTATATAGCAGAGCGACACCTATACCAAAATGAATGAACTAAACTGTATGTTTCAATGGAATTGGGGTAAAAATAGCACCCAGCCTATTTTTAGGCAATCAACTTAGACGGACTTTTCCAATCGTATGGCGAGTTAAAATACGCAAAACAATGTGGCTCCCAAATGCGGGTGCCTCTTTGCAAAATCGGGAGTCACTTTAACAAATAATATGTTAATATGGTGCCACAAAGACAATTAATATATATATATATATATATATATATATATATATATATATATATATATATATATGATTCAGTATTAATCCGAGAATACATCCGTTCGTTGGTTTGGTTTCCTGTAGAAATTTGCAGACGTTTCGCCAAAATCTTGTGCTTGGTGGTTGTAGATCAACTGTTGATCTACAACCACCAAGCACAGAAGATGCCAAATGGGATTTTGGCGAAACGTCTGCAAATTTCTACAGGAAACCAAACCAACGAACGGATGTATTCCCGGATTAATACTGAATCACATGTTCCCATCCGTGAAACACTACGCAACAATATATATATATATATATATATATATATATATATATATATATATATATATATATATATATATATATATATATAGCTTTATGTCTCCCAAATTTAGTGATTTATTTAAACACAAATCCTTTTAAGAATGTGATAAAAACGCTAGGTCTGCATATATCAAAATAAAGTTGATGATAGGTTATGAAATCTGAAACGTCGGATTTCAAAACTGATAATATCGTAGTGTTAAGGAAGAAAACTAATAATAAAAATGTGCATTTTTAATCAAAATATCTCTTCAAATAAAGTCATGAAAAAACAGAAACCAAATAGCCGATTTTCGTTCTTTTCGGATATCTTCGGAAGAAATCGGAATTTTCTATTTTTTGCAATGCCAGTTTATTCAGCATTAAAATGAGTAAACCTGCCCCAATTTGGCCAACTTGATGGTTGGCTATATCCCTGTTTGAATTTGTACCACTCTGTATAACAATTTTATTGTAAGATATTTAAAAAGATACTTTGATCTTTATTATAATTTTCACAACTGAACAAAACTAACAGTGAAAACAAAGCACGAAAAATAAACCTCATTTGTCAAATTTCCAGGTCACTTGATCCAAGCGCTTTTTTCATAAATAATTTGAGAGAACTCTAACAGCAAAAATATTCCATATTTTTATTTATTTTTTTATTTTAATTGTTTGCGAAATTTTTCACATGCTGCATAATTTTATATTTAACAATTGTACCCATTTTTGGGGGTAGCTATATCTATATAATTACGATTCTTTTATGCCGGAGAAAAAATTATACAATTTTACCAGTGGTTTAAACACGTTTTAAATGTAAATGTAAAAAGATAAATGGTATTTAAAGTAAAATTACATTTTTCAAAACTTACCTGCTGGAAAAAGTTAAATCATTGAAAAGCTCGTTCTTTAAACTTTTTGGTCTTCTTTTCTGAGTTACCACACACATTCTTCTTTCACTTTAAATAGGGAAAAACTTGTTCCTTATTATAAGAAAATTCGTATTTTTAAAATTTATTCACTTTGTCCATGATAAAAGTGACGCGACACGACTATCAAAATTACCGTAATAAATGCATTAGTAAAATAATTCGTTTGTTTTTTGTTCGCGTCATTCCGATCCAGGCCTACTATTCCTCAAATTAGGCGTGCATTAAGGAGGGGTTGTTTATGTTTTGAAAATTTAAGAATAGAGAGTTATTGTTTAAAAAATGGAACATTTTAAAAATTGAAGTTTGTGTCATCATTGCTGTAGGCATGATATTTAATGTTAATGAAGCTAATACATTGATAAAAAGGTCTGAAGTATTCTACAAGTAATAACTATAATGCGTTTTCTGTTTGCTTTTTTTTAACGATATATTTGAGTTAAATTAAATGGTACATATGTACCGGGTGGCCAGATAAGAGAAGACACCGACTATATCCCAGAAAATAGTATTTGTACAGCTTCCGGAAAAAAAAGTTATAGTAAAAGGGGCCCTGAAAAATCGATAGAAATTTTTTTCAAGTTCCTACGATGCTTGCTAGAGGGCGTAACAATCATGGCCAATGAGGAAAAATGATTTTTTTCCATAACTTGACCAATGATGTTGTATTGAAAATATTTGCTTCTTAATTTTTAGATAATGTTAAACTTCTTTTGTGCTGATAACTTCAGTTTGCCTCAAAGAAATTGAACAAACTTAGTCTCGTTTTAAAGAGCATTCCCCATTTTAAATTATGTTTATGCGTGTTGAACAGTGACCGGTAGAAGGCGCTGTTTGACAGCTGAACAAGTATATATGTTTTTTGTTTAATTTCAAATGGCATAGTGTCTAATTAAATAGAAGACAAAAATTCTCATGATTCAGCGAAAGTGGCGCCTTCATATCTCTTTTTTAACTGGAGATATTAACCTCATAAACATAAATATGAAATAATAAGATTAACGACGTTGTTACACCCCCTAGAGACCATGCAATTTTCAGTACATTCCATTGTTTGACCTTGAAATTACCCTGAGAAATCACGAAAAGGTCAAATTCAAGCTTCCTCCGTTGTTTTTTTTTCAAAAAACCCTTAGTTTTCGATATGTCTTGGTGTGGAAGTTATATTGTGCACAAAAAAAGAGGGTAATTTCAAAATTATTTTTGTGAACTCAGGGATTAGTAAATAGAAGATAGATACTTTTCATTTATGTAATAAAAAGTGGGACCGGTCTCAAGATCAGAGTCAAGGTCATTGTTGCATATTCCTTTTCAAACTCCACAGCTTTTATATTGTATATTTTTCTCTTTCTCACGAACTTTAGGAAGTATTTTGGGTGGTACGATTACACACGCAACCTTATCGAAATGTAGCCATAAAATTTAAAATAATGCAGATCCAACAATCTTTTACTCCGTCTAAAAAGTGTTTATTAGATATGAGTACGCTTGTGATACATCCGCTCAAAGAAAAGAATATTTTACGGAAACATGCTTCTAAATTATCTCCGAGTGTCGTTCTATAGCTTTAAATGACTCGTGAGCGCCGACAGCGTTTAAATTCTTCAGGAACGCGTCATTTAACTCCAATTGTCGCTTTTCGCGAGATGTAACACCCTTTGGCCATAAGCGGAAAACTGCGGAAAAGTTTTTAAGGGGCACAGTCCATCTGGTCATCGGTTATATAAAGAAAAATAACATTAAAATAAGATTTTAGAGTTCTTTGGTCATTAGGAAGCTTTATTTTAATTTAATAGGGTCTCCTATCCATCAGTCGATGCAAATGTATGTCTCAGCAGGCTCGACTGCATCAAGCTAGCTGGGTAGTTCACAGTAATCGGTACATACCGTTGTCTCTCGAAGAAATATGTAAGAGAGAGAACGACACAGACAGTTGAGCTGAAAATAATCGGGAAAGTACTTCTAAATGATGTATAAGCAACGAATATGTATATATATATATATATATATATATATATATATATATATATATATATATATATATATATATATATATATTTACCGGGTGTCAACGAATCTATTAGACAAGTCATAATTTCTAGAGTATTATGTGTATCAAAATGAGAATTGGTACGGGTAAATGGTATGTGAAGGGGAGAGTTTTCGCATATTTTCCACTTTCCGGTCACTTCCGGTTTCACCGGAAATGGCCTCGGTTTTGAATTTTTAAATAGAACACCCTGTACATTTTAACATTTTTGGATTTCTGAGACAATTCAAAATCAGAATGTGCCATTTTCAAAACTTTTTACGTCTACTTCATTTTTTTAGAGCCACTTTTAAAATTGCATCTAGGTGGCCATGATCGGACGCAAACTAATCTAAGGGCATTAGGTGGTCAAAAAAATACAATCGCAAAGTTTTAGTTACTAGTATGAAAGACAAGAATAAGACAAGTTGACAAAATTACGTTTTCATTTCTAACTATAAATTTTCAAATGGCAACCCCTTTTTGACAACTACTTTTCGAAAAAAGCATTCTTTGACGAATCTAACGGTACTAATTTATTTGCGATTGAATTAGACATTAGAACAGAAATTAAATATTATTAAGCAAAATACTGGATAATTTATTTACTTATGACAAATGCGCCATGGACAGCCATGATGCATAATAATTTGCAACTGTTTTTATCAAGTGCTTTGTTTTCCAAAGAAGACTGTTGGATTGTTGTATTGATCTAATGTGGCGAACTGAAAAGAGAGGGGGAGGGAAGCTGAAAACCTTTAAAAAATCAAAAAAAAATCGTGATTAAATAAAAGTCTATCAAAACAAATAGAATTGATAACCACTTTTTTGAACTCGGGTAAAGTTTAAAAAATGTGTTTTGAGGACTGTAAAAGATTACACCGTTTACTATAGTCATAAAAAAAAGAATAACATTCTTGCCTGTTTGGTGCAAACCATCCACATCCCCTCTATTATCGCACCAGGGTGTAAGATATCCCGTTGATTTTTAACAATGTAAAGCCAAAATAGTATGCTCTATGTCCCGTTATAACTTAGTTAAATTTACAGCTCGAAACCCGTGGTTTTTCATGCAAGTTTTCGAAATTATATGCTTGAAGGAGTTTCAGTTTTCGTTGCAGAGGTACATTATTTTGTCTAAATTTTGAATGAGATATAGTTATTTTTAATATATCACACTAATTTGACTGTCGCAACTTAGTCTTTACAATCTAATTTTCGACCACTAAAAATTTGGTGTTTCGCCCTAAAACCAGCGGTAGAATCATAAGTAAGTCCGCCAATGCCTTCCCCAATATGACTCATCCAAAAAACAAATTTTTGAAAACACAAAAAAAAATTAATAATTTAATAAATTAAATAAATTTTACTGTGACAGCAAAATAAGCCGTTTTGCGGCTCACTTCGTAATATTTGGATGAGTTAGCTACAAATGTAGCATCAAAATATCGAAATTCAAAATGGCGGATGCAATATGGCGGCCATTAACTCCCAAATGCATATTATGGCTGCAAAGAAGGGTATAAACTACTTGAAAGTTAGGTTATGGGGGTTCATGACGTCGCTGTTTACGAATATCGCATCAGAATTTCGAAATTTAATTATGGGTATAAAGAATGGTAAAATTAAAATGATTATTTTTGAATAATTCATTTTATATATATATATATATATATATATATATATATATATATATATATATATATATATATATATATATATATATATATGAAGTAGAACGCGAACAGTAAATGCAAACTTCATTCCAACCATATCCTTTCCGTGTTAGAGGTTGCACAGTTGGAACAAATTGCTAAGGAACACAATTTATCCTATTCCAGCACCATCGAGATGATGGCCTACCTGTACCACCATACCGAGAAGAAAGTTAAAACTTACCCTCCCCGCCATAGTGATACTGCAGAGGTACATGTTTCGTCTCTACTAGACTCATCAGGGTACCGACATGCACCTGGCTGTGCAAAGGAGAGATCAGAAGGAAGCATGCGGCCTTCACAGTGTGAGATGCAATAGCAGTGGATATATCCACATTATGCCGTTGTAGTGTTGAAATCACATTCAGCAAACGTACAACTATATGCTGCTCCGTCTATGCGCGTCCTACTTTATTCATAGATGGAGCTGCATATAGTTGTACGTTTGCTGAATGTGATTTCAGCACTACAACGGCATAATGTGGATATATCCACTGCTATTGTATCTTACACGAAGGTATCCGTGAAAGCCGCATAAACATACATACGCCATCCGGCGGGAGGTCGGCGAAGCCGCGTTCATTATTTGCATGCTTCTTTCTTATCTGTCCTTTGCACAGCCAGGTTCATGTCGGTACCCTGATGAGTCTAGTAGAGACGAAACATATACCTCTGCCGTATCACTGTGGCGGGGAGGGTAAGTTTTGACTTTCTTCTCGGTATGGTGGAACAGGTAGGCCATCATCTCGATGGTGGTGGAATAGAATAAATTGTGTTCCTTAGCAATTGGTTCAAACTGTGCAACCTTTAACATGGAAAGGATATGGTTGGAACGAAGTTTGCATTTATTGTTCGCGTTCTACTTCATTCATAGACGGAGCTGCATATAGTTGTATGTTTGCTGAATGTGATTTCAGCAAAACAACGGCATAATGTGCATATATCCATTGCTACTGCATCTCACACGGAGGTATCCATGAAGCTGCATAAAGATATATATATATATATATATATATATATATATATATATATATATATATATATATATATATATACGGTCTGTTGAGACTATTGTTCCTGACTCCACTGAAGAACCGTGATATAATGTGGGAATGGATATGTCATAAAAAGATGAAAAACTGTTTATTTTATATAATTTTTAGCAGCTTAAGAACTACTTTTTATTATGGAGTCATTAAACTTAAACATAACAAGATTGCTTGCGACAACTTCATTATTTTTAACTGAAAATTCTTTTAATTGACATATGTGTCGGTTAATTAAAAGGAAAGCAATAATCACCTGCATTTTTAGTGCCATCACGTAGTAACCGTTTTTTAATGCTAATTTTTTAGCGAGCAAAAAATATTGTTTTGGTTCAATGGGGGTACGTATGTACGGACCTTTATGGTGACTTGATCGCCGTTTATTTTGTTAAAAACATGGGGTAATTGTTCTTTCATCAAAAATATAACCTGTAGAATATGAAGGCTAGTGTCGTGAGTGAGACCTCATGTAGAAATTAAGTCAATACCGTCCTTGTTGTTAAGCTTGATACTGTTAGTTGAACATTTCTGTTTCTACGTCTTAGAAAACTAGAGATATAGTAGCAAATAAAACATTGCGCACTACTCTCCAAACAAGTACAGTTCAAAGGGAATTATGTCAAAATCTAAACGTTTCCATACAATTTCAAGTACAAAATGCAGGAGTGCGAATGTGGTAAAATATTTTTTTATCAGAGGTTAAAATGCTGAATGTTCTGGAAAACAAAAATCAGCTACAACCGAAGAAGTCATCGCAAAAGTCTATAATAGTATTATGAGAGTTTGACCGGCTATATTTGAAGACAGGAATCCATGCTTTCACATTTGTAAAGAAAGAAGCAGACTTCTCTAATCCGTGGCTTAACTAAAAGTATGTGCGCCCCCGCAGATTTTTGAATGTACTCGACTCTTTTGCATCCATCTTGATCCTTCGTATTTATTTATTTTCATCAAGGAACTTGAATTGATGTGCCCCCCCCCCCGCATCGCGTGGTGTGCGAGGTCGTTATTTACGTCACTGTTTCCAATATAGCGTCTTATTCACCACAAGATCAGCGATAAAAAAATTTGTTATTACGGCTCGCACTTAGATCATTTTTCGTAATTGAAAAAAACACAATCTGAAAACTTCAAAACACCATAGAATAAAAACAACATAACAGATTTCTTAAATAATAACGAAAGATAACGTTTCAAAGTGGCATTGTAAAAATGATGCTGTGAGGGCCATCTCTTCGGGACTCAGAAAACATTTTTGCAACAACTTTTACAATACAAAGACATAGCGCTGATTTTTGACGTCATTACCCAGAGTCATGAAAAAATACATTATTTTCTGCTTTTTGTTGGATTTATGTATTTATTATGTATGTAAAGGATGTTTTTTATAGAGGTATAAAACTTCAAGTTGGCAACACTTTTTTAACTGGCGGCCATTTTGTCAGCTGTCAAGTGATTTATGTTTAGTTTGGTTTGGCATTTCAACATGAATAGACTGACGCCTGAACAACGCTTCCAAATTGTGCAAATTTATTTTGAAAATTATGGTTCTGTTCGAAATACGTATCGCGCACTACGTCCATTTTACGGTCAACATAATCGTCCATCAGAGCAATTAATTCGATTAACTATGGAACGTTTTCGCACCACTTTTACTCAAAATGATAATACGCATCCACAGAGATGTCGTACAGTGCGTACAGAAGAAGTCATTGCTGCTGTAGAGCGTAGCGTAGAGGAAGACCCGAATCAGTCTATCCGCCATCGTGCACAGGAATTGGATATGCGGAAAGATCTTGATTTGCGTGCTTACAAAATCCAACTCGTGCAAGAATTGAAGCCACACGATCACCTAGCAAGGCGTAGATTCGGTGAATGGGCCCAAAACAAGATTGCCGTTTTCATAAGCGAATTTTGTTTAGTGATGAAGCTCACTTTTGTTTGAATGGATACGTCAATAAACAAAACTGCAGTATTTGGAGTGATGATAATCCTCAAGTATATGTTGAGACACTGCTACATCCAGAAAAACTGACTGTTTGGTGTGCTTTATGGGCTGGTGGAATCATTGGTCCGTACTTCTTTAAAAACGATGCTGGTCAGATCGTTACAGTCAATGGTGACCGCTATAGAGCCATGATTACTGACTTTTTCGTTCATCAATTGAACAACCATGATGTGCAGGAGCTGTGGTTCCAACAAGACGGCGCGACATGTCACACAGCTCGTGCCACAATTGATTTATTGAAGGAAATGTTTGGTAACCGCATAGTTTCACGTTTCGGACCCGTGAATTGGCCACCAAGATCGTGCGACTTAACGCCGCTAGACTATTTTCTGTGGGGATATGTGAAGTGGCTAGTCTACACCGATAAGCTCGAAACGATTGATCACTTGGAGGACAACATTCGCCGCGTTATTGCCGGTCTACGGCCACAAATGTTGGAAAAAGTCATCGAAAATTGGACCTCCAGATTAGACTACGTCCGAGCCAGCCGTGGCGGTCATATGCCAGAAGTCATATTTAAATTATAATGCCAGAAGGTTATCTTCCGAATAAAGTAAATTTCATATCAATTTAAAAAATTCATCTTTGTTTTATTCCATTTAAAAGTTCTATACCTCTATAAATAACACCCTTTATAACTTTTAAATAATCGATGGTCTAGGGTATATACTGGAAGGACCTCGCTGCTTAACACCAAAGCAGGAAGATGAAAGCTAGGTCGAAAACAAGTCTTGACTCCGCAAGATAAGATACTGGTGTGGTATATCAGAGGCTGAGGAGGGCACACTAGTTACAGTGTAACCATGAAATGGAGAAATGATTGCCGCCATGCGGCATAGCACATAGTATCCGAAGAAGAAGAAGAATTATCTTAAGCAAGTATTATTAATTACTTTAACGCAGTAATAAACACATTACAAAAAGAAAACTTATTTGCAGGCTCTTCTAATTTAGAAAAATGGGGAAAGCTGCTTCACCGACAAGATGGTATTAAAAGAGTTATTGCAAAACTACAGCGAACAGCTGATTACTCTGGGCGAGATGCCAAAAATCTCGTATCAACACTTATTTAGGAGTTGATTACTGTGCAACATTCTCGTATGCCGTTATTTTTTATATTTAATCTTTAAAAAGCAACATATTAATACAAAAAAGAGTCATTAATAATAATTAAAATCATTATTAGTGTAATACTGTAAAACTTAATTAATATTGATACTTTAGCTATCAATTTTTAACAAATAAATACACTTTAGTGCAAATTACGAAGGTACCTACATGCCGAAGGTAGCACTTAAAAGAGAAAATTAACTAATGTCAGAATGGTATCAAGTAATCAGGCAGAGGTGTATTAGGGGGAATGCAAAACACAAATGATGTCTGTGAACAAACACCATGTATATTTCTCGGCTTTGTTCGAAAAATTTTTCTTTTTTCAGGGTTTAATTTTATTTGGTTCACACCGTGCCCACAGAAAAACTAAAGTAACCAGTAGGGTAACTCGGTTTCGAAGAGCTCGAACTTCAACTTTATTCTCAAATATATTTCGGTTTTGTAAAATGGTAGCCGTTTACATTTGGGAACGTGACAACACTACCGATGCTAGATGCTATCTGACATATCCTTGTAGAGTTTGCCATTTTAGATGGTGTACGTTTTGACATATCGACGCCATTTGTGTTGTTTATAGAAATTCAAAATTTCATCTTTCATCATTTTCCTCAACTTTCGACGCGATTTATTATCGTAATATCTCGCCGCCAAGTTAGTTCAAATAAAAGTTCCAAAAATGGTAAAGTAGGACGACGGGTGTCTTAGAAAGGCGCCGACGGACTCACTGACGAGTTCACCACCGGTGACTGAGGACGAAACACCCAAACTTTTAGTGGTAAATTGGAGTTTGTAAATTGTAGCAAGGGACCTGTTTGCAACATGGCATCCCTGGTGGGGACCGATTGCAGTCAGGCTCTCTGCATAAAGTGCTGTTTCTAGCGCTGAACCCATGACGAATCACTACGGTTTAGTCCTACATTCTCGGGCATCCGACTTTCTATGGAATCGGAATTAGGATGCAAATCTCCAATTCTCTGAACTGTGGAGGGCCTTAGAATTCACAGCCGGTGACTGAGGACAAAACACCCAAACTTGTAGTGGAAATTTAAGTTTGTAAATCGTAGCAAGGGACCTACGTTTGCAACATTATTTCAACAATAATGCATCGATAATCTTCATTCTTTATATAGCAAAAACTACTGTGTATCGTTACCTTAGGAACTCAATAGGGGCCGTCGTCCGTTCACGGACGAGTCGTGTGAAGGTCGTCCAAAATCTGTTGTAGTTTAATGAAATATGATGCTGTGCATGAGCTGATGATGCCAGGTCGTCATGTGACAAACCAAAAAATTAAGGCGTCTCTAGAAATTAATAATACTAGTGTATATAATGTAAAACATGAAAATTTAGCCATGTTTCGATTAGTGTAAAGAGATGCTCAAAAAATATGATCGCGGTACATCAAAATACATTTATAAGATTATGACAAACGACGAGTCTTTGAGAATGAGCCAAAACCAAAATTTGCTCACGCACGAAGCACTTTGAAGCAAATAGTTGCTTGTTTTTTCGAAAAAACTGGTCTGGCGGAATATCGGAATTTTACGACTACAAACTGGGATCTTTTTCAAGAGGAATTGGAAAGTAGAGTGTCGAGATACCGTGATGAAGCTGATGTGGAGATTGCCACCAAAAAATCAGTGATGCACTTCGTGGTTCATTTGAGGTTAGCTGTCAAATAAGACGGAGGTTCATAGTTGCTTCCCGCTTTTGCAAGATATTATCTAGAAATTTTGATGCCAGAATTGGAGCACTGGTTTTTCTTGAAGGAGATTAAACCACGATAGAAGAGTCTGGAACTATTAAGAGTGTATTTTCCAAGTTTAAAACAATATGAGGGCGAAATTGAAGAACAACAGAAATTCCTTTTAGCATTATGACTACTAGTTAGCTAAAACGCGAGTTACATATAAAAGAATAAAATCTACGAAAATATTTGCCCTCTTGAAGTCACCTGGTATATTTTCAATCTTAATACAAAACATCCCCAAGATTATAATAAGTCATGTGGTAAATTATAACCAAGGTAGCAAGGACCGACTACACAAACCTTAAGTATATTTTCCCTATCAGCCTGACTCGTTATTAAAGACATTGGAAAGGTTGATGGATCGGTACATCATGGAGGAAATAATGGCGCAGGCAATTAAATCCACAGACACGGAGCTACATTGACTCGTTACAAGAATTGAAAACGTGCTGTCGAATAGTCAATTCGCTTTAGGTACCTTTATCGATATCGGGGGGGGGGGGGGGGTAACAATACTTCTCACAAACCTACAGTAATTGCATATATTAGAGCAATGTTAACTCATAGAATAATATATGATGATTTTACCAATATCATGGTTAAAGTACTATCAAGTAGGGGCTGTTCACAGGGAGAAGTTCTAGCACCCTTGTTGAGGAGCCTTGTAGTTGACAGTCTGTTGAATGAACTAAACGAGGCTGGCCTACACCCACCACCTGATCATTTTATGTTCCAGATTGTGGAGGGATTGTGTCACAGGGAAATAAACCCAGACAAAGCCGAAGTGTTACTCTTTAGAAAAAAAAAGATAAAAATGGATAGACTTCCAACAATTACATTGACAAGGGAATAATTAAATACGTGGAAATAATTCTGAATTCGTGACTGTCTCTAACCAATGCTTTCTGGACTTGTAAATGAGCCTTTGGGTGTACATGGGGACTGACACCGAAAGTGCTATTTTGGATATATACTATGGTGATCCGCCTTCTGATTACGTACGCAACCATTATATGATGGCCTAGTAAAACAAAAACAATTTTTTCAACTTGGCAAAGTTCAAAGAATGGCTTGTGTGGAAATAAAGAGTGTGATGAGGACTGTCCCCACTAGGGCTCTGGGAATCCTAGGGAATCTACCTCCTCTTCACTTATACATAATATAGAACGAAGCCCTGAAGGCTGTTTATCGTCTCAGTTCTCTGCGACATATCGGAACTGGAACTCGCGGTTACTTATGGGGCTGGAAAAGCATTGTGGAGAGATGTCCATCTTTTCTCATGTAAACAGATTAAATGGTTCTGCTTGTGATATCCAGTCACTTTCTCGAGATACTTTTAGCAAGCAGAGAAGGTTGGTGGGAGAAGTAATATTTTACGAGAAATGGATCCTGGTGGTTTACAAATCTACTTCGACAAGATGACAGAGCTGGAGCCTGAGTATTCGGTAGGAGCACAGAAGTCAGAGAGTACTACCCTCTCGGACATCGTGTGACGATCTTTGCAGCCAAAATTTAAGTTATTCTGCAGTTTGACCATTTCTGTGAAAGGGACATAAACAGGAATAAGATAATTTACATATGCTTAAAGATTAGGGTGCGATATTGGCACTGAAATTTAGTGTCGTATCTTCACGATTGGTATTTGAGTGTAAGGATGTACTGAATAGTCTGACAAGGAACGGCATCAGATTCACAGTGTGCAGGAAACTGGAGTTCTCCGTCTTTGGAGTTTGCAGAATTATTACCAGTGTTAGTTTCTTGCTCTTCTTTCTTTTTGTTTGGCACTGAAGTTTAGTGTCGTGTCTTCACGAAGGTGTCTGATTTCAAGGATGTACTGAATAGTCTGACGAGGAACGGTTGCACAATGAAACTCGTGTGGATTCAGGGTCATTTGGATATACATGGGAATGAGGAAGTGGATTGTCTGGTTAAGATGGAATCTGCGATTAAACCATATGGACTCCGACCAATTCTACCTGTTCCAGTTATTGTTGATAAAAGGGAATTAAAATTGTTGATGCTGGAAAGCAAATATATTGAATCGTGGAAAGAGGTTTCTAAAATGAAATGTGTATCAAGGAATATATAACTCGACCTAAGGCATGACTTATAGGGAGCTTCTCTCCTTAAAAAGGAAAGAACTGCGAATCATGGTGAGATTGTTCACGGGACATTGTCACCTGCAGGGCCATCTTCATAAGATTGGTGTCATTGATGACCCTATGTGCAGATGGTATCTGGAGGAGGATAAACTGTTGATTATGTCTGCAGAGAGTGCCCAGCACTCAATGGAGTGGAGCAGATACATTTTGTGGATACAGTTTTATTACCTGAAGCCGTTAAGCAACGAGGCTGTTCGGATTCTAAAAGGTACACAATCATTTGATTGCCTGAGGTATTCGGTGAATTGAGAAAAGAAAACAGGATACGTCGATCATTCTCCACGGCGACAATGCGAGCTCTCATACATCGGCTCAAGCAAATAACACTCAAAACGGAAAGTACAGCCCTGATTTAGCATCTAATGATTTGTTTTTTGTTCCCGTGACAATGATGCCTTTTGAAGGAGCTTCCTAGCATTGACGCTCTAAAAATAGTTAGTTAAATCAACGAGTTTATTAATTAATTGTGTAAGTAACCATTTTTTTTAAATTCCGGCTCTGCCATTATAAAATACATCAATTAGAGCAAAAATGTGTTTAGTAAACCGCTATAACGTTACTTCTTTGCTACCGGAATAAAGCTTCTCTTTATATTTAAAAGTGTCTTAATAACCCTCATGCCTGATGTTAAATGTCAAGTAATATTAGTTGAAAAAGAGGACATAATGTCAGTATGTCTGTTTAATACGGGTACGATATAGGTAATGTTGATGTTACAATATGTAAAATGTCGTTGAAGGTGCAACTTTGAAGTGTGCATAATTTTAGCAAATAACTATAATTTGAATAGGTAATTACTAGTAATATATAGACTTGATGTAAGTTTTGTTTATATTAAAATGACGTTTATATGAAACAATAGATATAGAGGTTCCCAAGCCAATTTTTCTGTTTTCCGTAAACACCCCCTGTCATCCTGATATTTACAATTGTACCAACTTAAGGGGGCATTAGGTCCGCCATTTTTGCCCATTTATCTGTCATTCACAACTAATTCCGTTGTTTTATACTAGATGTCACCCTTATGCAGAATGGGAGAAATAAATTTCTTAGCGTAAAAAATAGTAAATCCTCAATTTAAGAAATCTCCATTGATGAAGGCGGTGTTGTCTCAAACATTACATCTTACATTACAATACCTAAATTCAATGACTTTTTGGTCACTTTCTAGCACTAAATCTAAAATGTTGCAGAATAAAAAAATAAGGAAATATTTAGTGAATAATATTTAGAATCTTAAGAGTTATTATTGGATTTCGAATTCGACAGATATTATTATCAGCAATCCATGAGTCTCTTTTTTTTTGAAACATATGGCATCCTGCATTTTATTTAGCAAAAATGGGAATAAAATTATGTTCTGGCGTTTTATATCTCAAGTTCGTGTCTGGCCCCGACTAACCACTTGACCTTGACAGCTTATTTAATTTCAATCTAAGCTGTTATAAATTTTGACTCGTATAACCTAAAAGTTAGGTTAAAGATTGACATACAAACAAAAACATTGTTTCTAGGAATAAAGAATAAATTTTGCCTGATATGTTTAAGATCGGAACCCAAAGCCAGAAAAACATAAATATTTTTAAAATTGTAAAAAAGGCTTTAAATAAAACGACGTAAGCATTTCATCGCAGGTGGGGACTCGTGTTTTTTCAAAAATAATAGGTAGGTACAATATGGTACATTTTACATTACAAAAAATAGCATGCAAAAATCAGTGTTTGTTTCTATGATAATCCTTATTAATTATTATGTTTTTAGCTTTATAAATTGACCAAAATGGTTTTGTACCTGGCTGGAAGCATTACAGTGACCATAAGATATGAAAATTTTTGCATTTGCTGCAGATTCAAGAGAAACAAAAAAAAATGAATTTCTTTAATAAGGTATCTACTTATAATAGCATTTATCTCAGGAAATATGTTGAAGAAGAAACCTGGTAATACATTTTATTACAATTTTATATATAAATTCAAATTTGTAGGACAGAAGACAGAGAACCCTCAAAAATATTAATTACTATGCAGCTGTCATTTTGTAAATATGGATCAAAGAAGTGGATCAACATATTTAAATTTAACATTCAAAGAAAATTTAACTATGGATCAACATATTTAAATTTAACATTCAAAGGAAACTTAAATTTCCTTCTCCAGAGAAACGGTATGTATCTATATCAAAATATAAACTTTTTTTAAGAGGCCTGTTCATCATATTTTTTTTGGCTGCAATCTAAAAATATAACAAAATATTTAGAAATGAAATTTTAAGAAATAGTATTACTTTTTTTTAAGAGAACTGCATATTTATATACACTTTCTTTTTTTTAGGAAAATAGCTTTGAAAGAAATAGATGACAAAGTCATTCTTTCCACAGTGGAAAACAATAATAATAGCTGGGCCTTATATAGCAATTGTTTTTGAATATTTAGGCCCTTCAAGATGTAAACGGGCAAATTCCATTGTAGAAGATATGGCATCAACATCCAAAAGTGTAAGCAGAAATTCAGGGGCACACTGTTCAAAACTATGAACACTTTTAATTATTAGTAAATAATTAATATTAGGTATTATGCAGCATAGCAAGTTAAACTACTATCAAATATTAATCAAATTTTGATTTGGGACATCTGCTTTAGTTGTAAAGTACTACAGTAACAAATATAGCATTGCGTTAAGTTCTTTTCAACTAATTAATGAAGACAAAAGCTTGTTTCCAACAGCATTTTATACAATTAGAAATTGTGGAAAATTACACTGCACAGAAATTTACTCATCGATTCCAACAAACCTAGAAAGTCCAAGGAAGACTTACAGTTTCTATAAACACAGAAAGATTTCGAAGGTGTATTACCAAATGATGTAATTATTTTTGTAAGCAAGGCATATCCAGAATCTATGTCGGACAAAAAAGTTATAGAACATTTTGAAACAAATAATTTTTTAGTGATCTTATACTAGCTGATAAATGATTCCTGATCAAGGAATTACTTCCTGCAGGCATCCTTAAATATCCCACTATTTTTAATTTCCACAGAATTTAAAGTGTATGAAACACAAACTATAGCAAGGGTAAAAATACATGTTGAAAGTGCTATTCGTAGAATTTTTGAATATCATTTGTGTTTTAATTTCCAGTATCCTCCAATAAAACAAGATGGGGAATTTTATTGAATAAATAAATGTTTCCAAATTATAAATATTTTTTTTCTGTTATTTACTTATGCATTACCACAAAGACAACGAAGATGCAAGATTTTTTTTATGACATTTTGTTTGAATTTATTTTTGTAGAATCCTAATCTAAAGAAATCATTCCTATTTGAAATATTTCCATTCATAATTCGGCAGTGACTGCTGCGCCAACAAGGCCGAACTAAATCAACTTCCGGTATCCTAACAGTAACGTTCTACGCTGATTATTAGTTGGTAGTTGAATGTCTTCTTCTTCTGAGTGCAAATAAAAAAAGAACACCATTGTCAGACTGTTCAGGTCACATCAATTACAGTTTTTGAATAGACCTAAGGCCGACCCGGGAATTATGATTTGTTACTTTTTACTAGTTTTTTTTATATACGTTGACTTTTTTAAAATAAATATCCATTGGTTGTGATTTTTTAGACAGAATAGTGTTTGTAAAAATACAAGGGGAGACTTCAATAAAATTTGTGAAATGTTGGCTAGATTTTAAATGATATTAAAAAAACATGTCTTTTTTGACGGCTAGAAACTTGTGTGTATTCAAGTAATAAAAAATGCTATTTTTAAGTTTTTTTCTCTGCATATTATGTAACTCTCCCCTTCATTATGCCTTTCCTAAGCATTTTCTGAAAGTTTTAGGTAACAATCGTTTTTCCTCGTTGAATTTCAACGTATTAAAAATGACGATTTTTGGGTCAAAATAATAGGTTATTTTGACGCAAATGACCTTGAAAAATGCCGCCTTAAACGTCATAGATTGGACTCTTTATCGATTTAAAGAAATCTGTTTTAACTGCCATCTATCGGATTGGAGAAGAGCTAGTAGAATTTTAGCACACACTAATTTTACCGTACGTTATCTATTAGTACGTAAACGTTATCTATTATAGAAGTTGCATTCATTTCAAAAATAAAATCATTGCTTGAGAAAAACGAGTATTTTTTCAAACAATGATAAAACTAATTGAATTACATTAGCTTTTGTCAATCAAATTTAATGCCGCTTAAGAAGGAAATGTTGGGGAAATTCAAAATTGAGATATACGACTGAAAGCGTCTTTATGAAACTAAATAAATCCCTTAGCTACATGACTATTTGTACTAAAAGTAAAGCCAGTAGAGTATGACTGAGATGGGTGCAGTCATGCCTGCTATGGCAAAATCCCATTTTTTTATGTTGCATTTAGTTTTAGTTTACAAATACTAAGAAGTGGTTTCCACACTTCTCTTATATCTAAAACAACTCGGGTTCTGATGTATAACCTACCTAATATAACTTAAAACTCTACAAAAATCTAGAAAAACCGAACCAAACATCAGCAAAGACGAGAAAACTGCCCTAGCTAACCTACAAAATGACTCCAGTATTAAAATTCTACCACCGGATAAAGGAAATGCTACAGTCGTAATGAATGCTGAGACATACAATCAAAAAATTGACGAAATTTTAAGGAAAGAAAATTATACATCTCTTGATAAAGATCCCACATCTGCAATTGAAGGAAGAATTTATCGCGTTCTTAAGAAACATGAACGGTATATTCCTGAGAGGATCGGGACTCAGTTGACGCCACACCATAGCAAAACTCCACATCTTTATGGACTCCCGGAAATACATAAGCAAGACATGCCCTAACGACCTATCACGAGTTCCCGGAACTTTCTGACTTCTGAACTTGCCAAATTTCTTCTTCCAATCCTAAGACCATTACAAGGAAATACATCGTCCTGGGTTAAGAATTCGCAACATTTCGTAGAAATTATACGTGAAATAGAAGTACAGGGTGAGTCAACGATTGGATGAAGTAGGTTTCTGCCTTTTCGGTGAAATTAACAAAGAAACTATATTTATTGTTTGATACAGTTTATTTTTACGCAGATTTTAAAAATATTTAGGACTCTACAGGGTGAGCCAAAAAACTAGGACAGCATAAAGTTGTATTTTTTTAAATAGAACTCCCTATATACGAATCGTATTTTCGATTTAGCTTATAATTTGAAATATTTTTTATTAAGGGTTTACTATAACAAAACTTTATAGTTTCTGAGATAATTAAGTTTAAAGAAAAAAAGTCACATTTTCAAGCATCAATTCAATACTAAATAACGTTTTCAATTTTCTGACAAATATATTCAAATTTGGAATTTAGCACGGCCAAGGATAAGTTAACATAATTTTTACCTAATATTTGCAATAAAAGCTACAGGGTGTTGAACACATCGGCTCAAATTTGAACAAGTTTAAATGAATAAATATCTTTTTTTTTAAATGGTACACCCTGTATATTTTCATGTTATTTAATAGAGTAATAAAAACTCTAAAAGTTTTGTTCAATATATCCTATACCTATTTATAATAGTTTTTGAGATATTTCAGTTTTTCTTATTTTCCATACTTTTTTACAGAAATAGTCTTCACTATCATAGTAGCCATGTAAAATAATAAAAAGAAACTACAGAAACAAACAGAATGTGGTTAAATATGATGAAATACATTATTCGTTATATTACAACGGCAATAGTTTAATTAAACATAATGTGAAAAAATTAACACAACAATAACGACAAGGCAAATACATATTTACTTTTATACTAAATTGAAACAAAAAAATTACCTATTAAATACTGAGATTAATTATTTCTTTTTAATAAGTGTCGAATAAACGACCCTCTTGTGCAATGCACAAATTTAGTCTTTTTTGCAGATTTTCTCGGACCCTGGACAAAATTAGTGGCGTTATTGTTCTACAGGTATCCCTAATCCTGTTTCGCATATCTTCCACTGTTGTTGGTGGATTAACATACACCTTATTTTTAATATAACCCTATAGGAAGAAATCTAATGGAGTGATGTCGCAAGATCTTGGTGGCCACTCAATGAAACCCCCACGTCCAATCCATTTTTGCGGATATCGTTGGTCCAAAAACGCACGAACTTCACGATGGTAATGCGGAGGCGCACCATCGTGCTGGAACCACATACTGTCGAGCTCATCCCTATCGAGACCTTGAAGCAGTTGGGGTAGTTCTTCTTGTAGAAAGTTCAGGTAACTATGACCATTTAGTGGTTCATTAAAAAAGTGGGGTCCAATAATTCGATTATGATGAATACCACACCAAACATTTAATGACCAGTGGTTTTGATGTTGCACCTCTCTAATCCAAAATGGGTTTTCTGTGGCATAATAATGCATGTTGCGTCTATTTACGGCACCGTTACTTCTAAAAGTAGCTTCATCACTAAACATTACCTTGCATACTAAATTTGGATTTAATTGAATCTCTGCATTTATTGTTAGACAAAAGTTTACACGACTTTCAAAATCCTGTCCATGCAATTCTTGGTGTAATTCCATGTGATATGGATGATACCTATATTTCTTGGTAGTACGATTAGCGGTGGATTGTGATGTTTCACATAAAGCTGCTAACTGACGGCTACCAATATAAGGATTTTCCTGAACATTTAACAATACTTGTAGTTCTTTTTCTTCATTAGTTACTGGTTTGTTGACCACTTTATGTTTTGGATAATCAACAGTACCAGAAGAATCAAATCTTTGCATTAAGTTTTGAAAAGTATGGGTATTAGGCTGGCGTCGATCACGATACTTCATTTTGTAAATTCTTTGAGCAAGAAGGCAATTTTTTTCAGCCTCTCCTATTGTATAAATCATATCTATTAACTCATTCTTTGGAAAATTCATTTTACAATATAAGATGAATGCAAAAAAAAAACCAAACTACACTACATAAAAACCAAAAGAAGCGATTGCGGTTATAAATTTGACACACAGAAAAATGTTCTTTTACATTGTTTTTGCCATGGCTACTATGATAATGAAGACTATTTCTGTAAAAAAGTATGGACAATAAGAAAAACTGAAATATCTCAAAAACTATTATAAATAGGTATAGGATATATTGAACAAAACTTTTAGGGTTTTTATTACTCTATTAAATAACATGAAAATATACAGGGTGTACCATTTAAAAAAAGAAGATATTTATTCATTTAAACTTGTTCAAATTTGAGCCGATGTGTTCAACACCCTGTAGCTTTTATTGCAAATATTAGGTAAAAATTATGTTAACTTGTCCTTGGCCTTGCTAAATTCCAAATTTGAATATATTTGTCACAAAATTGAAATCGTTATTTAGGATTGAATTGATGCTTGAAAATGTGACTTTTTTTCTTTAAACTTAATTATCTCAGAAACTATAAAGTTTTGTTATAGTAAACCCTTTATAAAAAAGATTTCAAATTATAAGCTAAATCGAAAATACGATTCGTATATAGGATGTTCTATTTAAAAAAATACAACTTTATGCTGTCCTAGTTTTTTGGCTCACCCTGTAGAGTCCTAAATATTTTTAAAATCTGCGTAAAAATAAACTGTATCAAACAATAAATATAGTTTCTTTGTTAATTTCACCGAAAAGGCACAAACCTACTTCATCCAATCGTTGACTCACCCTGTACAACCGGAAGACGATTTTATTAGCTTTGACGTGGAAAACTTGAAGAAGATCAGACCTTAGCAGAAAGAACATCTTTACTACCGCACGCCATTATGGACTTGTTGGAAAGTTGTTTGACTAATTCCTATTTTCAAGAAAAGGAAAAATTCTACATCCAGGATGATGGACTACCGATGGGATCTTCACTCTCACCGGTGGTCGCAAATATTTTCATGGAATAGTTCAAGACGTTTGCAATTGAATCCACAGCTAAGAAACCCAAGTTATGGCTCAGATACGTAGACGATACTTTTATTATTTGGAGTGAAAACGATGAAGAACTTCGAAACTTCCTTTTAAATCTCAACAATATCAGCCCAACTATTAAAATCACCATGGAGAAAGAAGTAGAAAATAAATTACCATTCTTAGATGTCTTGGTTGAAAGAAAGCAGACAAATTTGAACTTCGGTTTACAGAAAAGCCACGCACACAGGACAATACCTTAATTATTCATCTAACCACTCCAACAACACTAAATAAGGAATTATAAGAAATCTCGTAGATAGAGCCTTAACTCTCTGCAACTCCAACGAGAACTTGATGAAAGAGATAGATTACATTAAAAATGATCTGACAGACAACGGGTACCCAATATATCTAGTGGATAAATTTCTTGAACAACGTAGACATAGAACAATATCGACAACGAAGGAAGAACGAAAACCAGTATTGAACCTCCCCTATGTTAAAGGCATTTCAGAAAAAGTTAGAAGGATAGGAAAACGATATAAAATCAACGTTGTTTTCAATTCAAACAACTCTCTGAGAAGTCGGCTCACTAGGGTCAAACCAACAACTCAAAGAGACATGAAGAACTGTGTAAATCAGATACCATGTAAATGTGGCAATTCCTACATTGGCGAAAAAAAGAGACCTCTTGATGTAAGGATCAAAGAACACCAAAAATGCACATCTCGAGGAGAAACAGAAAAATGTGATGCCGCCAACCATGCCTGGACCCATGGACACCACATAAAATGGTCTGAAGCTAAAATACTACACCGAGAACAACGGAAATTCAAAGAAGCCGCGGATATACATCAGAACCCGAGTTGTTTTAGTAAACCATCTTTAGATATAAGACAAGTGTGTAAACCACTTCTTAATAATGGTAAACTAAAACTAAATGCAGCATAAAAAAAATCGGATTTTGCCATAGCAGACATGACTGCACCCATCTCAGTCACAATCCACTGCATTTACTTTTAGTATAAATAGTCATGTAGCTAAGTGATTTATTTAGTTTCACTTGAAAACGGCTACAGATAACTACTAGCCGAAACGTCGTGATATTCAACAAAAATAAAGACAATGGAAGTCCAACAGATATCTACTACTTCGCAATCTAAATTATCTTATACAGCTGAAATGCATATGGGATAAAATTTGCATTTAGAAAAACTTTCTCTAATAAATTTTTCGATATTTTGAGATACAATCCCACTTTAATAAAGCTATTATTTATCAAACAAAAAAGTAAATAAAACACCCCGTATTTCCTCCGATGTTCACTTCCCTAACAATCCGAACATGACCTTTTACTACCCTTAATCCTCCTTATCACTGATCGGATCTTCCCGAACTCCTAAAAGCCGGACCCAACTTTTAAGCTGTAGTAACCGATATCAGTGGGGTGTATCTGTGACCGATCTCACCCTTCAATTTTCCATAATCCCGGATTTTGGTCGATATCAATTTGTCTCTGGGGGTTCTTCGGGTAATAGACGTTTTTATCTTGCGTTATCGCTATTTAATTTTTGTATTATCGATGATAGCGAATGTTTTGTTTATACAGGGATCGTTTAAAAAGCATGAAACAAAATTGAGAATACCAGGGAAAAAACAAATATTGATCCAATCCACTCAAAATCATGCAGTGAAATTTAAAAAAAAATAAAATGTTTTCAGAAAATAATTTGGAAACTGAAAAATTTTCTTATTTATTAAAAAAAAAAAATAAAAAAAAATTAAAAAAAAAAAATAAGAATCACAATAATGAGGAAAGAGAAACTTAGACCAGAAATAACTGAAAAGCTTAACATAGAATCTTTTGCAGACGACACCATCAGAAACCTATACCAAAACAGATTGATACAAAAAATTAATGAAAACAGAATCACTGAGGAAGATGACATCGACGCCGCGCTGATGAAAGTACACACAAACATAATGAAAGCAGCCGAAGAAGCACTGGGCAAAAGAAAAGTGAATAAAAATGGAAAACACAACAAAAAACTATGGTTTACAAATGAAGTGAAATCCTTAGCAGCAGAAAAGAGAAAATCATATTTGAAGTATAGAAGCAAAACAATCACATACGGGGAATACAAAATAACCAGGAACAGAGTAAACGATAGCATCCAATTAATTAAGCGAGGTTACTGGGAAAAGTTCTCAACTGACATGGAGCATGATCTTTATGGAGGGCAGAGAAAAGTCTGGAATATGCTAAGAAACCGCAAAAAACCCGTGAACGAATACATTCAAACTACTGCAATAACAACAGAACAATGGGAGAAGTACTTTCACAATCTGTACGACAGCATTGCACCCGCAATAACACAAGAAACCCAGGATGAATATGCGGAAAGAAATCAGGCTCCAAAATGGATTATCACAAAAGAAGAAATAAAAACAGCAGCAACCAAATTGAAAAATTGAAAAGCCCCTGGACCAGATGGCATAACAAATGAAATGCTCAAATATGGTGGAATGGCACTACTAGAAGAGTTACATTCCCTCTATAGAAAAACAGTCAACGAGGAGAAAACACCAGAACAATGGAGGGAAAGCTTGACCATACCCATATTCAAGAAAGGCAACAAAACTGACCCGAACAACTACAGGGGAATAACACTTCTAAGCTCACCCGCCAAGCTACTAACGAAAATCATAGCAAAAAAAAATAGAATCTAGCGGAATCAGTGAGGAGCAGCAAGGCTTCAGACAAAACAGGTCAACAACTGACGCCATATTTATAATTCGCCAAATTACAGAGAAGGCCATCGAATACAACAAAGAGGCATATATGTGTTTTGTCGACCTCACAAAAGCCTTCGACAGGATCAGACTTCATGACGTTCTCGAACTACTTAAGGACAGAAACATATGTCATAACATCCTGGAACTAATTAAAGACTTAAACAGCAGAAATACAACGAAAATTAAAGTAGGCAACAAGACATCGAACCAAATTCCAATATCTACCGGCATAAGGCAGGGAGACAGCCTCAGTCCAATTCTATTCAATGTCATTATGGACGAAATTATCAGAGAGGTGAAAGAGGCCGATAGAGGATATAGAATGGGAAAAGAAGAACTAAAGATAATTTGCTATGCCGATGATGCAGTACTGATTTCGGAAGACGAAGACAACCTCCAACGGCTCCTATACAAGTTTGAAAAGACCGCTGAAAATTTTAACATGACCATAGGAAAAACCCAATCTCTCACGATCAGTAAAGAACCAAGAAGATGTAAGCTCGCTGTACACAATCAAAGCATCGAACCGGTCATGTCATTTAAATATCTGGGAGCAAACATCACCAGCAATAGAAACTTAAAAGCAGAAGTTCAAGAACAAACAACCAAAGCTGCCATAATGTCAGGATACCTACGTGATATTATATGGAGAAATAAACATATGACGACACAAAGTAAGATCAGAATATATAAGACCTGCATACGACCCATAATGACTTATGCCATCGAAACAAGAGCAGACACATCAGCAACCAAAAGCCTATTCCGGACAACTGAGATGAGAACGCTAACATGTATCACGGGTCATACATTACGCGACAGACTAAGAAACGATGAAATCAGAAAAAGATGTGAAATACAGGACGTCGTAAGATGGGGCAGAGGAAGAAGGAGAGCATGGAGGGATCATGTCGACAGGATGACCGACGACCGAGTGGCAAAAATTGCAAAAGAAGGAATACCAAACTCCTCAAGGCTTCCTGGTCGACCGCCTAAAAGATGGAAAGAGAGCTGGACATCGGTGTCACAGGAACAAGAATAAACGAGATGCATTGACAGTCAATACAGGACAAAGTCCTATACTAAGAATAAGAAGAAGAAGAAGAAAAATTTTCAAGACCAACAAATTGGCGGCTGTTAAAAAAAAACAAACGCGTTTTTTTCAAAAACTTACTTTTTTTATGATTACATACAATTGTTTTTATAGATGCTAAAATGCAGGTGGACATATAATAACTTTTGTGCACGACGTCACTTTTTCTCAAAGTTGAATACGTTGTTTGGTTAAAATTATTTTCTAGTGATGTCCGTGCAATTTCTTGCAAAATTGCTTACTATATTGAAAACGATTCTAAGAAGTGGATTTATTAAGGCAAATAGTTCGAATTTGCCGAGAATTGATTGTTTTACTGTTGCCAATTTCTTCGTAACCAACAGTAAATTCTGCTCTGCTAAATTTAGAAATGTGAAGACCTCCATGTAAGTAATATACCAAGAGTTGGTATTTCTGCAACAGATAATGAATACATAGTAATAATCATAGGAATTTATAAGCTCATAAAATTTAACTGCATAATTAAAATAATTGCATTATTTTGAGGTTATGTTTTGTCTTTTATTAAACAAATTGTTTTCTTTTTAGGTTCTCGAGAAAGTCATACTGATACAATGCTGTGGGCTATGTTCAACTTCGTCCAGATGCAAATTTGTGCACAGTTAAGTGCGAACTTTGCCCAGAGCATAAGAATCGCAATAAACTGCTAATGGTCGCGTTGTTACATTTTCTGTTCATCTTTTTCTGTTGGGTTGAGATCTAACATTCGTTGGTAAACAACCTGCTTTCATTCGAACCTGTGATACCAAGCCCATCAACCGATATTCTGTATAGTCCTCCATATCATTCGGCAACTAAAATAAAACAATACAAAACATTGTTACCCAACTTTGACTACTTTATTTCTAACCTCAAAATTCCAATTTTCATCTTTGAAAACTTGAAAATATTAACTTTTAAAATAAGAGAAAGAAACAAATAATATCAAAACTTACATCAAAATGATCTTTACAAAAATACATTTTAGATTGTGTAGGCACAGGTGCGGGATCCCTGCGGGCTAGCTGAAACCACATTTTTCGATTATTTCCGAACACGGAACGTAAATAAATATCTTTTAATTTCAATACTTGTACACTGAGACACCACACGACACTTATAACCCCTAAAAGTCTACAAGAGGTGTTCAAACAGGCCTCCACTTTGAGCGAGACAATAACCTAGTCTATTACATTTTCATATAAATTCAACCGAAGCCCAGATGGTTTGTAACTTATTCGAGTCCTACGGACTGTCCAGGGTAGTGTATCGGCCTACCAGGTATAATGCATGCTTGGATAATGTTTTTACAAATATAAGTAGTAATTTTGATTTTGAGGTTATTGACCCAAGTATGTCGGATCATTCTGCTATTTTATTTAATTACAAACCTAAAAAACCATCCATAGCAAATAATGTTAGGGTAACCTATAGACCGATTACGGATCTAGGGCTCTTTAATCTCTATAATGATATCAGTAATACCGATTGGTCATTTGTTAATAACACATCAATCTCTCCTAGTATACAGTTTGAAACATTTATAAATTTCATAAAGGATGCCTGTGAAACATCGTTTCCTGTAAAAACAAAGCTGGTAAACAGGAATAATTTTGGAAATTCTTATAAGATCCACTGGTTTAATGAGGAGTTGAGGCAGATGAGGGATACCTTAAAGTTTCTAACTCATCTGAATAAAACAAGTCCAGTCTTGGTTACCCATGATATGCTAAAATCTTTTCGAAGGGACTATAAAAATAAAATTGAAAAAAGCAAAAAACAAGCGAACAGTAAGCATATTAACATATCAAAAAATAAGAATAAAGCAGTATGGGATGTTATTAAAAACAACAACCCCATTATTGACAAGTCAGTGACTGAAAAGTTAAATGCTAATGATTTTAACATCTTCTTTTCACATATAGCTGAAAATATAGTGCAGAATATTCCGAATTCAATTTCCAACCCACTTGGCTACCTAGACTCTCTAAATATAAATAGCTCGGGTCTAACATTTCACTTTAATGAAATTACTTTTAATAATCTGAGGGATGTAATGTCTAACCTTAATAATAGTCCTAGTAAGGACTGCTTTGGTTTAAATATTAGGATACTCAAGACTATAAAAATATTATAATATACCCGCTAACTAAAATTATTAACAACTGTAAAAAATTAGCAGTTTTTCCCGAATATTTGAAATTGGCTCGTGTGGTGCCAGTTTTTAAGAAGGGAGCCTGCGATGATGTTGCTAACTACATGCCAATGTCAATTGTGCCACTATTTAGTAAGATCTTTGAGAGTGCTTTAAAAAATCAGATGTGTGACTATCTTGAAGACCAGTGTTTGTTCGATCCATGTCAGTTTGGTTTTCGTTGCAACATGTCAACTAGAGCTGCCATAAACCATCTAACTTCGTACATTCAAGAGTGTTTTGAGTCCGGGTCTCTTTCTTTGATTTAACAAAAGCTTTCGACTGCGTGTCCCATGATCTGTTGATACAAAAGCTTTATAAATATAACTTTAACGATTGCACAGTCAATCTTATTAAATCTTACTTATCAAATCGTTTCCAATATGTAACATTTGGTGGTGAGACATCAAGCCCGAGTCCAGTCATTCACGGTGTGCCCCAAGGCTCAGTTCTTGGGCCGTTGTTGTTTCTTTTATATGTGAATGATATTAGCACATGTGTTTCAAATGAGGGTACAGCTATTATTTTGTTTGCTGATGACACAACGGCACTCGAGAGAGCGGATGATTTGATAAATCTTAGTCGACAAATAGAGAGCACGCGGTCGGATATTCAGCAATGGTTTACTGCTAACAAATTAATTCTCAATGAGACCAAAACCCAGACAATGGATTTTTCACTGAGGGCTTTGAATCTAAGTGAATCGGCTGTAAGGTTCTTGGGCGTATATCTTGACCCTAAACTGACATGGAAGCAACATGCTGAACATCTTATAAGTATTTTAAGCAGAAATACATTTATATTATGTAATCTGAAAAACCTAGTATCTAATGATGTTCTTGCGAAGGCTTACTATGGTCATATCCACTCACATCTTAGCTACGCTGTCCTGTGTTGGGGACATTCATCGCATGCTTCCGTGGTATTTGCCATACAAAGGCGTTGTATAAGGATCGTGTCTGGTCTGGGGTTCAGAGAATGTTGTAGGGCCAGTTTTATCTCCCTTGGCATCCTTACTTTGCCATCTATTTATATCATGAATTGCCTTATGCATATCAAAAAGAACGCCGATAGGTATAACTGTAATAGTGATTACCACAACTATAACACCAGGGGCAGGAATTGTTTTACTTTAACTTATAGTGGAACTGCTAGAGCTAGAGATGGTGGGAGCCACTATGGGCTGAAATTTTTTAATGTGCTTCCTAATGTTGTTAAAAACCTTGGTACACAGCAGTTTAAGTCCAAAATGAAAAACTATCTGAAGATAAAAGCTTTCTACAGTATTGAAGAGTTTCTTTTAAATAATTTCAATGATTTAAAATGACAGAGAAGCACAGATGATTTCCTCAATGTACTTGTTTTGTTTGTAAACTTGACTTGTTGCAAAAATTTTGTTTTTTTTAATAATTTTAGACTGATTTGTTGTTGTCTACTTAATGTTTTACTATATTGTGTAGTTTTATTTTGACTTGTGAAAATACTTTTTGTATGTATATCACGAATAAACATTATTTAGACTTACAAGCCAAACGGCTTCGCACTCCCTCCAGGGAATATTCACTCATACCAGGTACACAAAGGTACCAGAAGTATGAAGCTCTGTGGGAACCCTTTCCATGTTATCGGGTCCTAGGTGACGTGGTCTGCTGTATTTCCCATGAACTTTCGGACGGTTCGCGCGGTTGCTAGGAGAGTTGCTTTCTGCATCGGTTTATACAGATGCTCACTAAGACCCAGTCCCTTGATGTTCTGCAGGAGGTTCTTTGGTATCACTCCAGTTGTTGAGAGTATTATGGGAATCGTTTGGACGCTGTTCATTGCCCATTGTCTTCGGATTTGCACCTCCAGATCTCTGTATTTGGCGATCTTCTCGTTGTATTTTGGTCTTAGGTTGTTGTTGTTAGGTACAGCGATGTCGATTAGTGTAGTTCGCCTAGAAATTTTATCTATTAGTATAATATCTGGTCTATTATGAGCATCTGTTTGATCCGTCAGAACCGTTCGGTCCCAATATAACTTGAACTGGTTGTTCTCAAGAATAGGCTCTGGATTGTATTTGTAATAAGGCACTCCTCCTACCTGTAATAGGTTCAATTTTTCTGCTAACTCTTTGTGGAGTATCTTAGCGGCTGAGTCGTGTCTTTCCTTATACTCGGTTGCGGCAAACGCTTGGCATCCTCCAGTTATGTGCTGGACCGTCTCCGATGATCGACAGCCATATCTGCACTGGTCATTCTCTATTGAGGGATCTCTAATGATGAACTTCCGGTAGTTCTTCGTCGGAATAACCTGGTCTTGGATAGCCAACAAGAAGCCCTCCGTTTCCGGAAACATCTGTCCTGAAATCAACCAGTAGTTCGACGCTGAGTTGTCGACATTGTCCTGATTGACCTCATTTGGATGCCGTCCATGAAGTGGCTTCCGTAGCCAGGTTTGTAACTTCTCTTGGTCTGTTTGGTGGTGAGAAGCAATATCTTGTTCCCTCAACTGTAGCGGTGTCGAATCGTCTGCCTCGCATATTGCTCGATGAAGTGTGGAAGAGTCCGCTAACCTGTGGAAATATGAACGTAAGTTTATTATTTGTTGATCGAGCTGTTTACCAATATCCACCAATCCTCTTCCTCCCTGGTGTCTTGGAAGCATTGTACGTTCAATGGCACTCCGAGGGTGATGTTTTTGTGCTTTTGTTAGGAGTGTCCTTATTTTTCTTTGCAGGTTTTGGATGTCCGTCCTGCTCCATTTTACAATTCCAAAGGAGTAGCTCAGCGCTGAGCAAGCATACGTGTTGAGCGCCTTAAACAAATTTCTACTATTTAAATTAGTTCGTAGTACCCGCCTTACCCTCCTGACAAATTCGGTTGTCAATTCAGCTTTCATAGTGCCATGGTCAATTCTTTTAGCCTGTTTCATACCTAGATATTTGTATGTTTGGTCTTCCTCCATTGCAGCTATAGTTTCACCGTTCTGCATTTCAAAAGCCCCCGGTTGTATCTTCCCTTTAACGATGTTCAAAATACGGCACTTGTCAAGTCCAAATTGCATTCCGATATCCCCGGAGAACTCCTCCACAATTTTAAGCATTTGTTCCAGCTGGTTTCTGGTAGCAGCCATCAGTTTAAGATCATCCATGTATAGAAGATGATTCACTCTGACTACCTCTTCGTTGTTATTTCTAACACTAAAGCCGTATCTGGTGGAGTTCAAACGGCGTGATAGTGGGTTCATTGCAAGGCAGAACCACAATGGGCTAAGTGAATCGCCCTGAAATATTCCTCTTCGTATCGGAATGGTGTTAGTTTCGATGGTGTCGCTGGATGGCACTTGCAATTGGATCCTAGTTCTCCAGGTTGACATGATGCGTTCTAAAAAGGAAACAAAATTATTATCGACCCTGTACATTCTCAATATAGTTTTGAGCCACTCATGTGGCACCGAGTCGAAGGCCTTCTTATAATCCACGTAGGCAGCAAAGAGGTTTCTTCGGTTGGTACAGGCTTGGTTACATATGACAGAGTCAACAATCAATTGTTCCTTGCATCCCATTGCTCCCCTCGTGCATCCTTTCTGTTGAGTTGCAATGATGTTATTTTGCTCACAGTGTGCATAGATGCGTTGGGTCAAGCAGGAGGTGATCACCTTATACAGTGTGGGTAGGCAGGTAATCGGCCTATACTTAGCTGGGTCATGTGTGTTATGTTGGTCCTTTGGTAGGAGGTACGTAATACCTTCGGTCAAGAACAATGGCATTTTTGCTGGGTTAAGAAAAACATCATTAATAAGATCAGCCAGCTGATGGTGCATACACCATAATTTTTTGAGCCAGTAGTTCTGGATCCCGTCGAGACCTGGAGCTTTCCAGTTATGGGATTCCTTGATTATTCTTGAAATTTCTTCGGTGGTAAATGGCTCAAACTGCATCTGGCTGTAATCTTGGCAGATTTGGTGTTCTTCATTGATCCAGCCAGCTGCGATGTTACAATCGGCTGGTGTGGAAAGTTGGTTTCCCCAGAACTCTTCTACCTGCTCTCTATTGGGATATCTATTATCTGCTATATTAGGTGGAGAGTTTAGCTTACGGTAGAAAGTCTTTTCTGATCGTTGGAAGAGCGCATTGTCTCGTTTTCGGTTATTGCTGGTCTTGTACCTCTTTAGCCGTCCTGCAATAACAGAGAGCTTCTGTTTCAGCGAGTCAAGGCATTGTTGAGCAGTGACATTCGCTGGATCTTGTCGCGAATGATATCGGACACGATTCATGATTTCTTCAACTCGCCTTTGCAGTCGACTAGTTCTTGTGCCCCTGATGTACTCCGTCAGCTGTCCTATATCTATTCGAAGATTTTCTATTTTCTTGTTTAGACGTCTTTCCCATGGTGGTATGTTGGGTTCTGTCCTTGCTGATCGACGCTCTGTTGTAACTTTAATTTCCAGAGCTCTAGCTATAGCAGTCGCGGCACAGTAGATGGTCATATGTAAGGACTCCAGAGTGTAGGCATCTGAAACATAAGCTGGTAAAATCCGATTGTTCATGATGTCTAACATGGCACCCAGTTTTTTGGATGAATTAATTTTTGGCAGTGCCGGTCTTCTTAACGGATTGCTTCCATCATACTCCAAAACCGCAGCACTCATTTCCGTTGACAATTTTTGATAAAAGAGTTCAGTGTTGTCCTGTTGGGCTTCGTCATTTAGCTGTTCCTGTTGTTCTTGCACCTCAGGTTCCGGTTGTGGCTCAGGTTCAGCAATCGGATTGTTGTTATTGTCAGTGCCTCTGATCTCACGTTCAATTTCCTCTTTGATGATATTAAGCCGAGCTTCAGGAATTAGGCTGTTTCGGAGAATAACTCTATATTGGTCAGCTATTCTCTGCTGGGACACTTGCATGTGTGGGTACTCCCTGCAAAATTCGGCATGTAGTTGTTGTCTGTAGCCGATCATTTCTCGTCCCAGTTGAGTCACCCTATAAAAAATGCGCATTATTGTCTAGTTCATGGACACAGTCCATTTCATGCGCTGTCTTGGTCGTCCCGCTTGAGTAAGAGCTTGTTGGGGTTCCTGCACAGCATCTTCGGCGGGTAGAGCTCTTGGAGTTATCTGACCCTCGTGTTGATGTAGTTGTTGTTGCCTGTCCACAGCGATGTCAGCTCTCATGTCGTTGTCTGGTTGTTCTTGAGTCTCTGGGTCTGGCTGTGGCGCAGGTTCTGGGGTTTGTTCATTGATATCATCGGTACTTCTTCTCTCTCGTTCTATTTCCGCTTTGATGATGTTAAGTCGCGCTTCTGAGATTAGTTGATTTCGGAGAATAGCTCTGTATTGATCTGCTATTCTCTGTTGTGACACTTGTAGGTGTGGATATTTCCTACAAAATTCGGCATGAAGCTGTTGTCTATAGCCGATCGTTTCTCGTCCTAGTTCAGTCACCCTATAAAAAATGCGCATTACTGTTTCATTCATGGATGTTGTCCATTTCATGCGCTGTCTCGGAAGTCCCGCCTGAGTGAGCGCTGGCTGAGGTTCCTGCGCAGCACCTTCGGAGGGTGGAGGTCTCGTTGTTGTTTGGCTCCCATGCTGTTGTTGGGCTGTAGCTTCTTGTGCGACAGGGGTTCGCCTCCTTAACACTCTGCCACTTGAAGTTTGTGATGTCGAAATGTTGCTCCCCCCAGAATCCATGGAGCAGACCGCTTCTGCGGTGTGGGATTGTGGACCATGGGTCCTACCCACCTGGGGTACATTATGTTTTGCAGTCGACATTTCATTATTTAAAAATTCTCCCCATTTAATCGCCTCCTACGATTGGTTGAGGGAAACCCTGGATCTATTCGTTGCCGGGTCCAGTCGGAAAGCTGAAAGAAAGTGGCTCCTAAGGAATTATGTAGGAATTGAGTGTAAGTGGGTCAGGGCAGAGGAAGGTTTAAAAGGTAAAGAAAGGAAATGGTTAAAGGTCAGCGGATAACTGGCGTTGCTGGCTGTACTGTCTACGCATTACAGTAGCGACAAGTATACTGCTGGGTGCAGCACACTGCCGGCCAGACAGATATATAAACATTATTATTATTATTATTATTATTATTATTGTAAAATACGATTCGCGTATTTGCCAAAACATCAGGGGTTATATCCCTATTAGCCCTTTCTATCATGTCCTCACAAAACACAATACGTGTTTCCTGATCTTTCGGAAAAATTTCTTGAGTTATTCGCAATTTGTAACAGCGATATTTGTTCCGCTTTAAAATATTCCAAACTGATCGAGTGTTCATATCAAGTTTTTCGGCAATTATGGTACTATTGCAAGGAAAATTAATTTCTGCTAAACTACAAACGCCAGTCTCCCGATTTGCTCGTTCTTCAGTAATTTGAGGAACCGGCTGCTCCTCATTATTATCAGTGCATTTTTTACAAATTTTTAGACAACCGGTTGTGTCACATTTTTTAATAATTTCCGAAATTCTAAATTTTCAAGGAACAGGATGATTTTCGCACGTAAACTCAAATCTTCCGATTATTTACCAGAATAGTACCACTCTTCGATCATACTCTAGATATAAACAACAATAGATTTGTCTGAAGGCTATTTATGGTCGGTGGGGGAGACGCTTTTTTGATGTTTGACAGACATAAACATATTTACATATCTTGTCTTTCAGTTTAATTGCTTGTCGTGAGTTTTTTCGGTGTTTTTAAGTGTTAGAAATTACTATAAATGCGAAGTTTACAATTAATATTAACAAAAAGAGGATTTAAAAATTTATTTTTATCGGTAAATATTGTTAGATTGTTTACATATTGAAAATAACAATAATAAAAATTTAGGCAACCATATATTCATACTTTGTTTTCAGAATTGACGTACCCAGGGGTATGTTCGAAGGACGTACCGATGATACTCGTTTAAATAATGCAATTAGAAAAGGATAGCATAAAATCGGCATGTCTGTACCAAGAAATTCAATATCTACTGTTTATCAACACTTTTTGAAATATAAATAAAAATATTATTACGTTATTCAGCGTTCAAACAACCGGGCCCTAGTTCTGACGTTATGCTACTTCTACAGGGGTATGTTCGAAGGTACCACTTAATAATCTGCTCTTTTTGTTTCGTGGAATAAACTACCATTGTAACAAAACAATTTGGCGCGAAACACGGTACTTACGCTTCGACGGCCTGAATGAAAGCAAATAACTTGGAATCCTCTTGTTGTGCTAGGGCGTGGCGTATGCTGCCACCCGCTCTCACCGCGCTAGCATTGTATTACCCCTCACCCTAGGGCCAAACTGGTAATTTACAGGTATGTCGATGCTTTCGACTGTCTCATTCTGATTTGATGAATAATATAGTATTTTCTTTATCTTACTTAAGAAACGTCAAGGTTCCAGTTTGAATTTTCCAGACCTGTATATTTAAATCTGTTGACGATCTGTAACAATAACAATAATCCAAAATTAATGTCACATCTTTGTTTACTGAGTATCACTATCATATCAATTATTTTCTCTCATGAAATAACCAATCTCATCCAATGCAAAAATCTAACTGAAGTAAATAAAATCTAGTGTTTGTTTAAACTTATATGGGATGGGCGTTGTTTTCACAAGAGCGTCCCAACACAACTGCGTACAATTTCACTTCATAAAGTGAACTTGACGACTGACTGAGCACACATTCAACAAACGTCACAAAAGTAACGATATGGCGGTGAACGAATTTAGTGCACTCACTCATTAAGTTACGTACGAGCATCAAGTAATTCCTCATTAAGCTAACAGATGGCGCTCTCAATGATAGAGTACGTGAAGCGAATAAAGTATATTATGACCTTTTGAAAATAAAATTATTACAATACAATTTGGACAAACGTGTCTCGATTCTTGATCCGAAAGTCCCAGAACCCGAGACAATTAAATTTAGAGAAAGTCCCGGGACTTCGAGGCTTAAGACGTCCCGGGACCCAAACCTTAATAACGTATTTCACGGAAAAATATTTTATTTTTTTGATTATTTTCACTGCATCATTTTGAATGGAATCCATGTATTTGTTTTAAAGAAAACGTGTTTAATAACAAACAAAGAGAAAGGAAATACTGCACAAGAATGTGGCATAGATAATAAAGTCTATTCTAATCCCATTTTCAGCGGTAAAATCTCCTTCTAAAATCTAGTACACAAATTAAATAACATCCCGTATTTATCACCTCGTACTACTCATTCATTGCATTGAAAGTGTAGTAATGAAATAGAACTGACCTTTTCCATAAATCCACGAAACAGTTTGAAGCATATGTACGCAAGAACAGTGCCTACTACGATTTATTATATTTGATGTTCATTAGATCACGAATTTATAATAAGCCAGTCGAGTTGGCCTTGCTTTGTTTCAGTTGAAATTTATTCGCTGTCAATTTGCGTGAATTACCGTAAAACAAGCATGTAATGTGTGATGGTGTGTGACAAGGTGATGAGAGGACATGTTTTTAAGTGAAGTTAGCTTATTATATCGACTGCCGAATGAGTGCGATATAGCAACGTAACTTATTGCTAGTTTACATTCATTGTTAGTTTTAAAAATAAATCGGAGAATAAAACCTGTTGTTTAATAAAATGATTTTTCATTATTTCGTGTTTTAGAAAGTGTTTTGCAACAAAAAATGAGTTTTGTTAAATTAGACCATCGCAGTGTCATTACAGGAACATAATTCTTTTAAATCTATCTGGGAGCTAAAATAAGGAGTTTCAGTTTTATCAAGGTAATGATCTCGTGCATTGTAGGAAAAATAATAATTATTGATTGCCTTATAAGATTCCAAACACCGCCGTAGAATTCTGATCTTAATATAATAGAAAAGTTTTGACATCAATTGAAATATTTCCGGTAAATATATTGTGAAAATTAAGTTTGATCTATTCAATACTAAACAAATAGTACGGACACATTAACAACACGTGTCGTGTTAACATATGTTAACATCCCACATCAGAATATGACACATCAGGTACGCTTGACCATTGGCGTAACTAAGGGTATGTGCGCCCCCCGCAGATTTTTGAATACGCCCTTCTATTTTGCACCCGTGTTGATCCTTCGCATTTATTAATTTTCATCAAGGGATTTGAGGGCGCCTCTGGATTGGCTGCGCCCCCCCCCCACACCGCGGAGTCTGCAGGGTCGTTATTTACGCCACTGTGCTGGACATATTACTCTGATGCGATACAGTAATATGTTACAAACCTTCTGATGTTCTGAACGCATTTGTATGAAAACTAAGAAGAAGGAAATTATCTGGTGTCCTTCTTACCCATTTTGTATCTGTTTCTATAAACATAATGGAGAATCTGCGCAAAGAAATAGATCAGTTAGATGAAGAGAAGGATATGATAGTTGCTTCTGCGGTATTATAACACCTAGCCCCTCTTTTATCTCTTTTTTTTCATATAGTTTTTCCAACTTCCCTAGGGGCTAGAGCGTTATCTTTTAATAAAGGAGAGGGGGACGAGGTCTTAGAGTACTTACTACTGCTTTGAACTTCTTTATAAACTCTTTTCTTACCATTAAAACATTGATAGCCTTTTTGATTAAGTTTTATTAAAATTATGTACGAGCAGCACTAGTTTACTAAAAAAAAATCAATGATAATTTAACTTAATTTTTATCTTTTTATAATATTTTGCGTTATTTTTATCAACCCGCCAAAGACTAGCACTTCTCACGAGATGGAAAACATGTTCAACTACAATGCCCAAATAATGTGGGAACTGCTTATTTCAATTACAAAATCATCCCACAAACCAATTGAACTAGCCCAGGAGTTAATAAAATAATATGATGTTTTCATAACGGTCTTTGTATTTTATTGAACGAGTTTGTGTAACGTTTTGATATAACTTTGATCAACTCATTGATGATTCTAGCCTAGGAAACTGTGCATTGGACGCCTCCGGCACAGGCAACGCAATATGTCTCTGGCAAGTAGATATTATCCATAAAGGCAGGTGTAATTATTTTATCAAGTGAAGTACGCGACACAGCCAATGCATTAGTTATACATTACTAATATCTTAAATAAAAAATATATTTTTTGCGATGAAAATTTTCAAATTTTTACTTTTAAACTGATAATTGGATTTTGAGGCTTTCATAACATACATAAAATGACAAATAAAAGAGCGGTGACAACTATACACTGAAACCTATTGCTAATAGAGAGAAATTCAATAATTGAATTTTGCCCTATCTCTTAGGAGCTTCTTGTCTTTAACGCTGTCAAAACCTTCAAAGTACGTATACCGTTTAAAATGTCAAATTTTACAATGACATTATCAGATGCTATTGAGCAACACCAGTGTTACCAGTTTCCGAAATTTAAATAACTACCATCGTATTACAAACCATGAACTGTCGACAAAATATTGATCTGACTGTACAGGGTGAGTCAACGATTGGATGAAGTAGGTTTGTGCCTTTTCGGTGAAATTAACAAAGAAACTATATTTATTGTTTGATACAGTTTATTTTTACGCAGATTTTAAAAATATTTAGGACTCTACAGGGTGAGCCAAAAAACTAGGACAGCATAAAGTTGTATTTTTTTAAATAGAACTATATACGAATCGTATTTTCGATTTAGCTTATAATTTTAAATCTTTTTTACTAAGGGTTTACTATAACAAAACTTTATAGTTTCTGAGATAATTAAGTTTAAAGAAAAAAAGTTACATTTTCAAGCATCAATTCAATCCTAAATAACGTTTTCAATTTTGTGACAAATATATTCAAATTTGGAATTTAGCAAGGCCAAGGACAAGTTAACATAATTTTTACCTAATATTTGCAATAAAAGCTACAGGGTGTTGAACACATCGGCTCAAATTTGAACAAGTTTAAATGAATAAATATCTTTTTTTTTAAATAGTACACCCTGTATATTTTCATGTTATTTAATAGAGTAATAAAAACCCTAAAAGTTTTGTTCAATATATCCTATACTTATTTATAATAGTTTTTGAGATATTTCAGTTTTTCTTATTTTCCATACTTTTTTACAGAAATAGTCTTCATTATCATAGTAGCCATGTAAAATAATAAAAAGAAACTACAGAAACAAACAGAATGTGGTTAAATATGATGAAATACATTATTCGTTATATTACAACGGCAATAGTTTAATTAAACATAATGTGAAAAAATTAACACAACAATAACGACAAGGCAAATACATATTTACTTTTATACTAAATTGAAACAAAAAAATTACCTATTAAATACTGAGATTAATTATTTCTTTTTAATAAGTGTTCGAATAAACAACCCTCTTGTGCAATGCACAAATTTAGTATTTTTTGCAGATTTTCTCGGACCCTGGACAAAATTAGTGGCGTTATTGTTCTACAGGTATCCCTAATCCTGTTTCGCATATCTTCCACTGTTGTTGGTGGATTAACATACACCTTATTTTTAATATAACCCCATAGGAAGAAATCTAATGGGGTGATGTCGCAAGACCTTGGTGGCCACTCAATGAAACCCCCACGTCCAATCCATTTTTGCGGATATCGTTGGTCCAAAAACGCACGAACTTCACGATGGTAATGCGAAGGCGCACCATCGTGCTGGAACCACATACTGTCGAGCTCATCCCTATCGAGACCTTGAAGCAGTTGGGGTAGTTCTTCTTGTAGAAAGTTCAGGTAACTATGGCCATTTAGTGGTTCATTAAAAAAGTGGGGTCCAATAATTCGATTATGATGAATACCACACCAAACATTTAATGACCAGTGGTTTTGATGTTGCACCTCTCTAATCCAAAATGGGTTTTCTGTGGCATAATAATGCATGTTGCGTCTATTTACGGCACCGTTACTTCTAAAAGTAACTTCATCACTAAACATTACCTTGCATAATAAATTTGGATTTAATTGAATCTCCGCATTTATTGTACGACAAAAGTTTACACGACTTTCAAAATCCTGTCCATGCAATTTTTGGTGTAATTCCATGTGATATGGATGATACCTACATTTCTTGGTAGTACGATTAGCGGTGGATTGTGATGTTTCACATAATGCTACTAACTAACGGCTACCAATATAAGGATTGTCCTGAACATTTAACAATACTTGTAGTTCTTTTTCTTCATTAGTTACTGGTTTGTTGACTACTTTACGTTTTGGATAATCAACAGTACCAGAAGAATCAAATCTTTGCATTAAGTTTTGAAAAGTATGGGTATTAGGCTGGCGTCGATCAGGATACTTCATTTTGTAAATTCTTTGAGCAAGAAGGCAATTTTTTTGAGCCTCTCCTATTGTATGAATCATATCTATTAACTCATTCTTTGGAAAATTCATTTTACAATATAAGATGAATGCAAAAAAAAAACCAAACTACACTACATAAAAACCAAAAGAGGCGATTGCGGTTATAAATTTGACACACAGAAAAATGTTCTTTTACATTGTTTTTGCCATGGCTACTATGATAATGAAGACTATTTCTGTAAAAAAGTATGGAAAATAAGAAAAACTGAAATATCTCAAAAACTATTATAAATAGGTATAGGATATATTGATCAAAACTTTTAGGGTTTTTATTACTCTATTAAATAACATGAAAATATACAGGGTGTACCATTTAAAAAAAAAAGATATTTATTCATTTAAACTTGTTCAAATTTGAGCCGATGTGTTCAACAACCTGTAGCTTTTATTGCAAATATTAGGTAAAAATTATGTTAACTTGTCCTTGGCCTTGCTAAATTCCAAATTTGAATATATTTGTCACAAAATTGAAAACGTTATTTAGGATTGAATTGATGCTTGAAAATGTGACTTTTTTTCTTTAAACTTAATTATCTCAGAAACTATAAAGTTTTGTTATAGTAAACCCTTAATAAAAAAGATTTAAAATTATAAGCTAAATCGAAAATACGATTCGTATATAGGGTGTTCTATTAAAAAAAATACAACTTTATGCTGTCCTAGTTTTTTGGCTCACCCTGTAGAGTCCTAAATATTTTTAAAATCTGCGTAAAAATAAACTGTATCAAAAAATAAATATAGTTTCTTTGTTAATTTCACCGAAAAGGCACAAACCTACTTCATCCAATCTTTGACTCACCCTGTACTATTAAAAATCAACTTATTTTTGTATAAGTGTACGAGTTTCATTTGTATCTCGGAAACAAAGTTTTGTTAATTTGCATAAATCAAAATTAACAATATTTCTGATGAAATAAAACACATCTGTTATGAATATTACTTTTAATTTATTTCTTAAAAGTAAAGGACATATACACAGCGACAATTCACATTTTCCTTCTTTCTACTTTAATACATTTTTCTTTTATAAATTACAAAATATCAGCGCAGTGTTAGGAATATTTAAAACAGTAAAAAGATCAACAACGTATGTAAATTTCTTAAGAAAGTTTTAGGTTATGTTAGTACTTTTTCTTACACTTTTTACAATATACTCGTTTTTAATGATCAATAAGCCAAAAATCTCAAGTTTTTATTAAGAATTTTGAAGATTCACCCTCCATTTCTTATCTAACATTATCACTATGTTTTTCCTATCTTTGTGACAAAAGATATAGAAAAAAGCTGACGAAAATATCCAAACGGACAAAATTATTATAAACGTTTCAGAAACTAAAAGAAGATAGTTACAAGGTTCTCTTTTTTCGAAATTAAGACCTTCTAACCTAAAACTCTTCTTAAAAATCATTTTTAGGGCTGATATTAATATTATTATTTAATTAACAAAAAGCTATTTTACACATTTCATTGCCATTTTTAATATTTACACCACAAAATATTCCATTTCCCAATTTTCGAGTATTCTAAATTTCAAAAAGTTTTCAAAAAAGGCATTTTTGAAAAGTTTACGAAATTTTTCTTTGGCAAACAGAAAAAATTTTGAATTGTATCTAATAATATTATAGTACAAATTTTGTTTTTATTTATTATCGTACATTTATTACATCTTTTTTTCAAAACACAAAAAAAACAATATTTACAAAATTTTCACAGGTATTAGGTATTTCTAAAATAAATATACAAGTTATTTAAATAAAAGGAACATTTTCTATTAAATTCCACAGATATATGCTAGTACAGTCTAAATAACTTTTACTATTAAAAAGAAACAGAATTTCCTATATCTCCGATTTTTTTTAATCTGCTCAACGGCCTTACTGCTAGATATAGTAGGCTGATTTAACAAGAAAGCCCTCCTATATGTTTAACAAGGCCGTTGTACAAAAATAAAATATCGCAGATATAAATATTTAAAAAAAATAAATAAGTTTTATCATGAAAAGCACCAACAAAAATGAAAGATTGTTTGATTTTTTTTTGTTTTTATTATTACTAAATATTTCTTTACATATAAATGTTTGTACTTTTGCAATAAGCTTAATTTTTATATCATGAAAAGCACTTAGAGGTTATATATAGATTTTTGTTTTTAGTAATAAAGCTACGTTTTTCCATAGGACGTTTCACTTATTGTGTTAAGTTAGATATAAATAGGGTAAAAATTGGAGCTAGCAGTAGAAAACTGAACTAATTAATGTGATAACCAGTGGTTCCCAGATTCTTTTTTATTTTGCCACCGATTTCGCAACTTAAAACTATATTTTCAAATCAATGAACTGAAACTAGGCTTACAAATATGATAGCATGACGTAGAGCTTTGTTTCCTATTTCATGTTACTTTTTGAATTTCTGCCCGATTTTTAGCCTTTTTTTTTTGTAGAAATACAGCTGTATGTGATATATTGTTTTTTCTTTGAAACATTTTTTGAAAATATTCGAAAGAGTCATGCATAAAGGCTCCCCAATGACAGTTTTTATGTATTGTAGTGATGCAAGGCAAGTTATTTTAAGCATACATTTAAGTTTTGAATTTGTTTCTATTTATTATGTAAATTAGATAATGTTTTAATAGGTTTTAGTTTTTAAGCTTGAAGATGCAGTTTAAAGCTGCGTACTTTATGCCAAAATGACTGAATTACTACCCTAAAGTGATACTATTGCACTAAACGTAACTAATAATTAAAGCTTGGTAAGTTTAAAAGTAACAAATAATTGTTTTGAAGTAAGAGTACTATGTGAAACGCACTATAGAATTACACGAGTAGGTTTGGTACAATATCTGCCTATTTTTCAAAATTTTAATTTAAAATTTCGAAAAATATAAGTTTAGGTTTTAATACAGAGTGTTTTTTTTTTTTGATCTGGCTTGCGAAACTGATCCTTGTTAGGATACTAAATATGTAATTTTTCAATGATTAAATCATTTATTTTTGATTAAATCAAGCCAGACAAATAAATTACTCTGCATGTTCTTATAAAACTTTTTAGTAGTACATAATTATAGGTTTGTAGATATGAGAAATCATATACACTTTAAAAATAAGGAAGGTTCACTGGTACAGAATTCCTATGAATAGAGAGCTTCAGTTACTAAGGAAATCTTTGCACTGACTCCGTTAATATTTATTTCCTATTTTTGACGTTTAGCCCAATAAGCAAAAAATAAATAAAAAAATGATCGTTTACTTTAACGTATCAGTGCGAAAATTCCCTAATGTGAGCGATATTTTTTTCTAGTATTGCAAACAAATCCCGGGTTTGAGGTTAATACGAAATTATTAGATCATTTTAGATGTTCTTTACACAATGCGATATACTTTTCTCTATGCCAAGGAATTTTTGGGAAATTTGGCAAGATCGCATGATAAATTTATAGAATTATCACTCGTAGCAAAAGTTTAACTCTCGAATCCCATCAAAGAGGGAATTAAAAAAAATTCAGGAAGAAAGAAATTGTTTTAAAAAGCAAAACTGAGTAATCCACTGAAATAAGAAGAAAATTAGAAAATAAAGGTCTTAAGTTTGTATCAAAACATCTAATTTATTTCGTATAACCTCTAACAAGAAAACACGGCCAAAAATCATTCTTCATCACACACGCTTTCCTGTAAACACATTCTCTCTCAAAGCAGTTAACATTTATCACCAAAAATCAACCAAAAAATCACTGTTACTATTATTTATCACCATTATTTTCACCAATAAGTTCACTGGTTTTATGTTTTACGTCAAGTCCATTCACCATTTTTTCTATACTTTTTAGATCGCTGGGTGAACTAGCTGTTTCAGGTTTTGGTGACACTGTGCTCGATCTGATAGGAGGAGATAATGAAGTGCTTCGAATTTTGGTGCTGTTTGGTGAATTGCTGAGACTTCGTGTGTGGGAACTTGGAGTGACCGTCTCAAACGCGCTCCCGAGAGGAGACGAGTTCATTCCTCCAGAAGTCGAGGTGGGAAGTGTGTAGGGAGTAAACCTGTGACCTCCTTTAAGATGGTTGTGGATTGGTGAGGTGGGTGACAGGTGGTGATTGTGAGGATTAGGGTGAGCTAAATTTTGATAATGGCTGAACAATGCCGGATGTTGAGCTGCTAACGCCAACTGAGCATTAAATAGAAAGCTTGGATTCATACTGGCAGGCGAATGCCCTCCAGTAAATAAACTTAAAGGAGGGGCGAAAGGATTTGGTCCTCCAGCGCCAGGATATATTCCCGGAGGGTAAAAGTAAGGTAGTAAATGTGGGGGTGGGTGGATTGGAGGACCGACACTAATATTTGGAGAAGGGTATTCTCCGCTGGAGCTCGATGGACCCGCGGCGGAATCTTTTGGTGATGACGGGCGTGGTCGGAACGCTGTACTTCCTGGTGACTCGCTGCAAGAGGATTCGGAACCGCTGTCGTCGTGAAGGCGACGACGAACAGATTCATCTTCAGCACCTGAAATAACAAAGACCAATTATTATATAATAAAAGTAAAATTTAATAAAAATGTTATAAAAGGAATTCTTCAAACTACTCACCACTATGATTTAAACTCGAAGCCACTGGCGTGGACGCACTCAAACTAGGCCTAGGACTATCCGCCGTCCCAACTACGTCCAGTTCGCTATCGTCCGTTTTCGATACCGTACTGCTGTCAGCTGACATCCTGGCGGGGAGGGGATGCGAAATTTTATCGTCCGTGTGCCGTTGTGCCAACATCGCTTGTCTGTAACAATTTTAGAAATAATACTTATAAAATTTGATGTTCAAACAAAAAATAAGTAGTTAAATATAAAAGAAAAGTGTATTAAAAATATTGATTAATGTGTGGAGCATTCTCTGTCAAATCAGTCACTTCCCTGCCCGTTTCAATTATTGAGATAAATAATTGATTTGCAGATTAAAAGTATTCGTGAAACTTCTACTTTCAAATGCAAAGTGGTGATTTTGATAAATGGCGTCGCTGCAGGAGTAGACAATGCATTTATACTACATAAAAATAAATATAAATTTATGAAAAAATATTTTAAAACGTTATGGATATTACAATTTATTAGTTTAATAATGTTTTCAAGGTCGCTGACAACGATTCTAAAGTTAAAATTTGAAAATCCAAGATGGCAGCCAAAAAGTTCGAAATTTCATTTTGTTGACGAAGCACAATGAAAACGGGGCCCGGGGGGTTCTTGAGATCGCTGTTCACGAATCAGAGGTTGAAATTTGAAAATTAAAGATGGCGAATTCAAGATGGCGATAAAAAAACTAGAAATTTGATTTCGGCGATGAAATGTGATGAGAATGTCATTTATGTGGCTTTTAGAATTATTTATAATCAGATATATTCTATTTTTAGGATAATAACTTTATTTGATTTAAATATTTGTTAACTCTTCTATTTTTTAATGCTGCATTGTATAATTGGATTTTCAAAATGGCGGATTTGACGGCATCAAAAAGTATAAAAAATATATATAAAAAACGTAGTATAACCCTAAGAACATTTTCAAAATTATTAAGCATCGAGATGAAGGTATAATGGAATGGTGTTATATGACGGCGTGAGATATTGGAGATTTGGTAATAAGTTAAGAAACCATGGACAAAATGGCTGCTTAATGGCCGTTACAAGAAAATAACTGCTAATTTTAACCTCTTATTTTTAATTCACTTCTTATTAAACCATAATTTTAACTCCTGCAATTCACTTCTCAAATATTTTTAAACTTGCCGATTATAAATCTAGCTTTTTAAAAGTTCAAGATGGTGAATTCAAATGACCGCTGGAAAGTGTAAAATTTTATGTCATAAACGTATGATTTGGCTTTGCAATTAGGGTTTTTGGAGTCTCTGATTACGATTATAGAGTTATAACTTTAAAATTTTTACATACAAATGGTGGATTCAAAATAGCAAAACTAAATTTTTAAAAAAACTATATTTTACTGTGATAACTGGTTTAGGAGTTTTTTTGGGTAGTAGATTTATAATCGGCGACCTCAAAAACATTTGAGAAGTGTGATGGAAGAGCTAAAATTATATTTTTATAAAAAAATGGCATAAAAATACATTCAGTGAAGCAAATTTTTTTTTTGGCGGCCATTGTTGCTCTGCCGTTAGGAAACACAAATATACCATACTGCGTTAAAAAATAGAAGAAGTAACGAACATTTTAAGCTCAATAAAGAACCACACAGATTAACAAAGTTTATAAAAGAACCGTCATATGGTGGCGCGACGGTGAATTAAAACAGAAATATGTAAAATCGAGTACACGAAACGCGCTGCCCAAAGGATAGGGGTCGCATTTTTCGGTACTGGCAAGTAAGCCTACCGCTCATTTTAGCAGTCAAAGCCACGTGCAGCACCAAACGATCCCACCATGAGAGCATCGTTTAGCGTGTTTCAAAGCCAAACAAGTAAATAAATAAGTAGATAAGTTTTTGTCCGTGTAATTTAAAATAAAATAGAATAAAATATTGGCGAAGCGGACGAGAAAATTTGTCAATCTACATAATTCTCGTGTTAAAAACACGGACAAAAACTTATCTACTTATTTATTTACTTATTTGGCTTTGAAACACGCTAAACGATGCTCTCATGGTGGGATCGTTTGGTGCGGCACGTGGCTTTGGCTGCTAAAATGAGCGGTAGGCTTGCTTGCCAGTACCGAAAAATGCGACCCCTATCCTTTGGGCAGCGCGTTTCGTGTACTCGATTTTACATATTTCTGTTTTAATTCACCGTCGCGCCACCATATGACGGTTCTTTTACAAACTTTGTTAATCTGTGTGGTTCTTGTATTATCAAGTGGACCATCGAGATGTCGCCTTTGTCGTCTTGTTTGGTGTTTTTTGATTTTAAATTCAGCTTTATACGATGCAAAGGCGAGATGATGGTTTGTACCGACTGCGGTGGCCTGACGAGTCCCATATCAGGACGAAACAGCGCTGTCGCCATCTGTCGGACCCGGAGTTTTTCCATATTTTGGAGTGCTCCACACTTTTTAACACGAGAATCATGTAGATTGACAAATTTTCACGTCCGCTTCGCCAATATTTTATTCTATTTTATTTTAAATTACACGGACAAAAACTTATCTACATATTTATTTACTTGTTTGGCTTTGAAACACGCTAAATGATGCTCTCATGGTGGGATCGTTTGGTGCGGCACGTGGCTTTGGCTGCTAAAATAAGCGGTAGGCTTGCTTGCCTGTACCGAAAAATGCGACTCCTATCCTTTGGGCAGCGCGTTTCGTGTACTCGATTTTACATATTTCTGTTTTAATTCACTGTCGCGCCACCATATGACGGTTCTTTTACAAACTTTGTTAATCTGTGTGGTTCTTGTATTATCAAGTGGACCATCGAGATGTCGCCTTTGTCGTCTTATTTGCTGTGTTTTGATTATAAATTCAGCTTTATACGATGCAAAGGCGAGATGATGGTTTGTACCGACTGCGGTGGCCTGACGAGTCCCATATTAAGACGAAACAGCGCTGTCGCCATCTGTTGGACCCGGAGTTTTTCCATATTTTGGAGTGCTCCGCACTTTTTAACACGAGAATCATGTAGATTGACAAATTGACAATAATTTATTCTATTTTATTATATATATATATATATATATATATATATATATATATATATATATATATATATATATATATATATGAGAAAAGCCTTTGTTCCTAATATCACTCTGTACACTTTCTGTTTATTTATTATCTTTTGATTCCCCTCAATACAGGCGATATATTTAAAGGACATTAGCTATCTCACCGTTTCTATTAGGGGGTCAAAAAAGTGCCCTGTAATTTTAAGGTTAGGCTTTTAACGCTTTAATGCTCTTCTGTTTAATTTAAGGGACAATTTTATCTAACACCAGAAGGGTGGATATTTTATAGGTTAATTTAGTGACAGTGCGTTATTTGCTTTTAAATGGCTGTTTATATCCTTGTATTTTAATAGTACTTAGAGTTTAATTTTCCTAAAAAGTATGTTTAATAGATCTTTAAAGAAAATAAGAAAAGTGTAACAAAACATTGAAAAAGTAAAAATACAGATGCCGAGAGAAAGTAGTTCGTAAAACACTTATTTTGGAGGTTAGGTTGTCACTGCTTTATTTGCTATTTTTCCTTCTTTATTGATATAATTGTGTGATAAACCGAATTTTGTCGAAAAAAAAAAATATGTCGATAACTAGTAGCGGCACCTATAACTTATATTATATGAATCGATAGGTTTTTTAATTTCCTACAAGTTTTGTTTGAAACATTTTTCGATACAACTTTTACTTTTCCAGGTAAACTCAAAAAAAAAACGAAAATCGTGACCATTTTTGGTCCGCCATTTTTTTTTTCACAAGTCTTTCAGAGTTACCATCAAGATATGTTTTATAAGATGCCGAAATGAACATATTCCAGCAGAAAAACCAATATTACATTTTTGTTATTGACGAAAGTCTATTTTCCATGGACTATTAAGAGCTTTAAAAGGACTATCTGCAAATTTTTAAGACTAAAATATGAATATCTAGCCCAATTTACATTAGTTCAAAAGTTGATAATTTCAGAAATACAGGATTTTTTAGGATGAAGAAATTAGGATCTAGTTACAGTTTAGTTTCGATGTAACTTGAATAGGGCGCCAAGAGCAGAACTACACCGATATCTAAAGCTTCATAACTCTTTTGTGCTTACCGAGACTTTTCGTAGCCTCTTTCATACTAGACTGGTCCAAGAAACTTTCAACTTTTAGACTAAGGTAAATAGGACTTCATATTTTGGTCTCAGGCATTTTTACTAGCGTTTTTCATAGACCTTTTAAAGACATTCTGTATTGTTTGTTTGAAGGTTGTAGACAATCTTGAAGATTGACTAAAGTGTGGTTGTCGGACTTGCATTGTCTTTACTACTACTAAGCAAGGGGCTTAATTTCGCAGTAACACCAAAAAGCATGCCCGTTTTAGATATCATAAGCTCTGTAGAATCTATACAAGTCGACCAAAACTATTCCGATGAGTTTAGGTGGAAATAAAATCAACTTTGGAAGACAAGAAAAATCCAGTTCAAAATCTCTTCAAACTAGAAGCATCAGCCTTAAAAGAACTTCGTAAGGATGAGTCCATAAAGATTTTACTAGCGGACAAGGGAAATGCAATGGTGATAATGGACATCGTAACGTACGACCAAAAAATTGGAGATATCCTGGAAAAAGGACAATATAGACAATTAGCTCGTGACCCCACGAAATCTATAGAGTCAAAAATCTACAGAACACTAAGAAAATACCAAGACAAAGTACCTGACAACTTACGATCGGCGCTCACACCACACTACAGTAAGCCACCACATCTTTACGGACTACCAAAAATTCATAAAATGAACATACCATTGAGGCCAATAACCAGCTCCAAAGGATCCCCAACAAATGCACTGCCAAAGTTTCTCTTAAAAATCATACAATCTTTAGAAGGTAAGACAAACACATATGTTAAAAATTCTACACATTTCGTGACCATTATTAGTAGCATCAATCTAGAGCCAGACGACAGACTAATAAGCTTTGATGTGGAAAGTCTGTATACTAACGTACCATTAGGAGAATCACTAGATATAATCAAAACTAGACTTTCAATTGATACTACTTTATCAGATCGAACCACGTTACCACTGGACGGGGTGATGGACTTTAGGAGTGTTGCCTGCGTAGTGCTTACTTTCAAGTAAAGGACAAGTTCTACGCTCAGGACGACGAGCTTCCGATGGGTTCTTCTCTCACTCTAGTCGTCGCCAATATATATATATATATATATATATATATATATATATATATATATATATATATATATATATATATGGAATGGTTCGAATCTCGTGCCATAGAAACAGCAACAGTAAAACCGAAAGTCTGGTTGAGATATCTCGATAATACGTTCATCGTATGAAAGGGCAATGATCAAGAACTTAATGATTTCCTGAAACATCTAAATACCATTCGACCTACAATTAAGTTTACTATGGAAAAAGAGGTAAATGATCAATTGCCCTTCCTAGATGTCATGGTGAACCGTTCAAACGAAACTATTAACATTTCAGTCTACAGAAAGCTATCACATACAGGACAATATCTTAATCATAGTTCTAATCATTCTGTTGTAACAAAACGGGGAATTATACGCAACCTCTATAATCGCGCTATATCTATATGCAATAATGCCGATTCATTGGAAAAAGAGGTAGCAAATATTAAATCCGATTAACAGCAAAATGGTTATCCTTTGAAACTAATTGATGATGTTATAAATAACTTTAGAACATCGAACACTGGACAGCAAGAAACACATTACTTCTTCACAATTCCGTATATTAAGGGAACTTCGGAGAAAATAAGACGAATTGCCAGTAGTTATAATATAAAAACAGCCTTTAAATCAGGAAATACACTTAGAGCTCATTTAACAAAAACAAAACCAAAAACTACCAATAAGAAAGAATGTGTTTACAAAGTTCCATGTGAGTGTGGTGAAATGTATATTGGAGAAATCAAACGACCACTAGAAGTTAGAATTAAGGAACACAAAACTCATACATAAAAAGAGGAAACGTCGAGATCAGGTATTGCAGAACACTCCTGGGGTGAACAACACCATATAAAATGATCTGAGGCTGCGGCAATATATATGGAACCCAATATGAAAAAAAGAAAATTTATTGAAGCAGCATACGTTAAAAACAATAATGGAATCTTCAGTAAACCGAGTGTTGAGATACCTAATCTTTGGCAACCACTACTTTGTAACATCAAATCATTGAGGTGTGTACAGTGAAGCGAAATTTTGCGCTTCAATGGACACAGTCCCTATATAAGCTCGTAGTCTTAAGACAAAACATTCAGTTTATACTTGATAATGATTAGAGATACAACCTAATCGAAACGTCGTAAAAATAAATAAAAATAAAGACATGCAAGTCCGACAACTACACTTTAGTCATTCTGAATAGTGTTGATTAAGAGTAGTTTTATTAAAATTTATCGATATTAAGTATTAAAAAAACATATATTTCTTTTATAAATGTAGCTTTACTCATTAGTCAATTTAATTCCTTTTTCATAAAGATCCTAATCATCGAAACATTAAGATTTCTAATGCAAAATCGATAAAGAAAAAACAGGAGACCGTCATCGACCGACCCTACACGAAATTCAAGTCGAACCCATTCTTTATTTTCAATTTAAGACGTCTTAATCATGTTATCAATCGGGGTAGTTTGTAGTTAGGGCAAATGTCGAACGACAGTTTTATCCCTCTACGACGATTGATTGCTGCACTTTGTTCTTTCGATCGGAAGCTGCTGATTTTAGGGCAAATACAGGTCAGGACCGGGGTAGGAAAGCATTTTCTTAATATGTCATTAGAAAATTTGATATAACCTAAAATGTGTTGAGTATATACAAGATTTCAAGGGAGATATTTTAAATATACAGAGTGTCCCGCGACAAACTGTGGCAATCGATTTTTCGGAAAATACTTATTTACTTACTTACTCCGTGGCGTTACAACTCTGGGTGGGTTTTAGCCGACTTTACGACATGCCTCCATTTATTTCAATTTCTCGCAACCTTCATCCAGTGTTCGATGCCCATAGTTTTGAGATCTATTGTTATATTATCTCTCCAGCGGAGTTGGAGTCGTCCCAGCGGCCTTCTCCCAGTCGGTGCTTCCTCCCAAGCTAGTCTTATTATTCTGTCGTCAGGAAGCCTTCTGATATGTCCCACTGGAGTCTTCTGGCGTTTATTGCTTTTATTACATCTGTATTTGGGAATAGTTCTTCTAGTTCCTTGTTAGTTCTTGTTCTGTACTGTCCTGTCATTTCATCTATCGTTGGTCCCGAGATTTTCCTCAAGATTTTTCTTTCAAAGACTCGTAGTCTCTCTTCGTTCGCTACCGTTAGCGTCCATGTTTCGCAACCATATATAACTATCAGTCTTATAACTATTTTGTATAGGTCCATCTTTGTTCGCCTTGTGAGGTGTTTCGATTTCATCAGATCTTGCAGTGCGTACAGGCATCTATTTCCTGCTTGTATTCTATTGTTTATTTCCTGTGATCCGTTGTTATCTTCGCATATTTTTGTTCCTAGGTATTTAAATTCTTTGACTCGTTCAAAGTTATATTCATCGATGGTGATGTTTTGACCTATTCTGTCTCTGCTTCGGCCATTCCGACTCATGAACATGTATTTAGTTTTGTCTTCGTTGATTTCAAGTCCCATCTTCTTTGCTTCCTTTTCGAACCGTATTAGAGTTTCTTTCACTTTTATTCTACTACTACCAATCATATCGACATCATTTGCAAATACCAACAGTAGATTTGATCCATCTTGATGGAATATAGATGTCGGTGCTTCAATTTTCGAATTTCTGATTATATATTCCAGCGTTATGTTAAAAAGTTGTGGTGAGAGCGCATCTCCCTGCTTAAGACCGTTGTTTATTTCAAACATTTCAGAGTAATACTGTTCCACTTTCACTTTGCACTTCAGCCCCTCCATACACATCCATATTAGACTGACCAGTTTTTTGGGAAAGCCAAGCTCCTGCATTGCTGTCCATAGTCTCGTTCTGCAAACTCTATCAAATGCCTGTTTAAAATCGATAAACATCAGATGTAGTTCACGATCGAATTCCCAGCTTTTCTCCATTATCTGTTTTATGGCAAATATCTGGTCAACAGTTGAGCGATTAGGTCTATTTTTCGGAAAATAGACCGTGGAAAAATTTTTAAATTTGGCATTTTGCTAAAGTCGATGGGGGCAATTCAGCTAAAACATTTTCAAGATGGTGCCACTTCCGGTAATACCGAAAGTTGATGCCTTCCTGCTTATTTTAAATGGAACAGTCAATTTGTTATGTCATTTTTAGATTGTATGCAAAATTAGAGACGTATTTCATGTATAATGTTCTATATTTATGTCTATCTGTTTTTGACATATTTTAAATTTTATGTCAAAAATGGTATTTGCAGGCCTAAACATAACTATCGTTTTGGCCTATATGAAAGTTTTTTATTATTTAATTGGGGTTGGTTTCCTTGTAGAAGGTGATCTACTTTAGTGTACTTTGTTGATATTTTGATAATAAATAGATATAGAGTGATCAAAAACTAACATTATATATTAATTAGAAAAAATCATTAAAAGTTAATTTTTTATAACGTAAACCCCCAATTTTTATAATGCTATCATATTTAGCTTTGAAAATAAGGGTGACTTTGTATAAGATGGTTTCGTAAAACTTGTAGTTTTTACAATATTGGAAATTTAACATTTTTGTATTGTAAAAATGCTATAAGGCTTTTGTTTGGTTATTAGTTGGCCATGATGGCGAGGCGTGGCGAAAATAAAACAATCGAACCCTACAGAATTATCACTATTTTTGCCATTTGACATTCATTAATAATAATCATGTCGGGGCGATTAAGTTATACACACGAAGATTATTTAAATTAGTTTATTATCTATGAGAAATGTTACAAAGTTTTATCAAAAACATGCCAGACATTTTCTGACATATATCCAGATAAACAGAAACAATCACGAAACAGTGTTAAACGAATAGTGAAAAATTTCAAAAATTTTAGCACCGTTAGGGAAAAAATGCCTTAAAGAATACCTATTTTCAACGATGAAAGTGTCGAAATTGCAATTTTGGAATATTTTGTGGTATATCCTATGACATCGTTAATACAAGTGGCTCTACAAACAGGAAGAGCTCTAAAAATTTAGATATAAATCTTCATAAAACCGTTACATTTAAAAAAATCGAAAAAATTTTCATGATATTTGTACTATTCAAGTGCAAATATTGCAGAATACAAAAACCAAGACAGTTTAAAAGAGTATTGCTTTACCTTTAAAATGAGCGATAGATTGGATCAAAGGTACGAGGGCGGTCCGATAAGTATTTAGCTTCACCGCCCGATGGCGCCACTATCACAAGAGAAATTTACTATCGTGTAGTATATTCTCGTAGACGGCTACTGTCAAAATTTCAGTCGATTCAGACTCGCAGTTTTGTTTTGACCGCGTGTGCAAGCGCGCGTGTCTGCGGATTTTAGAAAAATAGAAAAAGAGCAATATCGGGCGGTGATTCGATTCTTGTTTTTGGAAGGGAAAACTCGCAGCGAAATTAAAGAGAGCTTGGATGCGGTGTACGGTGACTCTTTTCCTTCGATGGCGACCGTCAAAAATTGGTTTAACGAGTTTTAATGTGGTCACACGTCGGTTTTTGATGAGCTACGCCCAGGTGTCCCGAAAACGGCTACCACGGAGGATAACGTGACAAAAATCCACGATATCGTATTGGCAGACCGCCGATTGAAGATGCGCCAGATAGCTGAGACAGTAGGCATCTCAAAAGACCGCATGTGTCATATCCTGCATGAAATTTTCCATCTATCTATCTAGTAGCGCTACAACCCTACGTGGGTTTTTGCTGCAGAAACGATTTGCCTCCACTGGTCTCTGTCCATCATGGCTTCTCTCCAGTTGTCGACACTCATAGTTTGTAGGTCTTTGGCTATATTATCTCTCCACCTTAATTTTGGTCGTCCAAGGGGTCTAGTTCCTGTTGGGTTTTGATTCCATACCATGTTAATTAGTCGGTTGTCAGGGGATCTTTGGACGTGTCCTGCCCATCTCAGTCGCTGGGATTTTATTGTTTTTATTATATTTGGGCTATGGTACAACATCTCTAGTTCAGCATTACTTCTTATGTGGTATTGTCCCGTAATTGGGTCTTGTACAGGACCAAATATTCTCCTTAGCATTTTTCGCTCAAAACATTTAAGCAGAAGTTCGTTATGCCTTGTGAGGGTCCATGTCTCACACCCGTAGCATACCACTGGTTTTATTATTGTTTGGTAGATTTTTATCTTTGAGGACCTTGACAGGATTTTTGATTTTATCAGCGTTTGCAGAGAAAAGAAGCATCTATTACCACTCTGTATTCTGGCTTTTATTTCTTCTGTCATGTCGTTATCCGATGTTATGACAGTTCCCAAATATTTGAATTTTTGGACATTCTCGAAGTTATAGTCCTCCATTGTTACGTTTTGTCTGATTCTATCTCTGCGGAGATTGCGTGCTACATGCATATATTTGGTCTTATCTTCATTAATTTTAAGGCCCACTTTCTGACTCTCCTTTTCGATTTGTAGGAAACTTTCCTTGACTCTTACAGTATTTTGTCCTATTGTGTCAATATCATCTGCAAAGGCTAGCAACATTTGTGGTCCCTGATTTGTGAATATTTCGGTATTAATGTTCGCTTTCTTGATTACCATGTCGAGTACGATATTGAACAGAAGTGGAGATAATCCGTCCCCCTGCTTCAGACCACTTCGAACTGTGAAATTGCTAGAGACTTGGTTTCCTATTTTTACACATAATTCGGTATTGTTGACACATAGTTTCGTTAGACTAATAAGTTTTTTTGGTATCCCCATGCTTTCCATAGCAATCCAAATACTCTCTCGTATTATGGTGTCATAGGCCTGTTTGAAGTCGATGAATAATTGGTGTACATCTCTGTTAAATTCCCAGCTTTTTTCCAGGAGTTGGCGTATTGTGAATATTTGGTCCACCGTGGATCTGTTAGGCCTAAAGCCGCATTGGTAGTCACCGATGTTCTCTTCAGCATAGGGTGATATTCGCTTCAATAATATATTAGATAATATTTTGTACGCTGAGTTTAATAGTGTTATCCCTCTATAGTTTGAACAATTTAATCGATCCCCTTTCTTGTGGATGGGGACAATTATACCTTTCTTCCACTCTTCAGATATTATTCCAGTGTTCCATATATCTACTATTAATTTGTGTATTTCTTTATGGAGATGTGTTCCCCCATTTTTCAATAGTTCTGCCGGCAAATTATCGCAACCAGGTGCTTTATTATTTTTGAGCCGGTTAATGGCGTCTATAGTTTCCTGTATAGAGGGTTCATTATCTTGGATTTCTGCTGTTTGGTAGGTTATGCGCGTTATTTCCCCCTGATTGTTTGTATTCAGCAGCTTGTTGAAGTATTCTTGCCATATTTTTAGTATTTCAGTTGCATCTGTTACTAGTTCGTTGTTATTTTCTTTTCTTATGATGCTACCGGGTGTAGGTCTGTACCCATTTCTCATACTGGTTAGTTCACTGAAAAACCTTCTGCTATTTCCAAACGCGTTTTCTTCCACCCGTTCCAGCGTTTCTCTTTGGGCTGCTCTTTTCTTTTGTCTAATTAATTTCCTTGCTTCATTTCTGCTTCTTTTGAATGATTCGATGTTTTCATTATTGGGAAGCTCTAGCATTTTTATTCTTCTTTCATTCATGCATGAAATATTGGGCATGAGAAAGCTGTCGGCGCGATGGGTGCCGCGTTTGCTCACTCTGGACAACAAGCGCAACCGTGAGACCACTTCAGAGCAGTGTTTCACGCTGTTTAAGAGCAATCCAAAGGAGTTTTTGCATCGTTTCGTGACCGCCGATGAAACATGGATCCACTGGTGCACACCAGAGACCAAGGAACAGTCGAAACAGTGGATTTCATCCGGCGAACATGCTCCGAAGAAGGCGAAGACTGTCCAATCGGCCAGAAAGGTGATGGCCACCGTTTTCTTAGATTCACACGGTGTGATCTACATTGACTACCTGGAGAAAGGCAAAACGATCACAGGGCTCTACTATGCCGAATTATTGAGCCGATTTGGCGAAGAAAAAAGTGCTCTTCCACCATAACATAGCACCGGCTCATACCTCCGCCGCAACGGCCAAATTGGTCGAAGTGGGCTACGAATTGCTGCCCCATCCACCGTATTCTCCAGATTTGGCCCAATGCGACTTTTTTTTGTTTCCAAACTTGAAAAAGTCACTCGCTGGGCAGAAATTTGAGTCGAATGAGGAGGTTATCGCCGCCATGGAGGCCTACTTTGCAGACCCCCAGAAAACGTATTTCTAGAGGGGTTAAAGAAGTTGGAGCATCGCTGGGTCAAGTGTATCGAGCTAAAAGGAGACTATGTTGAGAAAAAATCGCCACTTTTCCAAAATTTTCGTTTTTCTTATGTAGGCTAATTACTTATCGGACCGCCCTCGTAGACACATTTTTGTAAGAAAATATGTTTTTTGGAAACGCGTATGTTTAAAAAACTAAATAAAATAAAAAAAGTGTAAATAGAAAAAAGACCTGTTTTTGTGCAAAGAACGCACACAAATATATATATATATATATATATATATATATATATATATATATATATATATATATATATATATGTATATTTAAAAAAATCGGAGAAAAAAAAATTTTACCTATTTTTTATGACAAAAAATTTCGAAATTTTAAAATTTATGAAAAAAATTTCACGACATTTTGTTGAAGTTAAAGAAAAACACTTTTACTTAACAAAGGGACAATTTTAATTCATATTTACATTTACTAGGTACTAAGCCTTTTAATGAAAACAAAAATAAATATCATTCATTACTAACTAATTAGCGGTCAGTTCATAAATATCGATATGCATAGAATTCAAAATTCAAAACCAATAAATAATACAAACAAAGAATTTTAACAAACAATTATAACAAAAAAAGTAAATATCAATTTGTTAGATATCAATAATTACGTCTCAACATTTTTCTCATCAAAGTGATTGCATTTGTTTTTAATTACAGCCTGGCAGATTCTTGGCATTCCCAAGATTAATTTGTTGAGTGTATCTGCCTTGATTTTTTTTTCACTCGTCTTGTAAAATTTCCCATAAATAAGAAATCGGTGTCGGACGTTCCTTTTGAACAGCTGTTTAATTCATCCTATATTAATTCTATCGGGTTTAAATCTGGGCTCTGTAGTGGCCATTCCATGACTTTAAATTTCTTCTTTTTTTCAAGACTTTTCAAATAAATTTTGCAGATATTTACAATGTGTCGTAATCATATTGGAAAGTAACAGGAGCACCTACTAGACGAGTACCAGACGGCAATACGTTCTTGTGTAGAAGTTTTAATAGCCTTCCTTTTTCAAAATTCGTTCTACTTTTACAGGTTCACCAACACGGGATCCGGCTAAGAAAGCCCAAGCTATTACTGGGCGACCTCCATGTGTGACACTAGGAACCAAACAATCTTACAAAAAGTTTTCATTTCCTTTTCTAAGCACATACACTTTTCTTTTCAATCCAAAAACTGCAAACTTCGATTCGTCGCTAAAAGCACCTTTTTCTACTGAGCAATGCTTCAATTTTTTTGTTGTTTTGCCCATTTTGTTCTTTTTTTTTTCTTATATTTACGAATCTTATCAACAGTTTTTTAGTAGCAAGTCGTTAAAAAATTTCATTTTCATGAAGTCTCCGACGTACTTATACTTTCAAATTATAATATATTAATTATAATTTTCAAATTTCATTAATTTGCACAGTTATATCAGAAACACAGAAACGTCTATTATGTAAAGAAGTGTGAACAATATATCCGTCTTTTAAGAACTCGCAACATTTCGTAGAAATTATACGTGAAATAGAATTACAACCAGAAGACCATTTTATTAGCTTTGACGTGGAAAGCCTATACACCAACGTTCCAGTTAAGGACTCACTAAAACTCATAAGAAAGAAACTTGAAGAAGACCAGACCTTAGTAGAAAGAACATCTTTACTACCGCACGCCATTATGGACTTGTTGGAAAGTTGTTTGACTAATTCCTATTTTCAAGAAAAGGAAAAATTCTACATCCAGGATGATGGACTACCGATGGGATCTTCATGAAATGGTTCGAGACGTTTGCAATTGAATCCACATCTAAGAAACCAAAGTTATGGCTCAGATACGTAGACGATACTTTTATTATTTGGAGTGGAAACGACGAAGAACTTCACAACTTCCTTTTTCATCTCGACAATATCAGTCCAACTATTAAACTCACCATGGACAAAGAAGTAGAAAATAAATTACCATTCTTAGACGTCTTGGTTGAAAGAAATGACAGACAAATTCGAACTTCGGTTTACAGAAAAGCCACGCACACAGGACAATATCTTAATTATTCATCTAATCACTCCAACAACATCAAACAAGGAATTATAAAAAATCTCGTAGATAGAGCCTTAACTCTCTGCAACTCCAACGAGAACTTGATGAAAGAGATAGATTACATTAAAAATGATCTGACAGCCAATGGATACCCAATACATCTAGTGGATAAATTTCTTGAACAACGCAGAAATAGGACAATATCGACAACGAATGAAGAACGAAAATCAGTATTGAACATCCCCTATGTTAAAGGCATTTCAGAAAAAGTTAGAAGGATAGGAAAACGATATAAAATCAACGTTGTTTTCAATTTAAATAACTCTCTGAGAAGTCGGCTCACTAGGGTCAAACCAACAACTCAAAAAGATATGAAGAACTGTATATATTAGATACTATGTGAATGTGGCAATTCCTACATTGGCGAAACAAAGGATCAAAGAACACCAAAAATGCACATCTCGAGGAGATACAGAAAGATCTGGTGCCGCCAACCATGCCTGCACTCATGGACACCACATAAAATGGTCTGAAGCTAAAATACTACACCGAGAACAACACTGGAGAAAACGGAAATTCAAAGAAGCCGCGGTTATACATCAGAACCCGAGTTGTTTTAGTAAACCATCTTTAAATATAAGAGAAGTGTGGAAACCACTTCTTAGTAATTGTAAACTAAATCTAAATGCAGCATAAAAAATATGATTTTGCCATAGGCATGACTGCACCCATCTCAATCATACTCTACTGCATTTACTTTTAGTATAAATAGTCATGTCAGGGATTTATTTAGTTTCACTTGAAAACGGCTAAAGATTACTAGCCGAAACGTCGTGATATTCAACAAAAATAAAGACAATGGGAGTCCAAGAGATATCTACTACTTCGCAAGAAACATCATTGTCTATGACCTTCAAACAAACAATATATCCGTCTTCTTTAAGAGTTGTTTTCTTCAGAAATTCTCTATTACGTCTAGGATTAATAGAGCCAGTTTCCTTAATATATTTTCTAACGTTCTAATCAACAGTACGTCTACTTATATTCGACTTTTTTGCAATTTGTTTTTCTTTAACTACAACAAAATATCGTGTCATGTTTTTCATTAATTTTACAATTTTGAAATTTTTTGTGTCATAAAAAATTGGAAAAAATTTTTTCTCTCTGATTTTTTTAAAATTATATACCTGTGTTCTTTGCCCAAAAACACGTCTTTTTTCTATTTACACTTTTTTTCTATCTTGTTTAGTTTTTTAAACATACGTGTTTAAATAAAAAAAAAACATTTTCTTACAAAAATGTGTCTAACTTTGGTCCAAATGGACCAAATTGGAAGATCTATCGCTCATTTTAAAGGTGAAGCAATACTCTTTAAAACTGTCTTGGTTTTCGCATTCTGCAATATTTGCACTTGAAATTATAACAGAAAATTTTTTTAATGGAGATAAATGGAATTGTTTTTTTGAAGACTTATACCTAAATCTTAAAATACCGTTGAAATTTTTACGCTGCCACCAATTTTTTCAAGTTATAAAACTTTTTGTGTTCTCAGATTTTCATCTAGGTATGGCAAAAACATATGCAGGGGAGTGTATATACCAACTATTTAAATACGACAGATAGATTTCTTTCTTACTAAAATTTTGATTTTTTAACGAAATTATTTAACTGCCAATATTTAAAAAACCGCAGTCACCCTTATTTTTAAAGCTAAATAAGATAACATTACAAAAATATGGGGTTTACGTTAAAAAAAAAATGACATTTAATGATTTTTTCAACTTAATGTTAGTTTTAAATCACCCTGTATTTATTTATTATCAAATTATCAACATATTCCACTAAAGTAGGTCCCCTTCTAGAAGGAATGTTTAGTTCTGCTAATGCCATTTGAACGAATGAAATCAATTACAAAGAAAAGGCGAATTTTGAACAACCTGCTGGAAAGCTATTCGCAGTTAGCTCGCCGGCTTTAGTCCTTGAATATCTATATAGTTTCGAATATATAACACCAACAAAAAATACCGCTTTTTTGACGTATCTAAAAATTTTCATACTCCTTACTTATTCCTGTCGGATAACCATCAACTTTTCAGCATTTCATCCTGTTAAAGTTGAAATTTATTCCCGATACGACGGCGTTGTGTACGTAACGGTAACAGGCGGGATATTTAAATTAGAGACCGCAAACCCCGAGACGACGGATCGTATCAAATTAACCCCGGCATTTACTTAAGGTCGCGGTGACGCCTTGGGGGTGCAAAAGGGCACAGGGGGATGAAACTGCGCCGTTGCCAAGTGAATGCTCTTGATAAACATTTTTCTTTCTATTATCGTCGTTTTTAGTTTTTTTGCTTTTTAGAATTTTAAAATTGCAGAGTTTTCTTAAAGCTATGCCGCAGGAGTAAAAGACGCGGTGAAATCTATCTTACGTCTTAAATGGAACTGGGCAGGACATGTGGCTAGGATGACTGATGGACTGTGGATAAAGGGACTTGTGGAATAGAAGTCAAGACATGAGGCCTATGGAAGTAGAGGACGACCTCCTAGTCGGTGGACAGACGACATAAAAAGTGTAGCGGGAATTTGGATATGTGGCACAAAACAGAAAGAGATAGTTGGAATTAAGGGAGGCTTTCATTCAGCAGTGGACAGAAAAAGCTAAATGATGATGATGATATGCCACAGTACAGCGAAAGTAACCTGCAGATTAACTTGGCTTTGCGTCAGCCGAAGATTTTGGTTGTTTTTGATTGTTTTGTATTTCAAATTGAATAAGAAAGTGTCACGGTTCAATTTTGCTCTTAAGATCACTATGGTTGGTTGATTTAATTTAACCTTGTTTTGCAAATATTGTTATTATGGGCAACACAGTATCATTTTCTTTAAGTATTTCCCAGGGATTCTTTGAAGGAAAGCATTTCATTAAGTACAGTTTTGATTAATTTTATTTACCATTATTTTGTCCTACTTTGGTATTTCACTACACTGTGCTTAGGTATTTTCTTATCAGTATCAAACTTACTGCTACCTTTTTATTTTTATTCCGATAGATCTTGTTTTTTTCCAGCCATTTATATTTACATTTGATGGGATTGTATGTATATTGGGTTGCAGAAATCAGGAAATTTCTATCGATGTATTAATTTATATTTCTTGAATTAAAAATAACTACTGGGATACCTATTAGATTTATTATTCTCGTTTTAAGTGGAAAATGCTAATGATTAACGAATTGGGTTAACTAACAAATGCATTTTAGCCGTCTGTTGTTGCCCGGTGTCTTTCTTTTTAAGCTGTAATTTTTTTCACACGTGGTAATTGAATGCGCCTAACGGAAATCGATTAGTGCGCAAACAGGGTCATGGTTATCAATGGAGGTCGTTTTGCCTTGATTTTTCACTTTTTTTCCTGATTTAATTCGGCCGAAGCAGCTGCAGACTTCCCTTTCAATTTTTAGTTACCAAATTCTTGGGATTTTGAGATGGAAAGTCGAAAATTATGCTGGTAGTTTTGTTGAGTTTTTGGATACCGTATCTTTAGCCAGGTATGTTTTTTTTACCGGAATAAACCTGGAGAAAGGGATTTTGGGCAGTTTGCACGGGTCAACGAGGGAATCAGTCTCACCCCAGAAGATCGGGTAAGGAACTTTAAAATAATTACTGTTAAAACGATCCAGCACTGTTTTTTTTATTTATTACAAGATTTCAGTTCGAAATTGATTTTTACCTAGAAGATTTTGAACTAAAAGCCGGTCCAAGGTTTCAAGATCAATTGCTTCTGTAGCAATTTATCCAAACTGTACAACCTCCAACACGGAAAGGATATGATGGAACGAAGTTTGTATTTCCTGTTTGCATTTTACTTCATTTATACACGGAGTTGCATATAGTTATAAATTTGCTGAATGTGATTTCAACACTGCAACGGCATAATGTGGATATATTCACTGCTATTGCATACCACACGGAGGAATCCGTGAAAGCCGCTTAAACATATATACGGCACGCGGCGGAAGGTCGGCGAAGCCGCGTTGTGTTGCCTACTTCCCTCCGATCTGTCCTTTGCATAGCCAGGTGCATGTCGGTACCCTAATGAGTCTAGTGGAGACGGAACATGTACCTCTGTCGTATCACTGTGGCGGGGAGGGTAAGTTTTGACTTTCTTCTCGATATGGTGGTACAGGAAGGCCATCATCTCGATGGTGGTAGAATAGGATAAATTGTGTTTTCTAGCAATTTATCCAAACTGTGCAACCTCCAATAAGGATATGATGGAACGAAGTTTACTTTTACTGTTCGCATTTTACTTCATATATATATATATATATATATATATATATATATATATATATATATATATATATATATATATATATATATATATATATATATATATATATTGATTTTTAGACACTTCTAATTGCTTTTTCATGCTATGATTTTGTGTGGCATACCCTCATTTTTATCTTTTAAGCTGTTAATGTTAAAGTTGAGTGTTTATAATAGTATTGATATTCACATTGTCATAACTGCCCTGAGGATGGTCTAAGTAAGACCGAAAGCGCTTGGCTGATAATTGAAAAAATATACACTAACACTAAAATACACAATTACTATCTTTTTTTTATTGATCAGTTATGCTGGTAAATATTGTATTTCCTTTCAAGTTTTAATTGTCGATGGATTGGAAACATAACAGATCTCGTTTGCTTATTGCGTGAACACCCAACCTTCGCTACCGACAGCTAATTACTTGGAAGAAATCTTAAGTTTACAACTAAACAATTCACAAGTGTTGACTCAAAATTCAAACACCAAGAGATTGTGGGCTGAATAAATCCATACAAAAAAGAAAAACTTCTCGCTGCAAAAACTCCATCATAACTATCATACGAGATCCTAACACAAAGGGTGGCGATCCCGGATAATTCTCGGGATTAATTGACCAACTACTGGGATAATTATACCGGGTAACCTTTTCAAGTGCACAATGGAAATAAGCTAAACGATGGGGACAATTTAGTCGATCAAACAACGCGTCGACGACTGAGTCATAGACACTGCCGTTTTTTAAGAAGGATGTCATCGATTTGTGACGTAGAACTTTGATTATAAAGGCCAACTGGTCTAGAGTATAATCGAAGTAAATTAAGTTGGCAACACTGTTTCATACATAAGGAACGTGGATTTAAAATTTTTTAAATTTTACCTATTTAACTATGACCTATTAGTATTTATTTATTTATTTATATATATATATATATATATATATATATATATATATATATATATATATATATATATATATATATATATATATATATATCGGGTGTCAACGAATCTATTAGACAAGTCATAATTTCTAAAGTATTATGTGTATCAAAATGATAATTGGTACAGGTTAATGTTATGTGAAGAGGAGAGTTTTCGCATATTTTCCACTTTCCGGTCACTTCCGGTTCCACCGAAAATGGCCCCGGTTTTGAATTCTTAAATAGAACACCCTGTATATTTTAACATCTTTGGATTTCTGAGACCATTCTAGATCAGAATGTGGCATTTTAAAAACTTTTTACGTCTACTTCATTTTTTTTAGAGCCACTTTTAAAATTGCATCTAGGTGGCCATGATCGGACGCAAACTAATCTAAGGGCCTTAGGTGATGTCAAAAAAATACAATCGCAAAGTTTTAGTTACTAGTATGAAAGACAGGAATAAGACAAGTTGACAAAATAACGTTTTTATTTCTAACTATTAATTTTCAAATGGCGTCCCCTTTTTGACAACTACTTTTCGAAAAAAGCATTCTTTGACGAATCTAACGGTACTAATTTATTTGCGATTGGATTAGAGATAAGAACAGAAATTAAATATTATTAAGCAAAATACTGGATAATTTATTTACTTATGACAAGTGCGCCATGGACAGCCATGATGCACAATAATTTGCAACTGTTTTTATCAAGTCTTCTTCGGAAAACAAAGCACTCACTTAAGTAGATAATGACAGTGAATTTCTATGACACTCTCCAAATATTAATAACATATCCACTTTTTCACTTTGAGTATACATTATTTTAACGAAAATTTAAACTAAACTTAACGAAAATTAAGAAACTTTTACGTATGTCACTGTCATTATCTACTTAAGTGAGTGCTTTGTTTTCCAAAGAAGACTTGATAAAAACAGTTGCAAATTATTATGTATCATGGCTGTCCATGGCGCACATGTCAAAAGTAAAAAAATTATCCAGTATTTTGCTTAATAATATTTAATTTCTGTTCTTATGTCTAATCCAATCGCAAATAAATTAGTACCGTTAGATTCGTCAAAGAATGCTTTTTTCGAAAAGTAGTTGTCAAAAAGGGGTCGCCATTTGAAAATTAATAGTTAGAAATGAAAACGTTATTTTGTCAACTTGTCTTATTCCTGTCTTTCATACTAGTAACTAAAACTTTGCGATTGTATTTTTTTGACATCACCTAAGGCCCTTAGATTAGTTTGCGTCCGATCATGGCCACCTAGATGCAATTTTAAAAGTGGCTCTAAAAAAATGAAGTAGACGTAAAAAGTTTTTAAAATGTCACATTCTATATATATATATATATATATATATATATATATATATATAAATGTATATATATATATATATATATATATATATATATATATATATATATAATTAATTGGTTAACTTGTATTATTTCAATTACTTATAATGATTTAATATCAGTAGAATTTAAAATTTCTGTGTCAAAAGTTTTCATATTGAAAATATTCAAAGATCTGAAATGCGCACTCATGCAACGTTGCCAAAGGTTTCAATTACATTTTAATGCAGGCTTATATTGAATTTTATGTAATTTTTAATTGATACCTCACTTAACCGCACGGTAAGCTATCTATTTTATTGCAAAAAAGGAACCTGTAGATAAAATACCGTTCTGAACTAACTGGTCTAAGATCTGTTAATATTCGAAGCCGAATACAACTTTATTCCTAATAATTTGCACCTTATAAACTCTAGTTGTAAAAACGAACGCGATCGGTATATCTGACCGATGTGTTCCGACGAAAAATGAGAATAAATATTAGTTCCGAAATATAGTAATTCACCGACGACTAGCGTCTGGGAAAGGTGTCAGCGGACCCACTGATGAATCCACCGATGGACAAAACGCTCAGAGTTTTAGTGGAGTATTTAGTTTGTAATTCCTAGCAGGGACCTGCGATTACAACACTCTCTATTTATGTGAATATAAAATATTCTGCAAGTATCACTTCTTAATCCACCCTATATGCTACAAAAGTACTTAAATACTTACTTTTTCTCCCGTTTCCCCGCCCCTGTATCTCGAAATCCTTTTGCAAAAGGGTTATTGTCGATTTTCAGTTGAGTAATCTGTAAAAAACGAAAAAAAAAGATCAATTTATTTTCAGAGCTGTTTTTTAAACAAGAAAATGAAAGTCATTACAATATAGGATGATTTTCCGCGAATTTTATCGATCTATTCTGGGAAAACTGTAATTGGGAAGAATCTGAAAATTTGCAAGTGTACCAATGTGTACAGGAGACAGCGGGCTAAAATATTTTCAAGATGGCGGCACTTCCGGTTGTACCGGAAGTAGATGTCAATTTGCTTATTTTAAATGGAATACCCTATATATTATTGAATTTTTGATTTCTACGTAAAATTCTAGACATATTTCATGTATAATATTCTATACTTAAGACTCACCTTTTTGGACATATTTAAATTTTTATGTCAAAAATGGCGTTTGCGGACCAAAACTTAACTATAAATTTTTCCTATAAGAAAGTCTTTATTATTTAATTTGGGTTAGTTTTCTTGTAGACGAAGATCTACTTTAGTATTATTTTTATGATATTTTGAAAATTATTAGTATTGAGTGGTCAAAAAAGAAGAATTAAAATTATATTTAAAAAATCGTCAAAAGTCAATTTTTTCAAATAGCAAGCACCTATTTTTATAATTTTGTCATATTAAGCATTAAAAATAAGGGTAACTTTGTATAAGGTTGTCTATTCCGAAAACTTGTAGTTTTCAAAATATTGGCAATTCAACATTTTTCTATTGTAAAAATGTTATACGGCTTTTAAGTTTTGTTAGTTGGTCATGACGCCGAGGCTTGACGAAAATAAAACAATCGAACCCTACAGAATTGTCATTATTTCTTGCCATTTGACATTTATTAATAATAATCATTACATATAAATTACATGCATGAAGATTACCTACAACAGAAGTGTAGGGTGGATCCGGGAACTTTTTGGCGTACTTTGAAGAGACTTAATATTGGCACATCAACTAGATCGTTGCCTCAAAATATGGGTTCCCCTTCGGATTAGAATGATCATTTTCTCAACAGTATTCCTTTGACAGATATAACATCTAACAATATGTTTTTGGATGAGTACAGGAATTCGCAGTTCGGGGATGTAACCGATGCTTTGGTTTTTACCGAAGTTGACGATGTCAGCGTGAATGAGGTTATCTCTAAGATAAAGTCAAATGCTCTGAGAGCTGATGAGATAGACTGTAAGATGCTGTTGTTGATCATCCCTTGTCTCATTTCTTATTTAACTTTCATAATTAATAAGTGCCTTTCTACTTCTTCCTTTCCACTACAGTGGAAATGTGCTGATGTATTATCAGTTCCTAAGGTTTCTAATCCCACTACCATTTCTGAGTTTCGTCCTATTAGTATTTTACAGACATTGTCTAAGGTGCTCGAGAGGATTGTCTATGATCAGATAAGCCAATTTGTGAATTCGAGAGACATTTTGCCATCTACACAGTCGGGATTTCGCCCTTTACATAGTACAACTACTGCACTTCTTAAAGTGAGCGATGATGTGTTTGGTGCAAGTGACAGCAGTTTGACGACATCTCTTATGTTACTGGATTTTAGTAGGGCCTTCGACACTTTGGATCATACGATGTTTTTTGCAAAACTGGGATACTTTGGCTTTGGGAGGAGTGCAATAGAGCGGTTTAGGAGTTATCTTGGAGATAGAAAGCAAGGAGTGTGCATTGGCAATGAGAAGTCTGAATTTGTGACTTTCAATAGGGGTATACCACAGGGCAGCATTCTTGGGCCGCTATTATTTTCGCTGTATATAGCTGATTTCTGTAAATTTATAAAAACTTGTCATTCTCACCAGTACGCTGATGACTTGCAAGTTTAATTTAGTCGGTATGGCACAGGTTGCGCAGCAGATTAATGATGATTTACAGAACATTTTGGAGATATCCAGGGGTCATGGAATGTGTCTGAATGGTAATAAGTCGAAACTTCTTCTTTTTGGTTCGCACAGCCAACAAATTGTAGAGAGTAATATTTTTAAAATCAAAATTGGTGATACAATGTTGACGCCGTAGGACTCTGCCAAGAACTTAGGGGTAGTGTTTGACGCACAACTTCGCTTTGAGGCACATACCTCATATATATTGGAAAGGTATTTTTATAAGCTAAAAATTCTTTATATGCATAAAGATGTCTTAACAACAAATATAAAGTTGAGACTCTGTGATTCTTTGATATTGTCTTTGGTGTCATACTGTGACGTTGTATATTGGCCAGCACTTGCATTACGTGAGAGAAATAGTCTCCAGGGACTTCAGAATGCCTGCCTTAGGTTTTGCTACACTATGAGAACATTCGATCATGTGACACCTTTATTTCAAGCATCTCGATGGTTTAATTTAGAGAAATGATTCTTTATAGATTTAGCAACCCTTGTTCATAGGATTGTGTTGACAGAAGCACCTTCTTATCTACCTAATAAATTGATTCGTGGCAGTAATATTTATGGGAAACAAACACGTTATAGTTCCAGGTTCACTGTCCCGAAACATAGAACTGCCCTTCTTCAGAGATCTTTCAGATATAATGCAGTGAAAATTTATAACTCACTTCCTAGGCATGTCGTAGCCCTTAGGAATATCGCTATTTTCTAAAGAGCTATTAAATTATTTATTGTTAGTACGCGTGGTCGGGTGCTGTGATTTTCCGGATCACTTGCACGTAAAAGCCCAAAAGTGTGAACATGAATGTTTTAGGATTTGCATTTTTATTTTTTCTCAAATTATTTTTGTATCTTAGATTATATTTACTTTTAATTTACATGTATCTTGGATTTAATTTAAGAAAACGGACGCTTAGATGAGTAGCCATGCTAGATCTCGGCGTCCATTATTGTATTTGTTCAGTTTATATTTTTGATGCTAATAAAAAGATATTATTATTAATATTTAAACTTATTTATCATTTATGAGTTATTTCAAAAACATGCGATACATTCGCGATCCGACATCCATAGAAACAGAAACCAACAACACCAACTGTTAAAAGGATTATAGAAATCTTCAAGAACTTTGGATCCATAAAAGCAAAAAGAAATAGAAATAAACCAATTGTTAATAATGAAAATATTGAAACTAATATTTTAGGATATTTCGCCGCATATCCGACAATATCTTGATCTTCATAAAATAATAATTCGACTTTTACAGACTAAAAACTATGACTTCCCGAATTGATATTCATTGAATCACCCATGTAATTTATTATCACTAGAAAAAAAAATGAATAACGAAGTATTACAACTGAATAAATACAAAAAAAAATACATACAGTCATTGTGATTCAAAATGACTGTTCACTGATTTATTTGTTATACAATTTTTTTCATTATTTTTCCATAATAAGGAAATTCCAGAAGTATTACTAAGAAATCAGATTTATTTTTCATTTTAAAATCAATCTTGTAATGCCCCTTTAAGGCATTGGCGTTTTTTTCTTAACCACCTATTGATATGGTAAACAAAACGGTGTTAGGAAAAACTACACTGAGTTGAACGTGTTCTATTGGAGAACGTTAGCAAATTATATAAGTTTATTACCTAAAATAGTACATAAAGGCTTGTTAAAGTATAAAAATATACATAGAAAGTTGTATTAAGGCTTGATCAATACTTATACCAACAATATGATATAGGAATCTGAATTATTTGGCAACAATGGGTCTGCGAAGTACCCCGAATATCTATCACCTTTCATTGGTTGTCTTCCTTTCGCTTTTGTAAGAAAATCGACTGATATACGAATGATTAATAGTGGTGTGCAAAATTATCATCATTTTTACCGTAAAACATCGCTAGTAATCGCACGTGTATGATGAACGGTGGTGGTGTGCAAAAATATCGTAATTTTTACCGTACCATTTATCGAAACGTTCCTAATAAGTGTCGTGCATACAGGTGCAAGTGCGGAGTGACAAAACCACGATGCATATTTATAATTCGACGTACGATCCCATTATGAAACACAATGGGCAATATTTTATTTATAAAGGCAAGACGTAGTGCAAATTAAAAATAAAAAGTATTATAAAAGATGTATAATTTGCAATAAATGAGTCCGCAACGTTGTAATGAAGTCAATAACAAGTGAATTAAAATTCTTTGATTATACGGTGGCGTTTGAGGGTTTTTGTTTCGAGTAACGGTGTATCTTCGGAGTTTTTTGGTGCTTTTGATACAGTAAAGCAACTGAGAAATGAAGGAAGCTTGATCTCTATTGCACTGAAGTGTAACAATTTAGTTTTAGAAGAAGTAAATGTTATATTTTGTGAATATGTTTATTTTTTTTTTCTGTTGGCACTGATAATATGGACGAAAAAAAATTTTTAGCCGATTCTCTCCAAAATTAGTATGGGAGAGTTTTCTGAGTCGTGCATAACGAATCTAAAATTATTTTTAACAAATTCAATATGGAGCATTCAATACGGCGGATTAAAAATTTTTTATCTCTTGATTTTGTTCAAAATGTGTATAGAAGGAGGGGGGATTCTGAGGATGTAAATTATGAATTTAAAATTATTAAAAAAAAAGTAAATATGGTAGATCCAATATGGCGGACTAAAAATTTAAGATCTCTCGATATTGTTCAAACTTTGTTGCTAGTGGGTTTCTGGGAGTGCAAATAACGAATTTAAAAATGACAGATGCAATATGGCAGTCTAAAAAATTTATGATGGCGGTTTTTATAGTGTAGCTACTGGAAATTCGTCTTATTTTCTCTGAAGTTCCCTTAATATACGTGATTGCGAAGAATGTCCAGTGGTCGTAGTCCTAAGGTTAGTTATACGAGGGTGGTTCACAAAGGAAAAAAGGAATAAAAACAACATCATTTTACTTTTTTTTTCAACATAGTACAGCGGTATTCCACCTTCTTTATGCCTTCTGAAAAGTTAAAAATATCCAAATCCTCAAAATAATCTTTTACAGCCCTAATAATCGCTTCATCTGATCAAAATCTCTGTTCTCCGAGCCACTTTTTTAGGTTAGTAAAGAGAAAAAAGCCACTGGGTGCCAAATCTTGTAAATAAGGTGCATGAGGTACTAATTCAAATTGTAATTAATTTAATTTTGACATCGCAACTGCACAAGTGTCAAAAGTCAATTTTTTTTTCAGATGGAAATCAAAGGGTAACTTTGTATAAGGTTGTCTATTCCAAAAATTTATAGTTTTCAAAATATTGGCAATTCAACATTTTTCTATAGTAAAAATGCTATAGAGCTTTTAAGTTTTGTTATTAGTTGGCCATGACGGCGAGCCGTGGCGAGAATAAAACAATCGAACCCCACAGAATTGTCACTATTTCTTGCCATTTGATATTCATTAATAATAATCATGCCGGGGCGATTAAATTACACGCACGAGAATGTGATAGAATTATTCCAAGAACATGCGATACATTCGCGATCCGATATCCGCAGAAACAGACAGCAACACCACCAACTGTTAAAAGGATTACAGAAAACTTTAAATCCATAAAAGTAAAAAGAAATAGAAATAAACCAGTTGTTAATAATGAAAATATTGAAACTATAATTTTAGAACGTTTCGTCGCATATCCGACAATATTTACAATGCGAGTAGCATTAGAGTCTGGATTATCTCAAATATCAATTTTCATCCCTATGTATATTCTATAGTACAACATTTAAAAGGCACTGATTTTCCAAGAAGAGTATAGTTCTTAAAAAATTAAAATTTTGGTAAGAAATAAAGAAATCTTTTTGCCGTATTTAAATAGTTTGTTGTATATGTAATTCTCCTTTCAGGCAAAGAATATGAAAAATATATATACGAACAGTTTATTTCCTGTAAATATCGCTCTGGTGGAGAGACTAATTTACCTGACTTATTGAACCACCCTCGTAACATAGTCTATAATTCACAACCGCAACCGTGGTCATGCAAAATTAACAAACAGTCCAATGTTCACTGCTGTATTTCTCGAAAATACTAAACAAATTCATTCTGGAAAGTGCTTAAATCGATGTAAAAAACTTCAGATAACAATCTGGACCATCAAAACAAAATATTAAAAATGCCGTTTTCGAGAAATAACACGTTTTGTACTTTTTGAAGATCAAAATCCCTGCTCTGAATAAGCCGTGGGCGTCTAAATCAGTCCATTCTCTGATGTTCTGGAGCCACGAGTGTTTCTTGCGACCTATTCCCCTTTTTTCCTCGATCTTTTACTGCATTATCAGCTGCAGGAACTGGTACTTGGAATTACGGAAGATGTGTCCAAGATAGGCTGTCTTCCGGCGTTTGATGATCTGTAGCATTTCTTTTTCTCTGTTTATGCGTCTTAGGACCTCAGCATTGGTTATTCGGTCAGTCCATGGAATTCTCAATAATCTCCTGAAGACCCACATCTCAAACGCCTCCAATCCCTGCGTGGCTCCACGTCATACATCAGTATCAGTACCGAATGGACGTAACACTTAACAAAACGATAGCGCAGCTCTAGATTGAGGCTCTGATTGTCTAATAGATTTTTCAAGTCGAGAAACGTTGTTCTAGCCTGTTCTATTCGGCTACGTATCTCCACGTCTGGTTCCAGATCAGCTGTTATCCAGCTCCCAAGATATTTAAATTTATCGACCTGTGGTATAAGTTGACCGTTCACTGTTATATTGGCCTGCACCGGTATTCTGCTTATGGCCATCACCTTGGTTTTAGTTATGTTAATTTTTAGCCCTAATTAATCTTCTTCTGTCGTGATTTTGTTCATTAAGCGTTGTAGGGCTTCAGGGCCATCAGCAATTATTGCGGAATCATCAGCATATCGCAAATTTTTCACAAGGTTACCATTAATTCTGATGCCATCGTTTGTGTCTTGCAGCTCTCGTTCGAAAATATTTTCGGAGTACAGATTAAAAAGAACGGAAAGAGCAGACATCCTTGTTCAATAGGAAAGCTATCAGTCTCGTCGTTTGCAACTCTTACAGATGCAGTCTGATGTTCGTATAGCGTCCTGAAGGAACTTTATTAATTCGTATGATTTACACAATCAAATGCCTTATTATAATCGATGAAGCAGATGTATACGTCTTTTCGTTATTCTCTGCATTTTTGTAGTAGTATAGTGCGACTGAAAAGTGCTTCTCTAGTACCAAACCCCTCCTGAAATCCAAACTGACAGCAACTTATCTCTCTCTCACACTTTCTATATATTCTTTTGTGAATGACCTTTAGAAAGAGTTTGAGGATATGGTTCAGTAAACTTATCATTCGGAATTGATCACATTTAGTGGCATTCTATTTTTTCTGTATCCGTATGAACGTTGAGTGAAGCCAGTCTTTTGGTATTTGTCCCGTTGTATTCATAAGTTCATCGGGGCCTGGTGCTCTGAACGTTTTGCATGACTTTATAGCTTTTACAACCTCACATTTAAGTATTTCAGGTGAGGTTTCTCACTCATAGTGTTCCTGAAATATTCTTGGACCATTATTTGAAAAGAGTTTTTCAGTATATTTCTTCCACTGTTTGAGTATTTCCAGGGGGGTCTTGATAGATTCGTCGTTATCCGTCGTAAGCCTAGTGAGATTTAGTGTTCTTACTCGTCCCGTTGTTTCTTTTATGACTTTGTGGACGTTAAAATGATCATGCTTTTTTTTTCCAGTTCTTCTATTTCTTTACATTTGTTTTTCATCCACTCTTGTTTAGCTTTTCGGTTTTCTCTTCTTATTCGTCTTTGCAACTCCTTGTATTCAGCTTCATTTCGATTTTTATGTGCTCTTATATCTCGTTTGTCATCCATTTTTTCTTTCCTCTATAGGTTTTCTGGCCCATTTCTACTGCTGACAATAGTATATTTAAATTGATTTCTACAAGTTTCCATTTTGTTCGATTCAAACCTGTTTCGTAACTTTGGTATTTCGCTATTTATTCTTTCTCTTATTTCATCATTCCTCAGATTTGCCATGTCAACTCTCTTTTTCGTGGGTTGTCGGATTTTCTTTAATCTTATTTTCAACTTTACTATCAAGGGGTTATGATCTGACCCAACATCTGCTCCGGGATAAGTTTTTACGTCCTGAATTCCATTTTTATACCTTTTGTTGATAACTACTTAGTCAATCTGGGTTCTTATAATTTGATCTTTGGTGTGTTAGGGCGACTGCTATGTATATAATCTCCTTGGAGGCAACTTGAACCACGTGTTAGCTATAGCCATATTTTCCTCCTGGCAGAACTGCACCAGAGTATCTTCTCTCGGGTTTCGTTCTCCTAGCCGGAATTCTCTCACTATGTCTGTAACACCTCCCTTTCCGACTTTTGCGTTAAAGTCTCCCTGTATAATTAAGACTTCATTTTTCTTGACCGTTTTTACCAGTTTTTTAATTTCCTATATTGGCCCCTTCGGGCTGGGTGAAAGGAACGAGAGAGGGGAGATGTAATACAACTATCTGAACAACGAAAACCTATTTTGCCTCAATACCTTTATTAAAAAACCCAAATAACGTAAGTGGACCTGGACCAGCCCAGACAAAACAACTAAAAACGAAATAGACTATATTCTTTCTAATAGGAAAAACATATGTACCGACGTGACAACACTAAATAAGTTTTATACCGGAAGCGACCACGGATTAGTACGAGCGAAGATCAAGATACACATGATACACATGAGAACAGAACGCAACAAGCGCATCAAATAATAACGCTACCCAACCACGCAAACCCTGATACAAGAACAAATCAACTATCAAAATGAATTAGAAAAAAGACTAACACCAATAGAGACAATAAAGCAAATGCAAATAAACGAACTAGCCTCGAAAATAAAAGAAACCATAAACACATCGGTTAGAAAAGTCTGCTCAAAATCAAAAATAACAAAGACTTACAAACTACAACCAAATACCCTGAGACTTCTGAAAGAAAGACGAGAAAGGACAGATCGAACAACAGACAGTTTCAAAACTCTAAACAAGGAAGTGAAAAAAGGAATTAGAAAAGACAATAGAAATTACACCAATAAACTAATAAAAGACACAATAAGTAAAAACTGCAACATGAAAGTAGTAAAAACAAAAAACTCAAGAGGCAAAACAAAAATAATTAAAATAAAAAACGCGAAAAACGTGACCGTCCAGGACGAAAAGGAAATAAGCAGAGCCATAGAAGAATTCTACACCAAGCTCACCACACGCACAACAAGAGCAACAATGAATAAAAAGAACCATACTCAACATAGGCTCAGAGGAAATTCCAGAAGCAACAAACTCAGAGATAAGAATGGCACTAAATAAATTAAAGAACAATAAATGTGCAGGAGAAGACAAAATTACAGTAGAGATGCTGAAAATTGGCAGCAGAAAAATAGAACAAATATTGAAGATTCTATTTAATAAAATAATTGAAGAGGGAAAAATTCCACAGGATTGGTATAACTCCGAAGTAATCTTAATATTCAAAAAGGGAGACAATACAAATATTGAAAACTACCGACCAATATCCCTACTATCATACACCTACGAGTTGTTAACCAAAATCATAACCAACCGCATAACAAACAAACTCGATTTTTACCAACCTGTCGAACAAGCTGGATTCATAAAACACTTTAGCACCACAGATCACCTACACACCATAAGAATACTAATTGAGAAGTGCACCGAATATAACGTACCGCTCCATATGGCTTTGTAGATTTCCAGAAGGCATTCGACTCCATCGAAATATGGGCAGTATTACACTCCTTAGAAAACGCAAGAATCGATTCAAGATACGTAAACATCATAAAGAACATATATGAAAATGCAACCATTCAAATAAAAATAGACGACAAGACGAAAACGAACCCCATAAAACTACAAAGGGGAGTGAGACAAGGAAACACTCGCCAAAACTGTTCACCCTAGTCCTAAAGAACATTTTTAAGGAACTTTAATGGGACATCAAAGGTATAAACATCGACGGAATATACTTGAACCATTTCAGATTTGCTGATGACATAATCTTAATAGCAAGTAATCTCCAAGAATTGCACGAAATGTTACAATAGCTAAATGACGTATCCGCATCTGTAGGCCTTAAAATGAACTACAACAAAACAAAAATAATGAGCCATGAACAGGCAAACATAACAATACAGAACCAGAGGATAGAAAACATCGAACAATATGTATACTTGGGTCATGATATCAGACTAGGGAAATCAAACCAGGATGCTGAAATAAAAAGAACACAGCTGACATGGGCCGCTTTCAGTAAACTTGCATACATCCTGAAAAATAATTCAATTCCCATAAATCTAAAAAGAAAAGTATACGACACATGCATATTACCGGGGTGTACGTATGGATTAGAGACCATGTCCCTCACCAAAAAGTTCGCTAAAAAATTAGAAACAGTCCAAAGAGCGATGGAAAGAAACATGCTTGGAATATCATTAAGAGACAGTATTAGAAACACCGAGATAAGACGCAGAACGAAAGTCAAAGACATCGTGAAGGAGGTTGCAAAGATGAAGTGGCGATGGGCTGGTCACATAGCTCGATATGAGGACAACAGATGGACAGGAAGAATCCTGGAATGCAGACCGAGGGAGACAACAAGAAGCATGGGAAGACCTCAAAAAAGATGGGTAGACGACATAAGGACAGTGGCGGGCAAACAGTGGATGAGATTGGCGAATAATAGAGAAAGATGGAAACAATTGAGAGAGACCTACATCCAGGAGTGGATGGACAGAGGTTGACAAAGAGAGAGATAAAGTTATGTTACTTCGGTAACTGGTTTGTTTTTGACTACATCATCGAAAAATTAAGAAAAAATACATCGAAATCCTCTACTTCAAAATTCTCTTTGATTCATTTTAGCTTCTTAAATATGATTCGCAAAAAGTATGATTTTGCACTCGGACCTCGTGTTAAAACAGTTGACCTGAAACGGCCCAAATCTGCAATAACCAAATTAAATAAATAATAATGTCGTCGCATGCTAAAGACGAAAAACTTTCCCGAAAATATGACAAATCAATATTTTAAGAACATTTTAATTAACCTCTACAATCACATAATTAAAAATTATTTGGGAATATCAATCGACTATAACAAATCGGCAGACAATATTTTTTATCAAGCGTATATTTACATTATTTTAATCGTTTTAATGCCTATCGAGCCCAGACTAAACTTTACAGATAACGACACTCGACATTAACAACAAATAAATAAAAAACTAATAAATTATAACGATTAATTAAGCGTTCATAACAAATTATTGTCCATTATCTCCTTATTTTATTCGATTTATATTAATCAGTTTTCTAAGGAACACCGACATTATTGCTAATGCTGCCGATTTAAACGCAAAATAATAAAACTGTCGATAATTTTCATGTAATTACATGTTCGTTTCGTAATTGACAGCGTCTGTCGTGACACAATTTTATGTTTTATGGGAAATCTTTTTCATTAAATATAGGAAGATTCAGTTCAGGGTACAGCCTCTTCACAAAGTCTATTCATAACGTTTGTTTCTAATAAAATCGAATTCAAACTAAATAAAAATAAATTAAATTACAAAAATACACTATCTGACAGAAGTAGAGCAACATGCACTCTCGAAAGATGCACAAATCTCGATATTATATGATATCGCTTCTTAATACATTATGTTTTATTCCAGGGTAACCATTTATATTTAGAGATCTGGCAACATTAGCGTTACTAGGTGTCATCTGACATTTTAGATGATAAACGTACCCAGTAACTTCAAAATTTCATCTCGCCCTAAAATTGGCCATTAAGTCCGAACATTTTCGTGCGATTATTTTCCACAATTTTCGACGTGATTTATCTCAATAAAAGTACTTCGATAAACTTAATTATTTCTATGGTGATGACGCATCCACTAAGACCACTATATATCGGTAGAATAGTGAATTCAATCGTGGCTATCGTTCGCTTGCGGACGAGTGGCATGAAAATTAAAATCTGTTGTACATCGATGTAGTATGTGAACTGATAATGCAGGATTAGTTACTTTAAATTTGCGTTTTAGTTCTTGAATCGTCTATAATTTGAAAGGGAGAAGGATAAAAATCTACGATATTTAGTACCCATGGTCTAACTAAGCGTTCCTTAAGCGCTGGTTTGCGAAAAAAATGTTTTAATGGTGGAATTTCTAATTAAACATCGCAACAGGCAATAATTTGTAACGTAACACGTCGCTACGCTACTCGTGATGCAAGTACATTCTCGAACGAGCCAGCAACTTCTACTTTGGCGAACCAAGACTCTTTCCGAATATTCATGAAAGAACGAGAATAAGGTCTGCCACATATAAAGAAGAGTAGAATCAAACTGAATCGTGCCATGAGCTTAAGAATTTGAACTGATTTCAAAAAGATAAATTAGTTATTCAATATGGAGAATAAATTTTAATAACTCCAATTTTACTGTTTTATATATTATCCCTAATGACTACACAGGGGGTATACTGATATTTAGAAGGGGTTTGCAAGAAGAAAAAGGTGGGAAACCGCTGGTTTCGCGAGCCAAATGACCTCATTTAGAAAAATAATTCAAAAAGAACTAACTATCCCCGATAAAGCAGTTGTTTCTTTGATAAAGTTATAGAGATATATTAGAAGGACCGATGAAGCCTGCCAATAAAGCCTGTTGATAATGGACAAGTTTCTAGTAACTCTTAAAGCCCATATCTGCTGTCCCATAAACACAAGAAGCAGAGATACTTTGTATATCCTGATTGTTGGCCTAGGATGATCACTATGATTTTCGTATCACCACAAACTTGCAATCCATGCTCGTAGTATCGAATTTCTGCAATACATATCTGACATTTTCATAACTTTCTCTTAATCGTGTTGAGTGAGCTATTGGAATACTTGCGTAATAATTTTCATTGCGCAGCAGTACTGCCATGAGACTCCGTTTTGAAGAGTCTATGAACAATCTCCATTTTTCAGGAACATATCAATCTTGTTTCATTTCATTCATCAAACCGCAAACGTTTGTACAATACACCAAAGATCCCGCTTCATCTTTATTGAAGTATTGACGGTATGACTCCTGTCAATTCCTGTAGAACGTCGAGTTTGTTCCTTGTTTTAACATCCCACGGATTTTCAACTCTGCAGACATATATTCAGATACATCTTTAGGTAGACTCATGTTCCTCGTGAAATCACTCAAACTTTCTTGATCAAATAGTCTTACAGGTTTATTTCTCATCTTGATTAGATATTACACTATATATATATATATATATATATATATATATATATATATATATATATATATATATATATATATATATACTCATTTTCCTACGTAATTTGCTTACTTTATATTTTCCGCAAACGTAACAGAACATGATTCTGTCGCGGCAGGCCTGGTAGGTGCATTAGTTCTTCTTGTAGCTTCATACTCCTTATCAGCCAATTTGCCAACTGATAAGGAGCTGCGGTCGCTTGATGACGACGCCTGCGAGCCCGCTTGCTCACCCTGACAAACCGCCGATACTGAGCATTCGAATCCCTGCATCGTAACCAATTTTTCCTTTGATGTGTCTGCTATGTTTTTAGATTCCTTCTTGCAGCTCCTTACTCCATATAAGTCAAGTTGACAACTTATGCATCCATGTATCATTCCTTTTGTTTATAACGACAATTGTAGGGGATTGAGACAAAGAGTAATTAGTAGACTGTATATAGGTTGGTTGCAGAGATGAGAAATTATACAAATAATGAGCAAATACAAAATACGGCGACAGCGTGACACAAATACTAAAATGGCCTACCTTGTAGTCGAAATCACTTCATTAAATTCTTCTTGGTGGCCACCAGAATAATCCCAAGCTTCACCATACAGGAACCAGGAATCGGGGACACTGTCACTGTATTTTGGAGTAGTTTTTGAGGCAAGAGTTAATATGTTTGTGAGACAAACGATAAACCTTTTCGATAAGGCGAGGGACGTGTAATACGTCGAGTACTACAATATACGACAATTACTGTACAGGGTGAGTCAACGATTGGATGAAGTAGGTTTGTGCCTTTTCGGTGAAATTTAAAAAGAAATTATATTTATTGTTTGATACAGTTTATTTTTACGCAGATTTTAAAAATATTTAGGACTCCACAGGGTGAACCAAAAAAGTAGGACAGCATAAAGTTGTATTTTTTTAAATAGAACACCCTATATACGAATCGTATTTTCGATTTAGCTTATAATTTTAAATCTTTTTTATTAAGGGTTTACTATAACAAAACTTTATAGTTTCTGAGATAATTAAGTTAAAAAAAAAGTCACATTTTCAAGCATCAATTCAATCCTAAATAACCTTTTCAATTTTGTGACAAATATGTTCAAATTTGGAATTTAGCAAGGCCAAGGACAAGTTAACATAATTTTTACCTAATATTTGCAATAAAAGCTACAGGGTGTTGAACACATCGGCTCAAATTTGAACAAGTTTAAATGAATAAATATCTTTTTTTTTAAATGGTACACCCTGTATATTTTCATGTTATTTAATAGAGTAATAAAAACCCTGAAAGTTTTGTTCAATATATCATATACCTATTTATAATAGTTTTTGAGATATTAAATTTTTCTTATTTTTCACTTTTTTACAGAAATAGTCTTCATTATCATAGTAGCCATGGCAAAAACAATGTAAAAGAACATTTTTCTGTGTGTCAAATTTATAACCGCAATCGCTTCTTTTAGTTTTTATGTAGTGTAGTTTGTTTTTTTTGCATTCATCTTATATTGTAAAATGAATTTTCCAAAGAATGAGTTAATAGATATGATTTATACAATAGGAGAGGCTCAAAAAAAATTGCCTTCTTGCTCAAAGAATTTACAAAATGAAGTATCCTGACCGACGCCAGCCTAATACCCATACTTTTCAAAACTTAATGCAAAGATTTGATTCTTCTGGTACTGTTGATTATCCAAAACGTAAAGTGGTCAACAAACCAGTAACTAATGAAGAAAAAGAACTACAAGTATTGTTAAATGTTCAGGAAAATTCTTATATTGGTAGCCGTCAGTTAGCAGCATTATGTGAAACATCACAATCCACCGCTAATCGTACTACCAAGAAATATAGGTATCATCCATATCACATGGAATTACACCAAGAATTGCATGGACAGGATTTTGAAAGTCGTGTAAACTTTTGTCGTACAATAAATGCGGAGATTCAATTAAATCCAAATTTATTATGCAAGGTAATGTTTAGTGATGAAGCTACTTTTAGAAGTAACGGTGCCGTAAATAGACGCAACATGCATTATTATGCCACAGAAAACACATTTTGGATTAGAGAGGTGCAACATCAAAACCACTGGTCATTAAATGTTTGGTGTGGTATTCATCATAATCGAATTATTGGACCCCACTTTTTTAATGAACCACTAAATGGCCATAGTTACCTGAACTTTCTACAAGAAGAACTACCCCAACTGCTTCAAGGTCTCGATAGGGATGAGCTCGACAGTATGTGGTTCCAGCACAATGGTGCGCCTCCGCATTACCATCGTGAAGTTCGTGCGTTTTTGGACCAACGATATCCGCAAAAATGGATTGGACGTGGGGGTTTCATTGAGTGGCCACCAAGGTCTTGCGACATCACCCCATTAGATTTCTTCCTATGGGGTTATATTAAAAATAAGGTGTATGTTAATCCACCAACAACAGTGGAAGATATGCGAAACAGGATTAGGGATACCTGTAGAACAATAACGTAACTAATTTTGTCCAGGGTCCGAGAAAATCTGCAAAAAAGACTAAATTTGTGCATTGCACAAGAGGGTCGTTTATTCGAACACTTATTAAAAAGAAATAATTAATCTCAGTATTTAATAGGTAATTTTTTTGTTTCAATTTAGTATAAAATTAAATATGTATTTGCCTTGTCGTTATTGTTGTGTTAATTTTTTCACATTATGTTTAATTAAACTATTGCCGTTGTAATATAACGAATAATGTATTTCATCATATTTAACCACATTCTGTTTGTTTCTGTAGTTTCTTTTTATTATTTTACATGGCTACTATGATAATGAAGACTATTTCTGTAAAAAAGTATGGAAAATAAGAAAAACTGAAATATCTCAAAAACTATTATAAATAGGTATAGGATATATTGAACAAAACTTTTAGGGTTTTTATTACTCTATTAAATAACATGAAAATATACAGGGTGTACCATTTTGAAAAAAAGATATTTATTCATTTAAACTTGTTCAAATTTGAGCCGATGTGATGCTTTTATTGCAAATATTAGGTAAAAATATATTTGTCACAAAATTGAAAACGTTATTTAGGATTGAATTGATGCTTGAAAATGTGACTTTTTTTCTTTAAACTTAATTATCTCAGAAACTATAAAGTTTTGTTATAGTAAACCCTTAATAAAAAAGATTTAAAATTATAAGCTAAATCGAAAATACGATTCGTATATAGGGTGTTCTATTTAAAAAAATACAACTTTATGCTGTCCTAGTTTTTCGGCTCACCCTGTAGAGTCCTAAATATTTTTAAAATCTGCGTAAAAATAAACTGTATCAAACAATAAATATAGTTTCTTTGTTAATTTCACCGAAAAGGCACAAACCTACTTCATCCAATCGTTGACTCACCCTGTACTACTACACGACTATGGTACTACTACTGTTCCTTTTTACATTTGTCCAAATACGTGAGGGCCAGTAAAATGTGTCCCGTGTAAACGCGAGTAAAATTGAACCAAAATGTAATGAAACCCAAACAACAGTCATGACGGTAAAATATGAAGTAAGCAATTTTCCGCTTTTCAGCTATTTTTCATGATTTGCGGAAAAACTGTGGGTGATGGGATCAAACGGACTCCGTATTCGAATTCAGCGTGTCAAAATACACGAAAATACTATGGTGGGGTACCGAAATCAGACCACTTTTTTTTGTGTGCCGGTGTAACTAATCATTAAGCATCTAGGGAGAGAGCTGGGCTAAAACTTACAGAAAATAACACCCAATTGCAGATCTAAAATGAATATAACACTTTTTAAAGTTATTTTATACCGTAGTATAGTCCGCCACTGTAAAAAAAGAACTACAATCTCCTCGATGACGCCACTTCTAAGAACGGACCTTTTAATATCTCCTAATTATCGCGCGACACAAATACTGAGATGCTGTAATCTGTACCAGCATTGTCAAAGCGGTGCCTTTTTGTAGTTTTTTTTTCCGCCTGACATTTTTACGAATATTCCTGGAACTAATTAGTTGATGTTTTGTTTTAACTCGTGGTAGCGGTACCGGACATTGTCGGAGACGGTTCTTGACTATTCGGAATGACATGACCAGAAACACCAAATAAATCTATACAGGATGTCAGTGTTCTATACTTCTCACCACTAGTTTGATTAAAATAAATCTATTTAGTTACTACGCCAATGATTATATTATAATTAGAAGCTAATGAAATATAGAACGTCCCTGACGTATTGACAACCTGTATACAACTAAATAATAAAGATTTTTCGATGAAATACAAAAAATAGCAATATATATTTATAATTGTACATTTTCTTACCTTTTCATTTTGGTAAGCAGTCACAGCGATGAACTCGGTCTCTTTGAACACATACGTCCTAAACGTCGAATAAGGAAGTTTCAGAATATCGTTTGCTCTTACTAAGTGAAACCTTGGCTGGTACTTGTGCATAGAATTTAATATCGTCTGAAACAAGAAAAAATATTTTTTCAAAATAATGAAATTTATATAAAAAAACCATCATTACAAACAGTAAGTCCTTAAAATGTAACTGTTTCTATGTTCACGGACTAAAATGTCTATTTGCATAAAGAAAGACTGAATTTTTTGTTATTCTGTTTAATTTTGTGAGTAATAATTAGGCGGCAAGACGAAAACGTCACTATAAAAGGAATTATTCACATAACCAAGAAGATAAATCGACCAATTATTGCAGAAAACTAAAGAGATAATAGATTCATATCTTACAAAGATCGTATGGACCACGCCATAAATCATATATACAACTCAAAATCGGAAGAAATAACTCCTGCTATCTATCTCAAGAGAAGTAGCCAATGAACCAATTTAAGAGAGAGCATCAATTATCAATTTGATTACAGGCAAGATCTTAAAGGAGTTATATAAAAGAGGTATTATATTAAAACATGTCCCTACGAGCTGAAAAATTACGGAAGTGATCATGTGACCAAAGCGTTGGTATCTTTATTATCCGATTGATTTTGTTTTTCGCGATATCCTAGGTTTGAGTGTCATATGTCTATATAGGTAATACGCACGTGCAGTGACATATTGGGGAGTTTTTTTTTAATAAGTATATTTTTCGCCATTTTTTGGCATGCTTTAAACCCTCTAAAAATCCCGAATTTAGATTTTTTTAAAAAATTTTTCACTTTAGATTATATTTTGAAAAACTTGGAGACTAATTAAGAAAAAGAAAATATATCGGTCTTTAAATGGAGGTATGTTTTCGAAAATTTAAAAAATGGTTTATTTTCAAGGTACTAATGCAAAAACAAACAAATATTTTTATTTTTCATTTTTCGAGACATAAATTCTTCTCTATATACATAAGAAATGCTAAAAAAAATTGGAACTTTCTTTTTGGGTTTTAGTATTTGTATTTTCGATTTAATAATATCGATTTTTTCCCATTTTTAATCTTCTTTCCATTTTTTAACCGACTTCTAAAAGAAGGAGGTTCTCAATTCGTCGACTATGTATATTTTTTTTTATGTAAGTACACCGATTACTCCGGAACGACGGCACCGATTATGTTCAGGAATTTGCTGCAGTGATCCCACATTTTTTTGGATGAAATTGGTGCAGCAAAATCCAAGATGGCGCTAACAATATGGCGGCCAAAAAAATTAATTTTGTGCAATTCTCTCGAAAATTGGTATGGGGGTCGTACACACAACGAATCTGAAATTATTTTTAAAAAATTCAATATGGCGGATCCAATATGGCGGGCAAAATTTTTTTAATTTGTCCGATTTTCTCCAAAATTGGTGTGGGAGAGTTTTCGAGGTCGTACATAACGAATCTAAACTATTAAAAAAAAATCACAATATCGGATCCAATATGACGGATAAAAAATTAATTTTGTCCGATTTTCTCCAAAATTGGTACGGAGGAGTTTACGGGGTCGCGTATAACGAATCTAAAATTATTTTCTAAAAATTCAATATAAAGGCGGATTAAAGATTCTACATCTCTCGATTTTGTCTAAAATCAGTACTGGGGGATTTTTGTTAATGTTAATTACGAATTTAAAATATTTTTTGAAAAATTCAATCTGTTGGATTCAATATGGCGCCCTAAAAATTTTATATTTTTCGATTTTCTCCAAATCTGATATAGGGGGTTCTTGAGGATGTAAATTATGAATTTAAAAGTATTTTTTCAGGATTCAATATGGCGAATCCAATATAGTGGACAAAAAATTTTAAATTTTTCGATTTTGTTCCAAAGGTAGGACTGAATTTTTGAGGATATAAATAGCAAATATAAAATTATTTTAAGAACATCTAATATGTCAGATGCAATATGACGGTCTAGAAATTTTGTTTCCGGATTTCATCGAAAATTGGTACTAGGAGGCTTTGAAGGGTTTAGATTTAAATTAGATTAAGACGTTAAAATTTTTTTTTTGAAATTCAATATGGCGGATTCCATATGGTGGGTTAAAAATTTCATCTTATTCGCATGTTTTCAGATTTGATATTAGAGGGTTTACGTCTCAAGTTCTTTAAATATCGATATTGGAAGGTTTTGGGGCCTATGTTACCAATCCAAAATTAATTTGAAATTTAAAATAGTGGATTTACTATGATAGGCTAAATATTTGTTTGACACAATTTCACTGATTTTTGAAAAACTCTAAGAATCCAAGAATTTTTAGTGGTTCATTTTAGGGTGATTTACAACTTTAGATAAAATGGGTACTTTTTTGCCGCCTTGGAGTCATTACGAGATACACTTGATTAATGCTCAGTTCAAATAATTTGTGAATATCATAATGAATTCAAAACAAAAAACAAAAAATACAACTTTTACAAAAAAAAAATTGAACCGACTTCTAAAAGTGTGATAAAAAGTGAAAAATAACTGTAAATTTTTATATGAAATTGAAATTTTAAAAGTCGACACCAAATTATTTCTAAATGAAATAAATAAGTGCTAATATATACAAATTATGCTAAGAAAGCAATTACAAATAAATTATTTTTAATCTGTTTATGCGAATCACATTTTGTCAGGTATTAGTTTGGCGCAGACTTAAAAAATTTCAATTTCATACAGAAATGTATAGTTATTTTTCACTTTTTAGCGTACTTTTAGAAGTCGGTTCAATTTTTTTTTAAACTTTATCCTAGATTACTCTTCCAACTTTAAATGCTCGCTAAATAAAGAGCTTTAGGTGGGTTTGAATTCTGAAAAAGAATTTTTGTCTTGAAAATACCTTTCAAACAAGTTAATATGTTATGTACTTTTAATTAAAATCGGCTTTCTTACAGTATCATTTATACAACATTGTTTCTGTTATTTTCAAAACAGGCTTTAAACCTGGATGTGATCTCGAATTTTGATTATTTTTTACTCATAACGTCTATATTTTCTGTTTTGGTTAGAAAGAACCGGACATATCAGACTTTAAATGAGACATTTTTTCGAAAATTTAGAAAATTGCTTATTTTCATGAAGGTTTAATAGTTGGAAAGGTCTTTTCAAGTTTGAAAAAAAATCCAAATACAGGAAATCAAATTTTTTATGATTTTCTACAACATTCAAAAAAGGGCTTAGGTACCTAATTTTTTTTTTGCTTTAATCTCCTGAAAATAACTCATTTTCAATTTTTCGAAACCGGACATCACTTTAAAGACTGATGATATCTCTGGTTATTTTTATACATTATGAGTCATTCTAAATAAAAATTGAAAGCCTTTTTAAGGTGAAGAAAATAAGACTTTAGCAGTCTAAAAATAATAAAAAATAGAGTTTATAGGGGTTCAAACTTGCCCCAAACAATAGTGCTGTAAAAAAGTCCGTTCGAATTAAAAGTATAACGGTTTAGAAAGGTCATTTCAAGGCGAAGAAAATGCTTTTTTCAGAATTCATATTAAGCCAAAATTCTAGGTTTGACGAGCACTTGAAAACATACTAAAACGACCAATAAAGAGCTAATTTTGGGACTCAGCTTCATGAACACCTAACGGGCTTAAATTTGGTATAACTCCCTCCTTTTAATAGTAAAATAAAAGTTTTTTACTTATAAAATACAGGAAAAAATCATTACAGATTAAACGAAAATATCTCGGTGGTTTATCACGACAAACTCCCAATAAAAATTACTACAAATCACACCTTTTTCCCGAAACCTTCGAGATATCTCGTCTCCAATCTTTCGGCCATAAAATTTCAAATATTCGGCCGAAAAAACATCAAAAGAATCCGGGTGGCCCTCTGTCGTTGCCATTTCGAACTAAAAGCACCCAACTTCAGGTTAATAGGATGTAAGGTCTTCTTTTTAGCTACCGTACAGATAAGAGTGCAATCAGCCAGGTAAAGAATACGGTGGAACGTGCGTTGAGACGTCGTCAGCGGACGTTTCGATGAACGGACTGTTCCGCTGTCAGCTTTTAAGCGCAATTGTGTATTAGTCGGACCGTGGTGATAATACAGTACTTAAAAAGTGTTGAAAAGTTAAGTAATTTTAACGGCGGCAGCTTTGAGAAACGGCTGATACTACGAGAAAATATAGTGCGTTTCATGTTTAATAAACGACGACTGAAATGTTTTTTATTGCTTGGTGAAAACCGACAATGCGTTGGTGTACACTGTAAAAATGATATGCATTAAATTTAAGGTAAATGTCCTGGAAGCAAATTTCATAAATCTAAATCAATGAGTTCCATTAAATTTAATGTAATGATACATTAAATTTAAAGTCTGATCATTACTTTTTAAGGTGAACATGCCAGCATCCTGCCCAGGAGCGGATACAAGGGGGGGGCAATCGCCCCCCCCCCAAGAGCTTTGAGTTCAGGAAAATAAACCCGATTTTGCCTCTTTTACTATAGTTTATTCAAGAACTAGAGAGAGTAATAAATCATTTTTTACCCTTTTTTTCTTCGTAAACTACCTGTGTTCTTTAGTCCGAAATCTTTGGCAAAATCTGTTAGACACCTATATATTTCTCATAGGAATGGGTTAGAAATTTTATAATCAAAAATACCGGTCTATAATAATGGACTATTTGGGTTGGATAACAATAGATATTTGGATGTGTGAAGTGTTAAAAAGGATTTTAATCCTTGTCATAGGCGTCGGAAGGAGGTTTATTATCATTAAGTATTTATGGCATAGAATATTATTTCGGAATAAACTTAAAAAAAAAAGTCAAAGAACTAGCTGGAATAGAAAAGAGAAAAACCTCAAACGTATTATTAGACAAAGAGGGAAACATTATTATGGAAACTTCTTCTCTTCTTCTACTTCTTGGAGATCTGTCGATCTGTTAATTCTGAAGCTGCCTCTGCATCTTTTCCTAAGAGGTAGATTGCCAACTATCTTTCCACCTTTTAGGGGGCCTCCCGGGAGGTCTTGAGCCGGGCGGGTTATTTTCTAGGACTATTTTCGGAAGTCAGTTCTCGTCCATCCGTCTTACATGGTTGTACCACTGCCTCTTACGTTGTCTTCCCCACCTCACAATGTCTTGTATCCCGCATTGTTCTCTGATATCTGTGTTTCTTACTCTGTCTCTTCTTGTTTTCCCCACTATTGTTCTCAGTGTTTTCATTTCGGCCACCCTTAGCATGTGTTTCGTCTTGTTAGTGTCCTCACGGACTTCCGTGCCGTATGTCATGATGGGTCTGATACAAGTCTTGTAGATTCTAATTTTGCTATCTTTGCGCATGTACGAGTTTGACCAGACTATATCTCGTAGGCATCCTGATAGTGCGGATGCTTTGTTAATCTGGCTCCTTAGGTCTTTAACTGGGTCGTGGGTGCTTGATATGTCTATTCCTAGGTATCTGAATTGCATCACCTGCTCTATGGGATTGTCCTCCACCACCAGCTTACATCTGAGTGGATCCTTTGCGATTGTCATGCATTTGGTTTTGCTGATAGAAATGTTCATATTGAGTTGGCGGCTTACTTGGAAAAACTGGAAGAGTTGTCTCTGTAGATCGTTTTCTGATTCAGCAATAATTGCTACATCATCGGCGTAGCACACCAAACCCACTCTTTTGTTGCCCAGTCTGTATCCGAGATTGAGACATGTTACCTTGTTTATGATTTTATTCATGAGGAGATTAAACAAAAAAGGACTCAGACTGTCACCCTGTCTAATTCCTCCCAGTGTTGGGATATTTTCAGTGAATTGATCTCCTGCCTTGACCTTTGTTACGTTATTGTTATTTAGGTTATGGATTATCTTCGTTATGTTCGCTGGTGCCTTATTTTCCATTAATATATGTAGAATGTCTCCCAATCGGACTCTGTCAAACGCCATTGTTAGGTCAATGAAGCAGATATACGCTGGCATACTGTACTCTGTAGCCTTTTCTTTTATTTGTTTTATTATAAACACTGCGTCTGTTATTGACCGTCCCTTTGTGAAGCCCTGTTGTTCCTCAGCATTCTTAATTTGTGTTTCCAGTTTGTCCTTGAGAATACTCGTGAAAAGTTTCATTACTGTGTTTAAGAGAGTTATTCCTCTATAGTTTTGTGGGCAGGTTTTTAGTCCTTTCTTAAATATAGGTATGGTGATGCTATTATGCCATTCGTCTGGTGTTTCCGTTTCGTTTAAGATTTTGTTAAATAGTTGCGATAGTTTCCTTGCCAGTTCGGGGCCTCCATATTTTAAAAGCTCGTTGGGGATGCCGTCCGGCCCGGGTGATTTTCTGTTTTTCAATTTCTTGAGTTTTGCTTCTACCTCTTCGTCAGTGACAGTTCCAATTATATCTGTTTCGTATTCATTTATATTCGGCATTTCTTCAGCATCGTAAAGCTCTTTATAATACTGTTGCCATGTCCCTATTGGTACTCCTTTGGTCTGCACGAACTCGTTAACTTGTTTTTTTCTGTTCCGGAGCATTTTCCATATTTTCCTTTGAGCGCCATACAAGTCGTGGTCCATGTCGCTGGTAAAATTAGCCCAATGTTCTCTTTTGATTGATCTTATTCGTGCGTTTACTCTGTTTCTTACTTGGACATATTCTGCGTGAGTTTCTTCCGACGGTGCGCTTTTGTATATTAGGTAACATTTCCGTTTTGATTCAGAGAGTTCTTTTACCTCTTGACAAAACCACGGTTTGCTGTGGTTTGTCGCGTTTACATTAATTTTACGCTTTCCAATCGCTTCCTCCCATGCTTCGTTGATGCATTTCGCAATATTTTGCCAGCTCTCTTCTACTCCCCATTCTGGTTTTAAATCTTATTATGGAAACACAACAAAAATTATGCAGGTGGAAAGAGTACATAGAAAAACTATTTGAAGATCAAAGACACGAAAATTCTTCTATAAACAGTCTGAGCGGTGACCTGGGGCTTGAAATTACTAAAGCAGAGGTCATTTATGCATTAAGGTCGATAAAACTTAATAAAGCTGTTGGTCCAGATGAAATGCCGGGTGAGTTGTTGAAGCTGATCAATGACAAAAATTTGGATTTATTGGTGAGATTATTTAATACAATTTACACGACAGGAACTATCCCCCGAGAAATGTTAACATCAACATTCATATGTTTACCAAAAAAAGCAAATTCAAAAGAATGCAGTGACTATCGAACAATCAGTCTCATGTCACATACTTTGAAAGCCCTTTTAAAAATTGTACACGCTAGAATACATTCCAAATTGGACCTGGGTATTAGTGACACACAGTTTGGCTTCAGGAATGGAGAGAGCATTATTTGCTTTTAATGTGCTTACTCAAATATGCTTGGATATCAATCAGGACCTCTATGTCTGCTTCATAGATTACAACAAAGCTTTTGATAGGGTCAAACATGACAAACAGATAGAGATTCTCAGAAGCAAAAATTTGAATGAAAGAGATTTAAGGTTGATATCAAATCTGTATTACAATCAGCGAGCGGCAGTAAAAATTGGACAGGAAATATCCGGATCATAACCGTTACAGAAATATGATGGTATGATAATCTTTACACTTTCAAACTGTCAACAATTTAAATAGTTTCAATATTAAGATGGTTTTGATTTTCTTAATATAACTTCAAAATGCAATATAACGAAACAAAAATATATGAAATCGAGAACAATTCAAGGGAGAGTTTGTTAAAATGTACATAGCAAAAATAATTGGTTTATAATAATTGAAATGTTAATTTTTGCAAGATTTGACCAATTCGTCAGGACTGATATTTATAAATATTGAGAAAATATAAATCTAATAAAAACTATTTTGCGTTATTTTCTGAAATACGTAATTTTTTTATGTTGTATATTAATATTTTAAAGTTTTTTGCTTTTGTTGTATTTATTTCTGTTAGAAAACTTATTTAATACGACAAAAGTAAAAAATGTCAAAATATTAATATTATTTGATAAATAAATAATAATTTCCCTCGTGTGCATTAGTTATAGCACCACCGTTGGGGCCGACACAATCGATTTTTACGTCATAGTCGTTTCGACCAACTAGCACGTACATAACGTTTCTTATATTTCGTGCTTTGTGGTGGAAATTTTCCCCATAGGTAGCGTACCGCCATCTGTACACCGGTTTCGAACTCATTGGTTTCCGTCAGTAGCGGCAGACATGTACACGTCATCATAAAAAAATTGAGTCTTTTAAGCAACTTATATCATACTAAATAAATAGTTTAATACAAGTTGCGCCATCTCCCGAAATCTCATGTAATGTACCATGAATATTAATGTAAATTCCTTTAATGTTAAGGTATATGTGAATTAATCTTAATGTACAGAAATTGAAATATCTTTTCAGTTACTTTATTGAAATTTAAGATACTATTTAATCAAATTTAATGTTGTACAATGAACTGATATTTCAATGAATTTGCTTTAAATTCAAAGCATTAATAAATTATTCACGATTTAAAGTACAAAATCATTAAATTTAATGTAGAATGTACATTAAATTTGCATTAAATTCAAGGTTACTTTTAAGAATGTAGTTCATAGTATGATATGCTATTTCTGATAGTTTAAATTTTAGTCGCTCGCTTAGATTTAATTATGAAACATGACGCCGCCACACTCAATTGTAACAAATATAGTCATCATCATCATCAGCCCATTTCTGTCCACTGCTGAACATAGGCCTCCTCAAGAGATTTCCATCCTCCTCTATTCTGAGCCATTGCGATCCAGTTTGTTGCTATTCTTTTGAGGTTGTCTGTCCATCTGGTCGGTGGTCGTCCCTGACTGCGTTTGTCCGCTCTCGGCCGCCATTCCAAAACTCTTTTCGTCCATCTGTTGTCCCCTATTCTAGCCACATGTCCGGCCCATCTCCACTTTAACCTTGCATTGCGCACAATGACATCATCTACCCCGTGCTTCTCCTAACTTCCTCGGACCCGATCTCTCAGGGACACCCCCAGCATGGATCTCTCTATTTTGCGTTGTGTTATTTGCACTTTCTTAGCAGTTGTTTTCGTCAATATTAGTGTCTTCGCTCCATATGTTAAGACTGGGAGAACACCTTGGTTAAAGGCTTTCCGTTTCAGGTTTATGGGTATATCTGTCTTGAATATATCCCTGAGTTTTCCATAAGCAGCCCATCCCAAAGCTATTCGTCTGGATAGCTCACACGTCTGGTTGTCCCTGCCAATCCAAGCTTCGTAACCAAGGTAGTTATATTTCTCGGTAATTTCGATGATTTCATTTTCTATTTTTATAGGCTCACTTGGTACTAAATTTGTAATTATTTTTGTTTTGTTATAATTTATCTTCAGACCTGCTCTTTGTGTTGCCTGTTGTAGTTCTTCTAGCATTTCTCTGACTTCTTGTAGATCGTCTGATATTAGGACTATGTCGTCAGCGAATCTAAGATGACTCAATCTTCCCCATTCTATAATAATGCCCTTCTCTTCCCAATTCAAAACTTTAAACGCATGTTCTAGCACTGTCGTAAACAGTTTTGGGGATATTGTATCTCCCTGTCGAATTCCTCTTCGTATTTTTTCTTCGTCATGGTGTGTAAGTTAATTGTTGTTGTTGCGTTTTTATAAATATTGTAGATGATGTTGGAATATATTTGGTCTACCTTGCTTTTAAAATTGGCACCAATTGTACAGTATCGAAAGCCTTATGAAAGTTGACAAAGACAAAATTTAGTGGTCGGTTGTATTCTATAGTTACAAATATATTAAATTACCTTTACCACTAAATCTGGACATTTTGAGAAGAAAATCTGGAGGTAAGAAATACTTAAAATACCGATAACTTAATACTATTTAAATTACATATTTTTCACTTAATAATTTCTAAAAATATGTCCCTCATACATACAACACACCATAGGCCAGGTATTCCATCCTCTATAATTCTCAAGCCACATCTTAAAACGAGATTATTCCCAGAAAGGAGGGAATAAAAATTTTACTCGAATACTTTATATGCCGTTGAGACGGATGAAAATTGTTTAGAATCAAGAATCGAGATTTTTATCACTCACACCGATGACAGAAATGCGGTTTTATGCTTCTTTAATGATCTGGTCTCTATGAGCCAATAAAATCTTTTCATGGGGGTATTTACGAGTTTTTTTAATTCATTAGGTCGAGATTTTACTTAATTTTACTTTGCCGCCTTCAGAAGTTAAAGACCTTTATCAATAATATTCGATTCAGTATTTATGATCGAAGTTGGTAATTTGATGGCATCCCCGCTTCCCAGATTTCAACAACTTTAATTTTTTTATAATTAGCTAGGATAGCCAGTTTCACAAAAAAAAATATATGTACAGGGTGAGTCAACGATTGGATGAAGTAGGTTTCTGCCTTTTCGGTGAAATTTACAAAGAAACTATATTTATTGTTTGATACAGTTTATTTTTACGCAGATTTTAAAAATATTTAGGACTCTACAGGGTGAGCCAAAAAACTAGGACAGCATAAAGTTGTATTTTTTTAAATAGAACACCCTATATACGAATCGTATTTTCGATTTAGCTTATAATTTTAAATCTTTTTTATTAAGGGTTTACTATAACAAAACTTTATAGTTTCTGAGATAATTAAGTTTAAAGAAAAAAAGTCACATTTTCAAGCATCAATTCAATCCTAAATAACGTTTTCAATTTTGTGACAAATATATTCAAATTTGGAATTTAGCAAGGCCAAGGACAAGTTAACATAATTTTTACCTAATATTTGCAATAAAAGCTACAGGGTGTTGAACACATCGGCTCAAATTTGAACAAGTTTAAATGAATAAATATCTTTTTATGGTACACCCTGTATATTTTCATGTTATTTAATAGAGTAATAAAAACCCTAAAAGTTTTGTTCAAGATATCCTATACCTATTTATAATAGTTTTTGAGATATTTCAGTTTTTCTTATTTTCCATACTTTTTTACAGAAATAGTCTTCATTATCATAGTAGCCATGTAAAATAATAAAAAGAAACTACAGAAACAAACAAAATGTGGTTAAATATGATGAAATACATTATTCGTTATATTACAACGGCAATAGTTTAATTAAACATAATGTGAAAAAATTAACACAATGCACAAATTTAGTCTTTTTTGCAGATTTTCTCGGACCCTGGACAAAATTAGTGGCGTTATTGTTCTACAAGTATCCCTAATCTTGTTTCGCATTTCTTCCACTGTTGTTGGTGGATTAACATAGACCTTATTTTTAATATAACCCCATAGGAAGAAATCTATTAACTCATTCTTTGGAAAATTCATTTTACAATATAAGATGAATGCAAAAAAAACCAAACTACACTACATAAAAACCAAAAGAAGCGATTGCGGTTATAAATTTGACACACAGAAAAATGTTCTTTTACATTGTTTTTGCCATGGCTATTATGATAATGAAGACTATTTCTGTAAAAAAGTATGGAAAATAAGAAAAACTGAAATATCTCAAAAACTATTATAAATAGGTATAGGATATATTGAATAAAACTTTTAGGGTCTTTATTACTCTATTAAATAACATGAAAATATACAGGGTGTACCATTTAAAAAAAAAAGATATTTATTCATTTAAATTTGTTCAAATTTGAGCCGATGTGTTCAACACCCTGTAGCTTTTATTGCAAATATTAGGTAAAAATTATGTTAACTTGTCCTTGGCCTTGCTAAATTCCAAATTTGAATATATTTTTTACAAAATTGAAAACGTTATTTAGGATTGAATTGATGCTTGAAAATGTTACTTTTTTTCTTTAAACTTAATTATCTCAGAAACTATAAAGTTTTGTTATAGTAAACCCTTAATAAAAAAGATTTAAAATTATAAGCTAAATCGAAAATACGATTCGTATATAGGGTGTTCTATTTAAAAAAATACAACTTTATGCTGTCCTAGTTTTTTGGCTCACCCTCTAGAGTCCTAAATATTTTTAAAATCTGCGTAAAAATAAACTGTATCAAACAATAAATATAGTTTCTTTGTTAATTTCACCGAAAAGGCACAAACCTACTTCATCCAATCGTTGACTCACCCTGTACAAAAGCAACTATTGTTTTTACCAAGAAACTTAAACTTATGAGTATTTAGATTTAAACTGATTGACAGGGATGCTTGGAATACGTTTTATAACATTCTCTTTTATTTTTAGTAATGAACATATGCCGGTGGTGAATGCATTAACTTTTTCTAATTATTTTTACGATTTCCCCGCATTCACGTATCATTAGAAATAATTTTATTCCCGACACTTGATCACTGATCCTGCTCGAATTGTAAATACGCCGGGTTTTTTGAATAAAATATACGTTACATTAGAAGAAAATGGAAATTTCCCGTTTACGAGGGTGTACCTTAAAGTATTTATGCTTTAAGATTTACCACAATAAAATAATTATTTTTAATTCACGTTGTGGTATTTCAGAAGTTTCTAGAATTGAAGAGGAGCTTGTACAGAAAATGGAAGATACTGCTAGAAAGCTTCTTAATAAAAATTGCAGCATCAAAAACTGTTTTATTATTACATTATTCTTGTAACTTTTCAAAGTTCCTCTGTATTTTAAAGATATTCGTACATTTTGATCGGAACAGGCGCCTGCACAGACACGCTTCCATAAAAAGGTAAAAGCTGACTTTGATCAATGTAATTTATATATATGTAAGTATTTTTTCTTATTTTGATTTATGCTGTGAAAATAGAAAGTTATGATCTTTATTAGGACAATTTTAAACATGTGTTTGATGTTCTAAAAACTTATAGACAAGACATTATTTATACAGTTTAACATTTTTTGTTTGATATAAGGTAATTAATTGTTTTTGAGAAGTTTAAATGCAAGTGATTACGTTTTTTTGTAAAGTATATTAATTCTTTTTGTATCTGAACAGGGGCGTTGGCAGAAAAAAGCCAGGGGGATGCTAATATAAAAGCTCTTAAAAAAAACAGTATCCCAATAACTCGATAATCCAATATACCCGGAGGATAACGAACTCTACCTGATCACGACATCAAAAAAGCGAGTCCAACAAATCTCAAACTCCAAGCTTCTTAACCCGTATACCTGGAAGCAGAAAGTTCTACTTTATCAAAACTGTTATAGATATATAAATACACCGATTTTGAAATCTGAACAAGTTTAAGAAAACAGTGGTTCCATCTATTCCACCTCCAGAGAGTACAAGAGATTTTAGCTCTGGACTTCAAACTGAGACTAGGCTTCTGTTGGTTTATTAATGAACAAAGAGCACATGATGTAAATTTTTATAAAAAAAAGTGTATTTACCAATAAGTAAATGACAAATTTGTATAATAACCAGTTTGTTATATTCAACGGTCTAACAAAAATGCAGATGTATGTATGTGTGTGTAATTGAGGATCTGTACACTGCTGTGTAGATGCAGATGAAGCGATAGAAGTGTATATCAATAAGTCTGAGAATTTTTGTATTATTTTCAATTTGAAATTTAAAAGTGCCTGTAATTTGTAGATATTTAGAAAGAAGACAGCCAGATAAGAGGATGTTTTTGAGGAGAAAATCAAATTTAGTTCAATACGATTCTTTTTCCAAATCACGGTCTAAAATCTACAACAAGGAAAACCGTGAGTTTGAGGAAATCAATGTATTAGTTTCTATTGAAGCTAATCCAAGTAGTTCTTTCAGAATATCAGAAGGTTCTGTAGAAGTCAAGGGTACAAATAAGCGCAACACAAGTTTAAAGCATATAAATATCACCTGGAGCAAAATTTACATCCTGGTCATTCACAGCGCCGAATAGAGTTTTGCAATTGATGTTTAAACAAAGAAAAGAATTTTGAAACAGCTGTTGTATGATATGATGTGGCTTATTTTGTCAATGCTAGTATATTGAATTGTCAGAATACTACCTTTTTATATATACTGTATATATATATATATATATATATATATATATATATATATATATATATATATATAAATATATATATATATATATATATATATATATATATATATATATATATATATATATATATATAATATAAAATAGAATAAAATATTGGCGAAGCGGACGTGAAAATTTGTTAATCTACATGATTCTTGTGTTAAAAAGTGCGGAGCACTCCAAAATTTGGAAAAACTCCGGGTCCGACAGATGGCGAAAGCGCTGTTTCGTCCTAATATGGGACTCGTCAGGCCACCGCATTCGGTACAAAACCATCATCTTGTCTTTGCATCCTATAAAGCTGAGTTTAAAATCAAAAAACAGCAAACAAGACAACAAAGGCGACATCTCGATGGTCCACTTGATAATACAAGAACCACACAGATTAACAAAGTTTGTAAAAGAACCGCCATATGGTGGCGCGACGGTGAATTAAAACAGAAATATGTAAAATCGAGTACACGAAACGCGCTGCCCAAAAGATAGGGGTCGCATTTTTCGGTACTGGCAAGCAAGCATACCGCTATTTAAGCAGCCAAAGCCACGTGCCGCACCAAACGATCCCACCATGAGAGCATCGTTTAGCGTGTTTCAAAGCCAAACAAGTAAATAAATAAGTAGATAAGTTTTTGTCCGTGTAATTTTACAAACTTTGTTAATCTGTGTGGTTCTTGTATTATCAAGTGGACCATCGAGATGTCGCCTTTGTCGTCTTGTTTGCTGTTTTTTGATTTTAAACTCAGCTTTATAGGATGCAAAGGCGAGATGATGGTTTTGTACCGAATGCGGTGGCCTGACGAGTCCCATATTAGGACGAAACAGCGCTGTCGCCATCTGTCGTACCCGGAGTTTTTCCATATTTTGGAGTGCTCCGCACTTTTTAACACGAGAATCATGTAGATTGACAAATTTTCACAAATCTACTTATTTATATATATATATATATATATATATATATATATATATATATATATATATATATATATATATATAGTAAAACTTCTCAATATCGGCCACCAAAAAAATTATGAAGAAGTGGTTGTTTATGGGGGTGCCGGCTTTTGAGAGGAGGAATTTAAAAAATCTACATATAATGTGTCATATGAGTAAAAGCGAGAATTTACTTTGTACTTGAAAAAAAAAAACAGGAAAAAGATATTAATTTTTATAAATAAGACAAAGATGCCTCTATGATCACGGTAAATTCTTAATTACATTCACATCAACCATACGTTTTTGGTTTGAAGCGACGTTTATTATGATATGTTTTTATTTCACAAAAGTTCATTAAGGAATGAGAAAAGTAATTACAAATATATAAATATCAACTATAAGCATAGACACATAAAAAAAAAATTTTCACATTTCTGAACTAAGACGAAAAAGATAATATGTATATAATGTGCTAAAAAATAAGCGATATTGTACAAAAAGAGACATTAAGTTTTGTGAAAAAAATTGTTCAATGGAGGTGTGTCTAAAATTTTTTATTTCATTTTTGCTACATTACTCTCACATTTTAATAAAATACTGGAAAGTCAAATCGCCATTTTTTTTTTGTTCAACCCTTAATTTTTCACAAACTTCACTCATATTTTTTACAGACGAACTAGAAATATCTTGCTCTTCTTCACTTTCATAGTTTTTATCTTTGGGAGGGTCAGTATTGCTTTCTTGGTTAGCGAATTCTTGAATTATTTCCTGTATATTACTAGTAGGATTTTCTGTTGAAATATTTGAGTTGATTAGAAGATATTTTTCCAGGTTTAGATTACCTGGAATGTCTTCTAAAACGGGAAACATCCGACTCAGTGGAACATCGTATTCTTCATCAAAAGTCTCGTTCTCTTGGATAGTTTCTATACATACAAATGGAAACATTTTTTAATTGTTGAAGATGAAACGTTCTTCCATGCTGCAGCAATCCATATCATAGTGCTTGACATATTATTCAAAAATAAAAAAACTTTTCTGCTCTGCTTTTGCTGTCTTTTAGCCAGGAAATCATTATCACTAAATTCAGAAGCAACAAAAATCATATTATGATAGTTCTGCACAAAAACTATGTCAACTTGAGCCTAAACAGCCTATAAAAAAAGTCGTCAGTGGAAACCAGGAATTGTAATAGATAAGTCAGGTCCAAATAACTACTTTGTAAAGTCGGATGATGTTACCTATAGACGTAATAGGATTCATCACCCATTACAACAACCAATTCTTCCAAATGAAATTCCAAGTACAAGTAAAGTTCCAGAAGAAAGTAATGAAACTGAGGCTATTAAAAGTGTTACAGAGACTAAAAATAAGCAAAATAACATTACGTTGACAGGGACTAAATCTAATACAAATTCTATGTATGTTGTTATGGAACCAACATCTTACCACCGCTTTCCGGCAAAACTGGACTTAAATAGATTCAAGTTTGTGGAAAGTATAAGAAGGATGTCTGGGAAAGATACCGGTGGATTCCACTGATGAGTCCACCACCGGTATCGGGACGAAACATCCATACATTTACTACGGTGGTCGAAAACAGATCGCTAGCTACATGTCCTTATCGCCAGGGACATTGCTAAGATTGACAATGTTACAAATAGTGGGCGTATAAGTAAGCCTGTTGTAAAATTAGATCTGTAAGATTAGGTATTACTTTCTTGTTTATTTTAAGAGGGGCGTGTCACATAGGTTCTTCAGAAGTGTGGCAATCGCGCACCCTCTCGGTAGTAAAAGTTGAGTTGTAGATGTTACTACAGGCATGGACAAACGTTCCATTAGATTTTATGATTTTTAAGTAACTAAGTGCTAATTCATGGTATTAATGTCATAATAAATAACCTTAGTGATAATTGTGTCTAATTATAGAAAAACCTCCGAGTGCTAGGCTTAACTAACGCGATCCAAATGTTATGAAAAATATAACAAGATAAAACATTGTCATCCAAGATTTTTTATTGGAGACCCAGTCTAATGGTAATTTCTCTATATGTGCTCCCTTAAAACATCGTGGTTTTTTCCTTTTTCCTATAACTAATGAGTTTTCCTTCGCACCATTCATGTTACTACACAAAAGAATTGTCATTCGTTGCTTAGCTGATTTTTTTCCAGCGCATTAATCACTCTTTGAGGCAAAAGTTTCATTTGGTATTGCCACATAGCAAAGTCCTCTTTCGTCTGCATTACAAATATCTTTAGCATTATAATCCTTAACAATTGATTCAAGTTTAGTTAACCAATCTTGAGCTCTTACTTCATCCACATCAGCAGACTCACCACAAATTATTTTAAAACTGATATCGCCTTTTGCAAAACCTATTTAACGAACTTATATGATGCCTCAAAGTCACTAATTTTCAAGTTTTCTTATATTTCCAGAGCTTTTTCCTTAATTAATGGTGCAAATATAGGAACGTTTCTTTTTTTAGCTTTGCAAAACCAATGATAAACCATTTGGTCAATCGCCAATCCCTCTGTTTTTGGAAATTTCCGTTTTTGATCTGGATGAAATCCCCGGTCTTCAAAAAGTTTTATCAATGCGATTTTACCTTTTAGAATATCATTGACTTGTGTTCTTCCACACCAAACTTTTCCGCTAACTTCCGTACACTGGTACTAAATTTTTTTCACTTTCCGCGATGAATTCCACTTTTTCTTCACGAAATAAACATTTCATAGACATGTTGACTATTGTTAAACTCTTAACTGAATTAATTATAAATTATAAATACAAACATTTGAACAAACTACCTAAAAACCCATTTATATAATTGCATTTCAACTATTACTTTGGTATTTCCAAAAATAAAAGTACCCATTGTGTGCGGTTTATGGTCGATGACAAGGGTGATCCAGATTATTTACCTGAAATTCAAATATTGTCGTGACCGTGACAGTTTTTGCAAGGTTCCGATATTGGCAGGTCTATTGTTATGAAAAAACTATAAGATTCATTTTAAGAAGGCCCAAAACTGGACGTTAGGAGGGGTAACCGCCTTTGATAGATGGCTGAAATGAGAAGTTTTACAAGTTCTGCAACATATTCTTCTAGATATAACAGAAGAAGTGCCCTTAATGCAACTTAACAACCTGTATTTGCAACAAAACGGAGCTCCCGCACACAATGCGCAAACTGTACGACTCTATCAGGACAATAATTTTCCGGGCCGCTAGATTGGGACAAAAGAACCTATAAGATGATCACCCAGGTCTCCCAATTTATCAATTTTGGACTTGTTCTTCTGGAGACACCTCAAAAATAAAATTTATACCGTCCAGTACCAAACCACGGCGGATTTAAGAAATGCGAATCAATGCGGCCTTTTATTATTTCAGTTGCATCGAAGAAAATAAGAATCATGTGTGAAATATGTTTCAGGTATAAGGGAAAACAATTTGAATAATATTTGTAAACAATATTTTTAATTTAAGGTTTTATTGTTATAAAGTAAATTATATTAAGAATCCGAAAATATACTTAACACTCTTGTGTTCGTCAAAATATTATTGATACCACTAATAGATTTTTGTTTGTTTAAATACCCGTTATGAATTACTACGAGGGTGGTTCGATAAGTCCTCGGCCTGAAACAGAGAGGACGCTAGTAGGATCAAATAACTATATATTTTGTAAGCATTAACTTTGAGACGACGTCCTGCAAAAGGGGCGCTCGGGACGCCCAAAAACCGCTACAACTGACGAAATTGTCACAAAAATTCACATTGTCATACTTTATGGCTGCCGACTAAAAGTACAAGAGCTTGCTGGTATAGCAACAGTCAACCAAAAACGCCTTCGAATGAACACTTCGCAAGAGTGTTTAGACTTATTCAGACACAATCCTGCTGAGTTTCTTCGACGTTTTATAACTGTAGATGAAACATGGATTCACCATTACACGCCAGAGACAAAGCAGCAATCTAAACAGTGGGTGGAGGCAGGTGAAAGTGCGCCAAAAAAAGTAAAAACTATTCCATCTGCAGGAAAAGTCATGGCAACAGTTTTTTTGGATTCATATGGCGTGGTGCTTATAGACTATTTAGAACAAGGCAATACTACCACCGGGGTGTATTATGCTTCACTACTCGATCGTTTACAGCATGTGATTAAGGCTAAACGTCTAGATCTTGCCAAAAAAAGTGCTCTTTCACTAGGATAACATGCCTGCACGCAAATCTATGGTTGTTGCTGCAAAATTCCATGACCTACGTTTCGAAGTGCTTCCACACGCGCCATATTCGCCGGATCTGGCTCCCTGTGGTTACCTTCTCTTCCCAAACTTGAAAAAATAGCTCGCTGGACAAAAATTCCCTTCAAATAACGAGGTCAGAGCAGTGACAACCGCTTATTTTGCAGAGTTGGACAAATCACATTATACTACGGGTATTAGAATGTTAGAACTTCATTAGTCTAAATATATTGAAGTAAAAGAGGACTATGTTGAAAACTAAATAAAAATATTTTCAAAAATCTCTTGTTTTCTTTATCAGGCCGAGATCTTATCGAACCATCCTTGTAACAAGACCTGATAATTTTTAAAAAAAGTAAATTTAAGTCTCAAAGCTAATAACAAATATAAAGTGTTATATATTTTTGAAAAGCTTGTAACAAATTAAATCACATAATTCAAAAATATATATGGTGTTCCGTTTAAAAAAAAAGGTAAGTTTTATTTATTTTTGCGAAAGACTTGAACTAAGTTAAATTAAGCTAGATCTTCATCTTACAGCGATAGGAATTTGCGCTAACGTTTGGTGCAGACCTTTTAGAGACACCCTGTATATAAGACTTTGTTCGTTAACGTACATAATTCCAATTAAACCAAAATTTTTACCAGAATACAACTGGCAACTAGGTGCGATTTAAAACTCCAATATTTATTTCTAAAAATCCAGCCGAAAACAAAACAATCACAGGAAAAATAAAGCAATCAATCTACCTTGTCAAAAAAACAAAAAAAAAATGCAAAACAAAAGACAACATGCATAAGAGGACAGGATGAATCGAAGAACAAGGACGACCAGCGTACCAAAACCAGTTAGAAAGAGATGAAGCCAAAGGCGGCTTCGCACATAGACCAGAAAGACACAACATTTCGCATTTAAATGCGAAAATTATGCGCATTTTGAGGTTAAACGACTTCGCTTATAGTCGACTCGGCTTGCTAATTATTTTTGCTAAGGTAATTTTAATATTTCCAACCTCACACCGTGTGGCGATTTTTATAGATGTATAAATAATATTTAATATTATTTTTGTATTCGCCGGGTATCGTCGAGCGGCTGTTTTGAAGTCCTTTTGGCCGGTTTGTCGTAAAGAATCACGATATATTAACAAGAAAATTAAGAGGGTTTCGGGTCTGGTGTGCAAGGAGGTTAAATGATGGAAAAATTGTTGAAATTTTGTCATTTTAGAACAGATACGAGATGTCACGGGAAAAAATGCTTATATTTAAATATCTTTATTATATATTTAGTCCAGGAGCTCAGTGGGTTTTCGTTACTGATCAAGAGACATGGCTCCACCAAAGCTTTTTATATGTATTTTGACTTCCTGACTACCAATATTGAAGGCAAATTCCCGAAAAAAGCCAGGGAACTTGTTGTCACCAAAAATTGTTAATAGTTGAAGTATTTTTTTTTGTTGTAAAATAAAAAATATTTCCTGTGTGTTCCTCGGCCGTATCTAAGCAAAAAGTTTAATGTTTTTATTTCTTTTTAACGCTGTAAATAGATAGAGCATAAAGTACCCGCCGCCGTGCATGAAGACAAATGGAAGTCTACTTACAGGCGTACAGATAATTCAATATAGTTTTCACTGGTCGTTACATTAATACTTTACAACACATCTTAATATACAGGTCTGGAAAATCCAAACCAGAAACTGGACGTTCCTTAAGTAAAATAAAGAAAATACTGTATTATTCATCAAATCAGAATGAGACAGTCGTAAGTATCGACATACGTGTAAATTACGAGTTTGGCCCTAGGGTGAGGGGTAATACAATACGGGCACGGTGAGAGCGGGCGGCAGCATACGCCACGCCCTAGCACAACAAGAGGATTCCAAGTTATTTGCTTTCATTCAGGCCGTCGAAGCGTAAGTACCGTGTTTCGCGCCAAATTTTTTTGTTACAATGGTAGTTTATTCCACGGAACAAAAAGAGCACATTATTAAGTGGTACACTATTTTGGTAAATAATCGGCAGATTTGTATTTACGTGCGAAAATCATCCTGTTCCTTGAAAATTTAGAATTTCGGAAATTAGTAAAAACTTTGAGACAACCGGTTGTCTAAAAATTTGTAAAAATGCTCTTATAATAATGAGGAGCAACCGGTTCCTCAAATTACTGAAGAACAAGCAAATCGGGGAGACGTTTGTAGTTTAGCAGAAATTAATTTTCCGTGCAATAGTACCGTAATTGCCTAAGAACTTGATATGAACGCTCGAACAGTTCGGAATATTTTAAAGCGGAACAAATATCGCTGTTTCAAATTGCGGATAACTCAAGAAATTTTTCCTAAAGACCTGGAAACACGTATGGTGTTTTGTGAGGACATGATAAAAAGGGCTAATAGGGATATAACCCCTGAAGTTTTGACAAATACGCAAACCGTATTCTAAAATAGTCTGGGTTATTGTCTCGCTCAACGTGGAGGCCTGTTTGAACACCTCTTGTAGACTTCTAGGTGTTTTTCTCGATTTAAATTGAATTTAATTATTTGTTTATTTATTTACAATTACTGAACGTGTTGTTTTTATTTCTTACCAGAATAAAAGTTTATTTTGGAGAATGATTTTTAATTTTAAAGTGGTCTATTAGCTTATTTACTTAGAAATTACCGTTCCGCTTCACTAGTATTTTTATTAGAATAAATGTTTATTTTGTAACAGAAATATCAATTGTCTTTACGCTCAACGCCCAACAAAAACTAATTTTTTTTGTATTTCGATTATTTGATGTATTTAAAACAATCAATGTATCAAATAGTCATTAAATATTCCAAATTCCGTCAATTACGTTATAAGTTTAGACGAAAAGTAAATACACCCTCACATTCGTTTCAAGGTACTGCTCGTCTTCGTGTCGCACGGAAGTTAGCGGGGGTAATATTGCGGTAGGCGTTCCTTACGATCTTCTGTCCGAACTGATCTGAAAGAAGTTACACGGGCTTAGTGGATTAGAATTTGAGAAACGGCCAAAATAATTTCTAGTTAAGAAATTTAAAATAGAAGGTTGGCTTTAGTAACGTTTCTCTTAAACCTCGGTAATATGAACGGCCAGTCTTTTCTTTCTAAAGTTTCATCTCAGATCAAAGGCAACAGTGTTGTGGTTGCGTCGCGCCCAGTTACATTTGTGCGCCGCTCTTCTATTTGACATTGGATTGTCGAGAAACAAATATCAACGATTAAAAAATTGGGCTAAACAGAAAGGCAGTAATATATTTTCACCGTACTCTGGTATGTAAAATACAAAAAAAAAGCATGTTATCCATATAACGAGTATCTAACTATTACTAAATCAAAAGCCGAGGTTAAATTCCAAGGCTTACTGGATCATGCAGTGGATCGAATTATATTGCTTAAAATTAGACGCCCTTGAACAAATCGATAAATTAGATTTGTAGATATGAGTTTCATTTGCAAATGGGGCTTCGATGGAACGTCAGGTCAGAGCCAGTACAAAATGAAATTCACTGATCCGAATATTTCTGATACATACTTATTCCTAACCTCTCTTATTCCACTTCAATTAGCAGGTATTAACACACAAACTCAACAACAACAGATTGTGTTGTACAATTCCAAACCCTCGTCTACTATGAATTGCGGGCCTCTGAAATTTGAATTTATTAAGAAAACCGAACAAAAGTCTTTAACGAAAATAGAAAATTATGAACTCGAACCAGACATGTTGCACCATATAATAGAGTTCTCTTTACCACCCGAGCTTCAGTACAGTACAACTTATCTATGACGATGACAGATGGCTAGGTGAATGCTTTGGCTGGAGCGAAATCGGTCCAAAGTTGTTACCAACATTGATACTGTGTCCCAGTAAATTCAGAGTATTTCAAGCTACAGCCATTATAACAAGAGTAAATCGAAAACTGATCCTCCGGTTTCCCATCATTTGGCAAACTATTGGAAGCGGACATTAAACTGCAATAGAGAAGATTTGGGAATACAAACTTCAAACAGCAAGATTATTCTTCAAAGGATATTCTTGGTACAACATTCCAACAGGAATCCACAAATGACTTACATTGACCAGACATCATAGCATTTGCAATATTACCGATAGGTAAACTATCGAAAGATGCACAAAAATCAACGGACAAGTTGATAAAAAACTATCGTCTAGTCTTTGCCCGAAAATCTTCTCGAGAAAAAATATGGAGGATGTGTTCCAAAACTTTTCGCGTCGATGGATCCTTACACTGTTTTTGACATAGTAAGGATTCGGATAACAATTCATACCTATTGGAGAATGAGAAAAGAGCTGTTAACAAAGAAGGCAAAGATTAAAAAGTTCTTTTTATTATTTTTATTACAGTCGTATTATTTATTCATTTATGTGAATCAATAAATATTATATTACTTAAAAATTATATGCATTGGTATTTATTAAGAAGTCTTGAGCCTAGAGGAAAAAGTACTTTCGCCTTTTTAACGATTATCGATATCCATGTATTAATTATTATAGTATTATATTTAAAATGTACCTTGAAGTCAAGCGCAATATTTTATTCATGGAAATACAATTATTCTTTTTATTTTATTGTTAAAGCGTTGAACCACATTACACGTTTTTCGAAATTATTTTCATGATTTTAAAGTTTCAGTCTGCTATTGTTGGATCCGATTTTTATTTTTAATATCAAATCCGTGCTTTCGACCCACTGTATTTTGACGACCCGAAACCAGCGAAAAGTCCTTGCCCGACACCATTTTTGCTGGAAACCAGGAAGCTACGATACAACAGTACGCTTTATTTCACTTCTTCAACATGGCTAAACGGGTTGTCCGTCGTTTTCTGTTACATTCCCTTTTTTTAGAGGTTCTGTTCTCGATTTTCCACACCTGTATAGCTATTTTTATTTATTAATTGTAAGTATCTAATCCAAAATAAAAAAATAACATAAGGGACTTCAGTTATTACAACTATTTTTACATGTTTTTGTGCGTTACTTCAGTTTTTTTTTTGATTTTAATACTTTTCAAACCTAATCAGTCTTCTGTACCCTTTCTCATAACATTACTATCATCATCGCTTCATCCCAATTTTCTAGCAGTGTTTGACGTTTTAAGGGGGTAATAAATAGGTGTTTCAATTTGAGTGTTAAAGCCTCGTATGATCCCTTTTATCATTTTAGATAGAATATTATCTTTCAGTTATTTCAGGAATGTCCTCTGTTCTACATTCATTATTTTTCAAACATTTGAAACTATTACTGAATGTCTATTTAACGGTGATGAATAAAGCGACTGTTTCTGCGCTGATTTTCTTTTTTAGAACAAGTATTTGATTTTTTGCTTCATTTTTAGAAACTTGAACGACTTTTTTATTAGTTGATAATATGTTCTGCTTCATTTGTATTGCTTTTCTAGATCTTTTCAAATCATTGCTTTTGCTTTTCGTCTGACGATTTTATAATGATCTGTGGGGTATTTTCCATTTCTCTCTTCTATTTTTCTTTCAGTTTCGGTTAATGTTTTACTTTTCATTTTACCCTTTTTTTTTGCTATCTCTGCTGCTACTTTTCACATTGCTGTTCTGATGTTTTTTGATATTTGAATTACTTCTCTACTTTCTCAACTTTTGCGTGAAGAATTCTGTGTCTTTTGTTGATTTTTCATTTTTCGTATATTTACTTCTTGTTGCTGTTTCTTAGAAGATGAAAGTTTTTTACATTTTTTTTTAAAAAAGGTATTTCTAGCAACAGTGACATTTGCCATTTAGAAATAAATAATATGTATGTATTCTAAGACACCAAGGAGGAAGAGGATTGGTGGATATTGGTAAGCAGCTCGACCAACAAATAATAAACTTACGTTCATATTTCCACAGGTTCACTCTACATTGAGCAATATGCGAGGCAGACGATTCAACGCCGCTACATTGAAGGAACAAGATATTACTTCTCACCACCAAACAGACCAAGAGAAGTTACAAACCTGGCTACGGAAGCCACTTTATGGATGGCATGCAAATGAGGTCAATCAGGACAATGTCGACAACTCAGCGTCGAACTACTGGTTGATTTCAGGACAGATGTTTCCGGAAACGGAGGGCTTCTTGTTAGCTATCCAAGACCAGGTTATTCCGACGAAGAACTATCGGAAGTTCATCATTAGAGATCCCTCAATAGAAAATGACCAATGCAGATATGGCTGTAGAACATCGGAGACAATTCAGCACATAACTGGAGGATGCCAAGCGTTTGCCGCAACCGAGTATAAGGAAAAACACGACTCAGCCGCTAAGATACTCCACCAAGAGTTAGCAGAAAAGTTAAACCTATTACAGGTAGGAAAAGTGCCTTATTACAAGTACAATCCAGAGCCTATTCTCGAGAACAACCAGTTCTGACGGATCAAACAGTAGCTCATAATAGACCAGACATTATACTAATAGATAAAATTTCTAGGCGAACTACACTAATCAACATTGCTGTACCTAACAACAACAACCTAAGACCAAAATACAACGAGAAGATCGCCAAATACAAAGATCTGGAGGTCCAAATCCGCAGACAATGGGCATAATACTGTCAACAACTGAAGTGATACCAAAGAACCTCCTGCAGAACATCAAGGGACTGGGCCTTAGTGAGCACCTGTATAAGCGGATGCAGAAAGCAATTCTCCTAGCAACGGCGCGAACCCTCCGAAAGTTCGTAGGAAATACAGCAGACAACGTCACCTAGGATCCGATAACATGGAAAGGGTTCGCACAGAGCTTCATACTTCTGGTGTCTTTATATGCCTGGTATGAGTGAATAATCCCTGGAGGGAGTGCGAAGCCGTATGGCTTGTAAATTATTATATGTATCTATAAACAAGATTCGATCTTCCTGTAAATAAATTCTCTTAATTTAAGACATTTCTCTCCATGTACGCAATATTTGAGATCGCTTTTTTTTTCTACAAAGAAATTTGAGGAATTTTATATTTATAAATCATTCGATTTTCTTTTACTCAAAAATAACTTTTTCCACCGGGCACAGAAAACCTACTCGTGCAAGCAAAAGGTGATAATTCCGGTGTAAATATTGGTATTACAAGAGTTGTTTCTTTTTATAAGGTATTACATGCAACCTGGTAATTGGATTAGAAATATTATTAAGTTTGTGCAGGAGATTTTCCAGATTTCACCGTAAACATTTTTAAAACAATTAATAAAAACATTTTTTATGATTAGAAGAAATTCAAATTTACGAGAATTAAAAATACAATTCTCAAATTGTCCAATTATAGATTCTGAGGCGACATGCGATTAGTCAAATTACGAAGGAATCTTAAAAAATATCTGCCTAGCAATGAGAAGAAACAAATGACTGTGCGTTGTCTAGTAACATTCGATAACGACAACCTTTTTTTACTTGTGCGGAAAATTTAATTTCAATTCGTTTATAATTTTGGATTTTAGGAAGTATTTTGCTACAAAAAATGAGTTATTTTTTAAGCTGGGCCATCTGCTGCAGACGCCAGATTTATGCCCCCCCCCATAGTGGCACATATTTATATCATGCATTAGAGTTTATACTGCCAACCTTTTCTATTGCTGTATTTATTTTTTTTTATTGCTAAAATCACAAAGATTATGCCTTTTCCATTTTGGAAACGTTGAACACTTAAGAAAATCAATTATATTTTCTCCGTTTTTCGGATTTTAGTGTATCATTCATTCATTTTTTTGTCATGTACAAAAATTATGGCGAGCAGTATTGTCGAAGGCTTCAAACAGTGGCGCCTCGTTAAGTAGTGTCACGGTAGTCTCTTCTCAGCAAGTAACGAGACCGACCGCACTTGAAAATGCCAAATGAGATTTTGGTGAAAAGTCGAGAAAACGATTTTTTGAATGAACGGATTGAAACCCGGAATAATCAAATCATTCATATATATATATATATATATATATATATATATATATATATATATATATCATGGAGGTTGCCAATAAACTCAGTAGCGCATACTTTGCCCTGTTAATTCTTTGACGTGACTTATCACATACTACATTACTGCAGGTGTACTATGCTTTGGTATACTCGGCGATGTCTTACTATGTAATTCTCTGGGGAGCTGCATCAAATACAGATATTTCTAATAAAAAGGGGAGAATCATGTAAGGATGTTTTTAAGAATCATAAAATACTAACTTTTGTATATGTATATGTTTTTCAGCCAATAACTACAACAGCTTTAAGAATAAGTTAAGAAAATATTTAATTGGGAAGGGCTTTTACTCACTAGGGGAATATTTTGAGGATTCTTGAAGTGATAAGATAATTGACTTCAATTATGTTTTTATTCTTTGTTTTATTATAGGTAACCAGTTTCTAATTTTTAATAAATATGTATATTGTATACTTTTGATATGTATTTGACTATATGACGTCCTCCACGTCAATCTTAATTGATATTAAAGGTGAATAAATATTTGATTTGATTTGCTAATAATGACAATAGCTTTAAGGATAAATTTTTTAAAATTCACAAAATTGTTACTAAAGCTGTATGTTCCCATTTTTATTATTTATTTATGCTTAATACCGTGTAACTAGTTTTTAATTTTTTGATCCCCTCTTGCTAGTGTTATTTTACTATATATTTGGACATGTGATGTAACTAAATGTCAATGTAAATTGATTTTAAAGGTGAATAAATAAAGTAATATATATATATATATATATATATATATATATATATATATATATATTATATATTGTTGAAGATAATATATAAGATATAATATATAAAATGATTATGGAGACCATTTCCCATTTTGAAAATAGAAAAACAAAGTGGAAGTAGATAATTTATAATATCAAGAAATTATGCATTTTCAAATATTTAAAAAATAATTATTAGAAAATTATTAATTATATGATATTTTTATTATCATGAATTCTGCGAATTATATTAAAAACACTACTGAGCGAAAAAAATCCAATATTTCTTGAACAATACTGAGCCAGGTTTTCCTTTGGCTACTAGAATTTTTATGAATACTAATGCGTCACTATCTTCTAGATTATGCAGATAAAATGTAATTTCAAATACTTTATAACTTATTAAACTCGTTAATAAGGTGTCCTGGAAAAGAAATAACATTTCAATATTCACAATTCGAAATAATAATACTGTCAAATGTATAATTTGTCAGCGAAGAAAACCAACCTTATTATTAAATAAAATCTAAAATTCCTAGTCATTTCCAGCATTTTGATTATAGAAATTATCCAGAGACCTTACCTGCCGCCCACTTATTAAAATTGTCACCCCTTGGTATTTTGTTTGACGTCTGTCATTAAAATTGTATGATTTTTTAATTTTCAGGAAAAAAAAATGGGAATTTAATAAAGTTATTGATTGGAAACCCTAAAACAATTACTAGAAATAGATTAGTATCTTTTGGTAAGTTAAATAAGAGATTAACTTTATAAAAGTGACTTTAGAAAAACTTAATATGAAAAATATTCTTCTCAAAATACTTCCGCTATTAACGATGTGTTTTGTAGTAGAAGCAATATCTTCACTGTACTAGAAGTTCAATTTTAATATAAAAATACACAACTTTTCTTTATACATAAAATGTACATATATTGAAGTACAAGGGGACTATGTTGAAAAAAAAAACATTTTCAATAATCTTTTGTTTTCTTTATCAGGCCAAAAACTTATCGGACCGTCCTCGTAGTCAAGTTCACAAGTGCTATTTTACCGAAAATCTATCCTCCAAGTCCGAAAAGTATGGTTGAGATGTCATTCGATTCGTAATGGTATCTATAAAATTTATGAAAATTTTGGAGAGGGGCGAAATTTGTAAAAATTATAAACAAATTAGTAAAAAAAAGTGCTTTAGTTCTTTGCAAATATCTCACAAACTATTTCAGATATCTGAAATTTCAAAAAAGATCCTTAAAGACCCATAAAAATTCAGATAACTTGTAAACTAGAAGCATGAGATTTTTTCCCCTTCTTGGAGATATTTTTTGAAGGCTTTAGAAAAGATCTCCGTTGGAAAAATAAAAAAAAATTGATTTTTCACTTTTTTATTAACAATTGAAAGCATCAAAAAATTATAAAACTTTTAAAAATCTTTTAAACAATGCAGTTAATAATAAGAATTTTGTAAACAATAGCAATTAAAAATTAAAAAGAAAATTATTATATAGCTTTTAACCATAAAAAAAATTGAAATATTTAAAAAAATATATTTTTTAGATTGTTTTATTTACATTTGTAATTTTTTGATGCCTTCAATTGTTAATAAAAAGTGAAAAATCAAAATTTTTTAATTTTTCCAACGGGAATCTTTTTTAAAACCTTCAAGGAATAGCTCCAAGAAGTGAAAGAAATCCCAGGTTTTTATGTTAACTTTCAACTAGCAAAAAATAACTAGTTAACAAAAGCTTAGTTAATTGAAAAATTGGGGTAAAATTTTTTTTCCAACAGATTATTATTTATTCATGTATCTAGATAATACCCAATTTTTTTTCCTTAATATTCATATGTAATTGAATAAAATAATTTCCTTGGTGTACCCGTTTTAAACTTAATTTTCACCTCAAAATTAAAATTATTAATATTGTCGGTGCAGTTCTGGGAGGTAGGATTCTTCTTTAAGAAATTTCAGATATTTCAAATAGTTTTTGAGATATTTGCAAAAAAACAAAGAACATTTTTCTTACTAATTTGTTTATAACTTTTTCAATTTTCGCCGTCCCCTCTCCAAAATTTTTATAAGCTTTCTAGATGTCATTACAAATCGAATGACATCTCAAACATAATTTTCAGAATTGGAGAATAGATTTTCGGTAAAATGGCACTTGTGAACTAGAATATACCACTGGTTGCTGTACTAGTACTACCGTTTTTTAGTATGTAACGTAATCTAAAGAATTATGTCTATTTTTCATTGGACTGTTTGTTTCTTTTCATAATTATTATTGGTTGAGTTTCGCGTCATCAAAGTTTCCGGTTCTGCGTCCTAGGTAGATTTTTTGATCTGGACGCACCTTCACTAAGATTAACGGGCAAGTACGAAACACGACTAATATTTGGAACATCAGATATGAACTACATACAGCACATATCATAGATGTAGGTCATTTCAGGTTTCACTAAATATTACAGCTTTCCGTTGCCAGACTTCAAGAGCCTCGGTAGGCTTCCTTCTACCTTCTTGAGTTTTCCCTCTGGGGAACCAGCGCCCTTTACAAAAGGTTTTGCAAATTAATTCGCAACCGCATAAATCTATTTTTTAAGGAGTTGGCGTTGAAAAAAAAATTGAAAAAAAAATCTTTGGCTTGAAATTTTCACAAAAACACTGAGGCACACGTCGGATATTTTATGTTATATTTTCCTTGACGAGTCGCCTCTGTTTTCATTCGTAACCCTTCAATAATGATTTGTGGGAAACATTTTCAAAGACCTTGTGTGGTCTTATTCTTCGCCTGCATAGCGCAATCTTGCAAGAAATATTTAAATTTCATTGAAGATGTGTGTAAAGATACATTTGTGTTTTGTTATTCTTTCGGACGCTCATTTATCTTCAACTATTCTACAGGGAATTTGATTAAGGTAAATCTATCGGAAAGATTCAATTTTATCAGGATGTTTGCAAAAAAAATCTTCCGCTTAAATTGTTATAAATATATTTTGACCTTCTATTTATAGGTCAAGAAACTGAAACTTAAAAAAAAGAAAAAAATAATATTTTTTCTAACAATTAGGCTAAAAAATAGATTTTTCCGGTGTCTTCCATATTCTGGAAAAAATGCAGGATATGGAAAAAAAAATAAATGTATAGTTTGTGCGTATCGAAAATACCTACAAAATGAGCTTTTGTTTTTCGAAATCGCCCCATAAGCAAAAAAGATATTGCAAAAAATCCTTCGAAATGAGTATTTTCAATAATTTTTAACAGCTTTTGAAATATTTATCAATATTGGTTCACAATTCTATAAAGTTGAAAGTTCCCATGTACTAAGAAAGAATACATTCCAAATTGGAGCTGGATATTAGTGACACACAGTTTGGCTTCCGGAACGGGGTGGGTACAAGAGAAACATTATTTGCTTTTAATGTGCTTACTCAAAGATGCTTAGATATCAATCAGAACCTTTATGTCTGCTTCATAGATTACAACAAAGCTTTTGATAGGGTCAAACATGACAAACTGATAGAGATTCTCAGAACCAAAAATTTGGATGAAGGAGATTTAAGGTTGATATCAAATCTGTATTACAATCAGCGAGCGGCAGTAAAGATTGGACAGGAAATATCCGGAGATGTGGAGATACAAAGGGGAGTCAGACAAGGGTGTATATTGTCACCTTTACTATTTAACGCTTATTCTGAAGAGGTCATATTGGAAAGTCTTGAATCTGAAACAGCAGGGATAAAAGTAAACGGAGTTTTAATCAACAATATTAGGTATGCAGATGACACCGTAATAATAGCTGATAGCTTGAAAGACCTAGAAAGAATAATGAATAAAATATTAAGAGTTAGTGGAGAGTATGGACTCTCTCTTAACACGAAAAAGACCAAGTTCATGATAATTAGTAAAAATAACACCAATTATAATGAAACCCTAATGGTAGGAGGCCAGCACCTAGAAAGAGTTAAGAAGTACACTTACTTGGGAACGCTAATAACAGAAAATAATGACTATATCGTCGAAATAAAAACCAGAATCGAGAAAGCACGTGCCAACTTTATTAGAATGAAAAAGGTTATCTGCAGCAAAGATCTAGCGTTAACCCTGAAAATACGACTGACTAAATGTTACGTATACAGTGTTCTATATTATGGAATGGAAGCATGAACACTGAATCGAGAGGCAATGAGAAGACTTAACTCTTTTGAAATGTGGATCTATAGAAGAATTCAGAGGATGTCGTGGGTGGATCGAGTTACGAACGCCGAAGTGTTGAGAAGAATGGGGAAAGAAAAGGAAGTCGAGATAACAGTAAAACAGAGAAAAATGCAATATTTCGGACACATTATGCGAGAAGTACAGCATCTTACGGCTCATAATCCAAGGCAAAATAAGTGGCAGAAGAGGCGTAGGAAGACGACGAATTTCATGGCTAAAAAACCTAAGGGAATGGTTTGTATGCAGTTCAAAACAACTATTTAGAGCAACTGCCTCAAAAATTAAAATAGCTATTATGATTGCCAACCTCCGCAATGGAGAAGGCACTTGAAGAAGAAGAATGAACATTTTTAACTTTTAATTCTTTAAATAGGAGGACCTGTAGATCATTTTAGATGTTGATTATGTATAATAATGATGCCTTAAGATATCAATATCTAGATAATGATGTTAAAAGCACTGTTGAGATGTTTCCAACATGACAGGAGTTGGAAATTCTATTATGTACTGAATACTGAAGGAAAAAAATGACTGGAATTGTTAGTACTCCCAAGCCACATTCGATCACAGGCAGACGAAAAACCTCGTTGCAAGTAGAGGTGTAAATGCAATAACAGGAGGTGTACATACATCTTATTATGTGAAGCAGATTCCAACCGTCGACAAAATTCTAACTAAAATCAACGAATATCGGGATTTACCTGAAATTAAAATAACTGAGCTCTGGAAATTGCTCAGAAAACTTCATTTTTGCTGGGAAAAACCAGATAGGAAATCTTTTTCTTAGATCGTCGGAAAATGTCCGTTGGAGAAGGAAATATCTCTCTCAAGTAAAAGGTAGAGTTGCTGCAAATAACACAACTTAGAAAATTAGTAATTTAGCTGAACTTTTGAAAGATTTTTTTGAATAAATCTACTGCAGAAAATTGGGGAAAATTCATATAATTAAAGAATAAAAGAAAATGTGGAAACTCGATCTCATGATCGGTGAGATAGAGAAACCAATTATATTTAATTTGAGCGAAGATAGCTTCACTGACTTTGATTATGAATTAGACACGTAATGTTTACCAGCGTAAACACAATTTATTATTTAAATTTTCTGTAACATATAAAAATTAATTACATTTGAATCTCTTTTTAGTGTTTAATTGTAATTCTGGAGATGGTTTAAGAAATAAATAAACTGAAACGTCAAATGTCCTAAAAATGTTTTTAATTAATAATAAAATGACCGACAGCCCCAAAAAAATTTTAATATTATATGGACGAATTAATTTATATATATATATATATATATATATATATATATATATATATATATATATATATATATATATATATATATATATATGCTTAACTTCTTGTATTGTTGGCAATGGGTATTTTGTAAGTATTTAAATTATAAATTTTTGGAGAGAAAAAGGCTACGTCTTAGTCTGATTGAGCATAAAACGGTTTTTATGTCAAAATTATCTATATTTTCTAATGTATGTGAATTACTAAGAAATCATAAGAAATAAAATACTATTACAAAAACTTTTTATTGTAAGTTTATTACCGAAATAATATTCTATGCCATAAATACTTAGTGATAAAATAAACCTTCTTCCGACGCCTATGACAAGGATTAAAATACTTTTTAATACTTCATACATCCAAATATCTATTGTTATCCAACCCAAATAGTCTATTATGATAGACCAGTATTTCTAATTATAAAATTTCAAACCCATTCCTACGAAAAATATATGTGTGATTTTGCCAAGGACACCGGACTAAAGATCACAGGTAGTTTGCTAAGAAAAAAAACAACGTAAAAAATGATTAATTGCTCGCTCTAGTTCTTGAATAAACTATAGAACAAGAAGAGGCAAAATCAGATCTATTTTCCGGAACTCAAAGGTCTTGGGGGGACGATCGCCCCCACCGCCCCCCCCCCTTGGATCCGCGCCTGTGACACACCAAGTCTTTTTTCCCATGAAAGAGCAAATGTTCCTTCTTTATATCTTCTCTAGTTGCTCATAATGAAACCAGAAAAATACCAGATTACATTATCCCAGCAATGTGGTAGGTATATTACATATTACTAGATTACGGTTTTAAAAACACCGTTGATCATTTTGAGCTAAATCGATTACCAATCAATTAAAAAATGGCCAGTCATTGTAACGTCAACTTAAATGTGAAAACAATTTATCAAACAGCGTTGTCAGATTGTCTATATCTAGTTGAGAAACTCGGTAGATAAACAACGTAAACATTCTATTAAGGTAAATGGCCTGAGTTATGGGTACAAGTTGAGATATTTATCTTATTTTGGGAAGAATGTTGTGTTTTTTTGGATCTGCTGTAATTATAACATCTTTTTAAAGGACGTGTACAACATAATTAGGTATACAATGTGTCTTAAAAATGTAGACTAAATGTTTTTCTTTTAGGGATGGAATATTTTGGAAAATTCATAAAGTGTTGTGCACAAAAACGTCAGTTTTTTAATTTTACTAAAAAACAGGAAATCTGACAGTCTGCTTTAAAAATAGTATACAGGGTTATATATGGGATATATGAGGTCTAATCTAGTTACTTTTTAAAATTATTTTCATATTATACAAGGTGTCCCAAAAGCTCTGAAATTATAAAAGTTGTTTTTTTTTTAATCGAGCCCCCTCTATATTATTGCAGTTTTGGATTCTCCCATCAAAATAAGTGCTTATTTTAATAAGGTTTATAGTACCTAAACCTTAAGGGTTTTAAAATAATTTGAATTTTAACAATTTCTAACCTAATTTTCATGTTTCAAATACTTATGAAGTATTTCAGTTATGTACTCGCAACTTACAGTGAAGTGTAACAATAAATCATACTTTATATCCCAATTATAATAAATTTGCTATATTATACAGGGTGTCCAAAAATTAAAATTAATCAAATAAAAACTTTAAGTGGCTATAACTTGATTAACTTAAATAGAACGCTATACTTTTTATCTTACCAAAAAATGTACCTTTTAAATACCTATCGAATGGTATAGAGGTGTTGTACAGCTAAGTCTTCGCGTTTTCACAGAATACGCCAAATACTCGTTTTCTGCACCATTTTTTTAAAATGGATGTTCTAATATATCTAGTTGCCAATGGCATTTAGAAACCTGAGATAATTCATTTAATCTGTCAGTGTAGTCTACAAAGCCTGTTGTTATAATAGTGGTATTATTTTTTGTAACTGTGAAACTTCATTTATTGAATTGGATTATTTGAATATTGTTGTATTACTGCTTTGTAAAAATGAAGATTTATCCAAAGAAATAGCGTATTAATATGATTTTTATCCTTGGAGAATGTCTTCAAAATTGTTTGTTGGCTTCTCGAGTCTATGCTTAACGGTTTCCTGAAAGAAACCATCTTAAATTAGCCGTTTTTGTAAGACTATTAAACCAGTTTCGGGAAAGTGAAAGTGTCAGTTATAAAAAACCTGTTATAAGAACACCTGGCACTGAGGATGATGAAAATGTTTTTACTGTACTTGGTTCAGGGATCGAAAATCACAATATTACTCAGAATCATATATCCGAAAATACTAACATTAGCCAAACAAGTGTTTTAAGGATTCTTAACAAATACAGATTTCATCCTTATAAAATCCAGCTATGTCAAGAGCTTCACGGAAATGATTTTGACAACCGAACTGAATTCCGCTTGTGGGTGTTAGATCAAGTGGCAGAAAATGAACACTTTTTTGATAATGGTGTTGTTTAGTAATGAATGTACTTTTCATAACAATGGTTTCGTGAATAGATACAACTTCCATTGCTATTCTGATTCAAATTCGCATGAATACAGAGTTATGAGAAACCAGAATAGGTGGTCGATTAATGCGTGGGGAGGAATACTGGGTCCATACTTAATTAGACCCTACATTTTTGAAGGATCTTTAAATGGCTTGATATTTCGCGATTTTCTTTTACACCAACCTCCAGTGTTATTAGAAGATGTCCTTTTAAATATTAGAACAACTATGTGTTCAACTGGATGGAGCTCCGCGTCATTGACTTCGTTTAAATCGACATTTCTTGAGCCAGCTTCAAACCGAAGCCGCCTCATATCTTACTTGAAATCTAGGCATTTATTTCACAAACTTAAACATTACTTAACCTTAGCTCCAAGTCATTTTCGCCAAAGGTTAATGTCTTGTCTGTACCTAACCTCAAAATAACGCCTTGTTTTGTAGCCTTTAACTTAGGTGTTCTTAAACATTCAAAATTATTGAAAATAATATACTAACGCCCATTTGACGCATGACGTAATCATTCAGAAGTCAACAGCTCATTTCAAGCGCGCTTGAGGTGTTTATTTCGCACTCGAACCGCGCTTGGGTCAAGTCAATCCTAAATCATTTCAGGCTTGACTGAACAAATCCAAGCCGGCTTCAAGTATAATCTCGCCCGTTTAATTCGTTATTTCTAAGCCGCTTGTAGAAGGTGCTCGACTTCAAGCGCGCTCGGAACTGTCGATATAAACGTACTGATTATAATCGCGAGGTTCGGCAATTTTTAAATGTCAACTTTGGAAACAGGTGGATTGGGAGAGACGGATTTCAAAATTAGCCCTAGAGATCTCCGGACTTAATTCCACCAGATTTCTTTTTATGGGGATACATAAAAGGAATTGGTTACAATGCGCCCCCGACAACACCACAAGATATGAAAATATGCATAAGAGACGCTTTTGAAACTGTAACTCCGCAAATGTTGTCCAGAGTTAGCAGTGGTTCCGAAAAAAGAATATATACATATTTGGAAATGGATGGTCGACATTTCGAACATCTACTATAAATATTTTGTTCATATTTTGTGCTATCGTCAATATGTTATTACCATTATTGCCGTTATAGCCTGCTGAACGACTATAAATCACGTTCCGAGTTTCTAAACATGTATAAAAATAGTTCTGATTATTATTCTTATAGTTGTAAATTACCTGTCATTTCCAAATGCCATAGGCAACTAGATACATTAGAAAATCTATTCAAAAGACACAAAATTGTGCAGAAAACGATTATTTGGTGTATTCTGTAAAAACGCGAAGACTTACCTATAGAACACCCTTATACCAATCGATAGGTATTTAAAAAGTACAATTTCCGGTAAGTTAAAAAGTATATCACTTAAAGTTCTTATTTGATTAGTTTTAATTTTTGGACACCCTGTATAATATAGCAAGTTAACTATAATTGGGATATAAAATATGATTTATTATTACAGTTCACTGTAAATTTCGAGTACATAACTGAAACACTTCTTAAGTATCTGAAATATCAAAATTAGGTTATATTTTGCCAAAATTCAAATTATTTAAAAACCCTTAAGGTTTAGGTACTATAAACCTTATTAAAATAGGCACTTATTTTGATCGGAGAATCCAAAAATGCAATAATATACAGGGAGTATCATTTAAAAAAACACAACTTTGATACTTTCAGAGCTTTTGGGACACCCTTTATAATATGAAAATAATTTTAAAATGTAACTAAATTAGACCTTCATATATGCCAAAAGTAAAACTCTTTGAAAGTGACGTATTTTGGCCGCAATGTTCCCTGTCGTATAGGGTGAATAACCCTGTATATAGAAAAATCATATGATCTTTATCACAATTTTAGAATAAAAATATCACCTAATTAGTTTTTTTCTCTCTAAACATTTTAATTTTAATATTATAAATATCAGATTCGTGTACTCAAGTACGCCTAATTAAATTTTTATTACATAGTTTCGTTCGTGATAATTGTTGTTAGTTTTATTACAGTTTTTATTCATTTGAAGCCATTAAAATTGTTATCGAAGTATATTTTTAAAAAATCCTTTTAAAAAAGATATAAAGTCGCTCAAGTATGGATTTAAAGGGAATTTCTTGTCACGAAAGGAAAAACTTTGCAAAAATATGCTTTAAGATGGTACCACTTTCGTTTTTAACAATATTATTCTCCAAACATTATGAGATTCATGGTTTTAATTCAAAATTCAAGTTTTAAATGTGGTTCTTTTTATAAGATCCAATTTATTCAATAGGTACAGGGTGAGTCAACGATTGGATGAAGTAGTTTTGTGCCTTTTCGGTGAAATTTACAAAGAAACTATATTTATTGTTTGATACAGTTTATTTTTACGCAGATTTTAAAAATATTTAGGACTCTACAGGGTGAGCCAAAAAACTAGGACAGCATAAAGTTGTATTTTTTTGAATAGAACACCCTATATACGAATCGTATTTTCGATTTAGCTTATAATTTTAAATCTTTTTTATTAAGGGTTTACTATAACAAAACTTTATAGTTTCTGAGATAATTAAGTTTAAAGAAAAAAAAGTCACATTTTCAAGCATCAATTCAATCCTAAATAACGTTTTCAATTTTGTGACAAATATATTTAAATTTGGAATTTAGCAAGGCCAAGGACAAGTTAACATAATTTTTACCTAATATTTGCAATAAAAGCTACAGGTTATTGAACACATCGGCTCAAATTTGAACAAGTTTAAATGAATAAATATCTTTTTTTTTTTTTAAATGGTACACCCTGTATATTTTCATGTTATTTAATAGAGTAATAAAAACCCTAAAAGTTTTGTTCAATATATCCTATACCTATTTATAATAGTTTTTGAGATATTTCAGTTTTTCTTATTTTCCATAATTTTTTACAGAAATAGTCTTCATTATCATAGTAGCCATGGCAAAAACAATGTAAAAGAACATTTTTCTGTGTGTCAAATTTATAACCGCAATCGCTTCTTTTGGTTTTTATGTAGTGTAGTTTGGTTTTTTTTGCATTCATCTTATATTGTAAAATGAATTTTCCAAAGAATGAGTTAATAGATATGATTTATACAATAGGAGAGGCTCAAAAAAATTGCCTACTTGCTTAAAGAATTTACAAAATGAAGTATCCTGATCGACGCCAGCCTAATACCCATACTTTTCAAAACTTAATGCAAAGATTTGATTCTTCTGGTACTGTTGATTATCCAAAACCTAAAGTGGTCAACAAACCAGTAACTAATGAAGAAAAAGAACTACAAGTATTGTTAAATGTTCAGGAAAATCCTTATATTGGTAGCCGTCAGTTAGCAGCATTATGTGAAACATCACAATCCACCGCTAATCTTACTACCAAGAAATATAGGTATCATCCATATCACATGGAATTATACCAAGAATTGCATGGACAGGATTTTGAAAGTCGTGTAAACTTTTGTCGTACAATAAATGCGGAGATTCAATTAAATCCAAATTTATTATGCAAGGTAATGTTTAGTGATGAAGCTACTTTTAGAAGTAACGGTGCCGTAAATAGACGCAACATGCATTATTATGCCACAGAAAACCCATTTTGGATTAGAGAGGTGCAACATCAAAACCACTGGTCATTAAATATTTGGTGTGGTATTCATCATAATCGAATTATTGGACCCCACTTTTTTAATGAACCACTAAATGGCCATAGTTACCTGAACTCTCTACAAGAAGAACTACCCCAACTGCTTCAAGGTCTCGATAGGGATGAGCTCGACAGTATGTGGTTCCAGCACGATGGTGCGCCTCCGCATTACCATCGTGAAGTTCGTGCGTTTTTGGACCAACGATATCCGCAAAAATGGATTGGACGTGGGGGTTTCATTGAGTGGCCACCAAGGTCTTGCGACATCACCCCATTAGATTTCTTCCTATGGGGTTATATTAAAAATAAGGTGTATCTTAATCCACCAACAACAGTGGAAGATATGCGAAACAGGATTAGGGATACCTGTGGAACAATAACGCCACTAATTTTGTCCAGGGTCCGAGAAAATCTGCAAAAAAGACTAAATTTGTGCATTGCACAAGAGGGTCGTTTATTCGAACACTTATTAAAAAGAAATAATTAATCTCAGTATTTAATAGGTAATTTTTTTGTTTCAATTTAGTATAAAAGTAAATATGTATTTGCCTTGTCGTTATTGTTGTGTTCATTTTTTCACATTATGTTTAATTAAACTATTGCCGTTGTAATATAACGAATAATGTATTTCATCATATTTAACCACATTCTGTTTGTTTCTGTAGTTTCTTTTTATTATTTTACATGGCTACTATGATAATGAAGACTATTTCTGTAAAAAAGTATGGAAAATAAGAAAAACTGAAATATCTCAAAAACTATTGTAAATAGGTATAGGATATATTGAACAAAACTTTTAGGGTTTTTATTACTCTATTAAATAACATGAAAATATACAGGGTGTACCATTTAAAAAAAAATAAATTTATTCATTTAAACTTGTTCAAATTTGAGCCGATGTGTTCAACACCCTGTAGCTTTTATTGCAAATATTAGGTAAAAATTATGTTAACTTGTCCTTGGCCTTGCTAAATTCCAAATTTGAATATATTTGTCACAAAATTGAAAACGTTATTTAGGATTGAATTGATGCTTGAAATTGTGACTTTTTTTCCTTAAACTTAATTATCTCAGAAACTATAAAGTTTTGTTATAGTAAACCCTTAATAAAAAAGATTTAAAGTTATAAGCTAAATCGAAAATACGATTCGTATATAGGGTCTTCTATTTAAAAAAATACAACTTTATGCTGTCCTAGTTTTTTGGCTCACCCTGTAGAGTCCTAAATATTTTTAAAATCTGCGTAAAAATAAACTGTATCAAACAATAAATATAGTTTCTTTGTTAATTTCACCGAAAAGGCATAAACCTACTTCATCCAATCGTTGACTCACCCTGTACAAAAATAGATTGAAGATCATATAAAAGGTTTATCGTAACTTAAAAGAAACGAAAAAGGTAATCAATAACGCAAAAGGGGGGGTCTACTGCAAAAAAAAATAAAATCTTCATAATTTTCATCACAATTTGACAGATGAAAATTTAATTAGGTTTGACATAGTATGGTAAAAAGGTCTTTTCATTTACTGAGTATTTTTTTTTTAAATTATAATAGTCGATGGAAAAAAATTATGAAAAGTATGAGGTGCTAGTGTCTTTTATCCAATCGAATGAGATATCTCATGAAGTTTTTGAATTATATTTTAACAGGTACGTATAATACATATTTATTTCTATCAGAGACTCTTTCAGAGCCGCGATGAAATAGTGAAAAGTTTCTTTTGCTTTAGAGCAATCCGGAAAGAAAATACCCATATCCAAACATATTTTCTAGATAAAAGAATAACTTAGTAGAATATATAACTTTTACACGCCCTAAAATATATGACAAAGAAAACAGGGAGAGAGACGAAGTGAATGTTCTGGCTTGTGTGGAAGCAGCGCCTTCAACTCACTAAATATTGGTCTTCTGCTCTGATCAGGTGACGAACTGAGTAAAATTAACATTTTAGTTTCTCTCTTTCGTAGTCAAGGCTCTCGTACATATACTTGCGTCGAAACATTGAGGGACACTCTTTATATTGCGGGCTAAAGTTGGCAAATAAAATTGCATAATACCAAAGAACGTTTGATGTTCCCACGTTGGGCGCCATGGCATAGAAGCCAGGTTAAATGCAGAAATCTTCCATGATGTATTTTGTTTAAAACTTTTCTCTCTAAAATTAGCTCTGGCCCAACACTGGTTAAACACAGGACATAAGATAAATTTCTCAGGAACAAAAATGCTATCGAGATGTGAAAACCTGTCCACAAGAGTTATAAAGGAAGCCATCGAAATTGCAAAGAGGCCCAATAACTTAAATAGCAGAGATGATAGCCAGCGAGTGCCTAATACTTGGAAAAATCTGCTTACAAAACATCAACCAGTACCACTTAGTAACGAAAGAGATTATAACTCGGCAACGCAACCCCAAACACTGGCCACAGGGCTTTGAAAATGGTGAATGAGATTTCACCGAAACGTCAGCTGCCTTACAGTCCTAAGAGGTATATATATATATATATATATATATATATATATATATATATATATATATATATATATATATATATATATATATCTATATATATATATATATATATATATATATATATATATATATCTATATATATATCTATATCTATATATATATATATATATATATATATATATATATATATATATATATATATATATATATATATATATAGCCATTTTCAACCTTAATGATTTTCTTCCCTTGAAGGCATAATGAAGACAAGGCCAAGAAAATTTTAGGTTATTTTTTTATTTCAAATACTTGGTCATACTTTGTGATTTTTTTTTTAAATTCAAAGTAACATAGAAATAAATCATTTCAGTTCATGAAAAAGTTGTTTTCGTTAAATATACACGTAAGTATTAAGAAGTACAGGGTGTCTCAAAAGAAAGTTCACATTTAAAAAATCGATTTAAAAAAAAAGTCAGGACTTTATTGGAAAAATGTTTATTACATATTAAAATACATTGTTTGGGAATTTATTTTTTAAAAATGATATCGTCCAAATGTAATCCGTTGCGCTCACGACATTCATTTAATTGAGCAGTAAAATTGCCCATGACGGCTCGGCAGGTATTCTCCGTGATGTCTGCCATTTCGTTGCGGATATTTTCTTTTAATTGTGCCAGGGAAGTCGGTTTGTTGGCGTAAACTTTTGATTTGACATAACTCCATAGGAAAAAGTCCATAGGTGATAAATCAGGACTGCGTGGAGGCCAACTTATGTCACCTTTCTTTGAGATCAATTTGCCAGGAAAAATTTCATGCACTCGTGGCAGAGACATGTTGGACGTGTGTGAAGTTGCTCCGTCTTGCTGGAACCATGTTCTTTGGTTATAGCCAGGAAAATTTTTCAGTTCAGGCACGAAGAAGTCGTCTAACATGTCCACATGCCGCTCTGAAGTCACTGTTACTGTGCGTTCCCTTTCATCTTCAAAAAAGTATGGGCCGATAATTCCTCGCGCCGACATCGCAGTCCATACAGTCACTTTCGGCGAATGTAGAGGTTTCTGATGTTTGTGTTTTGGATTGTTTGCACTCAAATAGCGGCAATTTTGCTTGTTTACATGACCATTAAGATGAAAATGGGCTTCATCCGAAAAGAAGATGTTGGTAAACGTTGAAAAGCGTTCAGTCATCTGGTTTACGAAGTCAAGCCTCTGACCAGCATCCTGAGGCTTCAATTCTTGCACCAACTGAATTTTATAGGGGTTCAGCTTTAAATCTTTGTGCAAAAGGCGGAATAATGATGACCTATGCACATTTAAAGCAACAGCACGCTTACGAATCGAAACGTTTGGGTCGTCACGAACAGACTGAGTAACACTCTCTACGTTTTCGACCGTTCTCGAAGACCTCGGACGCCCGGATTTTGGTTTATCTAGTGTTGAACCGGTCTCTTCAAACTTCTGAACCCATTTTCCAATAAGCCGAGCGCTTGGCGCATCATTTAAGTGACGAATATGTCGAAAATTGCAGAATTTTCTACGCGCTACAGTCGCTGAATTACCGTTTTTGTAAAACTCACGTACGCACAAAGCACGGTCCGCTCCCGAGAAACGTTCCATAGCGACTAAATTCCCAAGAGCCAGGCTACCGATTGACATACCCCTCGCGCCGCTCGGAATAGTTGCGTTCACGCAATAAGCAAAAAGCAAAACAAATGTGTACTTTCTTTTGAGACACCCTGTATTATTACTATTTTAAACAGTAAAACAATAACGTATTAAAAATCTTGTTTTATAAAATGCATATAATGCTTATTTATATATATATATATATATATATATATATATATATATATATATATATATATAGAGAGAGAGAGAGAGAGAGAGAGAGAGAGAGAGAGAGTTTTGACCCTCTTAGTCGGCTAGACCCTTATCTGACGTTCCGCCTACGACTGCACGAAGCATGTTCAGGGATCTTTACTCCACAAGATTGAGACACTGAATAATCCCCATCCAAACTTTAACCTTAAATCTTTGTTGATGCTTAGTCTGTATTACTGCATGGCATTACATGTATTTACCGGATACCCCGTAATTAAACAACTTTTTTTGTTAAAAAAAAACATCCAATTTGCTAAATTTAGATCTCGCAAAGCAATTAAATAAATTATATGCTGCATTACCAACTCCTCTACTAAATTACACAAAACTTCTTATTAAAATTGTCACCCTTAATTTAAGGTCTTGCCCTTTTCCCCTTGTTAAACGTTAAATATTTGACAATTGACTCGGAATTCTTGCAGGATATAATTAACAGGGATCCTGGGGTTAGCAGGATTTTCAGTTAAATCCCGCATCTACATTCTTGGGGTTTTAAGCCGGATATATCTAATTTGGTTAAAGAGATTTTGAGATTGTGTTGTGTGTTTTATTAGGTTTTGCTTGTTTCTGGGGGTCTTGTAGGCGAAAGACAGGTTTACTGTATGTTGCAGGTTTGGGGAAAACCACTTTAGATGGTTTAAAAATCGATATTTTTTATTGCATAAATCGAAAGCCTAACTATTGAAAAGTATGTTCAAGAAAGTCGAAGTCCTTCATATGCTATATATGAAACGGAGTGCACTCCAGTATACATCTTGGGCGGGGAGCAGGTAGACGGGGTGTGGCCGCTTAGTTAGCCTCGTATTTACCTATCTCACTTTGTATACATCTGCGGCAGGTGTTAGAAAGGAGGGGAAGTATTTTTCCCGGTATCTTAATCTGAATGGATCTTGAATCTCCAGTTTTCGGTAATGTATTTTTTAAACGCGTTTTTCTCGAAACGCCTTTTTTTCAATTTATTCGCACTGTAACTCGATGAACTATTGACCGATTTTCAAAAATCAAAGTTTTTATTACTCCTTATTAAATTATCTATCAACTGAACTAAATTTTGAAAGAATAAAGTAATTTGGAGTATTTATTTTTTGAAAAAGAAAGAAAAAAAATAAAAATTTCAATATTTTTTTTGTATGACTCTCAATTTTTCAAATTTTTAGATAGAATATAGTTTAGCTGATAAGAAAACATGTAAATAATGTAAAAAAAAATTACTGATTGCTTTCAGGTCAAATTTGCGGCTTGCACAATGCACGCAACCTGGCGACCTCTATGAACAGCAGCTTATAACTTTGCCATTTTCAACGATAAATACTTGAAAAAATCTTGAAAGATAGTTTAAAATACGAGCAAAATGACCTATTAATTTCAATTAGAATCAATTATTTTTCTCCTAAAAAAATTCACAGAAAAAGCGTAAGTCAGGTCTATTTAGGTTAGTTCCCGGTTTTCATTGTTCTGACTATAGTCTATTCAAGAACTAGAGAGAGTAATAAATCATTTTTGACCCTCTTTTTATTTGCAAACTACCTGTGTTCTTTAGTCCGGTTTCTTTAGCAAAATCTATTTTAGACTCATATATTATTACAGGAATGGGTTAGAAATTTTCTAATCAAAAATACCGGTCTATAATAGTGGACTATTTGGGTTGGATAACAATAGATATTTGGAAGTGTGCAGTGTTAAAAAGGATTTTAATCATTGTCATAGGCGTCGGAAGGAAGTTTATTATATCAAGTATTTATGGCATAGAATAACATTTCAGTCATAAGCTCAAAATAGAATTAAGTTGTTATAATAATATTATTTTATTTTTAATGATTTCTTAATAATTCACATATATTGTAAAATAGAGATAATTTTGCCATATTTAACACAAATCACAACTGAATTTTATTATTTTTAGTTTTCGCATAGAAACCGTTTTAGGCATTTAGAAATTTTATTTTTGCAGTAAATTTATAAAACCTTATAATATTTAAATATAATTAGGTGTATGGGAGCCTTCAGTTACCTGTGGCACTGGAGCAGGTACGTCGGAGGTTTCGGTGACAGTTTTAATACTCTCTCTAGTTCTTGAATAGAGTGTAGTTTCGGTTTATATTGATTAGTTCAAGTTTGCCCTTGTTAGTTCAGGTTAGTTTTAATTGGTTATGGTTAATTTTAAGCACGTTAATTTAGGTCAATCCATGTTAATTCAGGGTAGTTTCCGTAATTTTTAGTATTTGTTATTAATTAAAATGACGTTATTTTTATTTACAATTAATTTTTGCAAATATGCTTGTAATTGTATTAATCATTTAAAAGGCATTTGAGATGAATAATTTTGTATATTTTGCAGTAAAAAACTTGAATCTCTACCAAAAGAAGATTGGATTATGTGCATTTGGTCATAACTGGGTACATGAAAAATGCACAGACGGGGAATCCAGTCAAAGATATATTTGTGATCTGTTTTAAATTAAGTAGGAAATTGAGCAGCTACATAAATAATTACTATAGAATTTCTCTAATTCTTATTTCCCTCTTAACTTGATCTGAATTACCCTGAGGGTGTTGGGTAAATAGGAACGGCGATGATATTTTTTATTTTTAAATTTTAATATAAAGTTTTGTTTGCAGAGTCTCCTGACTTGTTTAGCTAATAAGTCGAATATTAAAGTTTATATTTCAATAAAAGTTGATTACATTTGTGAAGTTATTTGTTTATTTTTAGGCCTTTTAAGTCAGGTGTTCTCAATTACCTCACTTTCCCCTACTCAAGTTTATCCCATCCTCCCCCCTCCCCAAAAAAATATCACTCTTGCACGCTAATGCTATTATTACCATTTAAATTATTTCTTAATAATCTTAATTTCCGTTTTATTAATACCACCATATTTTTGCGCGATCTCAATAACACGAACACAACATCTTCATTACAGAGCCAGTCTTATCAATAAACTTCAACATAATCGACACCCAATGATCATTAAAATAATTGTAACACACTCAAATCCTAAAAAATCATAATAATAATCTTCGCCGACAAAGAACAGCATCGGAAACGTCTTTCTGAGTTAAATGAACCGTGTGCAACTATTTTAATAAGATCAATAAAATTTTCTTTACAAGTAAACATAAGATATATAAGATTTATTTAAGGTTTCATAATGAGAACAACGTTAGAACTTAGGTCAGCCGACAAAGGCTCGATTTATTCCATTTTGATAACAAGCTTTGATGGTCTTTTGTAAAAATGGAGACGAATTTTCTAATTATGAATGTGATAATGACACTTGAGTGTAAACCGACAGTATGTATTAACAATACGATGTGTAATTAAATGGTTCCAAAAAAAGAATACCTATATCCTATATATATATATATATATATATATATATATATATATATATATATATATATATAAAGGGTGTTGTTTATAGAGATATAGAACTTTTAAAGATACATTTTTTAAATTGACATGAAATTTACTTTATTCGAAAGATAACCTTCTGGCATTATAATTTAAATATGACTTCTGGCATATGACCGCCACGGCTGGCTCGGACTTAGTCTAATCTGGAGGTCCAATTTTCGATGACTTTTTCCAACATTTGTGGCCGTATATCGGCAATAACGCGGCGAATGTTGTCCTCCAAGTGATCAATCGTTTCGGGCATATCGGCGTTGACTAGCGACTTCACATATCCCCACAGAAAATAGTCTTGCGGCGTTAAGTCGCACAATCTTGGAGGCCAATTCACGGGTCCGAAGCGTGAAACTATGCGGTTATCAAACGTTTCCTTCAATAAATCAATTGTGGTACGAGCTGTGTGACATGTTGCACCGTCTTGTTGAAACCACAGCTCCTGCACATCATGGTTGTTCAATTGATGAACGAAAAAGTCAGTAATCATGGCTCTATAGCGGTCACCATTGACTGTAACGTTCTGACCAGCATCGTTTTTAAAGAAGTACGCACCAATGATTCCACCAGCCCATAAAGCACACCAAACAGTCAGTTTTTCTGGATGTAACGGTGTCTCAACATACACTTGAGGATTATCATCACTCCAAATACGGCAGTTTTGTTTATTGACGTATCCATTCAAACAAAAGTGAGCTTCATCGCTAAACAAAATTCGCTTATGAAAATCGGGATCAACGACAATCTTGTTTTGGGCCCATTCACCGAATCTACGCCTTGCTAGGTGATCGTGTGGCTTCAATTCTTGCACGAGTTGGATTTTGTAAGCACGCAAACCAAGCTCTTTCCGCAAAATCTTCCATAAAGTGAATGGACACATATCCAATTCCTGTGCACGATGGCAGATAGACTGATTCGGGTCTTTCTCTACGCTACGCTCTACAGCAGCAATGACTTCTTCTGTACGCACTGTACGACGTCTCTGTGGATGCGTATTATCATTTAGAGTAAACGTGGTGCGAAAACGTTCCATAGTTAATCGAATTAATTGCTCTGATGGACGATTATGTTGACCGTAAAATGGACGTAGTGCGCGATACGTATTTCGAACAGAACCATGATTTTCAAAATAAATTTGTACAATTTGGAAGCGTTGTTCAGGCGTCAGTCTATTCATGTTGAAATGCCAAACCAAACTAAAGATAAATCACTTGACAGCTGACAAAATGGCCGCTAGTTAAAAAAGTATTGCCAACTTAAAGTTCTATACCTCTATAAAAAACACCCTTTATATATACAGGCTTCGTTGAATAGTACAAGTGACTAAAATTCGTTCAAGTATCTGCCCTTAACATTATCCGACCAGAAACGGTGTTTCAGAAGTATATTTCTTGACTTGAAAAACGCTTTCGACAGAGTTTAACTAATAGATGTCAATTACTTAGATTAGATCCATTAAACCATTGAAAACGGCTGAACCGAACCTAGTTATGTATACATCCGTTCATTCGTTTAGTTTCTTGTAGAAGTTTGCAGACGTTCCGCCAAAATCTCATTTCACATCTTCGTGCGTGCTGGTTGTGTATCGGCTGCAAACTTCTACAAAAAATCAAACGATGTATTCCCGGATTAATACTGAATCACTTTAACTGTATTGCGAACACTTTACTAGTGAAGAAGAAGGGTACTGTAATCATAGTCATAACTATCCTGGTTTATGTTACAAGAATGTCCATCCCAGCTTGTGCAACTTTATTTTTTGCTGTGTGCGGTCATATATATATATATATATATATATATATATATATATATATATATATATATATAGTAGTAGTAGTAAAGTCCGCATCATATGGGATTTTTTTTTAAGAATAGTTTTATTTGAAATTTGCCAACAATTTGTGCTGCGATCAAGATGAAAATTAACAAAAGAAATAATAGTCACGTGATAAACATTATCTGCCAAATTTTAATTTTTTTCCAAAAAAAATCAAAAGTCATCTCAAAATATTGAAAAAAGTTATAAGAAAAAGTGCAAAATTTTAGCTGTATAAGAAGATTTTTTGTCCATTTTTTGTAAATTGCACCACTGTTACAAAATAAGACAAACAAGTACACAGGTCATCAGTAAAGTCTGCATAAGGTGAAAAATAAATTTTTATTTAACATTTTTTTTTAAGATTTTTTATTACAAAATTTAAGTCTTTTCAATTAAACTATTTTCTTAATATTCTTCTCCTTACAACCGTTGAGAAACGTACAGACAGTATAATTTCTGCGAATTCCACTGTAGTTCTCTCTTCATACTCGTTTCGATCACTTAATGGTATCATCAGGGAAGCTGTAACAAACCGAGAGCAAAATGTACAGAAAACAACCGTCTACCTCTTTCTTAACGGTCGTAAGGAGAATTAATTATTTTTTCCAAATACATAGACCGTGAAATAATTTATTATTAATAATTTCCTACCGCTCCAGGGTATATCTAGATGTTCGTTTGTACTGTTGAAGATAACAGTCCGGCATCAAGTTCTGCGCGTAATATTTTGCCGACATTTTACGAAATCGGGATTTTAAGTAGACAGAATAAATGGCAATAATTTAAAATGAGAACTTACCCCCAATAAGAAAACACTTATCCCCGAGAAGAAAACACTAAGTTGAAGCAATAGTTACGATAACGACTGCTACAATATGTAAACTTCGATGCCCGCCAACGACTCCTACAAAACAAGGACACAACGCGACTTTCTGACGTCTTCACCCAAAGGCTTGAAATCAACACATTGTGTTCTGCTTTTTGTTGGATTTATGTGTTTGTTAACTTTTAAATTTAATTATGAACTTAAAACGAATATTTTAAATTTATATTTAACTAAATTACGTGTTAACAATGTCTCATTATTTTTTTAAGATAAATATGTTTGTCACAGTAATTTTTAAGCAAAGGATTGGTGGTACAGGTTAAGTAAAATGTAAACAATTGTTTTTGCTGAGCGTGTATTACAGCCATCAAAATATATAAAAAATTTGAGCAGTTGTTTGACCTGCCAGCTCTTTCACAATATAACTCTGTTAAGAAAACATGTGTCGTTGAATAAATAATTTTTTTTTTAGGTTTTTGATGTCGTTTTAGAAAATCTTTTATAGATACAAATTAAAGGCGTACTTTACTGTTTTAACGATAAATTTTAGACAAAAAAGACGGTCGACTTCAAGTTTTCAGATTTGCAGTGTTTTCAAACCATCTTTAAAATTGTTTTTGATAAAATGTGATCATAAAAAAAAGTCACTTTAAAATGAGCCTTTATCTTGTAGTACTAATATGAACGATACTTTTATATTGTCAACAAGTTCAACACTGTATTAAATAATTGATTAATAACATCCCCAAGCGTTCAAAACCCGTCTGGAAACGGAAGTATACGGAAATTTCTAGAAAATAATTTTTCTTGATCGTTACATTTGTTTCAGATGTCAGTGTCACAGGGAATTAAAATCATTCAACACACAGTGAAGATAACTCTTTTCAAATCTAAATTCTACATACCCAGTAGGATCTACAATGATTCATTTCTATTATTTTTAATAAGTTTAAATAAAATCTACTTTAACTCTAAATAATAATAAAAATTTTGTACGTACCAGAAAATCAATGGACTTGTCTTTTAACTGAAAATAAAAGACACAGTTTAGAAATATTCAACAACTCATTTAAACAGTTATATACATATTCATAAAATCAAAATTACTGACCTAAAATTAATTATTGACTCAAAAATTATATATTTATTTTATGTATTTTAGGTATTTTTTTTAAATCCTACTGAGTATGCGTATTTATGAAAAATTTTTTGATTTCTTTAAATGAAAGGAAACAATATCAATTTGGCAACATAACTTGATACTACGTTACTGTAGTGAAAGATACAAATAATGGTTACTTGTCATAATGTATTAAATTATGTTCCAATAATAAACGCGAAAAATTATATCTCGAACATAAATTCTAAAATAATTTAATACCACCTCTTTAGACTTCAACTCCGCAATTTTTCAGGTCTGCGATGGTTTTCCCTTTAAAAAAAATACATATTTCGGTGAATTTTTAGGTGCTAAATATCCTAAAAATATTTTCAATGGAAATTAGATCAAAAAGAGCTGTTTTGTTAACAAAAATGTAACATTGCTTTTTTTTGCTGGAATGTGTTCATTTCGGCATCCTATAAAACATATCTTGATGGTAACTCTGAAAGATCTGTGCAAAAAAAAATGGCAGACCAAAAATAGTCACGATTTTCGGTTTTTTGAGTTTTTCTCGAAAAGTAAAAGTTATATCGAAAAATGTTTCACACAAAAGTTGTGGAGAATTAAAAAACCTATTGATTCATATAATATAAGTTATAGGTGGCGCCACTTGTTATCGAGATATATTTTTTTTTCGTCAAAATTTACCTTTTTTTTTTAAAAAAAAACATTTATTAATAAATTACCGATTTATAATTTAACATAAATATAGGTATTATCATTCTAAAAAAGTATGTCAAACCCGGAATGTGAGTTTTTTATTTTCCGAAAAATTCGATGACAAAGTTGACAATTCAGTCTCAATTTTCCGCTTTCCTAGTTAAAATACAAAGCTCAATTTTAATGGAAATTGTTTGTATTGTTTTATATTTTGAAAATCTATTAAAAAAAAATTTCAATTGTGTGCCGCGAAATTTTGCAAAAACCAATTTTTGCACAAAAAAATTGCGATAACTTTTCAGCGAATGGAGATAAAAAATTTTAATGCGTGTATTGAATTTAGATCTATTATTTTCGATCTCATAAAAAAAATTATTTTTGGATGAAAAAAACGTTTCTTTTTTCAAAAATTCATAGTGACGTGGCAAATGAATATTAAGGGCTCAAATTTGCAGAAGATGCTTTTTAATACTTGTACTTTACCTATGAATTTTTTGGATGCAAGAACTACACTTCCATACGATCTGGGAACTTTCGAAAATTGGGCCGAATTTAATCGAAAATAGCTGCTGCAGGCCGCCTTCGGCGGGTTGCCATAGTTCAGGCGCATTATTCATTGGCGCTTTAAGGAAATTTATGCATCACAAGTAATATTTATAATATTAATGTTGTTTTATTAATTTATATGATAGTAACAATTGTTTAGTCATATTAATTATTAATTTCTTTATTAACAAAATTTTTACAAAAAATTATAGATAAAATCATACAAATATTCAATTATATATTACATATTCTACTGTTTTTTTGCTTTATATTATTATTATCTAACAGTTTATTAACAAAATTTTTACAAAAAATTATAGAGAAAATCATACAAATATTCAATTATATATTAGATATTATACTGTTTTCTTCCTCTATATTATTATTACCTAATAGTTTATTAAAAAAATTTTTACGAAAAATTTCTATAAGCAAATCATACAAATAAGAAAGTTGAATATATAATTGATATATTGTATTGGTATGATTTTCGCACGTAATTTTAATGTATTATTAAATATTTATATGACGTATTATATATCATTATTATATTTTTATATGATTTGCTTATAGAAATTTTCGTAAAAATTTTGTTAATAAACTATTAGGTAATAATAATATAAAGGAAAAACAGTATAATATGTAATATATAATTGAATATTTGTATGATTTTCTCTGTAATTTTTGTAAAAATTTTGTTAATAAACAAATTAATAATTAATGTGACTAAACAAATTGTTACTATCATATAAATTAATAAAATATTATCAATTTATAAATATTACTTGTGATGCATAAGTTTAAGTTTCCTTGAAGCGCCAATGAATAATGCGCCTGAACTATGGCAACCCGCCGACAGCGGCCTGCAGCAGCTATTTTCGATTAGATTCGGCCCAATTTTCGAAGGTTCACAGATCGTATGGAAGTGTATTTCTTGGATCCAAAAATTTACAGGTAAAGTACAAGTATTAAAAAGCATCTTCTGCAAATTTGAACCCTTAATATTCATTTGTTACGCCATTATGAATTTTTGAAAAACAAAAACGTTTCTTTCATCCAAAATTAATTTTTTTTTGAGATCGGAAATGGTACATCTAAATCCAATGCACGCATTAGAAAAACATTATCCGGTGAAAAGTTATCGCAATTTTTTTGGTGCACAAATTGGTTTTTGCAAAATTTCTCGGCCCACGATTGAAAAAGAATTTTTTTTAATAGATCTTTAAAATATATAACAATACAAACAATTTCCATTAAAACTAAGCTTTGTATCTTAATTAGGAAAGCGGAAAATTGAGGTTGAATTTTCAACTTTGACATCGAATTTCTCGGAAAATAAAAAACTCAGAAAATCCGGGTTTGACATACTTTTTTAGAATGATAGTATCTATATTTACGTTAAATTTTAAATCGGTAATTTGTTAATAAATGTCTTTTTTTTAAAAAAAAAAGAACAAAAATCGTAAATTTTGTCGAAAAAAAAATTTATCTCGAGAACTAGTGACGCCACCTATAACTTATATTAAATGATTCGATAGGTTTTTTAATTCTCTACAACTTTTGATTGAAACATTTTTCGATACAACTTTTACTTTACAAGATAAACGCAAAAAACCGAAAATCGTGGCTATTTTTGATCCGCCATTTTTTTTGCACAGGTCTTTCAGGGTTACCATCGAGATATGTTTTATAGGATGCCGAAATGAACACATTCCAGCAAAAAAAACAATGTTTAATTTTTGTTATTGACGAAAGTCTATTTTCCATGGAGTATTAAAATATAGTACATTCTAACTATGCCACCTTTCTACAGTATTACTCCAGTGTTTGGGAGAACTGTTTTGAGATGTTTAAACCACAATCATGCATTGAAAAACAGTCAAAAAAATAAAATGTCTTCTCCTTGAAGTATGTTATTCTAGAACCAAAAAAAGGTGAACACATATTTTGCCGTTTTGCGAATTGGTCAAATCAACATTATTTTCTCTTTAGCCTTTTTTTTTGAAATTTTATTAAAGACATAACAAGCTCTTTAGCAAAATCAGGCGTCTGTTCCCCATCCATATCATCTCTATATGATAAATACCAAGTGTTATTGTTATTACATCAACAATTAAAAATATCGTCCGATAGTGTCAATAATTATCTCTTTAATTAGAATAACCAATTAATTTTGCATTTTTATCGAATTATTCAAATCGTTTGAACATATTCCGAAAAACAACAATGGCTATAAATAAACACGCCATTCTTTGTTTGTTGACATTTTTGGTACAATTGTACTAAAGTAAGTACAATACATCTTTGTTTAGTACATTATTTGGTATAGTACTATACTAATCAATTAAGATTTATCTGCAACGGATGGCTTTATTAATGGAGACAAAGTATCACCCATCACAAATTTTAATGACATTATAAGTTTGATTCTCCTTATCGACCTTTATTTCATTATTTAAATTTTTGTAATAGTAGACCTGCTCCACTTCATTTTCGTGTGTTGTCATTACATTATTAGAATAGTCAAAATCCTGGATAAGCTTATAAAAGACATATATCATTAGTGACAGGCTGGATAGTTCTGATTTATCAGTTGGTGTTACGTTGGGACCGGTTTTTAAATTTTGAAGACATCAAATTCTGTTTTGTTCTAGTTCCACCGTGTCGAAAGCTTTGTTCAAGTCATTTCAAGTTCCGGCTTTGCGGACACAGATTGTCAGTAAACATGATTCTCGTATTAAAAAGTACGGAGAAAGACAGCACTATTTCGTCCTCATTGAAACTCAACAAGCTATTCGATCCGGTATATATATATATATATATATATATATATATATATATATATATATATATATATATATATATATATATATCACTCGATAACATGAAGCCGCGTCCACATTAGTAAAATTTTACGTTTACTTGGTGCAGTATGCTTTGGGTATCGATGTTGACACATTCCTACAATTATTTTAACGTTTCATCACCATATGGACGTTTTATACAATATTGTTTGTGTGTGTTGCTATTGGGTTATTGATTGATTTGTTGAGATGTCGCTGTTGTGTTTTACCTGCTGTTTTCTAGGCTTGAAAATAATGGATAGAGTACGACTGCGAACGAAACAGGGTTGCCGTCATTTTTCGAATCTTTTTAATACGAAAGTAGGTATCCGCACAGTCGAAATTTTCTATTTTAATTTAAAAATTATACGGATGTTAACTTATCTTATAGGAATGAGTTCCACTTGTACATAAATTTAGTACATTTTACCATCAAATATCAGTACGAATTTTCTAGATCGAGCCCTGTCTTTGTTTGTTTTAATTATTATATGCAATTAACTCCGGCCATTAATTAATGTCAAAACTTCATTGGGCAATTTTTATAAACGTTTTTTTCGATCCGCCGTTTTATTGGTAAACATGAAGTGACTGTGAACAAATAACAAATTAAGTGGCGAGATAAAGTGGTCAGTTTACTGTTTTTAATTATTCTTGCTTCGCAACAAGTTTGAAACAATGTAAGGTCTTATTTGTTTTTGATTGGACCTTGTCCCTGTCTTCATACTGGTCGCCCAATAACCGAGAGTTGTGGTCATACTCTGTGCCAATAAGTAATATAAAACACACGTGTCTGCTGGGTTATCTCATGTCAAATCATAATAGGTCCTAGGCCATTATATCTTGGATTTTCAGAGTTTCGCTTTCAATATGTTCGGCCATCTGTATGTCTCCTATTTACTTAATTGAACATGGATCTTTCCTTTTATTTCTTGTCTTTCGTTCTAACGCATGATACCAGCTTCCTCTTCATTTTCCTCCTATTCATGGTCTTCAATTTAGTTTTTACTACCATAGGTTATAGATTGTTTTTGCTTCGTTGCTAGGATAATTTCATTTTTGGTGTGTAATTGTTGCTATTACTTTTTAGAGTATCACAATGAGATTCCAGTAATTATTCTCTTTATATCTCTTTATATTGTCTGCAGTTTGTTTATTATTTGTCTTTTGAGAGACCACCTCTGCTATCCATATTTCATTACGGAAAGTATGCATTTGTTGTGATTTTTTTGAAACCATTTTGTTTTGCAGTATATGTCAGAGTGTACCATACCTTTTCTAACCTAATATTTTTTTCTTTGATTTCAGCATCGTTGTTTTGTCTTAATTTCTATTTATTGTCATAATATACATATTCTTTAATATTTCTTATTTCTTTTTTATTTATTGACGACATATTATTTCTATTTTCAAGATTATCGCGAGGCTTATTTTTTGAAATTCACGTTCTAGTTCTATCAGCATTTTTATTTAAATCTTCTTCAGATTGGGTGAATAGGAAGATGTTGTCAATAAATATCAAGTTTGACAATCTTTTCTCGTTTATATTAACTTTTATATTTTCTCAGGTGAATTTTTGAAAGTTATTTTCAAAGCAAAAGTATTTTAAGATCTTCTTCATGAAGTCTTACTATCGATTTTGCTTGTTAGTGTATGTCCTTCAGTATACTTTTCCATTCATGGTCAATATAAACAATATCTAGTTCTTCCATAATTTTCCAATGTTCTATGAAGTCAAAAGCTTTTTCGTAGTCGACAAAAACCACTTTCGTTGGGTTTGACACGTCATGAAAACTCATACTATAACCACTAATTACTTAATTTTTTACTTATTGAATGGTCTATAAATGATTAAAGTGGATTAGGTAATTATGTTAATTTCCATTCTTTGAAAAATCCACAGTGTCTGAGTCAGCTAGCACTTATTGTAGTGGTAATTATATATGAACATGGTTTTTATGATTCATTTGCTACAAAATATAAAAACAGCACTTCTTGAAGTTACTTCAGCAAAATTTCAAATTTAAAGCGCCATCTGCTGCTTAAAATCGATAAAATGGTAACTCGGAAAAGGCTTAGTCTCTACAAATCGATTTTTCAGATTATCCAAATAAAACTCAACATACTTGTATTAAATTATGAAATTTACTTTAATAAAAATTCTTGTTCGCTATAGTTAAAAATAATGAAGCAGAAATAACATAGATATGTCAGCTGTAGTTATAAACAATAAAGCAAAAATGACATAGTTTGTTAACGAAAATTGCAATTTTTTTCACAATATAATTCTATGTTTATTTTTGTTTTAAATTCAAACAATACAGCTACTTATCTGGTTGTGAGTACTTGCTGTCGGGCTGCAGTTACTAAAATATGGTCTAGGTTAGTTGAATACCTGGGAACATGACTGCTGTCGAACACTTTAATATACCCTTGTGAATAATTTGATATATGTGGCCAAAAGAGAATCAAACTCAACACATTCGCCAGCAGGAGTAGTTACTTTCGAGGAAATATGTAGTAATTCTATCAAAGATGGCAGAGCCTCAGAAATAAAACTGTTATAAAGCTGCGAAAACAAGGATAACAGCTTGCAGAAAGTGAAGTAAAGTTCGATTAAATGATTTCAATGCTTTAAATGCTGGATAAAACTTGAAATTACTTTAAAAATTTCACCCCTGAAACAAAAGGAAAATAGTGGGGAAATTTTTATGAAGTAATGGCGCCCATAAAATGGAAATATTTTAAATTATTGAACTCGACGACTATAAAGAAAAATATGGAATATAGTTAACTGATTTTGGTGTAGAATGATCAAGTCAAATAATAAAACACACAGATGATCTCTGATTTTTATTATTTAATTCTACATTACTTCTCGCAGAACCACTTACAAAGGAAATGACAGAGTTCGTCCAAAAATCAATGCTAGACTTGTCAAAAAAACATATTTCAAGATATTTTTAAGTTCATGTCTTAATTATTGGAAAAATATTCGACACTACGTATCCTCAAAATTCAATATTATTCACTCAAAACTGCAACAGAAACACATGGGCAATTCTCTAAACGAAACTCGACAAGAGATAGATACAGAAATCTGGTGACACTGCGACTTCAGTTAAAACCGATGCTTGTAGATGGCGAGAGGCATACTTACTTTTGCGAGGTCCAATTAAAACAGGGATAAAATTTAAAAAGAGCCCGTTACAATAAAGTCAACTTCTAAAATGTCAAACTTTAAAATGGATATGTCATATGGTACCTAGCAACGCCAGTGCTGCCACTTCCCGAAGTTCTTAAGAAGTATAATTTTTATCATTTTCACAGTTATTAGTTTTCTTTTCAACCTTTTCCCGCTAATAAGTGTGATCCTACAAATTATCGTTGTCAGTTTGTGACTACAGGGTTGAGATAAAAAGCGGATTCCGGCCATTCAGCACAATTTCACGTGGCTTGCAATACATAAATATAAATATAACCAGTGCCGTAGCTCAGTGGGTTATAGGTATTTATGCATTTACTGCGAAAATACCAGTAGACTCAAAGGTAAACATTTAAGAATTACTTTATATAATCATATATTTGGGAGAAAAAATTTAAAATGATTTTACCAGAGAGATATAAAGTCGCGGTTTTCACTAAATCTTCAAGATTTAGCCTTGTTCACTTCCGTTAAGCCAAACCGGAACTATCAACACTTAAATAAAAAAAAAGTATGACGGAACCTACCACTGTATTTTAAAGAATAGAGTGACAACTGTCAAACAGAAAAATTTTAAAGTTTTCTCAAGATTAAGAAGCCGATATTTTAAATACGAGTTCATCGGATATATGAAGGGAAAAACACCTTTTTCTTATTGACCGTAATTGTTACGCCCCCTAGGATTCGTCGTAAATAACTGAAAATAATTTTCATTGATTTTTCAGAGCCGCTTTTACTAAAAATATGTTTTTCGGAAGCAGTGCAATTAACAGTTTCTGAGATATATACGATGTCCTCTCAAAGCAGGTTCCTTGTTTCTAAGATTTAAATGAAATTTTCAATTATCAAAGTTTTATTGTTGACTTTTCGATAAATATGCATCGTTGTCAAATTTGAGAGAGAGAGAAAGAGAGAGAGATTGATTGAGAGTTTTAAAGTAATCACTACATAGTATAAAACAAAGTCGCTTGTATGCTTAAATCTTTAAAACTACGCACCGGATTTTGATGCGGTTTTTTTCAATAGATAGAGTGATTCAAGAGGAAGGTTTATATGTATAATAACATCCATTAAATAGTGGAGAAATACTGTTATTTTTGAGGTTTCTAATGTGATGTCGTTAATTATCATATTTTTTTCCGCTTACATTGCAAACGCAGGCTGAACCCTACGAGATTTATCAAAATAATGTACTTATTATTTGTACACATTGAAAAGGTCTACAGAAAACTCCGCGATGGTATATGTCTATCTCTCATGGATATCCCACAATAACATTTTTTTGTCATTTACTTTTTACGACAAATAATGGCAAATTTTGAAGCGATTTTAACCAATACAGCATTAATCCTTATCCAATTAAATAGCTTAAATACATTGTTGATTTAATATAGATCTATATGGTCCTTTACAGCACAAGATTTAAATGAATATTTTCGAAGATATTACAGATTTAAAATTGCGGGAAGTAGCGCTTGCGGCGGTACAGGCCGACCGGGGCGGCGGCAGCGTGCCTATAAATAGCGCGTCGGAGGCCGATGTAATAATTGTTGTAAAAATAAAATAAATAGTCACAGTTTTTCTGTAGTGTATTTAGTATCAGCATTGCACCCGTGCGAAGCCGGGGCGGATCGCTAGTTTAAAATAACCAATTATATATAATCTTTTTAGATTGTTTATGTTATTTATAGCAAGTCTTTTTTAAGTCAAACATAAGAGGAAATTCTCTGAGAGTGCCCCACTATTTTTCGATAAATTTTGAACGTAACGAGATATCGATTTTTGGGTTTTCAGATTTATTTTTCCCTAACAAATGGGCTACGAAATGGCGTAAAAACAACTGTATGAGTATATATACATTTTTAGGAAGGCAAGATAAGCAGGATATTTTTTTTAAATTACCCCCCCTTTCGTTTATTTTAGAAACTAATGTCTTTGTATGTAACAAAATTTGATTAGAATGAAAGCCCTTTTAAAATGAGCCATAGTTTATTAAATTTGGTTAGAGCAATCCGAAGTTACGCCATTTTAAATATTTTCAATTATTAAACATCGCCATGCTGTTACCATGGTAAATACATTATAATTGTTTTAACAAAATTTGTGCTGACAGGAATAGAGGCCTTTTTACTTTCCGCGTACATCGTGTATAAGAGGTTTGTAGAAAATAACGGTTTTTGGTAATAACGTAAAAATTGCGCCTCCTAGCGGTAGAATATCTGAAAAATGTTATCGTAAATAAGAAAAAAATGACGTCATATAAACGAACGGTTAACGATCTAATTTCTCGGGGATTATGAAACAGTAAAAAACAAAAATAAAAATTCTAAAAAAATTCACCTCCACCAATGACTTTCTCCAATTTTATATCATTTTTGGTGATCAGCAAACCTCTGTCCAGCCAAAGGTGGCCTGTTGAACATCGTATAGTGGTAATCACCAGTCTTCGGCTATAAACAGAGGTTCATATACATAATTATATGTTTGTTTAGCAGACAGCTCTAGGCGTGGTTCAGCGTGCAGTGATCGATGGCGCCACCGGTCGATCGTACACACTGTGGTGCCCATTCAATGGTTTAGGATCGAATTTACGGCGGGGTAATGATGTGTGGGAAAGTGGGTGCTTGCAATGGTACCATAATTTTTTTTAAAAAAACTTTGTCGATTATAATACGGTTATGCGAAATTTAAATTTAAATTTTTCTGCTTTGGGTTTCTTATTTGTTCAGCTAAAATCGGAAATTATTGTGATTTTTATCTAGAAAACCAGATTTTCATAATATAATCAGCGGTCAATTTTTTCTAAAATCAACTTTTTTGATATTTTGACTTGAAACTTTTTCAATTTTTTTTTCCTTTTCCATATTAATTATTTGGATGTATGGCAACATAGCAATAGTTTAAATGTGCGGATTTTCTAGAATCGGTTGCCTAGGATAGTGCCATTTATTGATATGGCTGAGTGGAAAGACGAAGGTCTAACAATGGTTATATGTGAGCAAGAAAGATAAATCTCCTATTATTATTTTCCGTGTACAAGTTGAACGAAATTTGTGCCAGGCTTTAAATGATTGGAATACTATTAAATAAATTGAATAAAGAACACGATTATTACCGGGTGATGTGTAATATTAGATGTTTATTTATTTATTTATTTATTTAATTATTCATTGTATCAACAACTTTTACAAAGCCAATTACAGATACAACTAAACTTAATATACTTAGACTACAATCTATATTAGAACCTAAATAAAAAGGCACTACAACTGCCTATATAACTCATTTCTCACTTCCCTTCTAAATCTGTTACAACTTAGGTTAAAAATGTCAATGGCACCACAATACTTATTAAAATACGAACATAATCTTATTAATGGGGAATTTTTATACAGGTTAGTCTTAGGGGCATTAATATAAAATAAATTTCTGGATCTGGTGTTAACTCGGCCTATTTTAAATGGAAGCTGTTCTAAAAACTCTTTATCATCAATTGTGTTCCTAATCAATTTAAACAAAAACACAACACCTGCTTCAATACGCATGTGCTTCAAACTGGGAAAGTTGAATAAAGAACACAAAAGCTTCTGATCAGTTCCTCTTTGAGGGTATACCGAGAATGCCTTGTAATGCAAAAACTTTAAAAATCTCCACTGAACCACCTCTAAGCTGTAAATTTTATTTTCATACTGTGGATCCCAAATTACACAAGCATATTGAAGCTTAGCAAGCACCACTGACTTATACAAGACAATCATTGTATTGATATTGAAGTATTTACAGCTCCTAATAATAAAACCAAGAATTTTTACTGCACTTGCAGTTACATTATCAATGTGTCTACCAAAACTCAACTTCGTATCTAAATAAACACCAAGATCCCTATGTAAATCAGTTCTTTTTAACAGCGTGTTATTTATACAATAATTAAAATGAATTATTTGCTTTTTAGATGTAAAAGACATTACTACACATTTATTTATATTTACATTTAAATCATGTTCCTTGCACCATCTCACAACCGCATTAAAATCCTCTTGCAGAGCCCTCGCATCTGACTCATCCCTAATAGCACCAAAAAGTTTATAATCATCCGCAAAGATAAGGCCCTTGGCGAATTTTACATTCACACCTATGTTATTGATAACCAGTAAAAATAGAAGTGGTCCAAGATTTGAACCCTGAGGAACTCCTGAAGTGGGTACATAGCTTTGGGACTTATACCCCTTAAGTTTCACAAATAAAGTTCTATCATGCAAATAAGATATCAGCAATGAAACAATGTTCGGATCTACAGAAAAATCTTGGAGGGCAAGTACTATTTCACCAAAGTTAACTCTATCAAATGCCTTCTTCAAATCATTAAAAATTACATCAACCTCACATCCTTCCTGACTTGATTCCTGAACAAACTGAACAAAGTTTACTAAATTTGTAACGGTTGATCGATGTGGCAAGAAACCATGTTGTTGGTCTGAGATTCTGTGTTTACAATCATTATACACTCTATTACAAAGAATTAATTCCAAAATTTTTGAGTAGGCTGAGACAATACTAATAGATCGGTAATTAGAAATTTCATTTCTATCACCATTTTTGAATATAGGAATAACTTTGCTTTCTTTCCATTTTGAGGGATAAATACATTGTTTCAAACAAAGGTTAAAAATATATTTTAAAGGTGTTACAAATGAATCACTACAACCTTTAATAACGTAGGCCGGCACATTATCAGTAGCTACTGATCTACTAACTTTCAGTTTTTAACTGCCTCTTTAATTTCCGTTTCGGTAATTTCTAAAAAGCAAAATTTCCCATAGTTATTAGAAACTCTTCTATTAAACTGGTTGCAACCAATGTATATGGAACTAAAATATTCACCAAAGGAATTTACTACATTTTGAACACCCCTAATTTCTTGATGATTTAAAAACATATTTTCCGGAATATCGGAAATATTTTTCTGATTATTTATAAAATCCCAAAAGGTTTTAGGGTTTGATTTAATTTCATCCTGCACACGTTGTTGATATAAAAGATATGCGGTAAAGCAATGGTTAGCCTTAAAGAGAGTAAGTATTCAAACCATTTTTTTTTTGTGTATCGTGTAAGCAAAAGATTGTCATATGTAATGAAGAAAAACAATAAAGCCATGTTTCGCAGATGACGTGGTATTAATAAGTAAAGATCTAGACAAGTTACAGAAAATGCTCTCTGAGTTGAAAAATGTTTCAGAGAAAGTTGGATTAAGCATGAAACTAAAATAATATCTCCAGAAGATACGCCTCTTAATGTAGGAAACAACGAAATGCAATGAGTCGAGGAATATGTGTATTTAGGTCATCTAATTAGACTTGGAAAAGAAAACCAACAAGCGGAAATAAATAGAAGAAGTAAAATGTCATGGGGCAGCCGTTGGAAGATTGGGATACGTTCTTAAAAACTATGATGTTCCCATTAATTTGAAAATAAGAGTATTTGACTCATGCGTTCTCCTAGTAATGACCTATGGAATGGAAACAACCACACTAACAGTTAAAGCAGCCAATAAACTTCGTACTACTCAGCGAGCAATAAAAAGAATCATGCTGGGAATATAACTACGTGACAGAATAAGGAATGAAGGAGTAAGAAGACGCTCGAAAGTGGAGGATGTGATAAAACGCATTGCTACTTTAAAATGGACCTGGGTGAGACACGTCGCTAGGCAAGACGATACAAGATGGACAAAACCTATATTGCAATGGAGACCTAGGTCATATAAAAGAAGTATAGGAAGACCCCTAAAAAGATGAAGAGACGACAGAAAGAGGTAGGTATGTAGAAATTGGCACCGGATTGCAAAAAATAGGTTGAAATGGAAGAGATTAGAGGGGGTCTATGTCCAGGAGTAGACCAAATCGAGCTGCTTGATAGAGAGATATATAAAAAGCAGAGATTAACGTTATTTTTCCCCTATAAAAGATAAAACAAAAAAGAAAGGAAAAACGACTTCTATCGGTTCATATCGTAATGTGTGCCCATTTTTGTCTTAATTTATAAGTCAAACACGTGCTGTTTTATTCTAATATTATTCACCCCGAGTACTTTGCACTCTCCGCTTTAATACACAAAAAAAAACATAGTAAAAATAATTTAATTCCATTTAAGACAATTATAAAACCTTTTGTTCCTTAATTTTTTATTTATTCCATTCATTAATGGCCCAATTACCCACGAGATAGTGAACCTACAAATTAAAGAACGCCTAACAAGTGAGATCTTTTAATTTCAGACAAATTAAAATGCTAAAAAGCTGGTACTTTAAAATTTAACAAGGTTCGGGCCACCCAATTTCCTCTGAAAAATTACTAACCATGTTAAAAATGCGATGGTCGTTTTGAAACAAATTAGAGAGTTGTCGCACGTTAAGCGGTTAACGTGTACGTTAATTTCACGAAAAATACTAATGCGAATTGGTGAAATAAACTTTTTTAAAAAAGTGCTTTTATTCAGGATTATGCTATTGCTGAAATTACTGAAAAGATGGTATATTTCAGATAAATTAACTTTTTGCGGAACGATATATATATATATATATATATATATATATATATATATATATATATATATATATATATATATATATATGTATATATATTGTGGGAAAACTATAATTAGGAAGAATCAGAAAATATGACAGTGTACTAACGTGCATGGATGACAGCCGACTAAAATGTTTTCAAGATGGCGGCACTTTTAGCTATACCGGAAGTAGATGTTAACTTGCTTATTTTAAATGGAACACCCGATATAATATATAAGGCGTGGCGAAAATAAAAACAATTGAATCCTACAGAACTTTGGGTGTATAAAAGCTAAAAGAAATAGAAATAAACCAGTTATAAATAAAATAAAGTTACAAAAATTATTTGAGTAAATGTTCAAATTGACGCCATTGAACATCCAAACATTTTGCGCACTTGAGCTGGAACTCTTCATGCTTAATATGATAAAATTATAAAAATAGGTGGTTTTTGTTTAAAAAAATTGACTTTTGACGATTTTTTAAATATAATTTTTATTCTTCTTTTTTGACCACTCTGTACTAAAAATTTTCAAAATATTAATAAAAGATTACTAAAGTTGATCTTCGTCTATAAGAAAACCAACCCAAATTAAATAATAAAGACTTTCTTATACGAATAATTTATAGTTAAGTTTTAAGTTCGCAAACGTCGTTTTTGACATAAAAATTTAAATATGTCCAAAACGGTGACATTTAAGTATAGAACATTATACATAAAATATGTCTAGAATTTTACGTAGAATCAAAAATGCAATAATATATAGGGTGTTCCGTTTAAAATAAGCAAGTTGACATCTAGTTCCGGAATCACCGAAATTGCCGCCTCTTGAAATTTTTAGCTAGCTGTTCCACATGCACAGATTCTTTCTAATTATAGTTTTCCCACAATCGATCAATAAATTTCCCGGAGAGTTACCCTGTATACAGGGTGTCCAAGATAAGGATCCTAAGCATGGGAATCTCGGAAACAGTTGGAGATACGAGGTCGGTTAAATTAGAGAAAAGTTGCGCAATTTAGTGCTAAATTAAACGCAGTTAAAAAAATTTAAAAATTTCAAACACTTCCGGAGATTTCCGGAAAGAAACGAAATTTGGCAAAATCGTTTTTAATTTTTGCAGGCTTTATTTAAAGAGATATCCGAAAATAAAAGGTAGATTCTCATTGCCACTTTTTATTTTTTATAATTTGGTCTAAACAAAATTTAAATCCGACATTTCGTTTCTGAGATACCATCATGAACTTTCATTTTTTATATGGAACAAAAAAAAGTATCCCATGTATTTGATAGCATTTTTTATTACAAATTCAACGGTGTATCACACTTGCATATCAAGTGTGTAGTTCATTGGCTTTTATAAAACTGATATACCTTTCTCTCTCGCTCTCACGGAGCTCTTATGGAAAGTACTTGAACTACGTATTCGATATGCAAGGGTGATACACCGTTGAATTTGTAATAAAAAATGCTATCAAATACATGGAACACTTTTTTTTGTTCCATATAAAAAATGAAAGTTCATGATGGTATCTCAGAAATGAAACGTCGGATTTAAATTTTGTTTAGACCAAATTATAAAAAATAGAAAGTGGCAATGAGAATCTACCTTTTATTTTCTGATATCTCTTTAAATAAAGCCTGCAAAAATTAAAAACGATTTTGCCAAATTTCGTTTTTTTCCGGAAATCTCCGGAACTGTTTGAAATTTTTAAATTTTTTTAACTGCGTTTAATTTAGCACTAAATTGCGCAACTTTTCTCTAATTTAACCGACCTCGTATCTCCAACTGTTTCCGAGATCCCCATGCTTAGGATCCTTATCTTGGACACCCGTATATTAAAAAATTTACACACAGACACATATGCCTTTTTGGTCCGTTTCTTCCAGAACTTGTTAATGTGATTAGAACATCTTATTTTTATTCTCATTACTACATTATTTTCAATTGATGTTTTTAAAGCTAAATAACTGAGAACGATAAATACAAATTTGTTTTCCGATGGAAAGGGAAATAAATATATAAAGCAGGTGGATAAAGAGGGCATCTTCCGATCCTCACGTTACCCAAACAATTTCTAAAATTAATATTTCATACTTTTCCGTAATTCTAATTTATTTATTTTTTTCCGAAGTTGAGTTTTAGCTTTCTAAACTTCTTTTACTAAATTTAAAAAAACGTACCCGATAATGTGTTATATCTCGTCTTGATAGGTCTCTTAACTATGATATGGAGTTTAATACGGATGTAGCATCTACTTGAAATTTGATTTGACCTCTGTTGGATACTAACGAAGTAACAAGTTCCCCACCAGGTGGCGTTTTATTATAATTTGCCATATCCCATTTTAAAGGGTCATTAGGGATGTGTGATAAGTTATACCTAATTTAAAATATTACTTCATATTTATAACGCAAATTGCAGAGATCAATTTTTCGGAAAATATACTTTGTACAATTTTAAAAATTTGGCTGCTTATTAAAGTAGATGGGGGAAATTCGGATAAAACATTTTCAAGATGGTGGCTCTTCCGGTTATACCAGAATTTGATGCCTTCTTGATTATTTTAAATAGAACCCTCAATATATTATTAAATTTTTAAATTCTACGCAAAATTGTAGACTTATTTTATGTATAATGTCCTATATCTAAGTCCACTAGTTTTTGAAATATTTTAAATTTTGTCAAAAATTAGCTTTTTGACAGATACAATTCCCATTTTTGGAGTGATTAGAATCCTCATGCAATAACGCTAAATAAGAACATTATAAAAATAGGGAGTTTATTATTAAAAAAAATAATTTTTAACGATTTTTTCAAGTTAATATTTAATTTAAAAAAAAAAATCAAAATTTCAGTAAGAAATAAAAAAATCTTTCTGTCGTGTTTAAATAATTTGTTATATATGTAATTCTCCTTTCAGGCAGAGAATATGAAAAATATATGTACAAACAGTTTATTTCCTGCAAATATCGCTCTGATCCTCTTTCTATACGCGTTTCGATCACCTTATGATCTCGGCTGTGGAGCTGTATCGGACCGAGAGCAACATTAGCAGGAAATAACTGATATATGAACTATAAATTTCAAGGTATGTCGGTAGGATATTGCACCTGCCATTTACCAACTTCGATGTCAGACTGAAACATATCGCTAGTCGAACGACATCTATGAATCATCGGAGAAACGTGAAATTTAAAAAAAAAATCAAAATTAGCTATGAAAAATCCTCATACCATTCGATAGGTATTTAAAAGATACATTTTCTGGTAAGTTAAAAAGTATGGCGTCCTATTTAAATTAATTAAATTAGAGCCACCTAAAGTTCTTATTTGATTAGCTTTAATTTTTGGACACCCTGTATAATATAGCAAGTTTATTTTAATTGGGATATAAAATATGATTTATTGTTACACTTCACTGTAAATTTCGAGTACATAACTGAAATACTTCTTAAGTATTTGAAACATGAAAATTAGGTTAGATTTTGTCAAAATTCAATTTATTTAAAAACCCTTAAGGTTTAGATACTATAAACCTTATTAAAAAAAGGCATTTATTTTGTTCGGAGAATCCAAAAATGTAATAATATATATGGGATTCCATTTAAAAAAATCACAACTTTGATACTTTCATAGCTTTTGGGACACCCTGTATAATATGAAAATAATTTTAAAAAATAACTATATTAGATCCCCGCCGCAATATTCCGTGCCGTAAAGGGTGAATAACCCTATATATTGGAATGACAAATTTAACTGTTTGTTCTATACAACTTTTTGGTTAATTTTAAGGGGTCTTTTGGGTTAAAATTTTTCAAGAAAAAAATTTTTTTTAGTAATTTTTTTTTAATAGAAAGAAAAGAGATATCATTTTATAATTTTGCACATACATTTATTCGTACTTTAAGTATACAAAAATATTTTTTTGGATTTTTTTATGGATTTTTTTATCCATAATAATTCAAAAAAACAAAAAAATCAAAAAATGACGGCGGACGTGATTCCAAGTGACTGAATCGTCTCAAAAAAAATATCAAATTCATCCTTGTTCAAGTGCCCATGGTCGGTACCGGAATGATTTTCTTTTTCATCAAAAAATAACAAAATGGCGGCAATTTGAAAAAAAAAATCCATTTTTGAGGGTGAAAAATCGGGTAAAAATCGGAATTTGTTACCGATCAAAGTGATTCCGGTACCGACCATAGGTACTTGAACAAGGATTAATTTGGTATTTTCTTTTTTTTTTCAGACGATTCAGTCACCTGGAATCACATCCGCCGTCATTTTTTGATGTTTTTTTTTTTTAATTGTTATGGGTAAAAAAACCTATAAAAAAATCAAAAAAAAATTTTTTTTGTATACCTAAAGTACAAATAAATATATATGAAAAATTATAAAATGATATCTCTTTTCTTTCTATTAAAGAAACATTAATAAAATTTTTTTATTTTTGAAAAATTGTAACCTAAAAGTCCCCTTAAGTGAAAATTATATTACATAACGCATTTCTTCTTCTTCTACGTTGACTAGGGATATCCCTGTTTGTCATTCTATCTACACCCGCCTTATTCTGCTGATGAAGAGAACCAGCTCTGGGCCCATCTCTTTGGTGGTCGTCCTGGTAATCTTCTTCCTCTTGGTCGTCCATACATACAAACTTTGGCTAGTCTCTCTTCACTCATTCTCTCAACGTGTTCTTTCCAACCTCTTTTTCTTTCTTTTGTCCATTTGACCACGTCCTGCACATTACATTTCTCTGATTAAGGTATTTGTCAGCCTATCTCTGATTAACACGTTCAGCATTGATCTCAGTACTTTCATTTCGGTGGTTCTCATTTTCTGCTTTGTCTTCTTAGTGTCTGCTCTTGTTTCCGTGGCATAAGTTAGAATTGGTCGTATTATGGTCTTATATATTTTTGTTTTTCCCTCTATTCTCATGTATCTGTTTCGAAATATAACATCTCTTTAGCATCCTGCCACTTGTAGGGCTCTTGTATTTTGTGACAGTACTTCCCCAGTAAGGTTACGACAGCTTGTTGTGTCAATGCCTAGGTATTTAAAGTTCATGACTTGTTCAATTATGGCATTTTCTATCTGTAGCTTACATCTTCTTGGTTCCTTGGAAATTACCATACACTTTGTTTTATTCGTTGATATCTGCATATTGTACTTCTTAGTTGATACGTTAAATAGGTGTGTCAATCTCTGGAGGTCGTCTTCGTTATCTGCGAATAGGACCGCATCATCCGCGTAGCATATTATATTGATATTGTGTCCGCCCATCTGGTATCCGCGTTTCGGTCTGATGTCCTCTATTATGCGGTCCATTATAAAATTGAATAAGAAGGAGCTTAGCGAGTCTCCCTGCCTTATCCCTTCGTTTATCTTGATGTCTTCGGTTAGACCTTCGGATGTTATTATTTTTGTGCTGGAATTTGTGTACAAGTCATCAATTATGTTACGATCTCCGCTGAAACATTTTTCTGTTTTAGGATGTCCGTTATATGCTGCTTCTTGATACGGTCAAATGCTTTTGTTAGGTCAACAAAGCATAAGTATGCAGGGTGGTTAAATTCTATTGATTTTTCGATTATTTGTCTCACTATAAATAAGGCATCTGTGGTTCCCCTGTTTTTTCGAAAACCCTGTTGTTCCTCCGAGATCTCTATTTTTTCTTCAAGTTTGTCACGAATAATTGCTGTAAATAGTTTGGTGACAGAGTTAAGAAGTGTAATTCCTCTGTAGTTGTCCGGGTTTTTGTGGTCACCTTTTTTGTGTACGGGAATTGTATAGCTGGTATTCTATTTTTGCGGTACTTGCTCTTCTTTAATAATTTTATTAAAAAGCTTTTGTAACTCCTCGGTAAGCATTTGGCCTCCGTATTTCAATAATTCGTTGGTAATTAGATCTGGTCCAGGAGATTTTCTATTCTTTAAATTACGTATTTTATATTCTATTTCTTCCGATGTTACCTGCATTTTTGTAGTGCTCAGATTTATGGATTTTGCTGTTATGCCAGTGTGAATCGTATTTGTATTACCAAATTGTCTTTCAAAGTATGATGTCCATTCTTCCTTTTTGATGTGAGCTGTACTGATGTATTCATTAACATTTTTTTTCTGTTTCTGAATCATTCTCCATATTCTCTTCTGCGCACCGTATAAGTCATGCTCCATGTCCTTTGTGTATCGCTCCCAGTATTCTTCCTTGCATCTTCTAATCCTCTCGTTTATGTTGTTTCTCGTTTGCTTGTATTATTGATATTCTTCAGCCGAAGGATTGTTTTTGTACTTCAAGAAAGCGTCTTTCTTTATCTTTGCTAGTTCTTTTATTTCTTCTGTGAACCACGGTGTTTTACTTATGGTATGAGAACTAAAAGATTTTAAGCCACCTCTTTGCTCCCCTCCACCAAATTATTCCAAAATGCCGGATCGATTTGTTCATCTTACTTTGCCATGTTTATCTAAAAAATCCTATAAGTCGTTCATACATTTAACAATAAAAACGTAGCGATTACGGTACTGGATGAGAATCGAAACCTCTGCATCCGAAATGAGAAAGTTAGGCGCCTCTGTCTAATTTACTACGTCAGGCCCCGTGTTTTTTATTGGTTTCGTTTCCAAAAGGCAGCTCTTATTATATGCATAACCTAGAACCGACCAGTGACGGCGCAACCACTTCTCGTTCCTCAAGATTTAATTATTTTAAATTATTTTCACACTCATCACCTTGACCAACATTACTAGCTCTAATTTGCATTAAAAATTTACAATTTTTCTCATGCTGTTTCGTATCCTAATATAGGTATATAATCAATTTCTGCACAGCAATTAATCTTTCGATATTCCATCTACGGCACTGGGATTTATAGTGACTATCGTAACAAAGCGAGAATGATCTTTATGAATAAAATTAATTAAAAACAATACTTCCATGGTTATTTATTCGTGTTTTTCGGGAAGGTTTGGCCGAAGTTAGGTTTTCTTATTATTGGGGAGTTTTCGAAACGAAATCGACGCTAACGTCCGTATATGTATATTTCTGTTTGTCGAGGAAATTATGATTTTTAAACTGCCCCCTCCTAAATCTCACCAGTCTAATTAAAATTTCCAGATTTTTCTTTTTTCTTATGATGTTATCGTTATTTATGTTGCCCTCATTATTATTTTTTTTTGTTTTTGAAGTTTTACTAGTTTATTAACCTTTCAAATATTCTTGAAGCGAGCCTTTTTTCCTGGCGATTGTCAAATTATGCAGGATACAAAGCGAACATGGCTTTTTTATAGCCAAATCTTCATTTCAAGGTCGCAGAACACGATTCTAACCTCAGTCTTCTATAATTTTTCCTCAGTTTTGCAAAAAACAGCGAAAAACACTTTTCACTTTAGGTTCAATTTTTTATATTAAATCGTTAAAACTTTGTTACAATCACAAAGTTCATATACTACATACACACATTTTAATCGCAAAAATCAAGAAAATTATCAAAAAACAAATCAAAACAAAATGGCTTCCCCCATTAAATAGTGGTGGGACTCGTTCCTTTGCTGGACAATCATATTTTCAGTTTTACAAATTAACCAAAATCAAGCTAAATCTGAACTAACCAAAAATTTTGAGTGGTTAAGATTAATTTTTCCCTGAGACTGTATAAAACATTACAAATATTTAACCATGTTGTTGACTGAGATGGACAAATTTTATAATTTATACCACGAAAGTATTTTACATCTGGCAACGTGTCAAACGAATATTAGTCGTTTTCGCGAGCCTGATGGTCGATGGCCTTTATGGAACGTATTTTTGGTTTTTTTGTTGAAAATACAAGTTTTTTTAAAAAATAATTTCACTAAAATTTGTGCATAGATAGTTGAAATATATTACATACACGATATTGAAAATAAATATGTAAGTTCGATGTTTTCTTCAGAATTAAAAGTGCTTGGTGAAGTGACGCTAGGCGTTTTTTTGAGTTTTCCGAGAAACTGAGGAAAAATAGTGAAAAATCAAAGCCAAAATCGTGTTCTACGACCTACGACCACATTAAACACAAAGAATACGCTGGGACGCTGATCGCTACCTTCGCAAATTCTGGTTTTCATATTGCTAACCTCATACAACAAATTTACTATCAAATTTCTTTCTACGCTTACTCCACATAGACATTTGATTTCAATTTATGACATTTATTTTCTGCATGCAGGATTATTTGTTCTGGCATTTAGCCTATTTTTGTAGCTTTCTTTATCCCCTCTAACTTCCTTGTTTGCACTGCAACCAATTTTGGACCACCTTATCGTGACTTGCGATCGTATATCAAAACATTCTGAATATGTAAACCATCTAAAATGTCAAATTTTGCAATGTCTATGTCTGATGGAATTTAGCAATTCCAGTGTTGCCAGTTTTCGAGATGTAAACGGTTTTCTTTGCATATCGAAAGCCTTATTACCGTTCATAAATTCCCAGCATATATTTGATTCTTTCCGTCATCTATTTGGGTAATATTGGAATGGTTACACCCTATATACATTGACAACAACAAAAAATAAACTGAAACGTAAACCACATAGCAGTAAAATTGCCGCAAACCCAAGAAAAGAAAATTTACTACCGCGTTTTCCTCAAAAAGTCTCATCGCATGCCAAGGAAAATGTCTTCCGTATAATTTCCCGCATTTTCCCACATCACCTTTATTCCCTTCGCCCTTAAGGGTCCGTTTTCTCCGCTCTAAACTTCAAACTTTAACGCCATCCGTGTTTCATGGTGAATTTTTCTTCACGCGACGTTCGGCCTTAATATATCGAGGTATTAGGGTGGTTTTCGGGTATTCCGGGTAATTTTCTAGTGTTAATACAACATTGAAATGGCCAGTAATGTTCTTAGGTGTTTGGTTTATGCTGTTTTGTCACGCTAAAAACGTATAAAATATGGGCTAGACACGCTAGGGGGATGAAAGACATGGGGAATACTGGCGGTGCCGAAAATAAGTAAGCCGGTTGGAAAAGAAACGCTTGGAGTGATACATTGTAGAGATAATAAGTAAAAATCTTATATCAGCATTCGTAAAAATTGAAATTTAAAATACAAAAGATGATTAAAATGAAAAAGCATTTTTTCTGTATGGATTCTAAACTATATATATATATATATATATATATATATATATATATATATATATATATATATATATAGCTAATTACCGTAATAAATTCTTTAAACACTAAAGCGGCGGCTGGTAATGACAATATCTCTCCTAAAATATTGATAGATAATCATATTTGCCTTATAAAGCCTCTTTTACATTTAATAAATTTGATATTTGAAAAAGGAAGATATCCTGCAATTTTAAAGAACGCGGTTATCGTTCCAATTTATAAATCGGGGGATAAATTAAATAAGGAAAACTATCGACCTATTACGATGACTAGTTCGATCAGCCGACTTTTTGAGAAGTGCATTAAACTCAGATTGGATGATTTTTTGAAAGAAAATAAAATTTTGTCTCTTTCTCAATATGGATTTCGGTCGGGAGTAGGCACGGAAGATGCAATAGTGCATGTAACGGATTGAATAATTCGTGGGTTTAATACAAAATTCAAAACACTGGGGATATTTGTTGATTTGGCTCGTGCATTTGACACTGTGACGCACCAAAAATTACTGAGTAAACTTGAAAGTATTGGCATTCGAGGTATCGTGTATGATCTGTTTGAGTCATATATAACTAATCGAACACAGAAAGTGAGAATAAATGAAACACTAAGTAAAACAGGTAATGTGGAGTTTGGAGTACCGCAGGGTACAGTATTGGGTCCTGTCCTGTTCTCTCTATATATAAATGATCTTTTTACTGTTCTTCCAAATGAAAATAGTGAATGTATCTGTTATGCCGATGATACAGTTATTTTAATTAAAGGTAAATCTTGGCAGGAGACATTTCAGAGAGCAGAGGATTACTTTTCGAGGGTACGATTGTGGATGGATCAGAATCTTCTGACTATTAATGTCAGTAAAACTGTCTACATGGCCTTTTCTATGAATAATGGAGTTAATACTGTATATCCTAATCTTTTAGTACATAATTATGAATGTCTTATGGATGAGAAACAGTGCGGATGTATTGAGTCTGTGGCAGCGGCGGACAAGGTTAAATACTTGGGGGGTGTTCATTGACCGGAATCTCAGATATGATGCTCACGTAAACTATATCACTAAGAAACTTCGAAAGACTATATACAAGTTCTACCAACTGAGAGAATTCCTGTCTTTGAAGCTATTGCGAATGACTTACCAGGCTTTGATTGAGTCAGTTCTCGCATATGGTTTGAATGTTTGGGGCAGTGCATGTGGTAGCATCCTTTACCCGTTGACTGTTACTCAAAAGTATATAATAAAAATATTCTTAAATAAATCAAGGCGGTTTCCATCAGACTTGTTATTTGAACAAGCTGACCTTTTAACTATTAGACAATTGTATTTTAAAAACGTTTTAAAATGTATGAAGAAGTGTGATAAATATAAAAGTCCGATTATGCACAATGTTCATACCAGGTCTGTTCACAATGGAGGCCTTACCTTTCCTGTGGCATTATACACGGCTTCGCAGAGGCATATTATGTATATCGGTCCAAAGTTATTTAATTTGTTACCTTTAGAAATAAAATCTATTGTAAATGTATATTCTTTTTGTGTGAAAATATCTACGTGGATAAGGCAAACCAACATCAGATTGTTAATGCAGTGCCGTTATTAAATTAGTATTGGAAATGAAGATGATTTTAGATATTGTTTTTTTGTGTTAATATTTTTTAATATGAATGATATGTATGTATGTGATGTTTTCTCTTTAAATAGGTATAAGTTTAATTTATTTAATTAATTTTAATTTGACTTGAATTTTAATTGTTTTATTTTGTGACAGTGTATTAGAAAGTAAGCGTTTGTCATTTGACATCCAGACAAGCTGCTTGTAGCTTATGGATTCAAAAAATACATGGATGTATAAAATTATTGTAACTATCTTATTTAGTGGTAATAAAATTATTAAATTATTAAAATTATTAAAAAATTATATATATATATATATATATATGTATATATATATATATATATATATATATATATATATATATATATATATATATATATATATATATATATGTATATATATTAAATAATAAAGACTTTCTTACAGGAAAAATTTATAGTTAAGTTTAGGTCTGCAAACGTCATTTTTGACATAAAAATTTAAATATTTCCAAAACGGTGAGACTTAAATATAGAATATTATACATAAAATATGTCTATAATTTTACACAGAAATCAAAAATGCAATAATATATAGGATGTTCCATTTAAAATAAGCACGTTGACATCTACTTCCGGTATAACTGGAAGTGCCGCCATCTTGAAAATATTTTAGTTAACTATCCCCATGTACGTTAGTACACCGTAAAATTTTCAGATCCTTCCTAATTATAGTTTTCCCACAATCAATTGATAAAATTCCAGGGAACCCAGTATTGTTAGAAGCTATCTTTTGAAATCAAAATCGAGTTCATATCTCTTTTGATCAAGAGATATCAATAAATTTACCAAATGAGAATTTATCCCTTTTTACCGTTTGCGAATGAGAATTTTGTAAAATCCTTTTTTAGTGGTTGTTTACATGTTGTTGTCAACCTTTTCTTAAAATTTAATAACCCAATTTTTATAGTTTGGACTATGAGTTGAAATGTCAGTCAGGATAATCTCTCTTCTAAGTACAGATTCCGGTCTGATAACGAGGGAGCGTCACTTTTTTTAATATATATAGCGTATAAATCAGAAACATTTTGTCCCAAAAAATCACATTTTATAACAAAAATTATCCGGCAACACGATGACAAAATAATAACTTCCGTGTCGTCGCGTTAGCGTTTTTAAAAAGTTTTCCATTAAAAATAAACATAACTTTTCACAGTTGTCGGGAAAAGATTTGTAGTTATATAAATATACGGATTTTCCGTTTGTCGTTTGTTTTTTCTTATCTAACTAGCCTAAAAAAGATAAAATATATCCGCGGCACGCAAGGGGGGACCGAAAATACCGATGCGGAGGTGAAAAACAACTTTTTTTTCGGGAAAAACGAGTGACGAATGGCAAGTTTGCGACGCGACGAACGTCACGTTCGACAAATTTAGCTGAAACTAGGCGTAGGAAATACAGGTTATGGTTTTTTTTTTTGATTTATGGTTCTGGATAATTTTGCAGGGTATTATTTTGGAATCGGCTGAAAAAAAATACAAAAAGAAAACAGTATTCTAGGTACCAAGCACTGCTAATATTATTAGCAAAAAAGAAAAAGAAACTTCTAAGTAGGTTAATGATCAAAGGAAATTCAAAAGGGCATACACGCAAAAATATTTTAGGATATTTTATTTATTTGATAATATATATATATATATATATATATATATATATATATATATATATATATATATATATATATATATATATTCCAGATTCATAAACCGTAGATAATATCATTTTCTTTTTATTTTGTCTTTTCTTGGGTTTAGGTTCTTTATTTAACAAAAAATCGAAAACAATTTGACGTTTCGCCCTTTATTTAAGACATCTTCAAAATTTTTTTTTGTGTTTTTTTTAATTTTTTTGATCTTCCTAGAAATGTATTTACAGTTTTAAAAAACAAACAAACACTTTAAAAAACTATTCAAATTTCTAAAAAAGTATTTAATTTTACACAGTACATACCTTGACATTTTGTTTAATTATTAACAATGAAATTAAATTTAACATCATCTATTTAAGTAATTAGGATACATGGACTGCGAGTGTGTTTTATTTTTTATATTTTAACAATGGACTAAAAAAACCCGAAAGAGCGCATACATTTAATTTTATGTTTAAGAGGATATTCAATTTTTTATGTTTATTAATAGGATCGAATACTTAATATTTTTCTTTAAATTAGGCTGGTGTAAATGTGGCTCAAATTTCCTATATACGTTCTGTCGTTAACAGTGTTTTTATCTTTTTTAATTTCTATCATTTCCTTTATCTGCAATTTTTGATAATTCATATCTTTGTTTTTGATTATGATATTGTTATAATGGAAGGTATATTTATGGCCATTCAATCTCTTCTTTAGCAATTGGCTTGTCACGTCTGTATATTTTTTTGGGACAATTTGAGCAAGGGATCGAATATACTACATCTGACTTATTCATGAGAGGAGTTTTACTTTTTAAATTAGTAAATAGGGTATTTAATTTATTATGAAACCTGTGACATGCGATAATATCATGCTTTTCTAAAATGTATTTTATTTTTTCTGACAGGTCACTAGTGTAAGGTAATGCTACATATTTTTGCTGTTTATGTTCTATGTTTCTTGTTATTAAGTTATTATAAAATTTATATGTTCGTTTATTAATTATTTTGGTGACAGACTTTTCTTTGAAATTATTATTTAATAGTGTATTTTTCACTTTTTGCAGTATTCTTGGTCGAAATTCTGGAGACGTTAGGAAGATGGCACGATCAGACAGACCGATTATAACACTATTTTTTGAGTTTTTGCGTGATTTGAGAAACAGATATCTACCCGACCAAGTTGGTTTGGTGTACCAATCAGTTAAAATTTTGTTTTTTCTTCGTATAAGTGTCATATCTAGAATTTATCTTATTAATACTTTCTGCTTCGGACGTGAATTGTAATTTTTCGTTGAAAATGTTAAACTCTTAAAGAATTTCATTTATTTTATTTTGTGGTACGGCTGCTATGCAATCATCGACAAAACGTTTGAAAAATATTATATAGAATTTCATTTATTATATAATATATATATATATATATATATATATATATATATATATATATATATATATATATATTATAATATATAATTGTAGAAAATATTATTTCGATAGCATACAAAGTAGATAATATTTATATTCAAAGCAAGTCGCTTTACTTTAAAAATTTCTTGTTTGCTCGAAATCTTACTAGTTTTGGGTCGAATTTCGAAAAAAAATTGAGCCGCATCGTGCTAAAATACGTAATTTTTACGTTACTAAAAAGTATTTTAAAGGCAGAAAGAATAATCAAAGTTGGCTTAACAAATTCTCAATGAAAACAATTAAAAAATCGTAAAAATTAAAGCTGTTAATCTAGATCAGGAGTGTCCAAATTTTTTAACCTAAGGGCTAGACTGACTCATCTACTAAGTCTCTAAGTCTCAAAAGTCAAGACCTAACTAATTCATCATGTCACTATACCGTAATTTTAAATTACGGGCAAATTTTCGGATTGGAACTAGCCAGTAAGTGAGATATCTATATTGCAGAACGTGGGAGGTGGACTCCGCTCCGTTTGCAATTTTGGTTGGTATTTACGGGCAATTGTCAGGGGCATTTTATTGCAACGGAGATAGTCGATGCGCGTGCTGTGCGTTATGTATTATTAAGACTACTCACGATCATGCAAAATGTATTGTAATGACAATTTGCAAAGATTAGAGAAGTTAGTAAAACCAAAATAAACTATGGAAATTTCCAAGCCAAGCAGCCGTCGATGAAGAATCACTTGAAAATGGCGAAACGTCGTGATATATATATATATATATATATATATATATATATATATATATATATATATATATATATGTATATATATATATATATATATGTATATATATATATATATATATATATATATATATATATATATATATATATATATATATATAATAATATAAGGTTATTCATAATATGAAAATAAGTTTTAAAAAAAACTATATTTGACCCCATATATTCCAAAAGTAAAACTTTTTGAGAGTAACGTATTTTGGCCGCAATATTCCTTACCATATAGGGTGAATAACCCTGTATATATATATATATATATATATATATATATATATATATATATATATATATATGTGGTTATTCATAATATGAAAATGAGTTTAAAAAATAACTATATTTGACCTCATATATTCCAAAAGTAAAACTTTTTGAGAGTAACGTATTTTGGCCGCAATATTCCTTACCATATAGGGTGAATAACCCTGTATATATATATATATATATATATATATATATATATATATATATATATATATATATATATACCTCTGTCCCAAATGTCCGAATATCATTAATAATATCCACAAACATCTCCACAATTATACCGTCTAATTCCCATCCAAAAAAAATTATACAAAAATACACCAGCTGAATCAATTATTTCGCAAAAAAACACATCTATTACCAACCTCATGACAGTTTTTTGCACCTGTCGCGATTAGGTAAAACTGTAGCCAATTTTAAAAACCAAACAAACCCATAAAAACCTACAATTATCATCTATTATCTCCGTCTTTTTCTAACAGGTCTCCTCGTAAAGTGTTGACTGTTGATTTTTCGAAATATCTACCTTTTGTGACCATTAAAAAATGAATTATGGGACTTTAATTAGGCATAACAACGGGGTTTTGGTTAGGCGTCCATCTTTACATTGTTAGATTTTTTTTGAACAGAGACGGGATTGGAATATTTTACTGTGAAATAACTGAAAACCGATAATTAGCAGGAAACAATATCAAATTTTATGATTTTGAAATGTCTCAGGTAGCCGTTGTTGGTTTTGCGATTATTACTTTTAACCTAAAAGTCGACATACGACGACTGGTTGTTAAGTGGTTGGAATGAAAAATACTCCTTTGAACATACCGAATAGTACCATTTCTCTTTCACTGAAAAGTGGGTTATATATATATATATATATATATATATATATATATATATATATATATATATAATTTATTTTTGTATCTTAAATCTTTTGTTAAATATTTTTTTGTAGTATATTCTTGGGTATAGGTTTTTCCATTAGAGAAACAAAGAACAACAATTTTTCTGACGTTTCGCTCTACATAGTTAGCTTTTTCAAAGAGCTGGTATATTTATTTTAAATCTTGAAAGTAGTTTTTTGTGTGTACAAAATACACACACAAGAAAACACGCAAGATGTAAATCTCTTCGCTCCTCCATGCTTAACCAGCCGGACTTTGTAAGTTTATGTGAAATATGTTGGTATTTTCTCACTCCATGGATAAGTCTCAAGCAAGAATTATGCATAAGTTGGATTCTATGTTTATCTACAGCAGTAAGACATTTACCATAAATAGCGTCCCCATCGTTAAACACGGAGAGCACCAAAGAGTCACACAATAGAGTCTTCACATGTGGTGACAAAAAATGGCGATTATGATACAGTATTTTCAATTTCACAAAAGCCCTCTGTATACAATTAGATATATGAGCACTAAATCTTAGAGAGCTATCAAAAATAATACCTAAATTACGCACATTGTCTTTCATCGGCAACACTGTATTATCTATCTCTACATTAATTAATCCTTTCAGATATTCCACATCTGCCCTACGGCCGAAGACCATTATACAACACTTTTGAGAATTCAATATAAGAGAGTGTTCCAATGACAGTTTGCTTAACAAATTTAATTCTCTACTTATTGCCTCACAGCCCTCAACAGCATCAGCTCTATCAAATGATAAATAAACCTGCGTATCATCTGCATAACACTGAGCAGAACAAACCTGGAAAGACTCTAAAAGGAAAGAATTATAGATAGAATACAACAGCGGAGACAAAGCCGAATCCTGAGGCACGCCACTGTTAATCAACACAGGAGCTGACACTCTTCTGCCAATCTGAACTGACTGATATCTGTTGCTTAAAAAATGAAAAAAGAATTTAACTGCCTTCTCAGAAAGACCAACATAATGAAGAATAGCCAGAAGTAACTTGTGATTTAGAGTATCGAAGGCTTTTGAAAAATCTAACAATGCCAGAACTGTAATTTTACTCTTATCAATAGCTCCAAAAATATCGTCAGTAACCCTTGCTAATGCTGTTGAGCATCCATGGTGTTCTCGGAACCCTGATTGAGTTTCAGGTAACAAATTATAGGACTCAACATGCTGAGTCAACTGAGCGTTTATGACCTTCTACACGATTTTAGACACACAAGGTAGAATATTAATAGGTCGTAGATCCTTAAATTCCTGCGGAGAGGAAGTTTTAGGAATCGGTGTTACGAACGCTTTTTTCCACAACTGTGGAAATTCAGAATGACGAATACAGAAATTTATTATATGTGTTACGTATGGTAATAAGAAGGGAGAACATAATTTTAAAACAAAACTGTTTATGTAGTCAACACCCTGAGCCATAGATTTTATGCCCATTATATGTTTGTAGGTATCAGTCTTAGTGACTTCCTTAAAATTCAATTATTAAAGAGATGTTCGTTATTTGTTGTTTGAGGCGAATTAACTGTGAAAAATAAATTGAGCTCATCTGGCATATTGAGGCTATCAGGAATGTCCCTTTTACCCTTGTCTCCATACATCCCAAACCTTCGAAGCTCTTGCCAAACATTGGGAGAATTTTGTAGCCTTGTTTCAAAAAACTTTTTTTCCTTTTTAATTGTGACGGTTGTGTGATTTCGAATGCTTTTATAGTACTCCCAGTGTCCTAATGATCTAGGTTTTTTTATAACGAGTCAGAGCTTTGTTTCTAGTTTTGATCATCTCTGGTATTGTATCAGTTATCAACGGTTGTTCCCCTTTGTAAACCTAGCCACCCTCACTGGCGCATGAATATCAAGCAATGTTATAATATTTTCAGTCAAAAAAATTTACCTTGCCGTCCACAGTATTAACATCAAAAATATTTCGCCAAGGAACTGATTGAAGATCTGCATAGAACTGCTCATAATTCATGCCTCTGAAATCTCTCAACTCCCTTACAGTAGGTTCGGATTTATATTTAGGAATCAAAAGCTCGCAGAAAACGTAATATATATATATATATATATATATATATATATATATATATATATATATATATATATATATACCTAACTATTCTGAAACAAGGGTAATAAATTTTGAGATTTCTAACCAACTCTATCTGTAAGAATTTTTTTTTTCAACTTTTCTCTAAAGTTAATAATTTCGAAGGAAGGAAGGAAAAACGTGTTTTTTTTTTTAATTTTTTTTCACTTGTTAAAAAAAATAAATGTAGCGGTATTTTTTGAGAGGGAGCGTATCTCAACTATTGTTATGGACATTATTCTGGAGGGTTTAGAGCAAAAATAAACATGCCCCCTCCCAACAGCCAATCAAAAACAGATCAGCCCCGGTCTATATATTAAAGGTTAAATGTGAGATCTGCCACTATCGTTAATGGATGTATTTTGGCTGGCCTTTGGTTTTGATTCCTGGTCTTACATAGTTCTTCTGTCAACAAGATTTCTTTCAGACTTGGTTGCCAGGACAGGAAGTTTCGCAGTAAGAAGTTGAATGTTTGATGAATTCATACAATAATTGATTGCATGGTTCAACTAATAAAGCTGTTGGTCCAGATGAAATGCCAGGTAAGTTGTTGAAGCCGATCAATGGCAAGAATTTGGATTTATTGGTGACATTATTTAATAAAATTTACACGACAGGAACTATCCCTCGAGAAATGTTAACATCAACATTCATATGTTTACCAAAGAAAGCAAATTCAAAAGAATGCAGTGACTATCGAACAATCAGTCTCATGTCACATACTTTGAAAACCCTTTTAAAAATTGTACACGCTAGAATACATTCCAAATTGGAGCTGGATATTAGTGACACACAGTTTGGCTTCCGAAACGGGGTGGGTACAAGAGAAGCATTATTTGCTTTTAATGTGCTTACTCAAAGATGCTTAGATATCAATCAGGACATCTATGTCTGCTTCATAGATTACAACAAGCTTTTGATAGGGCCAAACATGACAAACTGATAGAGATTCTCAGAAGCAAAAATTTGGATGAAAGAGATTTAAGGTTGATCAAATCTGTATTACAATCAGCGAGCGGCAGTAAAGATTGGACAGGAAATATCCGGAGATGTGGAAATACAAAGGGAAGTCAGAGAAGGGTGTATATTGTCACCTTTACTATTTAACGCTTATTCTGAAGAGGTCATATTGGAAAGTCTTGAATATGAAACAGCAGGGATAAAAGTAAACGGAGTTTTAATCAACAATATTAGGTATGCAGATGACACCGTAATAATAGCTGATAGTTTGAAAGACCTAAAAAAAATAATGAATAAAATATTAAGAGTTAGTGGAGAATATGGACTCTCTCTTAACGCGAAAAAGACCAAGTTCATGATAATTAGTAAAAACAACACCAATAATAATGAAACCCTAATGGTAGGAGGCCAGCACATAGAAAGAGTTAAGAAGTACACAGCCCTGAAAATACGACTGACTAAATGTTACGTATACAGTGTTCTATATTATGGAATGGAAGCATGGACACTGAATCGAGAGGTAATGAGAAGACTTAACTCTTTTGAAATCTGGACCTATAGAAGAATTCAGAGGATTTCGTGGGTGGATCGAGTTACGAACGCCGAAGTGTTGAGAAGAATGGGGAAAGAAAAGGAAGTCGAGATAACAGTAAAACAGAGAAAATTGCAATATTTCGGACACATTATACGGGGAGAAAAGTACAGCATCTTATGGTTCATAATCCAAGGCAAAATAAGTGACAGAAGAGGCGTAGGACGACGATGAATTTCATGGCTAAAAAACCTAAGGGAATGGTTTAGATGCAGTTCAAAACAACTATTTAGAGCAACTGCCTCAAAAATTAAAATAGCTATTATGATTGCCAACCTCCGCAACGAAGAAGGCACTTGAAGAAGAAGATGGTTCATGTAGTGGATTGATAGGATGATGGATTTTAGGTATACTACGTAGAGCTGTAGTTTCCACAGTTTCAAGGTTTATCAATGCTGGCTTTCTGCAATTACTATATATAGGGGGCATGTATTCCAACTGACGTCGGCATATTGCTTTGTATATATGAGTTGCTGTTCTTCTTCATATCCCTTTTTTCTTTTTATATCATACTCCTAAAGTATTAGGCTCTTTGTATGCATTTTTGTTTAACAGTTCTAGAGTGACAATTTAAGTTAATTTTGTGGTCTATATTTACACCTACAAAATTTGACTGATGGTATGTTCTATACTACTTGGTTGTTAAGTAATAGAAAATAAATTTAATCCAGGGAAACAACAAATATTAATGGCAATCAATACCTTCACACTAATGACACTATTTTTTGACTTAGTGACGAGCATACTACGGAATTTTTTGTTCGACAGCTCAATTTAAATCTGTCATCCATTTTATTTTTTGAAATCCTCGACTGAAGGATAAATGTATTTTCAATCATTAACTAATGTAGAGCGCTAAATTCATATAGTCGGTTCAAATAAATTCACGGTAATTTTTTAGGCATTTAGCTTACTGCTTACATTACGCCTTACACCTTTCATGAGCTAATTAAGGCAACTTAAAGTATAAAATTGTACAACTTTACGAATCAAATTAAATTTAAGCTAGATTGAAAACATTTATCCAAACATAACGAAACAAAAATAAAACGATTTTCATGAAGTAGTTGGACATTACCCATTTATTTATGAGTTAATATCCTTAAATATACCGATAAAACTTTACGAAACTTCGTCGCAACTGGGCAAACAACATAAAAAAGCGAATTTATACGTATAACATTACCCGAAATTACCGAAAGTTCGAAAACAAATATTACAAGCCACTTTTGTAATAAAGAGTAATTTCACGAAAAACATTTGAAATTTGTTTTTCCCGTAATAGGTCATTTTCTGGAGTGTATTTGGATATCCACGCGGGGTTATGTGGTGATTGCTGATAACGGTTCCGAGCAAATAACTTTGGGATATTTGGAGAAGTTGATAAATTACGAAATTATAGGGTGTATTAGGTTTTTAGTTTAGATATTTTTGGATAATCTGATAAAAATGTGTTTTTATTATGTATTGTAATAACTACGTTTTAATGCTACGTATACTTTATTAGGCCAGTCAATAAAGAAAAAAATAAGTGATTCTGTGACAAATATTACTAAAAAGATACCGATTGTGCCATCACATTAAAAATAACAAAATGTTAATTCAGTTTTATCCAGTAGAATCTCTATCCAACTATCTGATTAAAAAATTTTTATTAAATAAAGTATAATATCGCCAAACTTTCAAAGCCATAATTTAAAGAACCAATAATACTTCCTATGAAAGAAGGTGAAAAAATTTATTGCAGATATCTGAAAGTTTCAAGTCATAGAGGGCACCAGTAGATGATTAATACGTAAAAAATTACAGCTAGATCAGCCCTGTTTTTTTATAAACAACATCTAAAGTCGGAAAATTTGATTTTTTGTCCGTAGAATTTTCCGGTTACATTTTCGAGAAAACTTATCCAAATGAAAGTTGTGAATATTGAAAAGACCTTTAATTTCATTTTTTATACGTTAAAATCGATAAATAATTTATCGAGATAATGGCGAAAAACCACCTTTTTTTTGCACTATTTTACAAATATTAATAACTTTTGCAAGAAAGGTCAAAAGTGATGTATAACCCCTGGATGATAAGGCCATTATGTGCCTTTATAATTGTGCGAAAGCTGAACCAAATCGGTTTGGTAGTTTATGAATAATCTTAATTGTTTATCTCAGACACTGAATATTCAAACAATTGTCCTTTCCCAGAGGATGATTCTACAGATATTTGCAAAAGGGGAATGGATTCTTTGAAGTTCAAACTATAAGCAAAGATGAAAAAATGATGGATTTTTTAAAAAATTGTTGTTAAAAAAACCGTTTAAAGAATGGGTACCTTTTTTACGTATAAACAAATGGAATAACTTTGTTAATTTTAATGATACAAGTTTGTGAATAAGTGGACTTGAAAGCTGGTGAAAAAACACGAACATAACCAAAAAAAACAGTCTCCCACGACCAATGGGAGCTAAGATAGCATTTTTTTTAAATAGTCATATCTCTTTTGTTTATAAACATTAAGAGTCGAAATTTTCACAGATTTTAAACGAAGACCTATATTTTATGATGCAATTGATAAGTATGAAATTCATGCATCGTTAGTAAAGTTATAGCCCTTCGAAGTGAAGGTACTTTTGCAAGTGCGTTGTAGCGAGTGGTGGAGGAAGCTCGGCTTTCTTACGATGTGCTTCTGAAATTCAAACTTCAAATTGGAGTGCGCAACAAAATTGTACGATATCTCGGGTTCCAGATAACGTAGAGACTTCATTTTTTTTTGCTGGGTTAACTCGAAGAAATACTACGAAATGACTTATTTTCATTATCATAGACAATCGGGAAATAACGGAAAATTGACATTTCATCGGAAAACACATTTTTTGGTAATATTAATACTAATATTGTTTCAAAAAACTTTACTAGCAGTTTAATTTTATTACAAATATTAAATACAAAATATAAAACACTGTCACAATATATATATATATATATATATATATATATATATATATATATATATATATATATATATATATATATATATATATATGACTCATTAAGCGCACTGTCGGTAGCAGGTTAAAGAATAGGAGAACGCACTCCGAGTGGTAGAGCCTTGAAGATAACGTCGTAGTCGTCGGTGAATTGGACCTTCCCTCCAAGAATATTGAAATGTTATTTATGTGTATGATGTTTTATTGTTATTGTTTTTAATGATGAAGATTGAAATAAAAAAACTTTATTTTACAATATATTGTTTATTTATTTTACATTTTAAATTAAAATTATAGTCATACAATATGTTATTTAAACAATATTAGCTTTATCTATCCAAGAGTTGAAGTGGTTGGGAAATCCTAGCCATTTGACAAATAATTGATCGGTGTGATTTTTCTTGCGTTGTTTAAGGACCTTTTCTACTAGATAAACGCCAGGACTGCTTGTTTTTTGTAGTTCTGATTCGTAAAAACACCCTCTTATAGGCTGACCTTCTAACGATTCCAACAAGTAAGTAGGTGGATTTGTAACGTTAACTTTTACAACTTTAAACAATTCGGTTGACCAAGAGGGCGTATATCCTTTCTCGAATAAGCTTTTGTACTTGCTAATACGCACAATGTCACCCATGGAAAACTTAAATTTTTTAGGTACAATTTTTAAATAATCGTATGCTTTAATTTGTGTTTTTTCTTGCACGTCTGCAGGCTTCATTCCAATGGTGCGATGTTTCGAATGGTTATAGGTTTTTGTTACTGCCGATAATATATGTATCCATTTGTAAGATCCTCTTGTCGAGAATTGTTTATATAAATTATTTTTTAAAGTCCTTATGACTCGCTCAACAATTGCAGCTTTCTTTGTGCTGTAAGTGGAATAATGATTTATTCTATATTTTTTCATCAGAGTTTGAAAGTTTGTATTATAGAACTCCTTTCCTTGATCACTTTGCAGATTTGTTGGTGTATATGATGCCTCTTCAATGATGCTTTTCATCGCATTAGTAACTTCTATACCAGTCTTGTTTTTTATGGCTTTGGTATAGACAAATTTAGAGTAACAATTTATACAGACCAAAATATAACGATAACCATCGTTTTCATCAGCATACTGTTGCATTTCAGCCAAATCAATTTGTCACAAATCTGTGTATCCTTTTATTATCGTGCGCCGTTTTACAAAATTTTTTCTAGCCGTTCTATGTAGTTCATTAACAATTTTGATTTTTTCTAGACTGGGCTCCATATTATTAGTAATATTAAAGATTTCAGATCGAAGGAAGAACTGAATAATATCATTAAATATTGAGCTTAATATATTATATCTTCTTCTCGTAATTCCTCTATGATTGACATAATTTCATTTTCGTGTCCAGTGTGACCGGCCATTTTGGAACTCCACAACAAACGTAAACGTAATATATATATATATATATATATATATATATATATATATATATATATATCTTTTCGGAATAAATAATCCAGGCATATGTTTATGCATAATACAAAACTTTATTTTTTTAAATACACTTTAAATACCCTAAATACACAATCAACTTTTTTTTTATCTATATATAACTCAACGATAAAAATTTATATTTCTGTTCTTGCTCTTTTTTGTGGAGGCTCTTCTTCGTCATCATTTATCATTGCTTGTAGCAAATCGTCATCTTCCTCCGCGTCATTTTCGTCTTCAATTATCACTGCAGCGGAGTTGTCGCATTTTTTATCTCCCTCATCGTTGCAGTTTAAACACAGAGTTGTGCAATTGAGACCGAGCTTTTTGCAGCCGCATCTACTTGTTTTGCACCCAGTAGTGCACTTACATATAATTAAAGTTAAAGTTTCGTCGGGTATCAAATTTTCAGATGTGTAAATTGGTTCGAAGCCATGGTTATGTTTTCGCCAGCCATATTTGGTTGCGTCCATCTGATTTCCTAACCATATTTGAAATTGATAAAAAACTCGGAAAACGTGTCCACTTATTCACAAACTTCTGTCATTAAAATTAACAAAGTTATTCCAATTGTTTATACGTAAAAAAAGTACCCCTTCTTTAAACGGTTTTTTAACAACAAATCCATCGTTTTTTCATCTTTGCTTGTAGTTTGAACTTCAAAGAATCCATTCCGCTTTTGCAAATATCTGTAGAATCATCCTCTGGGCAAGGACAATTGTTTGAACATTCAATGTCTGGGATAAACAATTAAGATTATTCATAAACTACCAAACCGATTTGGCCCAGCTTTCGCACACTTATAAAGGCACATAATGGCCTTATCATCAAGGGGTTATACATCACTTTCGGCCTTTCTTGCAAAAGTTATTAACATTTATAAAATAGTGCAAAAAAGGTGGTTTTTCGCCATTATCTCAATGAATTATTCATCGATTTTGACGTATAAAAAATGAAGTTAAAGGCCTTTTCAATACCCACAACTTTCATTTGGACAAGTTTTCTCTAAAATATAACCGAAAATCTCTACGGACCAAAAATCGAATTTTCCGATTTTGGATGTTGTTTATAAAAAAAACAGGATTGATCTAGCTGTACTTTTTTACGTATTTATCATCTACTGGGTACCCCGTACGACATAAAACTTTCAGATATCTGCAATAGATTTTTACATGAAATAGCTACAATTTCAATAAGAAGACTGGAATATAATCAAAATAAATAAAATGATCCGAAGCCCTGTAACTACCAAACTTCACCCCTAAACGCCATAAATAACATATCAAATACCCGCAAATGTCACGCTGTCACCGAACAAAAAGATGTTAAGAGACAGATAATGGGGGTAGTACTCGATGGTACTCGAGAAGGCTACCACAAACCGTTTAATCCTATGTAAGTACCCATCGTACCTTTGTGTAGGCTATAATGAGACGAACCACAATACAAAGGGACGGCACCTTTGGCGAAGGATAAAGCTGGGATCTGTTTAACCGGCTTAGAAACTCAAAGGATCACTTGAGTGCGTATAGGTATTTTTTGGGGAGTTTATTAAAATACAGTAAGAACGGTATGAATAAAAATTATTATTGAAAGGAAAAATCATGTTAGGAGATTATTTGGTAATACTTATTGTAAAGGTGTGGTAATATGCAGTAATGCCTTGTATTCTTGGAGATAATTAATTAATAATTAGAAATATTTTGTAAAATATATTTTCATTTATAAACATTCCGAAGACCCGGATACTATTTTCATAAATTCCTTATGGGAACGACAAGATATTGACAAGGTTCATCAAAACAAGACATATTTACATTGAAAAACAGGGTGAAGTGGCATAATACCGTTAGAAAACAATCAACAACGTGGCTAACCTTTTAGACAGATTTTAAATTGATAATTGGGTAAACAAGAGAATGATTTTGCAAATATGGCGGTGTCTTTATAAAAGAATCTATTTATATTGAAAAGTAGCATGCCCATTTAATTTTTAATGCAAAAAATCAACCACAAATACTATTAATTAGTCTGGGAGCCAGTGAATTGATAGTTCAAGTCAAGAACTATAAACTGGGATTAATCGCAATGAGAAAATGTAAGGTTTTAATTGCTTTTTAACGCTATAAACAAATAGCGCTCCAACATTTATAATGCACGCGCTATCGTGTATAAAGGGAAGTGGAAATCTACTTAGAAGCGTTCACCTAGCGCACATAATCCATCACAGCTTTCGCTGATCGTTGCATTAATACTTTAAATACATTTTAAAACATATATATATATATATATATATATATATATATATATATATATATAATAGAATAAAATATTGGCGAAGCGGACGTGAAAATTTGTCAATCTACATGATTCTCGTGTTAAAAAGTGCGGAGTACTCCAAAATATGGAAAAACTCCGGGTCCGACAGATGGCGACAGCGCTGTTTCGTCCTAATATGGGACTCGTCAGGCCACCGCATTCGGTACAAACCATCATCTCGCCTTTGCATCGTATAAAGCTGAATTTAAAATCAAAAATCAGCAAACAAGACGATTTTACATATTTTTATTTTAATTCACCGTCGCGCCACCATATGACGGTTCTTTTACAAACTTTGTTAATCTGTGTGGTTCTTGTATTATCAAGTGGACCATCGAGATGTCGCCTTTGTCGTCTTATTTGCTGTGTTTTGATTATAAATTCAGCTTTATACGATGCAAAGGCGAGATGATGGTTTGTACCGACTGCGGTGGCCTGACGAGTCCCATATTAGGACGAAACAGCGCTGTCGCCATCTGTCGGACCCGGAGTTTTTCCATATTTTGGAGTGCTCCGCACTTTTTAATACGAGAATCATGTAGATTGACAAGTTTTCACGTCCGCTTCGCCAATATTTTATTCCATTTTATTATATATATATATATATATATATATATATATATATATATATATATATATATATATGTGTGTCTACAAGAAAACTAACCCAAATTAAATAATACAGACTTTCCTATAGGAAAAATTTATAGTTAAGTTTTGGTCCGCAAACGTTATTTTTGACATAAAAATTTAAATATATCCACAAACGGTGAGACTTATGTATAGAATATTATACATGAAATATGTCTAGAATTTTACGTAGAAATCAAAAATGCAATAATATATAGGGTGTTCCATTTAAAATAAGCAAATTGACATCTACTTCCGGTATAACCGGAAGTGCTGCCATCTTGAAAATATTTTAGCCGGCTGTCCCCCATGCATGTTAGTACATTGTCAAATTTTCAGATTCTTCCTAATTATAGTTTTCCCACAATCAATCGATAAAGTTCCAGGAGAATCATCCTGTATATTATACATTGATTTCTATTTTACTATTGTATAGGATTAATTTGAAATTGTTTGTTGATGTACTCTTTGTCTAATCACAACCTTTTAGTTGGTTTTTAAAGCATTTAAGGAAGTTATTGTAAATAAATAAATAAAGCTTACAATGGATATGTCAGATGTCACTTAACCACGGCATTGTTGCCAGTTCCCGCAATAAATACATCTATCCTCGTAATTACTATTAAATGCGCAACTAGACTCCTCATCAAAGAACCAAAGTAGTGTTAAACAAATACACATAAAACGAACTTTGTTAATAAGGCGACAAAGAGAAGCTCCTTTACGTCAACACCCAACAATTAACCACCTTTTTAAACCTTCATTAACGGAAACACAATTTTTCATTTAGTTTTTTGTCACAAAACAAACGAAAATCTAAGTAGGCCGGAGCTTTAATACGCGATCAAATATTTGCCCATGCCTTCCTTTGATTCCGGGCCGCCATGTTTGCAGAACATTCTTTTGTTTACCCAATAATCAATTTGGAAGCTGCTGAAGAACTTACCGACTTTGGTCGATGTACTGATGTTTTCCCGTCGATTTGTAAGAGAGGTTTTTGTAGTGCGGACTTCGGGGAATTTTGCAATAATTAGATGTAAAATAAAGAATATTGCTATGAAATTAGTGAATTGTAAGGTAATCTTCAGTTGCAGTTAATTAGCCAGGTTGTAGCAGTGTTTATAAAAAAAACTCGGTAGAACATAAATCTGGAGAGGAGCGACGATAATTATTTGCACTATAGTGCGGGAACCCAGTGTATTTTCGTAACCAATGAATATAAATGGCTCCACCAAAGTTTTTAATCCGTATTTTCTCCCTGTAATTACGAATATCGAGGTCAGGTAATTTATTATAAACAAATAACTGAAACGGAGTTATGTCCACGATACGTGGGTGATTCGATAAGTAAGTCAAATTAGTCATAGATGGTGCCACTATCATTTATATGTAGCAGTCGTTTGAAGCAGGTCATCACACCTTTCTGATGACTCACTGTCTTCGGATTTGCATCTCCAGATCTCTGTATTTGGCGATCTTCTCGTTGTATTTTGGCTTTAGGTTGTTCTTGTTAGATACAGCAATGTCGATTAGCGTACTTCGCCTAGAGATTCACGGTAAATAAAACACCTTTATCTCGTTGGTGATTTGTTCCAGTAACAATTCGATCTCCTTGATATATATTGTAGTTTTCGGAAAAGAATTCATTTCATATACCGTAGAAACCAACCAAGATTCTGTAAACTGGAACATGCAACATATTATTAAACAATTCAACAGTTTTAGTTCTGAATCCTCGAGTATTTTGATAATAAACTGAAAAAAATGTGACATTTTTTATATGTACTAAGAACGTTTTGACATATGCACTCTTACCAAGAATGCATCGAAGAATTTAATTCTTTCTTTATATAACAATGAAGCACCTTCAAATACCACTGTATTTGGCTGGTGGTTAGCTCATGGACGAGTGGCGTGAATGTCGCCCTGGTAATGCAAAAAACATCGATGCTGTGAGTGAACTGATAACGAAAAATCTTTATATAACACACTAATATTGGGTGACCTGAATGAAAGAATAGGCAATGAAGTGATAGATGGGATCAAAAACAAGTACAACGAAGACCATATTAACGAAAATGGCGAAATCTTGATTGATTTCTGCACAAGCAACAACATGAGAATAAATAATACATTCTTCCCCCATAAGCTTCAACACAAAATAACCTGGCAAAATACCAGAGGACAAAATTCAATAATAGATTATGTGATATCAAATAAAGTTTTACATCCAACACAAGTATTAGACGTCCGTAGCTTAACATCTGCAGAAATAGGATCCGATCATAGATTGGTACTATGCAAATTAAGACTTAAAATACAACACAAAAAGAAAAAGCCACCGAATATTAAAAACAAATTAAACATTGAATCGGTAAGTGATGAATCAACCAAAGACTTGTATAAAAAGAGACTTGCAGAAAAGATCAAAGACAATTCTATTAAAGATTCAGATGATGTTAAAGAAAGCTAGGGAAAAATAAGAGGAAATATAGATAAATCGGCCGAGGAAGCATTGGGATACAGAGAAGTCAACACAAATTCTAAGCCGTCAGCTAAGCACTGGTATACTCCTGAGGTGAAATCATTGGCAGCAGAGAAACGACAGGCTTACCTCCGATACAGAAATAACAAGTCAGAAACAGAACACAATCGATACAAAGAAATAAGAAACAGAGTAAACGCCGACATAAGGCAAATCAAAAACGAATATTGGCGAAGGTTCACAGTAGATATGGAACATGACTTGTACGGGGCACAAAAGAAGGTATGGAACATGATCAGAAGAAGGAAACAGGATATAAACGAATATACACAATCCTAAAAAATTTCTGAGCACGAATGGGAAGAACACTTTAAAACACTATATAGAAATACAAATCAATCACAACAGAACAACTACCCACCGGAAAATGCATCTGAATATGACGAATACACCAAGAAAGTAAGCCTTCAAACGACGAAAGACACGATAGCCAAAAAAACGAGAAAAGCTCCAGGACCCGACAATATTCCCAACGAACTAATTAAATATGGTGGAAATGCATTACACGAAGAACTAACAAAACTCTTTAACAAAATAATTAAAGACCAAGAGATACCCCGAGATTGGAAGAAAAGTATAACAGTACCTATTTTCAAGAAGGGTGATAAGAAAATCACGGAAAACTATAGAGGAATAACTTTATTAAATTCAATAATGAAATTATTCACCAAAATCCTTGAAGGTATAATAACTGACTATTGCAGAATATCAGAAGAACAGCAAGGTTTCCGCAAAAACAGATCTACAGTAGATGCCATATGCATCGTAAGATAGATAGCAGAGAAATCTATTGAATTTACTAAGCCGGCTTTTATGTCCTTTATAGATCTCACTAAAGCCTTTGATAGGGTGAGACTGGATGATATTCTGCAAATAATGCGAATTAAAGGCATCCCAAACAATTTAATTAACATAGTTGAACAGATAAACTCCAACACCACAACACAAATCTCAGTAAGCGGCAACCTAACTAAGGATGTACCGATAGCGTCGGGCATACGACAGGGGGACTCTCTGAGTCCATTACTGTTTAACATAGTAATGGACCAAATAATTGAGAACGTCAAAAGAGCGGCACCAGGGTACAGAATGAAGCGCAGAAGAGCCTGGAATGAGCACGTAGGAAGAATGGCGAAAAATACGATAGCGAGAATCGCCCGAGATGGAACACCGGAAACCAGAAGACCAATAGGTAGACCACCTAAAAGGTGGAGAGAGTCCTGGATTTCAACATCAAATGAAATGAATGATTGAGTTGGAAAAAACAGGCTGTAAGCCTATAACAAGAGGAAGAAGAAGAAGACTGTGAGATTGAGGCATCCCTGGGCATTAGTAACACTAGCGTATATATATATATATATATATATATATATATATATATATATATATATATATATATATATATATATACCAGTTAAGTCCTCGTTGGCTCCCGCTTAATTAGATAATCCTTCAAAAAAAGATTTGTGACGAATCGAGTAAAAATTAACCTGTAATTATCAAAAAACAATCCCTTTTTCTCAGAAACAATTATTTTTATATCATAACGGAACAATGGGCACCTGGCTAAGATAAAAAGGCAAAAATCAAAAAATATTTATGAGACAACGGCAAGAAAAGGACTAAAACTAAGGATCGTAATGGGGTAATAAAAAATTTACAAGGACCCTGTCGATAGGGGGTAGTTTTTGTCGAGTGCCGCAGTGGTTCGAGGTACCAGAGATGGTGACTTTTTCGGGTAATTTATGAGGTGGTATATGAACTTAACATTTACGAAAGTGATAGTTTTTGTTTTTTTTTACCTGGAAGCATGTTCTCAATAGAATCTTGTTAAATAAAAAGTCAGAGTTAGAGAATACTTGCTTCAAGATTACTAATTTCTTAATTGAATCCATTATTATGTACAGGGTGAGTCAACGATTGGATGAAGTAAGTTTGTGCCTTTTCGGTGAAATTTACAAAGAAACTATATTTATTGTTTGATACAGTTTATTTTTACGCAGATTTTAAAAATATTTAGGACTCTACAGGGTGAGCCAAAAAACTAGGACAGCATAAAGTTGTATTTTTTTAAATAGAACACCCTATATACGAATCGTATTTTCGATTTAGCTTATAATTTTAAATCTTTTTTATTAAGGTTTTACTATAACAAAACTTTATAGTTTCTGAGATAATTAAGTTTAAAGAAAAAAAGTCACATTTTCAAGCATCAATTCAATCCTAAATAACGTTTTCAATTTTGTGACAAATATATTCAAATTTGGAATTTAGCAAGGCCAAGGACAAGTTAACATAATTTTTACCTAATATTTGCAATAAAAGCTACAGGGTGTTGAACACATCGGCTCAAATTTGAACAAGTTTAAATGAATAAATATCTTTTTTTTTAAATGATACACCCTGTATATTTTCATGTTATTTAATAGAGTAATAAAAACCCTAAAAGTTTTGTTCAATATATCCTATACCTATTTATAATAGTTTTTGAGATATTTCAGTTTTTCTTATTTTCCATACTTTTTTACAGAAATAGTCTTCATTATCATAGTAGCCATGTAAAATAATAAAAAGAAACTACAGAAACAAACAGAATGTGGTTAAATATGATGAAATACATTATTCGTTATATTACAACGGCAATAGTTTAATTAAACATAATGTGAAAAAATTAACACAATAATAACGACAAGGCAAATACATATTTACTTTTATACTAAATTGAAACAAAAAAATTACCTATTAAATACTGAGATTAATTATTTCCTTTTAATAAGTGTTCGAATAAACGACCCTCTTGTGCAATGCACAAATTTAATCTTTTTTGCAGATTTTCTCGGACCCTGGACAAAATTAGTGGCGTTATTGTTCTACAGGTATCCCTAATCCTGTTTCGCATATCTTCCACTGTTGTTGGTGGATTAACATACACCTTATTTTTAATATAACCCCATAGGAAGGAATCTAATGGGGTGATGTCGCAAGACCTTAGTGGCCACTCAATGAAACCCCCACGTCCAATCCATTTTTGCGGATATCGTTGGTCCAAAAACGCACGAACTTCACGATGGTAATGCGGAGGCGCACCATCGTGCTGGAACCACATACTGTCGAGCTCATCCCTATCGAGACCTTGAAGCAGTTGGGGTAGTTCTTCTTGTAGAAAGTTCAGGTAACTATGGCCATTTAGTGGTTCATTAAAAAGTGGGGTCCAATAATTCGATTATGATGAATACCACACCAAACATTTAATGACCAGTGGTTTTGATGTTGCACCTCTCTAATCCAAAATGGGTTTTCTGTGGCATAATAATGCATGTTGCGTCTATTTACGGCACCGTTACTTCTAAAAGTAGCTTCGTCACTAAACATTGCCTTGCATAATAAATTTCGATTTAATTGAATCTCCGCATTTATTGTACGACAAAAGTTTACACGACTTTCAAAATCCTGTCCATGCAATTCTTGGTGTAATTCCCTGTGATATGGATGATACCGATATTTCTTGGTAGTACGATTAGCGGTGGATTGTGATGTTTCACATAATGCTGCTAACTGACGGCTATCAATATAAGGATTTTCCTGAACATTTAACAATACTTGTAGTTCTTTTTCTTCATTAGTTACTGGTTTGTTGACCACTTTACGTTTTGGATAATTAACAGTACCAGAAGAATCAAATCTTTGCATTAAGTTTTGAAAAGTATGGGTATTAGGCTGGCGTCGATCAGGATACTTCATTTTGTAAATTCTTTGAGCAAGAAGGCAATTTTTTTGAGCCTCTCCTATTGTATAAATCATATCTATTAACTCATTCTTTGGAAAATTCATTTTACAATATAAGATGAATGCAAAAAAAATCAAACTACATTACATAAAAACCAAAAGAACGATTGCGGTTATAAATTTGACACACAGAAAAATGTTCTTTTACATTGTTTTTGCCATGGCTACTATGATAATGAAGACTATTTCTGTAAAAAAGTATGAAAAATAAGAAAAACTGAAATATCTCAAAAACTATTATAAATAGGTATAGGATATATTGAACAAAACTTTTAGGGTTTTTATTACTTTATTAAGTAACATGAAAATATACAGGGTGTACCATTTAAAAAAAAAGATATTTATTCATTTAAACTTGTTCAAATTTGAGCCGATGTGTTCAACACCCTGTAGCTTTTATTGCAAATATTAGGTAAAAATTATGTTAACTTGTCCTTGGCCTTGCTATATTCCAAATTTGAATATATGTGTCACAAAATTGAAAACGTTATTTAGGATTGAATTGATGCTTGAAAATGTGACTTTTTTTCTTTAAACTTAATTATCTCAGAAACTATAAAGTTTTGTTATAGTAAACCCTTAATAAAAAAGATTTAAAATTATAAGCTAAATCGAAAATACGATTCGTATATAGGGTGTTCTATTTAAAAAAATACAACTTTATGCTGTCCTAGTTTTTTGGCTCACCCTGTAGAGTCCTAAATATTTTTAAAATCTGCGTAAAAATAAACTGTATCAAACAATAAATATAGTTTCTTTGTAAATTTCACCGAAAAGGCACAAACTTACTTCATCCAATCGTTGACTCACTCTACATAATGTATGACTGGTCATCCCGATGACCAGATCTAAAATCTCTTGATCAAAATATTTTAGGCGTAAATTTTATAGGGAGATAATTTTTTTCACGCTTCGCTTATGGTTTTGAGAATTCTGCTTCGAATGTCTTCTTAATGTTCAGTGTCTTAAAAGCAACTAAATTTTTTAGGTAAAACAGGAAAGGACCGTGACCTGCTAGACGCTCCAAACTCTACGGATATAGAGTGTATGTTCTGTAAACAACTTTTTTTGTGAAAATGGGGAGCAAAGGTCTAATAGAAGAGCTCTGGAAACAAAATTGCTCTCCCTGGTTCAGAGTTCACCACTTTGATTTGTGATTTTTGCAGGTAGATTAAGTTCTTTCTTATTTTTTACCAAACTTCCCTGATGACTTGTTTGTTATTTTCTTAAAAGAAATATTGTGTCTTATTTAGTATTCGATCAACACCATTTTGTTATTTTAATGTTTGCATATCTTTGTTAATATTAATTAATATTAAATATATAAGACTGTTACTAAGTCTAGCAAAAATGTATGATTGATTATGGTTAGCATTAAAAATTTTTAAGCTGTGAAATGGTTTTCTTCTTTGCCAAAACTGTATTCTTACTCCAGTCTTCCTATTGAATTTGCAGCGATTTCATGTAAAAATTTATTTCATAGGATGACTGGAATATTCATATTTCATCACTTTTCGCGATATCAGTGAGTACTAATCATTATTTTTTTTCTGATAAATTTTATACAAAGTGCAATTTTTTCAATCTCACACTTCGCTCGTGCTATTGCAACACCATAAAGAACCCTAAAAAAGCCTCTTCCAGCATTATTTCAGCTCCTATCGGAACTTTATCAAGTGTTAAAAGAACATTATTGTTCATTTATATGAGTCGCCACCCAAATAGTGGCAGCACGGTAGCTAAAAACCGATAAAAAGAAGTAATTTAGATATAGGAACATCATTTTCTACTTAGGTACAATAGGCGGTATCCCACTCAAATTGATTCGGTTTCTTTTTTCATATTTTAACACTTCGTCTTAAGAGGACTTATCTTTCTAGTTCAACAACAACAAAAAATCTGTGAAAGTGTAGTTAGTTGTGTTGTTTAGGTAAATTTGCTCGAATAGAATTTTTAATCCACTATTTTTTAAATAGGAAACACAGTGGGATAATTCGTAAGAGTTTCTGCGAGAAGAATATGGGAAAAAATGATAATTTATGATGTGTTTAAGCTTTTAAAGACTATTTTCATTTAGAAATATTGAAAATAGATGATTTTCTTACACTGTAAATATAATTTCTAAAGCAAAATGTTATAGAATTATAGCCCTGATGAAATTATTACTAAACATCGGCTGGGTTTAAAGTTATTTACCGCTTAAAATATTTTTCTCCCTTATTCCTTTCGCATATTTTCACATTTTGCAATGTAAATTTGTATATTTTAAAAATCAGGATAGCATAGATCAAAAGAAAATTTTCCGGCGAATAAATTATGTTCTATTACATTTTGCTCTAAGACTGATACGGAGGTATAATGGAAAATATGGTAAGAAAATCATCTACTTTTGTTCATCTCGTACTGTTCTATAGCCAGAAATTACATCTAAAAACAAGAGGGCTTAACGATATGTTTTAAAATAAATATTTAATCTTCAGTTCTACCAGTCAGTAAGACTTTGTTCAACTTGATTCTGGTTAGTTAAGATTCGTTCGGGTTAGTTCAGGTTTGTCCTAGTTGGTTTTGTTTGTCCAGGTTTCAATACCAGCATTTTAAATTTAGTATTGCATCAAAAAGCACTAAGTTATTGTCTAGTCTAGTTGCAGCACCGGCGAACAGAAATGCTGAGCTAACCCCTTTGCCGAAAAGTAGGGGTGGGAATTTAAGGGCGCCACTGCATCAGAGCCAGGTTGAATGCAGAAACCTTCCACGATCTTGTTTGGAACGAGCTTTCCACTTTACTTTTAAAAATTAGCTATCATCAATATACAAAAAATCTTTAATTAAAATTAAGCTGCAGCGTACTTTTAACTTGCTCTGTTACATAACCTCAAAAATAGAGATAAACCGTGGTTTTCGCACTTTTAGGTTAAAATATCGCGAAATCTCGAAGCAACAGGTGAATTTTAACTTCAGGTTCGGATTCAGCATGTTGAAAATTTTCGGAAAAGTATAGTCTGGTTGATGACTCTGAGATCGATGAAAGGAAAAAATTCGTAAAGAGTGAAATGATACGAAAATGACGTTTTTTTGAAAAAATTTTGATACATACCCCCTATTTCGAGGTCGTAGAACACGATTCTGACCTCGGTTTTCCATAATTTTTCCTCAATTTTGCGGAAAATAGGGAAAATAACTTTTCACTTTAGGTTCAATTTTTTTCACTAAATCGTTAAACTTTTGTTATAACAACAAATTCCACAGTGATAGAAGCTTCTGCATTATAGAAAAATTCAAAAATATGAACTTTTTTTATCGAAAAAATCCGAAAAATTACCACGACAAAAATCACAACAAAATCAAAAGAAAACCACCAAAAAATAATAGTTTGCATAGTTCGCTAAAGATGGCGTACTGTTGAAGTCGGCGATGTTGCCAGATTGCAAAAACGATTTCTTTAAATATTCTTCTCTTTGAGCTGTTTGACACACACAAGAATTATAGTCAAAATTTATCTCATAATTATGTTGAAAATTTTCATAAAACTAATTTGCTGTTTTACACATAAAAGAATTTTTGTTAAAATTTTGGGCATAAAAATATAGAACTTGTTCTATATTTTTATGACTATAATGCGGAAAGTGCGCAAAAATCGACACAGAATAAAATTTGTGAATTGACAGCCCACGTTTGTTAATCAACCTAAACTTAATATTAACTCATTGTTTCTTGCACAAAATATCCCTTATTTTGTGGTTTCTTGATTATATATGTTCGGAAACTTTCGTATTTATGACATTTTAAGGTTATCTCCAGAGCAAGTTAACTTTTTAACTGCTGGAACGTCACATGTGATGAAAATGCGCATGAGCATCGACAAAATTATCACCAAAATTATATTCAAATTTCTTTTACGTATCAAACAGAGTGGTATTTTATTGTACAAATTATCTCTATAGAATTTTCGGCAAAAATTTGCTGAAAATTTTTGGTATAATTTTCGGAATAATACATGTGTGTGTAAAACGGCTCTTTCTGTTTGAATTGGAAAGAAAAGGTTCCAAAAGGAATGTTTTCCTTTCCTTTGATTATTGAAGTACTATTAATTACTCTTATGTCTATGCCTTCGATGTGCGATTTTGACTCTAAATAATAAAGGTTTTAAGGATTATAGTTGCTTTTGTTTGTCTCCCTTCAAATACCAGTACCTTGATGTGCGATTTTGACTCTAAATATTAAAGGTTTTAAGAATTATAGTTGCTTTTGTTTGTTTCTCTCCAAATACCAGTAGTTTTAAACGGATAACATGAATTGATCATATTGCTTATGTCCGTTAGCAGAAAGTGTCGAGTGGCAGAGCTTGTCCCGCCTCCACGTGGTTTCTGCTGGACAATGACATTTTTTAATTAATAAATCTAGGTCAATTTAGGTTAGTTCAGGTTAATTTCAGTTTTTTAAAGTAACCAAGACTAATGTTAACCTGTACTTACCAGAACTAACCAAAAATTTTGGAGGTTAAGATTCATTGTACCCCTTTTTATACGTTGCAAACATTAAACTATGTTGTTAACTGTAATGGGTAAATTTTAAAGTTTATACCAGGAAACTTTATATCTAGGTTAATTTAAATTAGTTCTGGTTAGTTTCTGTTTTCCAAATTAACCAAAATCAAGCTAAACCTGAACCAACCTATCTTAACCAAAACCAACCAATAATTTTGAAGGGTTAAGATTATTTTTACTTAGAAACTGTTCTGAATATTAAAAAAAATTAAACCATGTTGTTGACTGAGAAGGACAAATCTTATAGTTCATATTATGAAGAAATTTTACATCTGGCAACGTTGCACCTTTTTACGTGATTCGGCGGCCAGTTTAAATAGTCTGACCGCTGATGACGTTTTCGAGACGTGTTTTTGATTTTTCACTGAAAATATAAGTTTTTCTAAATTGGTTTGCTAAAATTTGTGCAAAAATAATTGAAATATATTACGTACAATATTTTTTAACTAGTTCCATTGAAAATAAATACGTAAATTCGGTTTTTAACTGAAAAGAAAGTGCTTTGTGAAGTGACGCTTTTCTTTTTTTGAGTTTTCCGGGAAAGTGAGAAAAAGTAGTGAAAAATCAAGGCCAGAATTGTGTTCTAGGATCTCGAAATAGGGGATGAGTAACAAATTTTTTTCAAAAAAACATAATTTTCATGCTTTTCACGCTTTGCAAATTTTTACCTCAATGAAATTGTGTCCTTTTATGTTATAATTATCATATACTACCATTTTATTTAAAAAAAAAATAACCTACAAATTTTTCGAAATTCTCTAGAAAATTCCGGCATATACTTAGTACAAATACTATTTTAAAAATACATTATTTTTAAAGACGAGCACTCTTAACGATCTATTTTAAAATAGTAGTATTCAGAAGCCGAAGAAAATTTTGGTGGCCCAGCGATAAAAGAGCTGTTATCTTTTTAATGGTCCATTTATACATTATTTCTTCTATTAGTCTTATCCAACTAGCTCCATCATTTTTTTTTTCAATCAGAGCATAGGTGACCTAACGAATTTTTATCGGCACATTAGTATAAGTCTAATGTTCATTATTGATTTATTTCGGTCGAGAATTAAACACCTATTTTATGCTTCACCTCAGAAACGTTTGATGCTAATATAGAGTGGCATTGGATGAATTATTTAACCAATTTTATCTATTTTTTTCAGTAATTATTTCGATTAAGTAAAATCTAGGAAAACGCTTTATTTTTTAAGCTTTACATACCCACTATTTCGAGGTATAGAATTCTTATAGATTCTCGCCTTAGTTTTCTACAATTTTTCTACACTTTCCCGGAAAACACAGAAAATTACCTTTTACATTGGGTTTAATTTTCTGCACTAACTTTGTTACATCCACAAATTTCACGCTTATAGAAGCTTTTATATCATATAAAATTTCATAAATTTGCACTTTTTTAATCGGAAAAATGAAGGAAAACGACTAAAAAACAAATCCAAACAAAATCGCCGGTTACATTTGACAGCGATATCACTTTGCGCTATCGCAATATTTAGGACTCTACAGGGTGAGCCAAAAAACTAGGACAGCATAAAGTTGTATTTTTTTAAATAGAACACCCTATATACGAATCGTATTTTCGATTTATCTTATAATTTTAAATCTTTTTTATTAAGAATTTACTATAACAAAACTTTATAGTTTCTGAGATAATTAAGTTTAAAGAAAAAAGTCACATTTTCAAGCATCAATTCAATCCTAAATAACGTTTTCAATTTTGTGACAAATATATTCAAATTTGGAATTTAGCAAGGCCAAGGACAAGTTAACATAATTTTTACCTAATATTTGCAATAAAAGCTACAGGGTGTTGAATACATGGGCTCAAATTTGAACAAGTTTAAATGAATAAATATCTTTTTTTAAAATGGTACACCCTGTATATTTTCATGTTATTTAATAGAGTAATAAAAACCCTAAAAGTTTTGTTCAATATATCCTATACCTATTTATAATAGTTTTTGAGATATTTCAGTTTTTCTTATTTTCCATACTTTTTTACAGAAATAGTCTTCATTATCATAGTAGCCATGTAAAATAATAAAAATAAACTACAGAAACAAACAGAATGTGGTTAAATATGATGAAATACATTATTCGTTATATTACAACGGCAATAGTTTAATTAAACATAATGTGAAAAAATTAACACAACAATAACGACAAGGCAAATACATATTTACTTTTAAACTAAATTGAAACAAAAAACTTACCTATTAAATACCGAGATTAATTATTTCTTTTTAATAAGTGTTCAAATAAACGACCCTCTTGTGCAATGCAGAAATTTAGTCTTTTTTGCAGATTTTCTCGGACCCTGGACAATATAAGGATTTTCCTGAACATTTAACAATACTTGTAGTTCTTTTTCTTCATTAGTTACTGATTTGTTGACCACTTTACGTTTTGGATAATCAACAGTACCAGAAGAATCAAATCTTTGCATTAAGTTTTGAAAAGTATGGGTATTAGGCTGGCGTCGATCAGGATACTTCATTTTGTAAATTCTTTGAGCAAGAAGGCAATTTTTTTGAGCCTCTCCTATTGTATAAATCATATCTATTAACTCATTCTTCATGAAAATGAAGAAAAATATTAATAATTTGCCTTTATTGGATATTTCTTTGTGCCGCCTATTTCTTTCATTGTTCTGATGCCCTTCTTCCATCGAATTTACAATCCTAATTCATATTTATACATCTTGGATTTTAATTTTACTTCCCATATTATTTTGTGCACCATATACTAAACCACAGCTGCTCTAGCAACTCAATGTTCTTCCCTGGTAGAAATTGCATAATTTCCACGTGGACTCAGCTGACTGTTAAGCGTTTTTAGCAAATAGATCTACGTCAGTTTAGGTTAGTTCAGGCATTGACGAAGTATACTAAGACGGATCATTCTTATGGGAGGATTGGAAGCGCTAAGTATTAAAACTCGGTCATTGATAAATCCGAAAATTTAAATCTTTTATAACTGTTTCTAAAAAAAGTATGTATAACACATTAAAATACTGATATAGATATCAGTTATTGACAACATTGTAAATTGCCTTTTATGAATGAGACGGCGTACCATTTAGGAGCGTCAAAATTATAGCACAGGATAGGAATTCTTGGTACATTTCTTCTATGGTTCAGGTTAGTTTCAGTTTTCTAACAAACCTGAACTAACCGAAACTAACCAAAACAATACCACAAAAATTAAATTATGTTTTTGACTGAGATGGGCTAATTTTATAAAGTTTATTTAAAAAAAAGTTTATTCCATAAAAATATTTTATATCTTGCAACGTCGCAGTGAATATTTAACGTTTTCAAGAACAGAAGGTTCGGTGAAGTTTACGGATCTTATTTTTGCTTTTTCGTTGAAAATTTATGTTTTCCTTAACCTATTTGCGAAAATTTCTGCAAAAATAGTTAGAATATATTATATATAATGGATTTTAACATGTACTATTCAAAATTAATACGAAATTTTGAGGTTTTTCCCAGAAATAAAAGTGAACTTGCGAAGTGAAGCGTGTTGTTTTTGTGTTTTCCGAAAAACGCAGAAAAATTGTGGAAAACAAAAGCCAGAATCGGATTTTAGGAGCTCGAAATCGGTATGTAACGAAATTTTTTTCATAAAAACGCCATTTTCTTAGATTTCACTTAACCGAAATAATGACCTCTTTTCTTGTGAAAAATATATTTTAATGCATCAAAAATGTGGGTCTTCTACATATTTTTGGACGTATCTATACTGAACAAAAGTCGAGTAAAAAAGTGTTTTCGTTCACTGGAATTAAAAAAATGGAAGCTTATTGTAATGAAATGTTATCCAGAAACGCAGCCTTTGTCATGTTGAACGATGGGTATGTATTTCATTCTCATTTAATTTGTGTTAAAATAATTATCTTCCCAAAAATCGTTCCAAAATGATAGAAAGTTGGATCGTGTAGTAAGCTTTATGTTTAGGGTAAGTATATCGACAAAGCTACTTATGGGAACTACATTTCAATGCTCTAAATTGTATTTGTAATATTTTTGAAGAGTTCGTAGAGTAAGAGTTATTTTATAAGATATTAAAATTATAGGAGAAATTTTTATTTCGAACAACAAAACACAAAACTGGAAGTTTCTCATTCAATTGTATTTTTTACATAATAGGATCTGTCTGAACCAAACATTGTTTTATTTATTTACACAACGAAGTTAAAAAGCTCTCTTTAGGTTCGCTCCTCACAATTATACACAGTGCGTTCCAAAGTAATGAGGACTTTTAAAAATAGCACGTTTTAGTGGCGCTATCTATTGATAGCTACCTAAATTGAAAGCTACATCCTGCACTGACATTCGTTCAAAATTTCATAACCAACAGACAATTACAAGCCGAGTTATGGTTTTGCAAGTTACAGTGTGTTTGTTGCATCGGTGCAAAAATAAATATTGAATAAAGATCTAACGTTCTGAGTTAAACTTGGTAAAACTTTTACCGAAACGCTGTAGTTGATGAAAGAAGTAAGTACTTGGTGACGAGTATTTATGCTGTAGTAAAGTTCAGGAGTGCTATACGTGCTTTAAAAATGGCCTTCAAGAGCTAAATGGTGACCAACATGTTGGCTAATCAAAATTTGTGATCACAGAAAATGCCATTAAAATTTTGCGTGAATTCATCAAAAATTGCCCAAATTCTTCATTAAAATTAATGAAAATAGAATTGAAAATGTCCAAAACATCAATTTTTTGTTTTTTGACCGAACATTTGGGCCTCCGAAAAGTATGTTCACGCTTTGTTCCGCGCTAACTGATAATCCAAAATTGGTCAGAATTCAACATTCGAAGGACATCATCAAGAATTCAAAACTTCAGATGAGCCTGATCCGAAAAAAAACCGTTTGGAGAAGTCAAATGTTAAGACAATGTTGATGATGATGATGATCTTCAACATATAAAATAATACAAACAATTTCCATTAAAATTGAGCATTGTATCTTAATTAGGAAAGCGGCAAATTGAGGTTGAATTTTCAACTTTGACACTGAATTTCTCGGAAAATAAAAAACTTACATATTCTGGGTTTGATATACTGTTTAGAATACCTATATTTATGTTAAATTTTAAATCGGTAATTTGTTAATAAATTTCTTTATTTTTTTAAAACAAAAACCGTAAATTTTGTCGAAAAAAATATATATCTCGATAACTAGTGGCGCCACCTATAACTAATATTATATGAGTCGATAGGTTTTTTAACTCTCTACAACTTTTGTTTGAAATATTTTTCGATACAACTTTTACTTTTCGAGATAAACTCAAAAACCGAAAATTGTGACCATTTTTGGTCCGCCATTTTTTTGGTACTGGTCTTTCAGAGTTACCATCGAGATATGTTTTATACGATGCCGAAATGAGTACATTCCAGCAAAAAAACCAATGTTATATTTTTGTTAACAAAACAGCTCTTTTTTGATCTAATTTCCATGAAGTATAAGCTTATATTCTCATTTTTAACAGATCCTGTTTACTTCGGAACAAACTGTGTAACATCAGTTATTTCAAATAAAGAACAAAAACTTCAGAGCTTTGGTCAAGTTGAGAATCATAGTTCTTGGATTTAGATCGTGTCAAATTGGAATTATTATTCGACGTTTCGCCTACGATTGCACGAAGCATCATCGTCAGGGCTCTTTACTCCACGAGATTAGAACACTGAATTCCAATTTAACACAGTCTAAACCCAAGAACCATGATTTTCATCAGTTATTTCAATTTGTCACCCTCTAGAAAAACCTTTCATTTCAGTGGTTTTTCAGATAGATGTGTTTTCACTAAATACTCACACTAAACACTGAGCAAAAATATAACACTATTTCTCAATTTATTCGTTGAATTTCGAAATTAATACAGAGATAGAAACTGTATTGCTATCTCTATAATTCCGAAATTAATCCCCCGGTCTTCCGATGTATTTACCCAAGCTAACAGTGGTTCAAATATTTGTAGAACATCTCGGATAAAGCAGAAATCAACTGACCGTATGGTCTTATTCCCAGAAGTCTTAATAAATTATTTTTCGACGTTTTTTGCCCGTGTGACATGAAACAATGGGTTCTTGGTCGCATAGCGACGGGGACGTGTACATTACGATTTGGTTGCGCGGATGACATTGTTGACATTACTGACATATATTTAGCGGATTTGATTGCCTTGGCGATGATGCCGTATCGTTTTAGTCTGGCAGTCGGGGGGGGGGGGGGTTTTCGAGGCCCTTTTAGATCAAGTAAGTGTTTTCGATGTATTTTTTCCCGCTGAACCCGCATGTGGGATTTGTTTTTTCCTCAAGTTGGCAGATAATTTGTTATTAACAATTTAATTGTTTAAAAAATTATTCATGATGCCTTTTCACTTATAATTTTGCTTCTAATCATCGAAATAAGCTCTATCAACGCTCATTTGAAAAGCAGAGTTATCAGCTTCGAAATGACACTTTATAAGTACATTTCTATTATTTATAACAAAGTTATATTGGTTTAAAGTTGGTTTAAAAAACGCTGAGTAAATCGTAAAATGCTAGGAAAATGTCATTTCTTGGAAAAAATTTTGATCCATAACCCCTATTATGACCTCAATTTTCCAAAATTTTTCTTCAATTTTTCGGAAAACAGGAAAAAATCACTTTTTACTTTACGTTCAAATTTGTTCACTAAATCGTTAAACTTTTGTTACAACCACAAATTCCACACTGATAGAAGCTTCTGTATTATACAATAATTCAAAAATATGCACTTTTTTATCGAAAAAATCCGGAAAATTATCACAACAAAAATCACAACAAATAAAAACAAAACGGCGGCCACCAATAAATAGCTTGCATAGTTCAGCTAAAGATGGCGTACTTGTTGAAATCGGCGATGTTGCCAGATTGCAAAAACGATTTCTTTGAAATTCGCATAAAATCTTCTCTTTCTATTTGAATTGGAAAGAAAAGGTCCCAAAAAGATTTTTTCCCTTTCCTTTGATTATTGAAGTACTATTAATTACCCTGATGTCTATGCCTTTGATGTGCGATTTTGACTCTAAATGTTAGAGGTTTTAAGGATTATAGTTGCTTTTGTCTGTTTCCCTCCAAATACCAGTAGTTTTAAGCAGATTATATGAATTGATCATATTGCTTACATCCGTTAGCAGAAAGTGTTTTTTAATAAATAAATCTAGGTTAATTTAGGTTAGTTTAGGTTAATTTCAATTTTTTAAACTAACCAAACTCAAGCTAAACCTGTACTAACTAGAACTAACCAAAAATTTTGTTGTTGTTAAGGTAAATTTTACCCTTTTTATGTATTACAAACATTAAAACATATTGTTAACTGTAATGGATAAATTTTAAAGTTTATACCAGGAAATTATCAATCTTTGTCAATTTAGATTAGTTCAGGTTAGTTTCTGTTTTCCAAATTAACCAAAATAAAGCTAAACCTGAATTAACCAAAATCAACCAAAAATGTTGAGCGGTTAATATTATTTTTACGCAGAAACTGTTTTAAACATTAAAAAAATTAAACTATGCTGTTGACTGAGGACAAAATTTATAGTTTATATTACGAAAAAATTTTACATCTGGCAACGTTGAGCTTTTTAACGTGATTCGGCGGCTAGTTTAGAAAGTCTGACGATTAAATGGCGTTTCCGAGATAAATTTTTGATTTTTCGTTGAAAATACGAGTTTTTCTAAATTGCTTTGCCAAAATTTGTCCAAAAATAATTGAAATATATTACATATAATATATTTTAACGAGTTCAATTGAAAATAAATACGTAAATTCGGTGTTCTAACTGAAATAAAAGTGCTTTGTGAAGTGATGCTTCTTGTTTTGAGTTTTCCGGGAAAGTGAGGAAAAATAATAGTGAAAAATCAAGTTCAGAATCATCTGCGACCTCGAAATAGGGGAACAATAATTTCCCTACTTTTCACTCTTTGCGAATTTTTACCAAATGCGGTGGGACATCATTGTTCATGATTGATAACAGTACTTTCTGATCCGAGACAATTATTTTGCCACTTGCTTAACCCATTTTTTGCTTAGATGCTTTGTTTGATCTTGGGGTCCTAAAAGGGCCCCTCTGGATGTCAGAATATTTATAAAAAGTCGTATTCCAGCTATCCTGATAACACAGTATCACATTTAAATTAAAATCAACTTAAAAAAAATAAAAAAGCCCTTTTTTCTCAACAAGCGTTAAAAATGTTTCGCTATTTTTTCTCGTCGATATTTGATCTCTAAAAATATCTTTCCATATTTCTTTTTAAATAACACATTCAAAGAAAAAAACCCGACACACACACATACACACACCGGCCTCCGAGTCCCGTTGATTCTAATACATGCTCATCCTAGTGTGCCATGAAAGACAGTTTTTTGTCAACCGATTAATTTTTGCTTCACCGGACCGTAAAGTCAAAGCAAGCCGATATTTACCCGAACCCGTCCGAAATTACTCGATTTCTGTCGATTTTCGCCTCTATCGACACCCGATACAAGATATAGATGGCTTGGCGACCTGTCAACTTGATTTTCAAGACGAATTGATCGGCATTTGTTCTTGTGCCGATGGACTTAAGATTTCTGGAGTATAGGCAACCCTTTTTGATTCTTTTTTTCGGAGGATTTAAGTTTGGAAGAAAGAGGTAAAAAAAAGTAAAGTGCGGGTTTGAGACAATAGATAGGGGCTTATAGGTGTAAAGTTTTGTAAAAGTAAAAACTTTTATGGGGTTTTCCGATTCGTAAATTGAATAAGGTACAATTTATTTTCTCTTATTTTTCTTAAAAATAATTAATTTATGAATTCTCTGTATATTTTTGATTTATTGCCGTTTTGTCGACGATCATCAGCCCAATTAAAAATTAATAACCCAAAAAATCGGCATAACCTTAAAAATCTTTAATTTATTATTATCGAAGAGGATAATTAAAAATTAAAAAGCCCGATCAAAACTGTGAGACCGCGAGATAAGGACCGGAGTATCATTTTTCTTGTTTAACGGAAATGTATACTATTTAGTATCTAATTATCTACCGGTTTTAGATTTCTCAAATATATAATAAATAGATGTTATTTACATCTGTAAGAATAATTCACAGGAATTTATTTTCCCTGGTCTCCGCGCTGGCTAGACTTGTATTCTATTGACTTATTGCTTTTTTTTTATCAGAAAGACTTGTCCTCGAATTTTAATTATTATTTCCTTTAATTTGCTTATAGTTTTAGTAAAATTTAATTTGTTTGCAAGGCAGTAATTATTAAGCATGTTATTGTGGGTTGATAATTTTTTTATTTTTAGTTAAATTACTTGGAAATTTATCGTTTTTTTTTTCTGTTTGAGAGCGGAAATTATTAAAATTCAAAACGTAATAGGTGTTTCACTTGGTAATGTCGATTGTTTCGTAAAATTTAAGCATTTGTTTCAAGAGCTAAATTTATTACTTCAATAATCAAAGTATTGGCCATTGCTAGCTATGACTTTTTCCAAATGATAATAAATAAGGTAGTTTAAAGAGGCTCAGTCCCGATCAGTATCGATCGCCAGTAATGGTTTCACCAGGTTTTACGAGGATGGTTCGATAAGTTCTCGGCCTGAAATAGGGAGGGCGCTAGTAGGATTAAATAACTATAACATTTTGTAAGCATTAGCCTTGAGATAACGCCCTGCAAAGTTTCAGATGTTTGCGTTCAGTTGTTTGTTTGTGGCGATCGAGTGGACACATAAGGTTCGATATTTTGTGAAAGATGGATAAAATTGAAGTTCGAGCGATTATAAAGTACTTTGTTTTAAAGGGCTTAACTCCTAGGGACATTAAAAATCAGTTAGGTTCTACTTTAAAGGATTCTTCTTCTTCGTTTTCGACAGTAAAAAAATGGGTTGTTTAATTTAATCGTGGTCGTACATTAATTCAAGATGATGAGGGCTCGGGACGCGCAAAAACCACAACTAACGAAACTGTTACAAAAATTCACAATGTCATACTTTATGACCGCCGACTGAACGTACAAGAGCTTTCTGGCATAGCAAACATCTCGATAGATCGTGTCCACTACATTTTACATGATGTTCTTGGCATGCAAAAGCTTTGTGTGCGATGGGTGCCGCGTTTGTTAACAGTGGACCAAAAACGTCTTCGAATGAACACTTTGCAAGAGTGTTTAGACTTATTCAGACGCAATCCTGCTGAGTTTCTTCGATGTTTTATCACTGTAGATGAAACATAGATTCACCATTACACGCCAGGGATAAAGCAGTAGTCTTAACAGTGGGTGGGGGCAGGTGAAAGCGCGTCAAAAAAAAAAAACAAAAACGATTCCGTCTGCAGGAAAAGTCATGGCAATAGTTTTTTGGGACTCACTTAACGTGGTGCTTATAGACTGTTTAGAACAAGGCAATACCATCACCGGGGAGCATTATGCTTCACTACTGAACCGTTAGCAGCATGCGATTAAGGCTAAACGTCCACATCTTGCCAAAAAAAAGTGCTCTTTCATCAGCATTAAGCACCTGCACCTAAATCTATTACTGTTGCTGCAAAACTTCATGACCAGCGATTACTTTCTCTTCCCAAACTTGGAAAAATGGCTCGCTGGACCAAAATTCCCTTCAAATAATGAGGTCAAAGCAACGACAACCGCTTATTTTGCAGAGCTGGACAAATCGCATTATACCATGGGTATTAAAATGTTAGAACATCGTTGGTCTAAATATATTGAAGTACAAGGGGACTATGTTGAACAATAAATAAAAACATTTTCAAAAATCTTTTGTTTTGTTTATCAGGCCGAGAACTTATCGAACCATCCTGGTAAAATTTCGCACCACAATTTTCCTGGTACAAATTTCGACATTTTCGAACCTATAAAGAACCATGTTTTTGGTACAATAACAACTGATAACAAGCTTTTAATGGTGTATGTATTCTTTTCGAAACACTATAGATGTAATTAGTATACACCTACAAAAGTGTTAGTGACGCCACCTATTAATAAAATCGCCATTATTAACCGAAACACCTATTACTTTGCAGAAATAGTGCAGGAAAAATTCATACACAAAATCAACAATGAGAACATATTACTGATTGTAAAAAGCTTAATTTTTAACATTTTGGGCGTTTGAGAGCCACTTTTCTCGAAAAAAATTCTACCATCCTTAAACTTTCAAAATTAGATATATATTTAACACTAGCGTTTATCACTCGTGACTTTTCCTGCAAATAACAAACAAATCATGAAATTATAAATATCGATCAATTTTATCTTAATTTGCCGAGCTCCTACTACTTCATGGAATTTAGATCAAAAAAGAGCTATTTTGTTAACAAAAATGTAACATTGGTTTTTTTGTTGGAATGTGTTCATTTCAGCATTCTATAAAACATATCTCGATGGTAACTGTGAAAGACCTGTGCAAAAAAAAATGGCGGACCAAAAATTGTCACGATTTTTGGTTTTTTGAGTTTATCTCGAAAAGAAAAAGTTATATCGAAAAATGTTTCAAACAAAAGTTGTAGAGAATTAAAATACCTTCGTCGATCAGGATACTTCATTTTGTAAATCCTTTGAGCAAGAAGGCAATTTTTTTGAGCCTCTCCTATTGTATAAATCATATTTATTAACTCATTCTTTGGAAAATTCATTTTACAATATAAGATGAATGCAAAAAAAACCAAACTACACTACATAAAAACCAAAAGAAGCGATTGCGGTTATAAATTTGACACACAGAAAAATGTTCTTTTACATTGTTTTTGCCATGGCTACTATGATAATGAAGACTATTTCTGTAAAAAAGTATGGAAAATAAGAAAAACTGAAATATCTCAAAAACTATTATAAATAGGTATAGGATATATTGAACAAAACTTTTAGGGTTTTTATTACTCTATTAAATAACATGAAAATATACAGGGTGTACCATTTAAAAAAAAATATATTTATTCATTTAAACTTTTTCAAATTTGAGCCGATGTGTTCAACACCCTATAGCTTTTATTGCAAATATTAGGTAAAAATTATGTTAACTTGTCCTTGGCCTTGCTAAATTCCAAATTTTAATATATTTGTCACTAAATTGAAAAAGTTATTTAGGATTGAATTGATGCTTGAAAATGTGACTTTTTTTTTTAACTTAATTATCTCAGAAACTATAAAGTTTTGTTATAGTAAACCCTTAATAAAAAAGATTTAAAATTATAAGCTAAATCGAAAATACGATTCGTATATAGGGTGTTCTATTTAAAAAAAATACAACTTTATGCTGTCCTAGTTTTTTGGCTCACCCTGTAGGGTCCTAAATATTTTTAAAATCTGCATAAAAATAAACTGTATCAAACAATAAATATAGTTTCTTTGTTAATTTCACCGAAAAGGCACAAACCTTCATCCAATCGTTGACTCACCCTGTACAATGAAATTGAGAATAATGATGAAAATGGTATGTGCGATGTAAGTGAGAGTAATAATTGCGATGATGAAATGGACGCCCATTGCAAAGAAGTAACAGAAAAAAAGAAAGAAAACTTAATGTATAATTGATATAATGTATTTGTATGATTTTCGCACGTAATTTTAATGTATTATTTAATATTTATATGACGTTTTATATATTATTATTATATTTTTATATGATTTTCTTATAGAAAATTTCGTAAAAATTTTGTTAATAAAATATTAGGTAATAATAATATAAAGGAAAAAAACAGTATAATATATAATAAATAATTGAATATTTGTATGATTTCCTCTTTAATTTTTTGTAAAAATTTTGTTAATAAACAAATTATTAATAATTAATATGACTAAACAAATTGTTACTATCATATAAATTAATAAAACAACATCAATATTATAACTATTACTTGTGATGCATAAGTTTCCTTGAAGCGCCAATGAATAATGCGCCTGAACTATGGAAACCCGCCGACAACGGCTTGCAGCAGCTACTTTCGATTAGATTCACCCCAATTTTCGAAGGTTCACAGATCGTATGGAAGTTTATTTCTTGGATCCAAAAAATTCACAGGTAAAGTACAAGTATTAAAAAGCATCTTCTTCAAATTTGAGCCCTTAATATTCATTTGCCACGCCATTATGAATTTTTGAAAAAAAAAAACGTTTTTTTCATCCAAAATTAATTTTTTTTTGAGATTGCAAATGATACATCTAAATCCAAAGCACGCATTAAAAAATCTTTTTCTCCACCGGTGAAAAGTTATCGCAATTTTTTTGGTGCAAAAATTGGTTTTTGCAAAATTTCTCGGCCCACGATAGGAAAATTTTTTTTAATAGATCTTCAAAATATATGGGTTTTTTAATTCTCTACAACTTTTATTTGAAACATTTTTCGATACAACTTTTACTTTTCAAGATAAACTTAAAAAACCGAAAATCATGACCATTTTTGCTCCGCCATTTTTTTGTACAGGTCTTTCAGAGTTACCATCGAGATATGTTTTATATGATGCCGAAATGAACATATTCTAGCATAGAAACCAATGTTACATTTTTGTTACTGACGAAAGTTTATTTTCCACGGAGTAAATCTAAAAAATAAAAAATTCCTAATACGCATCTGCATTAAATTAAAAATCCCTATCAGACTTAAAACCAAACGAAAGCGCCGAAATTGTTGAATTTTATAGCCCGACTGCGGTGGTCCAAAAATAATTAAAAAAACACATTTACGGCGGCTCTAAAAAATCCAAGATGCCTTCCTAATTGCTTATTACGATTTTATATTGATTTCGGCGATGATAAGAGAGAAAGAATGACGCATTTCTGGTAGTAAATGGACTAATTTGGAAGTGTGGGAGTGAGAAGGAAATCGATGAAGACGAAATGGTTACTAAGTGTAAGTTGAGTTAATTAATTGGTAGGTAATTGTGGCCGAAGGGAATAGTTTTTTATCCAATTGTCTAAAGACAGGTTGTAGCAAAGAGCTGGTGCAGACCCAGCATTTATTGACAAGAGCAAATTTAAACCAACTTCCATACATAAACACTTATTTCACTAAGATAATGTAATTTTAAAACTATATTTTTTAAATATATATATATATATATATATATATATATATATATATATTACTTATTTTTTTGGATTTTTCTATTTGTATATTTTTTAAAGTTTTTGATTTTCTTGGGTGTAAAATCCGTTTTATTAATAAAACTGCATATGTTTTATTTGTTATGCATATCTATTGACGTTTCGGTCACACTTGACCTTCTTCAGAATGATTTTTTATAACTTATATAAGTTTTTGCCGAGGATCACTACTTAGACTACATATTGTTAACACATGGTTCACTTTTTGACAAGATACTACAAAAACCTTGCTTTTTGTGTCGCATCTTTATTTAAACTTTATTTAAAGTTTCTTTCAAAGGTTTAGTTAAATTACTAATTTTGTTAATTGTGTTATTTCCAGCAACTTGAGAGAGATATTTACGTCTCCAACGGACAGTTTCCGGACGATTTATAAGAACAGATTTTCTATCTGGTTTTTCCCAGCAAAAATTAAGTTCTCTGAGCAATTTCCAGAGATCAGTTCTTTTAATTTCAGGTAAATCGGGATCTTCAATGATTTTAGTTAGAATTTTGTAGATGGTTGGGATCTGCTTCTCATAATAAAATGTATATACAACCCCTTTAATTGCAGTTTTCATCTCTTCTTCCAACGAGGTCTTTCGTTTGCTTGTGATCGAATGTGGCTTGGGAGTACTAACAATTCCAGTCGTTTTTTCTCCTTCAGTATTCGGTACATAGTAGATTTTATAACTCCTGTCATGTTGGAACATATCTCAACAGAGCTTTTAACATTATTATCTAGATATTGATATCTTAAGGCATCATAAACATTCATCGTAATAAGTTTTTAGTTGAGGAAAAAATGCCCTGGTTTAACGATTTTGAAATAAATATAGAGGTGAAAGCCATATCTTTTGGGTATCTCACTCAGGAAAATAGAACACATTTTGCCTTTTATATTAGGAATGAGTATGCTGCTTGCACCCCCCCCCCCCGTTTGACAACTTGTTTTTCTTGCCATACTGGACTTTTGTGATATCACCGTCCCCCCCTCCCCAAAGAGAGAGGCTGGATCCGCCCCTGATCAGGTGCCTATGGCATTTGGAAATGACAGATAATTTATAACTATAAGATTAATAATCAGGAATATATTTATCACACAGAAATTCGAAACGCGATTTATAGTCGTCCAACAGGCTATAACGGCAATAATGATAATACATATTAACGATAGCACAAAACAGAAGCAAAATATAAATAGATGTTCTAAATGTCCATCGTCCATTTCCAAACATTTACATATTATTTTTAAGAAACCACTGCTAACTTTGGACAACATTTGAGGGGATTACAGTTTGAAAAACCTCTCTTATGCGTATTTTCATATCTTGTGATGTTGTCGGGATTGTATTGTAGACAATTCCTTTTATGTATCCCCATAAAAAGAATGGTGGAGTTAAGTTTGGAGATCTCGGGGGCTATATTTTAAAGTCCGTCTATCCCGATCCACCTGTTTCGAAAGTTGACATTTAAAAATTACCGAAGCTTGCAATGATAATGAGGCGGAGCTTCATCCAGATGAAGCCACATAGTTGTTCTAATATTTAAAATGACATCTTCTAATAACATTAGAAGTTGGTGTAAAATAAAATCGTGGAACACCAAACCATTTAAAAGTCCTTCAAAAACACATTAACTGACCATCTATTCTGGTTTCTCATAACTATGTATTCATGCGGATTTGAATCAGAATAGTAATGGCAGTTATGTCTATTCATTGTTATGAAAAGTACATTCATCACTAAACAACACATTATCAAAAAAGTGTTCATTTTCTGCTACTTTATCTAACATTCACAAGCAGAATTCAGTTCGGTTTTCAAAATCTTTTCCGTGAAGCTCTTGACAAAGCTGGATTTTATAAACATGAAATCTGTATTTGCTAAGAATCACTGAAACACTTGCTTGGCTTCTATTGATTAATATTGAGATTTTCGATCATTGAACCAAGTACATTTTCTTCATCCTGAGTAACAGGTTTTCTTATAACAAGTTTTTTATAACTGATACTTCCATTTTCCCGAAACTGATTTACTAGTCTCACGAAAACGGCTGGTTTAGGATGGTTTCTTTCAGGAAACCTTTGAGTACAGACTGGAGAAACTCACAGCCAATCATATCAATACGTTCTTCCTTTGGATAAATCTTCATTTTGACAAAGCAATAACACAACAATATTCAAATAGTTCAATTCAATAAATGAAATTTCAGTTACAAAAAACAATACCGCTATTATAGCAACAGGCTTTGCAGACTAAACTGACAAATTAAATGAATTATCATGGGCATGAGGTGTCCTGGGTACGATCTAAAATCTCCTTGAATAGTCGAGAGCGATAATCGGGAGGCTCAAAATGTCTGCACAATAGTTGCGATAAATTGTTCCAGTCATGTACTCTGGTACGATTAGCACGGTACCAATTTAAAGCTTTTCCAGCAAAAAGATATATGGCTGAATCAAACAGTTCTTTATCGGTGACGTTGCGTGCAATTTTCAGCTCTGCTTCTCGTTCTAGGAAACTATGAACAGATAAAGTTTTCTGTTCGCCGGTGAACTTAAGTCCCCATTTTTCAATTCGTAGAGTCTTCCCTGGATTGTACTGTACAGGAGGAGTAGAAAAGGTTGAACGAACTTCATCCTCAGTTGAAGATGTCTCACAAATCGGAGACTTCGGCATGTTCCACTAATGCACTCAAATTGCCCAGTAGAACGTCTATTCAAGAAACACAAAATGGTGCAGAAAACGATTATTTGTTGCATTCTGTGAAAACGCGAAGATTCAGCTAAAGAACACCCTTATACCATTCGATATGTATTTAAAAGGTACATTTTCTGGTAAGGTAAAAAGTATAGCGTTCTATTGAAATTAATCAAGTTATAGCCACTTAAATTTTTTATTTGATTAGTTTTAATTTTTGAACACCCTGTATAATATAGCAAGTTTATTATAATTGGGATATAAAATATGATTTATTGTTATACTTTACCGTAAATTTCGAGTGTATATACAACTAAAATACTTTGAAGCATTAAAATTAGGTGAGATTGTTTTAAAATTCAAATGATTTAAAAACCCTTAAGGTTTAGGTACCATAAACCCTATTAAAATAGGCACAATAATATATAGGATGTTCAGTTTAAAAAAAAACTTTGATACTTTCAGAGCTTCTGGGACACCCTGTATAATATAAAAATAATTTTAAAAAGTGACTATATTTGACTCCCATATATTTCAAAAGTAAAACTTTTTGATATATATATATATATATATATATATATATATATATATATATATATATATATATATATATATATCACTACATAGTATAAAACAAAGTCGCTTTCTCTGTCCCTATGTCCCTTTGTATGCTTAAATCTTTAAAACTACGCACCGGATTTTGATGCGGTTTTTTTCAATAGATAGAGTGATTCAAGAGGAAGGTTTATATGTATAATAACATCCATTAAATAGTGGAGAAATACTGTTATTTTTGAGGTTTCTAATGTGATGTCGTTAATTACCATATTTTTTTCCGCTTACATTGCAAACGCAGGCTGAACCCTACGAGATTTATCAAAATAATGTACTAATTATTTGTACACATTGAAAAGGTCTACAGAAAACTCCGCGATGGCATATGTCTATCTCTCATGGATATCCCACAATAACATTTTTTTGTCATTTACTTTTTACGACAAATAATGGCAAATTTTGAAGCGATTTTAACCAATACAGCATTAATCCTTATCCAATTAAATAGCTTAAATACATTGTTGATTTAATATAGATCTATATGGTCCTTTACAGCACAAGATTTAAATGAATATTTTCGAAGATATTACAGATTTAAAATGCGGGAAGTAGCGCTTGCGGCGGTACTGGCCGACCGGAGCGGCAGCAGCGTGCCTATAAATAGCGCGTCGGAGGCCGATGTAATAATTGTTGTAAAAATAAAATAAATAGTCACAGTTTTTCTGTAGTGTATTTAGTATCAGCATTGCACCCGAGCGAAGCCGGGGCGGGTCGCTAGTATATATATATATATATATATATATATATATATATATATATATATATATATATATATATATATATATATATATATAATGTTATTTCTAATAAAAAAGATCCCAGTCCAGAATGCTCAATTAAATTTCCCAATTTTGCAAATTTTGCATAGTGTATAACCGGCCTTAAATTTATCTTTCTCAATTTCCACCCTGTATATACCGCAACCTTATGGCTGATACATCGTGTGTTGAGGTACAGTCACTTCAAAAGGGTCTCGGTTCAGCAAAAGGGCACAACATAAGCGAATTACACGTCACGCCTTGGGGCGGGGCGCAAATGTTGAATAAGACATGTTACTCAACATATATTATGCATTTGGCTGGGACTGTGTAAAAGGGAAAGGTCGAGAGACATTGAGAAATGACTCCTTCTATGTATTAAGTTCGATAAGTTTCGTAATTTTTGGTCGAACACTTGAATTAATGTTTTTGCACGAAGATAAATAACATAGAGACACACTGATTGGGCTAAAACACATAATAAAGTTTCATTAAAAATAAAAATGTTACTTATATTAAAAAAATTATATTTAAATTCAGAATGATGAATTGTTACTTTCAGAATATCTTCCTTAATATTTTTAAAGGAAATTTTATGAAAAAAAAAATACAAATTACATTTAACACATCTTACTAATAATCTCTTATATTCACCGACAGTTTAATAACCTTTGATGATCTAGATCGTCCTTGTAATTATCCTTTCCACATGTTCGACGTCTGTAAACAGCTTTTGTATGTATATGTTTGTTTCAATAAGCCCTATAAAAAATCTAAAGGGGTTAAATCAGGGGATCCAAGTGGACAATAAATATCTAAATAGCTGTGTATTGATGTCATTCTATAAACGGCAGTTTTGGGGACTTACTCCATTTGATGAGCCGGAAAAATACCTTCAAAGGATCGTCTTCTAGCTCTCCTTGAATAAGAGAACAAATATATACATCAACATAATCTTACATATTACTATAAGAATAAATTGTGATTTTTATGGGTAAAATTTATTCTGTTTGAAAAATTCTGATTTGTATCTTTATCTATATTATTTGGCAGCAAAGATGTCCTTTTACGTAAGGAACAAGTAGGATATTCTAGTGTGGCGATCATTACATCTACCTGTGTGTCCTTATTTCCAAATATTGTGAACTTATTTAATATTTTTCTTACCGTTGTATTATGCACATTATTGTCTGAATGCCTGTTATTAAATATTTCTGCTGCTTCTCAATAAGTTTCACAATTTTCTTCCACAATAATTTATATTTTTTCTTCCAAATTCAAGTGGAAAAAATAACAAAACTTTTTTTTAACAATAGATGTACATAACGACATATTTGAGTTCTTAAATTGCAACAAATAATATTAACAAAAACGACCTTCGACGATTGGATGGTACCTTTTTTTTTTAGTGGTCTTCCGTCTTTCATTCAGTGAACATACTAGTACTATATCTACTGTATTCATTCATTATCTTTCCATTTATTGCCTTAATACTTCATTTGGTATTCTTTCTCTTCTGAATACATCGAGTGTCCCCCTGTATACATCCATCTCAGTTACTTCGAGTTTTTTCTGTTCTCTAGAATACGCCGAGTGTCTGCCCCTACTTTTAAATAGGATCTGATAGACAGTTAATTTTCTTTTTTTTTCCTATTTCACCTTTCCAAAATATCCTATTAGGACAGTTGATTAATTGTCTTGCTTGTGTTTTAAAATTTCCTTGTCATCCTTTCCGGTTGTGTCAAAGATTATCAGAACACATTTAAATCATCCTTTTCCAGCTGTATATATAACAATTCTAGTTCATGTGATATCTATTCTTCATTTTTGATACTCTTCCAGCAATTTTTTTGGCATATATTGTGACATCCTTGTCGTTAGATATGATTACATGGTCATCTGCAAATTGAAGCGTGTATAAGTTCGCTATCAATTCCTAGCCCTCTGCACTTTGTTTTTCATTGTTCTAAAGCTTTTCTCAAGTAGATTTTGAAAATAATGAGTGATTCGCAGTAACCCTATTGTAAACCAAAAATTTTTGTGATAACTTACTGTCCAGTTTTTCTAGTAAAGATGATTCATCATAAAAGCTTTTCACAATTCTGATGAGATTGTGAATTATGTGGGTTTATAGTAATGATTTCCACATTTTTACAGTTGGGATTATGTCAAATGCTTTATGCAGATCTATAAATATATAAGATGAATTTGTTGATTCGCCACTAATCTTTTTTCTGTTAATTGTTCAAGTAAAATATATTTTCTGTAGAAATTCCATCGGCTCTAAAACCCAATTGTTCTTTGTTTCATTGTATCAGATCAAGGAAAATTCATCCATATAGTACTGGTTATATATCTCGCAACTATTTGAGCCGTCTATTTTATTTTCTTTTTCATAAGTAGAGGATATATATATATATATATATATATATATATATATATATATATATACTTTTTCCTTATTCTTGGATTTCGAAATAAAAAATTAATTTATTTCCTCATAGATATTTTACTGTTTTTTGTCACAAACGTTTCGACCTTATTATTGGTATTCATCAGTGTGTTTTTTACAAATAATTTTCAAAATAGGCTGCAGTTAGTTTACATGAAATTAAAATATTGTGTAACTAACCTATAACAATAGCAATTCCCAGAACATAAATAAATAAATATTAAAAATTTTTCACAAAAGATCGTCACATTTTTAAAAATTATTTACTCAAAACATTTAACAGGTATTACTATATTAAGATCAAGAATAAAAGCGCTCAGTATGCAAATAAATTTATTTTCGACGGTGTTCGTGTGTGTGTATTTATATTTTTTATAGTTTTTTAATATCTTACGGGGGACATGCAAAAACAACTTTTTTAATTTAAAATGTTAAAATATATTTTACTGAGAATTTTTATATCCGCTTTGTCATTCACTGCGATAGGATTAATAAAAATCATTTCCAGAAATTATCTTTTTTGTTGATTTGATTCAATTTTAAGAATTTTGGTTTTTGTAAATATTGAGTGGTTTGCCCTATGTAAACCTCGTGACATTCGTCACAAGGTATTTAATAAATTAAGGGTGTCCTTCGATTTTTTGGTAGTTTGCTCTTCATAGAACCAAAAATTGTCTCAACAAATTCTCACCTTCATGGGCAACTGAAATGTTATGCTTTCTGAAATAACTTTGTAAATTTTCAGATAACCCCTGTATATATAGTAGCCCTAAAATTAAGTTTTTATGTTTATCTTTTATTTCTCGTGAATTTCTTTGTTTGGATAAAATGTGTTGCTTTCTGGAATTAAATAATGTGTTAATAAGTTTTGATGGATAACTATTTTTTAAAAGTATTTGTTTTGCTTTTTTTATTGCTGCCCGATCTGCCAAACCAATCACAACAGATTTTTTTTGGGGGCATGAGATACTGTGAAAAATAATTTAGGTATGTGCCACACCAGGTTCGCTTTGTATACCAATCAGTGTATATTTTCTTTTTATTGTGGTGTAGTGTCATGTCAAGAAAGTTTATTTTGTTGTTATTCTCTGTCTTTATTGTAAATTGGAGTTTTGGATCATAAGAGTTGAAAGTATTTAAAATATATTCATTTTTTTCTATTGTTATGGCCGTAATACAATCGTCCACTTAACGATAGAAGAATGGTGATGGAAAATTTAGTTTAGTAATGATAACAGATTCAAATTCCTCCAGGACTATTTATGCTATTACACTAGATATGGATGATCTCATCGCACATCCTTATATACATTGTCTTATGATATCAAAAGGTATGTTCAGTATTCCGTATCTTCAATATTGTTACTTATAGCAATTTAATAAATTTTCTTTGCATGTATACTTTTCGAAACATTCCATAAAAAATATTTTTAAATCTAGCCCCACCTTGCCCACAAAATACCGTAATAACTCTCCAACTAGTACTTTATTACCCAAAGAATTTTATATCCTAATTATTCAGACATTTCCCGGTAATTAGCGCCTCCAAGGCATAAATTTACACGAACGTTCATTGTTCTTCACGTTAATAAATCAAAAATTTTACATGCGGTCTTTTTATTACCCGTCCGAGCCGTAATGTCTGACTAAAAGGTTAAAACTTACTGAAAATGTCACATTTAAATCATAATTTCGACTTCTTGGAGTTGTACCGTGTTTCTAGACTAATAAAAATTTTATTTCAGGACAATTAAGGGGGTTTTCGAATTCGTCTTGAAACACGCGAATCGGAAGACCTACATTTTAAATTTTAATCAATTTGAGCAAGTCTGACAGTTATAATTGAATATAGAAAATATTTAATTTACGAATATGAAAAAGCTGAAAAACCTAATAGACCAAGGCTTATCTGTAAAATATCGGGTTTCGTGGATGTGAAATGGAACATTTTTGCATGAGAGTCTTCAGAATAACCTGAATAACGATAAATTTGATATGCGTACTTTCAAAAAATTGAGCAACATTGTTTTTATTAATAAAAATATAAAATTAACGAAAAAAAAATGTTTTTTTTTTCAAATTTTCTCTCGTGTAACTTTGAAGATATTCATTTTAGAGGGAAGTTGAAGAGGAATAAAAGTTTCGTAATTAAATTTGCCATATGATAGGGTTGGTCGGAAATCTCAAAACATATTTCCCTTATTGCAAAATAGCAATAATTAAGAAAAAAAGTAAAAAAAGTAGTTTTTTAATCAATTTTTTTCGACCAATTAAATTTCTCTGAGGACCTTCATATTAGAGCAAAGAAAACCTTTTGCTATGATAAAATAACACGCTAAAATTTGTTAGGATCGAATCGATAGTTTTTGTAACTCGATTTCGTTTACAAAAACTGACCATTTTCCAAGTTTGTCTGAGTCCAAAATATCAAGTTTTCCAAAGCTTTTTAAAATCGGATGATTTGGACGCCCTCAGGAATTATTTAAAGATATTGTTGATATTTTTGCTTATAAACAAACAGATTATCTCGGCGGATTTTCATTGGATTTTTTTTTGCAATACATGGTTCAAAAGTACTTGGGAATACTCTTCTTTTCGTGAAAAAAATTTCAAATCCGTCAATTGGTTTCCGACATACAAACTGTCAAAGTTGACAGCCTGTTACGGTGAATCTATAAACAACACAAACCTGATTCTTGAACCAAAAACTTTGTCTTGCCGAGTTTTTTTTTTGATACAAATATTTAAATGTTTATGTTATCGAAAACTTTAATAATAAAAAATGAAAAGGATATCGTCCACGCGCGTGAAAAATGAAAAAAAGAGGAGTGGGGAGCTCTCATTTTAAAATTGAATTCGAAGATTCAAAATACATATCTGAAAAAAATTTTTATTTTCTTGGCTTTTAATGGAGCGATTTTGATCATTTTTTTTAAACCCATGTACCGCCAATAATGGAGCTCAAATATCATAATGCCATGTGTCCATCATGCATTCATTTTGTTATAAACAAATGAAGTTATGTATGCATCATACATAAGTAAATCTTTTTGAAAGTGCCTTATAAGGTCAATAACCCTGTATTTTGGTAAAATAATAACTTTTTTTCATAACGTCCCGTATTTTTCCGAAACACTCGCCAAAACGAACAAATACACACACGTATCTTCGAGAAAAGCATCTCAAAGGACGTCGCTCGCTCTGTTCCAAGGCACCGCGAAAAAGAATCATCCCTGAAAGAGGGATAACCATCCCCCTGCGTTGCGTTTTGCTCTACTATCATGTATAATGGGATTGAATCGTCCCCCTCTATATATTCCGTGCATTTAAATATTTAGATATGGTAATGCGGCTAAAAAGGGGGTGTCTCTCCGTTTTTTAAGTGGTTGACGCATCAAGAAATGCATACCTAGTTTTGGCATAAGTTTTATATCTATTATAAAATAATGCACAAATAAAATAATATTTTTTTATCCACTTTCTATAGAATTTAATTTATTTGCTGTTAAATCCGGTTCTACTTTGTTAGAGAGAAAACTGGACTCAATACATAAAACTAAATAAGTTTCCATTCAAATAAAGTGCATTTTATTTTATATAATTGACGCATCTAAATTTAAAAACAAAACTCGATTAGTAAAGAAGTTTTTCATGTCTAATAAATAAAATAACAAAACAGATTTTGACGCAATATAAATAACCAAGTAAATATACTTACAAAGCCATGTTTATCCGAAATGTTATTAGTCAGTTTTAATTTGTGAAAACTAACAACTTTTTGCATCCACTGTTCCCCCGTCGAAGGCGAATCGGGATGGATGTACATCCGTTTTGGCATTTCTGGATCTGCTTTTCCAGCTACCATCCACCGACTGCAAATTTGAGAACAAAAAAGGAAATAAAATTAAACGAAAAATTTTCATAGAAAACATTCATTTTCAAAGTACTCATGCATTAAAATACACTGGAATCTAAATATTAGCGTAGGTCCAATATTGACGCATAAAAAATTGAGTCAAGATTTATAAAAGAGTTTACTTAATACTCTAAGATGGAGTTGTTTGCTTAGTTTACCTCAATATAAACATGTACAAAAAAAAATTAGTCTGTTATTTAAAAATATAATCTCTAGACATTTATCGTCTTTTTATCCTACCGTTTATTGAGTTTATGTTATTTTGACTATAAATCAGGTAAAATAATTAAAACTGAATATCTAACTTACCAATTATAGGACCTGGTAGGCAGATGAATATGTCATTTTGATAAAATGGAAAACAAAAGCCTAAAAATGGACGCGTCGAAATTATGCGTCAATATCTATAAAAGTGCCGATATTTTACAGTGTTTTTTCAAGGTAAATTAAAAATTATGTTACAGTATATATATATATATATATATATATATATATATATATATATATATATATATATATAGAGAGAGAGAGAGAGAGAGAGAGAGGGGGAGGGTGGGTTCGGTAAGTATATGACAAACTCTCGGTAATGTACAGAAGGTACAGAAGATATAAAATGTCTTCACTGAATTATACGAAACACTAGGTTTATTTTAACGCCTTCTGTACACTGTCGAGATTCTTACATATACTTACCGAACCATATATACAGCATGTTTCAAATGATGTCCTGTTACTTATTTTTGTGTATTTTTTTCTGCTGAATGCAGCTCTGTGGGGAGAAAATCATTTGCATTGCGTCCTGAAACTATGCGGTAAAACGAATTCTTTTTATTTGGTTCACCCTATATATTATTAAAGAAAAAGAAACTTGAACAAATTTTAAACAAAAATTATTATGTAAACGAAATTCAAAAAACAAGATATTTTAACTTTTGTGTTTCGATTTATACTGCGATTTGTTGCGAAAAAAATGTGACTTTTTTTATTGGAAAGTGTATTAAATATAAATAACATATCTTGATGTTAACATTGGCAACCCTGTGCTAACAAAATAGCGGACCAATGTGAGAAATATTTTCAAACAAGCTGTATATATATAAAAATGAATGAGCAATTAAAGTACACAGTCTAGCTCTTGTGGATATAATCCAAATAATTGATAGCATTTTTACTAGGATTACAGGTACTATAACAATAATAAACTAACTCCCTTTTTTTACGAATAAACACTGTAATTCATCATTTTTGATAAGTTAAATGAGACCTCTAAATTTTAAAATTATAACAAAATTGTTATCAATTAAACCTGTTTTCACGATCAAAATTAGGAAAATTATCATACTGTAAAACAGGCTTTAATGAAAGTTGTACCACTACAACCACACCCTAAATTAAACTAAATCATATACACATTTAAAAAATCTCAATATCTACAAAACGCATGCTTCGTGCTTCTTAAGACACTCTCGGGCATTTCCTTTGAAAATTTCTGACTCAACTGATGCATCCCGGGCTGCCATTTTCAAACAAAACACCCGGAGGTACTTTTTTTATCGTTTCGCTCTCTACCGTTCAACGGTTGATACTTGATTAATACAAGTTGACGCATCAAATTTGAAATAATAAGAAATAATAAAGTAATTTTTTGTTATAGTTATAAAAGTTAAAATGATCGATATTAGGAAATATTGACGCATCAAAATATTTTTGACGCATCAAAATTCTGTTGATGCGTCAACATTTCGAGTCAACTTAATCAAAAAGCGCGTGGTTCGATAGAAAGCGAAACTGAACACCAAGAAGGGAGAAAGGAAGTAAATCTAACCTGTTGTGAAACTTATAACGGCAGTCATCTGCTGCAACGATGTCCATCAGAAGGATATATTTGGATTTTTTGTCTAAACCCGAGACCCGGACTTTATAAGCAGGAAACATGCGCCTGTAACAATTTCGAGAAAATTCTGGATTAAAAATTTTGCTTAAAATCACCTGTTGTGGAATTTGTAGCGGTAGTCATCTGCGGCTACAATGTCCAGTAATAAGATGTATTTGGCTTTTAGGTCCAAACCTGAGACTCGAAATTTCATTTGGGGAAACATTTGCCTGAAAAAAGGAGTAAAATTGATCAAAACGACGCACAAATTGGAAATCTGGGTATTTCTGCAAATAAAATTACGTTTATATCAATAATATGTTACAAAATAATAATAATAATAATGATATTAAATCAAAAACTTTACGTAAACCTAATTTTAATACTTTATATGATATTAGTTCACTCTTTTGTGTTTTAGGAAGTGTTTTGCGACAAAAAATGAGATATTTGAGCATGACTTCCATTCTTTTACCATACAGAATCACCTCTTCATTATCTGATCATCCTGTAAACATGGAATTTATTGTTTTTTTTTCTGAAAAATCCTAACGTCTTATATTATCAATGATAACCTCCAAATTTTCCACGACACCAAGAAACATAAACAAAAATCGTATTTTGTATATTATCTAAATTATATTTTCGGAAGAGTATTATCAAATATACAAGGAACAAGTTTATTTTTATGTAAGTATGTGTCAATCTTTAACATGGGTTTACTAATAATAATTAAGTTATCAAATTTATTACAACAACAGAGGCATTAGTAACATAAAAATAAACTTTCTGACAAATCACTTTCCATAAATATGATTGTGTTAGGAATCTATGAAAAAGTCGGAAGATATTAAGGGTATCACTTAAGAAAAACAAACAAATTACTGGAATAGAAGAAAATTCAAAATGTTGTTTAATGTTGATAAATAGAGCGAAGTTAGCAAACTAAAGATTGTGCGCAATTATGTACAGGGTGAGTCAACGATTGGATGAAGTAGGTTTGTGCCTTTTCGGTGAAATTAACAAAGAAACTATATTTATTGTTTGATACAGTTTATTTTTACGCAGATTTTAAAAATATTTAGGACTCTACAGGGTGAGCCAAAAAACTAGGACAGCATAAAGTTGTATTTTTTTAAATAGAACACCCTATATACGAATCGTATTTTCGATTTAGCTTATAATTTTAAATCTTTTTTATTAAGGGTTTACTATAACAAAACTTTATAGTTTCTGAGATAATTAAGTTAAAAAAAAAATCACATTTTCAAGCATCAATTCAATCCTAAATAACGTTTTCAATTTTGTGACAAATATATTCAAATTTGGAATTTAGCAAGGCCAAGGACAATTTAACATAATTTTTACGACAAGGCAAATACATATTTACTTTTATACTAAATTGAAACAAAAAAATTACTGAGATTAATTATTTCTTTTTAATAAGTGTTCGAATAAACGACCCTCTTGTGCAATGCACAAATTTAGTCTTTTTTGCAGATTTTCTCGGACCCTGGACAAAATTAGTGGCGTTATTGTTCTACAGGTATCCCTAATCCTGTTTCGCATATCTTCCACTGTTGTTGGTGGGTTAACATACACCTTATTTTTAATATAACCCCATAGGAAGAAATCTAATGGGGTGATGTCGCAAGACCTTGGTGGCCACTCAATGAAACCCCCACGTTCAATCCATTTTTGCGGATATCGTTGGTCCAAAAACGCACGAACTTCACGATGGTAATGCGGAGGCGCACCATCGTGCTGGAATCACATACTGTCGAGCGTATCCCTATCGAGACCCTGAAGCAGTTGAGGTAGTTCTTCTTGTAGAAAGTTCAGGTAACTATGGCCATTTAGTGGTTCATTAAAAAAGTGGGGTCCAATAATTCGATTATGATGAATACCACACCAAACATTTAATGACCAGTGGTTTTGATGTTGCACCTCTCTAATCCAAAATGGGTTTTCTGTGGCATAATAATGCATGTTGCGTCTATTTACGGCACCGTTACTTCTAAAAGTAGCTTCATCACTAAACATTACCTTGCATAATAAATTTGGATTTAATTGAATCTCCGCATTTATTGTACGACAAAAGTTTACACGACTTTCAAAATCCTGTCCATGCAATTCTTGGTGTAATTCCATGTGATATGGATGATACCTATATTTCTTGGTAGTACGATTAGCGGTGGATTGTGATGTTTCACATAATGCTGCTAACTGACGGCTACCAATATAAGGATTTTCCTAAACATTTAACAATTCTTGTAGTTCTTTTTCTTCATTAGTTACTGGTTTGTTGACCACTTTACGTTTTGGATAATCAACAGTACCAGAAGAATCAAATCTTTGCATTAAGTTTTGAAAAGTATGGGTATTAGGCTGGCGTCGATCAGGATACCTCATTTTGTAAATTCTCTGAGCAAGAAGGCAATTTTTTTGAGCCTCTTCTATTGTATAAATCATATCTATTAACTCATTCTTTGGAAAATTCATTTTACAATATAAGATGAATGCAAAAAAAACCAAACTACACTACATAAAAACCAAAAGAAGCGATTGCGGTTATAAATTTGACACACAGAAAAATGTTCTTTTACATTGTTTTTGCCATGGCTACTATGATAATGAAGACTATTTCTGTAAAAAAGTATGGAAAATAAGAAAAACTGAAATATCTCAAAAACTATTATAAATAGGTATAGGATATATTGAACAAAACTTTTAGGGTTTTTATTACTCTATTAAATAACATAAAAATATACAGGGTGTACCATTTAAAAAAAAAAGATATTTATTCATTTAAACTTGTTCAAATTTGAGCCGATGTGTTCAACACCCTGTAGCTTTTATTGCAAATATTAGGTAAAAATTATGTTAACTTGTCCTTGGCCTTGCTAAATTCCAAATTTGAATATATTTGTCACAAAATTGAAAACGTTATTTAGGATTGAATTGATGCTTGAAAATGTGACTTTTTTTCTTTAAACTTAATTATCTCAGAAACTATAAAGTTTTGTTATAGTAAACCCTTAATAAAAAAGATTTAAAATTATAAGCTAAATCGAAAATACGATTCGTATATAGGGTGTTCTATTTAAAAATATACAACTTTATGCTGTCCTAGTATTTTGGCTCACCCTGTAGAGTCCTCAATATTTTTAAAATCTGCGTAAAAATAAACTGTATCAAACAATAAATATAGTTTCTTTGTTAATTTCACCGAAAAGGCACAAACCTACTTCATCCAATCGTTGACTCACCCTGTACAGACCGAACGAGAGTTTTTTTAAAATAGAAATCCCAATTTTTCATTTTATAAATGAAAAGCGAAGAAAATTTCCTATTGAATACGAAAATATTTTTATTTTACCAAAGAAAAAACATTTTTTTTAAATTTTAGCAATTTATGTGTAACCTAACCATTTTTCGGGAATCCACCCTCAATATTGGTCTCCCAGACTAGCAAGGAATTGTCAAATATAGCAAAACTAAAGTGTTTCTCTTAAATTTCTCTGCCGTCAAATCCTTTTATCTACTTGTTTCTTTATCGAAAACATAAGGAGGTTGTTAAAGAGGTCTCAAAGTTCAAAAAGGTTAATTTTAAGTTTGGGTTAAGATCGCTTATCTCCAATATTACATATATTACAAATGTAAACTCAATTCTTTATTATTATTTTTTGTAATTTAGATTGACAGGAATTAAAAAGATGTTTTTATCAACATAAACAAGATATTCCAATGTCGGCTTTATCAACTTTATGAACATATTTTATGTATTTTTAAGCCTAAATGACAAATTTCTTGGATTTACTGCGTTCATATTAGGTTTCACATGTTAATAATTTGTCCTAGATGTTTTATTTTGAACTTATCGTTTTGGGTTTTTATGGTGCATAAAAAAGGGTTTTATGGGTAGCAAATTACAAGATATTTTCTGACAGAAAATGTGATAAACTCCATGAAAAATGGGGCGAAAGACTGAAGGATATAAATCAGTAGTTTTGATTTGTAATTTGACACCCCGATTTACTTAAAAGTTTGAAGTTTTAAACCGATAACACCGTTCTGCATGAAAATCCTCCCTGTCAAAGTAAAGTATTTTTTCAATAATTTCTACCTATGTACAGAAACACAAATTATTTGGACCGCAATAGCTAACTAAAGATTATTTTTTCACAATTCGTCTCCAAATTACGATTCGTAGACAATCAAAATATCAGTAAGAAATAAAGCAATCTTTCTGCCGTATTTACATAGTTTGTTATATACGTAATTCTCCTTTCAGGCAGAGAATATGAAAAATATATGTACAAACAGCTTATTTCCTGCAAATATCGCTCTGGTCCTCTCTCCATACGCGTTTCGATCACCTCATGATCTCGTCAGTGGAGCTGTATCGGACCGAGGGCAACATCAGCAGGAAATAACTGATATATGAACCATAATTTCAAGGTATGTCGGCAGGAAATAAAATATTTGTACATATATTTTTCATATTCTCTGCTTGAAAGGAGAATTATATATATAACAAACCATTTAAATACGGCAGGAAGATTTCTTTATTTCTTACTGAAATTTTGATTGTTTAAAAATTTCAAGTTACTCCGTTGATTCATAGATGTCGTTCGACTGGCGATATTTTTCAGTCTGACACCGAAGTTGGTAGACGGCAGGTGTAATATCCTGCCGACATACCTTGAAATTTATGGTTCATATATCAGTTATTTCCTGCTAATGTTGCTCTCGGTCCGATACATCTCCACTGACGAGATCATGAGGCGAACGAAACGCGTATGGAGAGAGGACCAGAGCGATATTTGCAGGATATAAACTGTTTGTACATATATTTTTCATGTTCTCTGCCTGAAAGGACAATTACATATATAACATACGCTTTGTAGTTTGACTTTACGCTAGTTATTTTCACCAATACTCTTTATACTCTATGGAAATTAGATCAAAAAAGAGTTGTTTTGTTAACAAAGATGTAACATTGCTCTTTTTTGCTGGAATGTGTTCATTTCGGCATCCAATAAAACATATATCGATGGTAACTCTGAAAGACCTATGCAAAAAAAATGGCGGACCAAAAATGGTCACGATTTTCGGTTTTTTGAGTTTATCTCGAAAAGTAAAAATTATATCGAAAAATGTTTCAAACAAAAGTTGTGGAGAATTAAGAATGTAATGTAAATTATAGGTGGCGCCACTAGTTATCGAGATATATTTTTTTTCATTTTCATAATTAAGACACAAAGCACAATTTTAATGGAAATTGTTTGTATTGTTTTATATTTTGATAGAGAGAGAGAGAGAGATAGATTAGGAACGCATCGACTACTAAGTCTTTTAGCGTCCATTTTTTGGTTTCCTTGATACATATATTGTTTGTTCTACATTAGATTGTATAATCCAATGTCTTTGATAAATTTGATAACATTGTTAGAATTTAGATAGGAGAGGATAATATCAATCTTGTTTTCCTGTAATTGACGAAATGGGTGATGCTCATATTTTTTGCATTCAGTGATGATATGTTTGGTTGATAGGGAGGTATGACAGGTTTCGCAGTAAGGAGCAGGGGATTTGTTTAGGAGGTATTCATGGGTTAGCTTCGTGTGGCCAATTCGGAGCCTCGTCATTATGGTTAATTCTTGCCTTGGTAGATTAGGGAGAGGGATGCCAATAAAGAAAGTCTTTTTAACTAATTGAAGTTTGTTGATTGAATCCTGAAGGTCCCATTCCAGTTGAATGAGGTTTCGAGACATATGATGTAAAGAGTTTTTAAGGTCTTGAGGGTGGAATATTTTGTTTACTTTATTAGGAGAGTTTTGATGATTGGATGCGAGGGTGTCGGCTTTAGTATTTCCTGGGATTCCAGTATGACTTGGTACCCAGACGAAGGTGAAGGATTTGTTCCTAATATGGGAGTATTTTATTAGGGTTGTGATCTCTGAGCTATTAAATAACTAGGATTGTATGATTCGTTTAGTTTGAGGGAGTTTAGAGAGTCTGAAATTACCAGCCAGTTTGATTCGGAGGTATTTATGCAATATTGTAAGGCTTTAAGAATCGCGAATAGCTCAGCAGTAAGGATTGAAGAGGATTCATGAAGGGAGAACACTTTTTCTGCATTCTTTGTATAGTGTGATGCTCCGACTGTATTAGATTTTTTGGAGCCATCAGTAAATATGAGTTCGTGATTGCTGTATTTCAACTGAATTATTTGATGGTACCTTGATTGGATTTTGGATTTAAAATTTAACATAAATATAGGTATAATCATTCTAAAAAAGATGTCAAACCCAGAATCTGTGAGTTTTTTGTTCCGAGAAATTCATTGTCAAAGTTGAAAATTTAACCTCAATTTTCCGCTTTCATAATTAAGATACACAACACAATTTTAATGGAAATTGTTTGTATTGTTTTATATTTTGAAGATTTATTAAAAAGAAATCGTGGGCAGAGAAATTTTGCAAAAACCAATTTTTGCACCAAAAAAATTGCGATAATTTTTCACCGGATGGAGATAAAATTTTTTTTAAAGCGTGCATTGGATTTAGATGTATCATTTCCGATCTCAAAAACAAAAATTTTTAATTGTGGATGAAAAAAACGTTTTTCTTTTCAAAAATTCATAATGGCGTGGCAAATGAATATTAAGGGCTCAAATTTGCAAAAGATGCTTTTTAATACTTTTACTTTACCTGTGAATTTTTTGGATCCAAGAAAAACACTTTCATACGATCTGTGAACCTTCGAAAATTGGGCCTAATCTAATCGAAAGTAGCTGCTGCAGGCCGCTGTCGGTGGGTTGCCATAGTTCAGGCGCATTATTCATTGGCGCTTCAAGGTAACTTATGCATCACAAGTAATATTTATAATATTGACGTTTTATTAATTTATATGATAGTAACAATTTGGATGAAAAAAACGTTTTTTTTTTTTCAAAAATTCATAATGGTGTGGCAAATGAATATTAAGGGTTCAAATTTACAGAAGATGCTTTTTAATACTTGTTCTTTATCAGTGAATTTTTTGGATCCAAGAAATGCACTTCCATATGATCTGTGAAAAAAAAAATTGGGCCTAATCTAATCGAAAATGTCTGCTGCAGGGCGCTGTCGGCGGGTTGCCATAGTTCAAGAGCATTATTCATCGGCGTTCAAGGAAACTTATGCATCACAAGTAATATTTATAATATTGATGTTGTTTTATTAATTTATATGATAGTAACAATGTGTTTAGTTATATTAATTATTAATTTGTTTATTAATAAAATTTTTACAAAAAAATTATAGATACAATCATACAAATATTCAATTATATATTACATATTATACTGTTTTTTCCCTTTATATTATTATTACCTAATAGTTTGTTAACAAAATTTTTAAAACAATTTCAGAAATTTCTGAAATGTACAGATTTGTGTGATTACTGTGATGGACAGTGCGATAATTGCTTTGAACATTTTATTTCCTGCGATTTAGAAAACGATGACGACAATTCAGAGGAAATTAATAATATGTGTAAGAATGATTTTGCCTATAAAAATGTTAATAATGATGAGAATGATATGTACAATGAAACTGAGAATAATGATGAAAACGGTATGTGCGATTTAAGTGAGAGTAATAATTGCCATGATGAAATGGACGCCGATTGCATGGAAGTAATAGAAAAAAAAAAGAAAGATGAATGTATAATTGATATATTGTATTTGTATGATTTTCGCACGTAATTTTAATGTATTATTAAACATATATGACGTATTATATATTATTATTATATTTTTATATGAATTTGCTGATAGAAATGATCGTAAAAATTTTGTTAATATACTATTAGGCAATAATAATATAAAGGAGAAAAACAGTATAATATGTAATATATAATTGAATATTTGTATGATTTTCTCTATAATTTTTTGTAAAAATTTTGTTAATAAACAAATTAATAATTAATATAACTAAACAAATTTTTACTATCATATAAATGAATAAAACAACATCAATATTATAAATATTAATTGTGATGCATAAGTTTCCTTGAAGCGCCAATTTCCTCCTGAACTATGGCAACCTGTCGACAGCGGCCTGCAGCAGCTATTTCCGATTAGATTCGGTCCAATTTTCGAAGGTTCACAGACCGTATGGAAGTGAATTTCTTGGATCAAAAAAATTCACAGGTAAAGCACAAGTATTATAAAGCATCTTCTGCAAATTTGAGCTCTTAATATTCATTTTCCACGCCATTATGAATTTTTGAAAAAAAAAACCTTTTTTTCATCCAAAATTAAAATATTTTTTTAGATCGGAAATGATATATTTAAATCCAATCCAAGCATTAAAAAAAAATTATCTGTATCTGGGGAAAAGTTATCGCATTTTTTTGGTGTAAAAATTGGTTTATGCAAAATTTCTCGACCCACGATTGAAAATGAACTTTTTTTAAATATATCTTCAAAATACAAAACAATGTAAACAATTTCCATTAAAATTGAGCATTGTATTTTAATTAGGAAAGCGGAAAAATGCGGTTGAATTTTCAAATTTGACATCGAATTTCTCGGAAAATAAAAAACTCACAGATATCGGGCTTGACATACTTTTTTAGAATGATAATACCTAATTTTCTACAGCTTTTGTTTATGACATTTTGCGATACAACTTTTACATTTCGAAATAAACTCAAAAAACCGAAAATCGTGACTATTTTTGGTCCGTCATTTTTTTTTGCACAGGTCTTTCGGAGTTACCATCAAGATATGTTTTATAGGATGCCGAAATGAAGACATTTCAGCAAAAAAAAACAATGTTACATGTTTGTTACTGACGAAAGTCTATTTTCCATGGAGAATTATATAAGCGATAATTTTTATACATATCTCATTTTTCAAATATCATCATAGAAATATCGAATAATTTCACTCGCAGACACCCAAAAAACAATACCCGAGATGATGCAAGCATTAAAAAGAGATGGACGCCTATAAATCATATCTCGGGAACACGGTGAGTTGAAGAAATAGATAGGCATATAAACGCAGGTAGGGACCGTTGGGATATTTGTTTTACGCTAAACTACCTAGTGGCGCCTGTCTTGGTCAAAACTCAGCGTGAGATGTACCGCCTGGAACGGAGTCAATTATCGTGAGGTATTGTAGCGACAACGGTATCATTTTTGTCGGTACGATAAATTTTAGAGCTCTGTCTCTGTAGATATATACGTAATCGTATATGAAATATTATCTAATTTAATTTGGAAATGCAATGATTGACAACATCATCAAATTTCATAATTTTATGCATATACAGGCAGGGGTGGATCCAGCCTCTCTCTTTGGGTGGGGGGGAGGGGCGGTGATATCACAAAAGTACAGTATGGCAAGCGAAAACAAGTTGTCGACGGGGGGGGGGGGGGACACCAGCAACATTCCCATTTTTAGATTAGAATTAGAATCTGAAGCTCTTGGAGAGGGGGGGGGGCGGTCACAAGAAAAAACAAGTTTCCGACAGGAGGGGAATGCCAGCAGCATACACATTCCTATACTCTATCCAAGAACTAGAGAGAGTAATAAAACTGTTACCGACACCTCCAACGTATCTGCTCCAGTGCCGCAGGTAACTGAGGACTGTCGTAAATCTAATTATATTTAAATATTATAAGCTTTTATAAATTTTCTGCAATAATAAAATTTCTGATAGTTCAATTTAATTTCTGTCAATGAGCAAAGTAAACCTAACAGTGTGTCGTTAGTGATTTATCTTGTTTGGGCTTGATTTTATATATTATTTGAGATTAGTGAGATACCCAAAAGATATGGCTTCCACCTCTATGTTTATTCCAAAATCGTTAAACCAGGGCATTTTTTCCTCAATAAAAAACATTACGATGAATGTTTATGATACCTTAAAATATCAATATCTAGATAATAATGTTAAAAGCTCTGTTGAGATGTGTTCTAACATGTCAGGAGTTGGAAAATCTACTGTGTACCGAATACTGAAGGAGAAAAAAAACGATTGGAATTGTTAGTACTCCCAAGCCACAGGCAGACGAAAAACCTAGTTGGAAGAAGAGATGAAAACTGCAATAAAAGGAGCTTTATATACATTTTATTATGAGAAGCAGATCCCAACTGTCGACAAAATTGTAACCAAAATCAATGAAGATCACGATTTACCTGAAATTAAAAGAACTGAACTCTGGAAATTGCTCACAGAACTTAATTTTTGCTGGGAAAAACCAGATAGAAAATCTGTTCTTATAGATCGTCCGAAAACTGTCCGTTGAAGAAGGAAATATCTCTCTCAAGTAAAAGGTAGAGTTGCTAGAAATAACACAACTTACAAAATTAGTAATTTAACTGAACTTTTGAAAGACGTTTTTGAATAAAGTTACTGCGGAAAATTGTGAAAAATCCATATAATTATAAAGAATAAAACAAAATGTGGAAACTCGATCTCATGATCGGTGAGATAGAGGAATGAATTATAATTAATTTGAGTGAAGATAGCTTCTATCAAAGCGTGTTCTTCGGAGCTCAAAAACATTCGCATTTTTTTTTTTCAAACATTTGTCTATAACTTTTTTCTCAGTAGATATAGGTATCGGCATTGCTCCAGAGAAAAGTAAGCTGACGTTTTACCCGATAAACTGAATTTATGAAAAAATTTTCGATCAAATTTGATTGAGATATAGCCATTTCAAATTTACCACTTTTTTGCCCTTTTTATCTATTTCTTCATCAACATCTTCTTCAATATTCGCTTCAGAGATATCCTGCATTTTCGCAGAAGACTCCTGTGCATTCTTTACAGAAAATGGAGTATTAAATACCTAATTTCCTGGAACCACAGTTTGCTTGACAACCTTTCAAACATTTATATGCTATCTGTTCAAGCAAGCAGGTATATCTCATCGATTCCCTCTCATTTCTGCATTAGTGTAATGTTGGGAAATGGCGAAAATATTAAGAATTAAATGATTAGTTTTAAAATTAAACATGAATTATTTGACAGTACTTTTTGTAACTAAAAACAATACTTATCATTATTAGCTCGTTGTATTATAAATCTTTATTATTTTTGGCTTTTCGGCCCTTAAATACACTCCTAATTTTTTGAACCAGTCCTGAATAAAGTTTCAGTACGAAAGAATATATATAAAGTTGATTTTTTCGACTGCTCAAAACGACTCCAACTAGATATAATTTTTTAGAAAAAATAATGATTAGGACTTTAATATCTTCTTCTTCTTTAGGTGCCGTCCTCGTTCCGAAGTTTGACTATCATCAAAGCTATGCGTATCTTTGACACTGCAGCTCTAAACAGTTGGCAGTTGTTGCAATTGTACCATTCTCTTAAGTTCTTTAACCATGAATGCCTTCTTCTTCCTATGGATCTTTTGCTTATTATTTTTCCCTGGATAATTAATTGCAGCAACTGGTATTTTTCTCCCCTCATAACATGTCCCAAGTATTGCAGTTTGCGTTCTTTAATAGTAAGTACTAATTCTTTCACTTTCCGCATTCTTCGCAAAACCTCAACATTTGTTACTCTCTCTGTCCACGATATTCTTAATATTCTACGGTACATCCATATCTCAAATGCTTCTATCCTCTTGGTATCAATCTTTTTCAATGTCCACGCTTCCATTCCGTAGTAAAGAGCACGTAACATCTCACAAGGCGAATTTTAAGTTTAAGGCTTAAATCTCGTCCGCAGAACACCTTCTTCATTTTAATAAACGTAGCTCTAGCTTTTTCCACTCTGATTCTGATTTCTTCAGAGCTATCATTATTTTCGTTGATAACAGTTCCCAGGTAATTATATTTTCTCACACGTTCAATTCTTTGATCATGCACAGTTATGTCAGGGAAGTTTTGTGGTGATTTAGATACCACCATTATTTTTGTTTTACTGATGTTAAGTGATAATCCATATTCTTCACTGCATTCTACTTCTGTTAATTAGTATCTGAAGATCCTCCGAAGTTTCTGCAAATACAACCGTGTCATCGGCATATCTCAAGTTGTTTATTGGGATGCCATTTATTTTAATACCTATATTTTGTTCTGAAAGTGCTCTGTTTATGATGTCCTCTGAGTATAGGTTGAATAAGATTGGTCAAAGTATACATCCCTGTCTTACGCCTTTCTTAATCTCGAGTTCCTCCGTTGTCTCTTGCTCTATTCGAACTTTCTGGTAATAGTAAATCTTGAAAATAATCCTGATGTCTCTTTTATCCAAGTTTTTTCTACCAGCAGTCTCATTAGATGATCGTGATGTACTTTATCGAACGCTTTATTGTAGTCAATGAAGCACATATACATATCTTGGTTCATATCTAGACATCTTTGGCACATGACGTTAAGTGCAAATAGTGCTTCTCTGGTTCCAAGCCCGTTCCGAAATCCGAATTGAGTAGCACCAATATCCACATCTAGTTTTCTGTGAATTCTTGTGTGAATCACTTTGAGGAATACTTTTAATGTGTGTCCCATCAGGCTTATTGTCCGATGGTCAGTGCACTGTTTTGCGTTTGCCTTTTTTGGTATGGTGACAAAAGTTGACAGGAGCCATTCTTTTGATATTTCTCCTGTTTTGTAAATGCAGTTAAAAAGGTCGACAAGAATATTCACTGATTCACCTTCCACAAGCTTGGGAAGTTCCGATGTAATCCTATCTGGACCCGGTGATTTACCATTCTTCATTGATTTTATAGCGTATAGTATTTCTTCTTTAGTTATGTATGGTCCTTCGTCGCCTTGTATGTTATCTATATTAGGTTCTTGCCTTTCATCGTCGAACAACTCTTCTACATAACTCTTCCAAGTCATAAGCTTTTTTTGTAGATCGGTTATAATTTCTCCATTTGCGTTGCATAATAGATTGGGATATTTATTTCCGTTTTATATATATATATATATATATATATATATATATATATATATATATATATATATATATATATATATATATATATATATATATATATATAAACAGGGTGATTCAAAAATCGATCACGAAACTTAAGGGGGTAGTAGTGGGAATAGGGGGCTCCTAGTTGACCCCCCCACCACTTTTTTGATTGGTCAGCCAAGAATGACCTTGTTTCTGATTGGCTGCCCAAGTTCGCCCCCTATTCCGATTGGTTTCATAAACTCCGCCTCTTTTTGCTCCACCTCCTACCTCCTTCCTAACCACCACAGTAGTTGGAGGGGAGCTGGTAGCAGTTGGAGGGGAGCTGGTATTTTAAAGGACTGAATCTGAGCGAGCTACATTCATTTACAACTAGTCTTAAGCTTATATAGAAGATTCACCACTAATAAAGAACAGTGTTAAATTAAAAATAAGTGGTAGTTATGAACAGTGATTTGCAAAATGAAATAATCAAATTAGGTAAACAGTTTACTAAACTTCAAAATTCCGAATTAAAGAATGCAATGCTAAGGAAAACACACCCCGAGTGGGCACAGGTATATTATGAGACTGCCTTCCAATACCAATTAGCTGCAGAAGCCTGTTTAAATTATAGAAAAACCCAAAATTTGCCGAAGTTCTTTCATGAAATAAAGAAAATAGGATTCAGTTACTTTTTAAGGATATTGAAGGATTATATAAAAGATCCTGATATATTAAAAGAAATCGTGGAAGAGGAAGAGAGAGATAAAGAGATATTGAGAAACAGGGAGGTTTTAGTGTAGGATTTATTATGGAATTATTAATAAGAGAAATGTATGAAGAGTTTTTGATGTCCGCAGCCTGTTCCGAGTTTTATGCATATGAAGGTCAAGAAAGTGAAGCGCAGAATATTATATTGTTTTTAAATTATATGGAACATGCGGAATTATGTTTACTAGCAGCTAAATGTTGTAGCGAATATTTAAAAAATAAAAATATAGATATTTTAATATGTAAACTTCAAGAACTAGGATTAAATAATAATATTTCATGTATTAAAACAATGTTAGAAAATAAAACACATAATTTGTAATCAAGTCTTTTATTACATAAAAAAATTGTTGTAAAGGTAATAAACATTTGATAATGCACATACACATGGTATTTTTTGATGATAAAAGCAGCAAGGATCCATTTTCTTTAGGGTGGGTTGTTCATCAATCTCGATAACTGGTTTCATGGAATACTTCTTTACGAAATCTGCCTTTTCTTCCCCTTTTACATAAACATAGTCTACCTTAGCGCTTAAATCTCTTATGATATCTCCACATTTGTGTAATGGTGTAAATCCTTCACACCATTCAATGCAATGGTAATTTTTTATTAACCACAGAGCTTGTTTGTGTAAATAGGATGGTAAATGACCCATCGGAAATGGAGCTTTGAAAATAAAATGACTTGTCTTTTGCCCATCGTACGCTGCTAATTCCTTTACAATAAATTTATTATTTTCAATTTTGAATCCTTGAAGATCTAGAATAAGTTTCATATTTTCAAATATTTGAATTTCTTGATCATTTCTACTTTTAATTGATATTCACTTATTTGTTTTTTTAATTTCTGCAACTGAAGTTGAAAATCTAATACTCGAACTGAAATCTCGTAAGACATTATATAAATGAAGAATTCTGGTTTGGCTACGTTAATAAATATCAAAATTGACGCGTGCGCTCTTAAGCGTAAGTAGCGGTTTGTTTAAAAAGAGTATTTTATCTTAAGGAAATTGTATTACAACTGTTTCACAATTTTTGTTAATGGATTGTAACTGAAAACTTTATCATGAATTATAACACAATATGCCGCTGTTTTAGGGGGAATTTTTTCCTTGGTTTCAAATTCAATTCTCATGGTTACTGGACCTGTTTGTAGTAAATCTCTTTGATGTGAACAATTAATGTAAACTATAGGAGCATTTTCTTTAAATTCTTTCGGATTAAAAATTGGTTCCACTGGAGAGTTATAATACCCTTGACGAAAGTCTGTAAACATTTCATACAGAGTAGCAAATTTATTATTTTCAAAATCAAGTTGAAGATCGTTGTAAGGATATCTTTCTGAATTTAAAAAGACATTCATATTTCTTAAATTACAATGATCAAATTTACTCATATCCATTTTTAGATTACCACGTCTATTTTTCTGAAAAGCAATTAGAACATGACGTGGCGTTTCGACTTTTGTAGATGTTTTTACGGGCCAGTTGTGCCTCGTAGTTTCCAATAACTCTGGATATTCAACTAATTCCCAGCTTCGGAAGGTTATTAGTATATCACTATTTTTGTCAATAATTTTGGTAAGTGCTAATTCTTGCGGAATCGCTACAGTAAGATGAGGAACTCTCCAACACAACTTGGTAATTTTAACTTTGGGTTTTTCATCTTCATTACTGGATAATAATGCATTTGTATCATCATTACTTCTTATTAGAATAAGTTCTTGTTGTGAATTAAGAATAATCTTATTATAATCTTCAAAAAATCCTGAATACATCTTTAATGGTATACATAATGAAACATTACCTTTGTCATCAGTCATAATTTTTTCTTTAGATTTTGTTTTCGGATACCAACCGGCATTTTCCAATTTAGCACTTTCATTTTGATTAAATGAAATATATCCCTTAAGAGTTGAAGTTATACCAATATCCCGAACGGAGTCAATAGTAACACCATTTAAAATATAGCGTAATTCTTTAAATAAAAATGCCGGAGCATTATTAATTAAAACAGTATTAGCTAAAGGGGAATCATCTTCTTTAGTTACTTGCAATTCCACATAAATTTCACTTTTGCAAGGTAAAGGATATTTTCCTGTTTGTTGCAAAGCAATTCTGATTTCATCATTTGGTCCGAGTTTTGTAGGATTAAAAGGATCGAAAGAAAGAATTTCCCAGCTTAATATTGATTCATCAACCAATACATTTTCTCTTACATTTAAATAATCCATTTTTATTTAAGTTTAAAACCCAAACTTTGAAGAAATTTTCTATTAGAAGGTGTTAACCTTTGGAAGTTTGATTTCCTACTAAAGGAAGTTGGTTTCTTTCTTGTCTTATTAATGTTTTTATTATTAAATTTTCTAGTAAAGTTTGCAGATTTATTGTTATATAATATTACCATCTTTAATCTACTTTTTTAAGATGTAGTCTGATGGTTATGGTTTCTTCTCTAAAATTAACCAAATCACCTTCCTGATCTATTATTTTAATGGCTATTTTATCAATTACTTTAACGGTGACTGGGAAATATATGACGTTTTGAGGTGACTCAATTATTTTGAACCCTGGAGCAACGCTCGGGAAAAATTGGTGTATTATATGAACAGGTTTCCCGTTTAAATATGATCCCTCTGCAATACTGCAGTCTATATTTATTGAATTTACTTTAATTATTTCCGCGGGAAAATCTGATATATGTTCAATGTTGGCTTCCAATCGCCCATTTTTAAACCCTAATAATTTACCAATAGTTCCTTCACGAAAAGTTATGGGGGCTGAACATTTAAGATGTGTACGTAAAGTATTATTATTTGCATAAAGACTAAAACTAATTTTATCCTCATCCAAGTGTTTTTTTAAAAAATCTTTTATGTCTTCTAATTCGTAGCTACCTGGGGGTATAGCTATTTCTAAATTTTCATCATGAATTAATACATTATTCCCAACATCAATATTGGGAATTGCATTAAAAGTTTCGAAATTTACAAGACCGATAACATATTCAACATCTTCATCTAAATATATTGGAGGATGTAACTCTGATGTTAAAATAGCGGAATTGCCGCTAAGAACAAAACTATATGACATTTTACTTTAAAAATATGTTTAATAATAAACTAAAATTAGGTGTTACATATGGTTATAAAGAAATTTTAGACACAATTGACCACAATTTGTTTTGTTAAAGTTTTGATAACTGTTATAATTATAATTAACAATATTATTATTTTGGTCGCTATAAAAATATTTAATTAATTCAGAAGGGGGTCGCAAATTACCATAACTATCAAAATATATTATGTTTTTTCCTTTTTTTGTATATGCTATCCAGTGAGTACCAACACCACTGTGATTATCTAGATTGACAATTGCACTTTCAATTAACTTTATCTTTTTTGGTAATTTATCCCTCATAAAAATACCACGAAAGTTGGGAATTTGTAAATATTTAGCGTATTTAAGTAAATCGTAATTTGTAAGTGCTTTTCGAGGTATATGTTTTAGCAGTTTTTTGAATAAGGTTTCAAGTATAATCCACATCCTGTTTTATAGGGTTTTAAATAAAGTCCACTTCCTTTTTTTCCTACCGCAATGGACTCCATCATTTGATTGTGTCGTTTAGATTCTTCTAATTTCGCTTTGGCTGCTTTTGCATCATTTACTGCTTTAGCAATACCTGCAGCCCCTCCTCCAAGAGCACCAAGAGCAGACAAACCAGCAAATAAAGGTATAAGTGGAAGAAATCCGCCAGTCTTTGGGATTGGAATTACCCTTTTCTTTGGAGGTAACACTTTACCAGTTTTTTTAATAACTTTTAAAGCAGTTTGAATACTTTCATTTAGGTCTTTAAAACGTTTCCCCTTAATTCCTTTTCTAGCTTTTGAAATTACCTGAGATAATGATAGTCCTCGTCCTTTTCGAGTTTTTCGCTTGAACTTTCTTCTCGTTCGAAGTCCCATACCTAATTTTCTTTTAATTTTCATAGCACCAGTAATTCCTAGTGCAGCAGTTTTTTCCCCAAAACTAGAATCTTTAGCTTTGAACCTTGATAAAGCTTTGTCAGCTAATACTTTATCAGCTAAATGCCTTCTTTTTATATCATTTGATTGTGAGTAAGCAATATCGTGTTCTTTACAAGCCTCATCCAATAAATTTATACCTTTATCACCTCTTGACAATCGTTTTTCCAATTTTGTTCCAGGTCCACAAAAATTATAACCAGGAATATGCAATTCAAAGGGTAATTTATTTATTAATGAGTTTACTAAACCACTTCCTTTCCTTTTGCTGTTTGTCTTGTAAATGATTCGTTTATTATGTGATGGAAACATTATATATAGTTGCAATCCTAGTGATAACTAACCAGTTACATCACAATACTGAATATTAATAGTTTGTTTTATATATAAAATGAGAGTTGAGAAACAACCATACTCTATAACAATTAAGGATCATGAAAGTTCAGTGAATGGTTTTAGAAAACATGGAAAACTGTTTGAGGGAAATAGTAAAAGAGGGTTAATTATTGGCCCGTCAGGCTGTGGCAAAACCAATGTTATTATTAGTTTGATTGAAGATCCGAATGGTTTGCGATTTGAAAATCTGTATGTTTATTCAAAATCCTTATATCAACCAAAGTATAAATATTTGAGAACACTTTTTAAACCTTTGAAAAAAATTGGATACTATGAATCTGAAAATGAAGAAACAATTGTTTCACCAAAACAAGTTAAACCAAACTCTATAATAATATTTGATGATATAGTGTGTTGTAATCAGAATGTTGTAAAGGACTATTTTTGTTTCGGAAGACACAAAAATACTGATTGTTTTTATTTATGTCAAACATATTCTTCTATTCCGAAACAATTAATTCGTGACAATGCAAATTTAATTGTTATATTTCAACAAGATCGAACAAACTTAAAACATATTTATGATGATCATGTTAATGTTGATATGTCATTAAACCAATTTAATGAGTTGTGCTTAATATGTTGGAAAGATAAATTTGGATTTTTAGTAATAGACAAAGACTCTAATGTGAAATCTGGCCGATATCGAAAAGGATTTGATTCATATATTTACTTATAAAAATAAACGTTTGATGGTAAATTATACCAATCATGGATGAACGTTTAGCAAGAGAGTTAGTTAAATCAAGAAAAGCTGTTAAACAAAAATATCAGAGTTTAAAAAATGCGGAATTTGAGGCGCAAACTAAATTGGAGGAAACATATAAACCGATAACTCAACCCTTACAAGAATTAATTTCAACGATTGGTAAAATTGAACCTGTTGAAATAAAGGAAGAGCTACACACACCAATTAAAAAAATTTATGAAACACCACAGAAAAGATCAATTCAAACACTAACACCAAAGAGAAAATTACAATATGGAACATCAACACCAGAAAAAAGAAAGACGGGAAAAACTCCACTCCTTCCTACAGAAATACCATCGATTATTGACTGGGACGCGAGTTTAGCTTCAGCAAGTCAAATGCCATCTATACAACAAACAAGTATTATTGCAGAAACAAACCCTTCTTCAGGTTCACACTCCACAATAGGAAATCTTTCAGATATACTGGAACAAACACGGCAAACAGTTAGAACATTTGTTGATACAGATTTATATAAAGAATATTTATTAGGATTTGATGAATTACCTCGCCAATATATTGATAGCGGTGTAAAAGATGTTGAACATGAGTTTGATCACCAATATGGAATAGTTCATGATTTGGAAACCGAGAAATTCTTTTTGGGTTTAACTCAAAAACCTGTCGAAATTATTGGTAAAAACATCAAAATTGAAGGAATAACCTATACAGGTACACCAGGTTTATATGAGTTATTATTTAAAAAAGAACCAATAGGGTATAAAAAACAAGATTTGGAAAATTATATGGATATTTTAAAAAGAACCAATGCATACCGTAGAAATAATGATCCAAATGAGCAGGTGCAGGGGAATGGATCACATAAATATATTTCTATAATAGGACCTTATTTGCAAAGCAAAGGAATTACAAAAACTAAAACTCTAAATCCCGAATCTCAACAAGCAGTCCAGGGATTTTTTGAAAGACGCAAAGCTCCATATAGAGAAAGTCGAGTGTCTTCAAAAAAAACCGGATTTGGTATAACTTTAAAAGTTAATAAACCTAATACAGATTACATATATTGGGATAATGTAAACGAACTTGTTGAGAGACTTCGACTATTGGTAGCATCCATGCTTGCGGGACACACTGGTCATAACAATGAAATTATTTCTATTATTGAAGAACTAAGAGAAGCGAATATTATTATATAAAAGGACATAATAGATACTTTTAAACATTTCTAAAATGACCATCGATAAATTTGGTCGTCATATTTCAAAAAAATCTGCTCTAAACACATTATTATCACTAGAAAATAAAATATTATCAAATGTTGAAGAGAAAATAATAAAAATTTTTAAAAGCGATGTCAAATATATTGAAAACAAATTAATTCAAAATTTAGATCCCGGGTTGAAAAGCGATGTTAATAATTTAAATAAGAGAATAAATGAATATGATAACAATATACAAAATATTGCAAAAAAGATTAAGTTATTTGAGGATAAAGTTATTCCTGAATATAATGACAAGATAATTAATTTGAAAAATACTGTTGATGGAAATGATGATGTAGTAGAAAAATTTTCTCAGAAAGTTTCTAAATATGCAAATGACTTTGACGTAGTGAAGTTAAAATATGATAAAGTTGATGATTTTGAAAATGAAATAAAAAATGAAATTACATCAATTAAATCAATAATTAAGGATACTTCAGCAATTGACAATGTCAAGAACAGTATTTCCAAGGAAATTACATCAAAGTTTCAAAATTTTACTAATTTGCTTAATGATAGAGTAGCAGAAGAAGTAAGGAATTTTAAGAAAATACATGACGTTATGGATAAAAATACACAAAATCTTGAAAAATCAATGAACACTCATTTCCTAATTCACAAAAAAGATACCGACAAAGTTAATGAATTTAAAGAACAAATTAAAGAATTTGAAATTAAAATCAATGCATATAAATCAAATTTACAATATTTAGAAGACAAATTGAAGGAGGATTTTCAAAACGAAAATGAAAAAATTGAAACAAAATTCAAAGATCAAATTACAAAAGATAATGAAAAAATCGAGGATATACTAAAGCAATTAAACAATCTGAAAACCAAATCTGAAACGTCTTTTGACGAGGGAAATTTTACAAAGGCAATCGATGAGAAATTACAAAAAGAATTAGAATCCTTACTAGAAGTAGTGCAAGCTATAATAGAAGTTTCTAAAAAGGATGTATTAATTAAAATTAAAAATAATAGTTCAAAAATCGAGGAGACTTCTTTACTCATAAAAGAACTTGAAACATCTTATACAGATATACTACACAAAGCTGAAAAGACAGCGTCAGACATAAAAAATATAGAAAAAAAAATTGTGAAAATGACATTAGATATTACAAATGCAGAATTTCAATTAGGAAAAGATATAAAAAATCTAGAAGATAAATTAACAAAAGAAATAAAATCTTTAAACGAATTAGTTCAAAGAGCTGCTGAAGTTTCTAGAAAAGAATTTAATGATACAATGAATTATGCAAGAGAAGAAATGAATTCAACATTAGGTGGTTTCAAAAAAGATTATACGTTATCAAATGTTCTTTTGGAAACTAAATTTAATGTAAAAATGTCTGATCTTAATAACAACATCACCCAAATAAATTCGTCAATAAAAGAAATTAGAAATGAAAATAACAAATCATTTGAAACAATGGAAAATAAATTTAATGTAAAAATTTCTGATCTTACTAACAACATCACCCAAATAAATTCGTCAATAAAAGAAATTATAAATGAAAATAAAAAATCATTTGAAGCAATGGAAAATAAAATTAAAGAACTTACTAAAAAAAACTGAGATGATTTTTTTTATATTTTACAACATCAGCGATAAAGGGCTTTTATAAACGGTTTAGAAGGAGGTAAAGTTATTTGTGGGATTTATTTTCGAGAGTAAGGTATAAATTAATAATGAGTAAAATTAAGCAAGACGTTGTAAATGAATTACATAAACCGGCGAGAAGGCGATATAGAAGGAGACGAACAATTGTAAAAGGGCTTAATGATCTATTTCAAGCTGATCTGATAGAAATGCAGCCATATGCGAAATTTAATAGGGGTTTAAGATATATTTTAATGGTAATAAATGTGTTTTCTAAATTTGTATGGGCAGAACCTGTAAAATCCAAAACTGGTAAAGATGTAGCAGCTGCAATGAAAAAAATTCTATTAACTTTAAAAACTCCCCCAACAAATCTGAATACTGATCAGGGTAAAGAATTCTTTAATCAAGACTTTCAGAAACTTATGGAGCAGTTCAAAATTAATCATTACAACACATTTTCTAATATGAAAGCTAGTATTGTAGAGAGAGTAAATAGAACGATAAAAAACAAAATGTGGAAAAAGTTTAGTTTACTAGGTAATTATAAATGGATCAGCTTTCTTAAAGAAATAATTACAGAATACAATAATACTAAGCATTCAACAATCGGAAAAAAACCAAACGAAGTTAACAAAAAGAATGAAATGGAAATCTTGAAATCAGCTTATACTCATAGGAAAACTGTGGATCCCAGATCACCAAAATTTCGTGTCAGTGATAGAGTACGAATAAGCAAGATTCGCGAACAATTTTCTAAAGGTTACACGCCCAACTGGTCAAACGAAATTTTTCAAATAAAAAAAATCCAGCTTACTAATCCAACAACGTATTTGATTCAAGATGGAAATGGGATAGATATTCAAGGAGGTTTCTATGAAGAAGAACTTCAAAAAGTAAGACACCCAAATGTATATCTGGTGGAAAAAGTGTTAAGAAAGAAAGGAAACAAAGTATTTGTAAAATGGTTAGGATTAGATAAATCTTATAACTCTTGGATCTTCAAGAGAGATGTGATGTAATAGTAATTAATGCTGTAATAATAATTGATGTTTGTAATAAAAAAAAAAATGATTTTTTATATATATTTGTTTTATTTAAAAATAAGCTTATTACATAAACATTTTTTTAAATACAATATTCCTATAATCAGAGTCTAATATGGGATTTAAAATTTTTTCAGTCAATTTAATCCTTCTTCTAAAATGTTTTTGATTTATAAACTCTTCAGAAGTCATACGAGCTTTTCTGTAGGCGAAGTTCCAAGCAACCATCAGATGAATTTGGTTTCTTGATTCATCAATAGATACTGTCTTCTTCATAATAGTGCTTAGACTTTAATTTTTGTTCTAGTTCTTCGGGATGATTCAACAGCAGTTCCAGCATGGAGCACACATTTTCACTATTTAGATTTTGTTTTGGAGAAAGGACATTATATATTTTGTCAAAAGAATCTCCGTCGTAAAAATTGTTATTTCTAAAAACGTTGAAATAACGTCGAAAGTTTTGTTTTTGTAAAACATTTAGTCTATATTCTATAAGTGGAATTTGTTCCCATAGTCTGCACACAGTTTCATTTCCATAGTAAATAAAATCACAGCTTTTCACAATCTTCACTATTGGTAATTCACCAATCTTTTCAAAATGAATAGATAAATTTTGCAAATATATCGGTTCATTGAAAACATTTGGTGAAAACATATAATTTGTTATAACTCCTTGATATTGCAATAAGTTCTTCCAATCATCTTCATTTAATATCACAGACTGACCATTTTTACCACCAAGTTCAATGCATGGTAGAAAATCACTTTCCACCCACAAACCAATCACAGCATATTTAGAGTTAGAATTATTTAAATTATATTTTGTAGAATTTATAATTGTTTTTTTTATTTTCTTTTTTAATGGTGAATTTTCAAATATATTTTTACTCTGATTACTGAACATTTTAAATGATGTATTTCAAAAACTAACTGGCTATCTGCTTGCTCTCAAAAAACTAACTATCAATCCGTTTGCTCCTAAATTTTATACATTTTCCCTCTCCTCTCAAGTGGAGGGGTAAACTTATTTTCCCTCTCCATTTAAGAGGAGGGGATAAACTTTAAATGTCTTTATACTAACGAGAATCAATAAAAAACAAAATTTATATTATTTTTTTAACATTTATTAAATATTTTTATAGATATTTTTTCATGAAATACAATAAAATTAAACATGTACAAATAAATATTGCTGCTGTAAATATAATAACAAATATATAACAACAGACACAATGACAAGATTCTTCTTTTTTATTATTGAAAGGAATCCAATCTGAATATTGTAATGGTTTGTTTGTCATGGAATATTTAATTTTTATGTATGTATTTTCACACAAAGCAGAATCAGTTACATTATAGGTAAAAAAGTGTGAATTTCCAACAAGATATGTCATTTTCATCTGTTTGTAGCAGTCGGTTTCATTTTTGAGGGCATTTATACATATATCAGCCCTAACTGTATTAGGAATGTAATTTACATATATCACATTTCCAACAAGGGAAACTAAAACTATTAAAGATGCAGCAGTCATTGTTGTAATATTACTAACAAATAATGGTATTTCTATACAATATATATGTTTTTGGATTCAGTTCCCCCTCCAACTTTTAAAGCTTCAAAAACGACTTACATAATTTATCATCATATAAAATGATGTCTTTATAAAGATGAAAAATTACTTGGAGTAGTTAATTCTAATCGCGGTTTTTTATTTTTAGATCCATTTTCGTTTCCAGAACTTAAAAAAGTTAGAGTATCATACATCATTTTCATATCTTTATCAAAAAAATCTGTTTCCAAAATATCCTTATGTCCCCATGCAAGAGTTTTTGTGGAATTTGGTATACAATATCTTTTATCATCATGAGTTGTTAATGCCAATTTATTTAACAAATTAGTGTATATATTATGCATATCTGACTTGAATACATACATGGTGCAGAATATTTTGTCACCTTTCTCAACAACATCTTTATAATCTGATAATGTTAATTGATTTTTTATACATGATCTACTAACGCCTTTTGCTTTTTTATCTACACTATTTTTGGATTTTATACAATATGCTTTAGCACCAGTTCCATAAAAACTTTCAATGGGAATCCCTTTGTACTCATCTTTAAATTTACCAACAACTGATGTTGTAATAGGCATGCAATGAATATTTTGTTCAGAAAAATTAGAAGTATCAAATTTATCCAGATTTAGCTTCATATCTTCATAAAAGTTTTGGGTCTGAACTTCAAGAATTAAGGAATCAGTATCCGTATATAATAAATTTAAATTATTACCATATTTTACTTTTAAATACCCATAATAAAAATTATACATTACAGTTTTTGCAATATCCAGAATACTCATCCCAACATAAATTGGTTTATTGTATTCAATGCAAACCTGTTGAAGTTGAAGAGCAACTAGATTTTCAGAGAAAATTTTAAAATCCTTTAATTGAGGTTTAGAAATAAGTTTTTCGGCACTAAATTTATTACCCTGTCTTTCCCATTGAGATACTAATTTAATATCTGCTCGCCTATCAACATTTTCCATGGTTTTACCGAAAATTGAATTATTTGCCAATTTATAACAATTTTTATCAAATTTATTTTTAGATAAATTTCGTAAATTTGTATTTAAATCTATATATTCCGCTAACCATGGTGATTGTGTAAACTTAACTGCTCTGTGTATTTTTATGATTTTGAGTCCAAATTGTAGACATTGTTTCAGATATCGGTAGTGAATGATATAGTTATATTTATTATGTAAGTTTGGAATTAATTTTGAGTGGTTTGAAATTGGTGGTGTATATTGTTCAGGACAAAATGGGAAATCATTATGACTATCATGTAAATAATTTGGATATTCTAAATCAACTTCAAATATGTATCCTATAGATGATGTATCTGAAAGTTCGGATATATTTAAAGTTTCTATTTCGAGCTTAGGTACCCAAGCAAAATTTTTTTCAGGCAAATATTGTTTCATAGCATAACCATACAAATTTGTGGCGTCTAAGTAAGCGATATATGTTGTAGGTCTTTCAGGATTAAAATTTTCTAAGAATGGATTATTTGCTTCAGATTTGCGTTTGGAACAAGTGCTAACCCCACCACGAACACCTTTTTTGAAAAAATGAAGCATATCTGGTTCCGTTAATAATTCTAATTCTACATTAGTTAATTTCATCATTGCATCCCAGCACATAGAAGGGCTAGTGACATAATTAACAGGATCTAACTTATAGGTTTTAATACATGTGGATCTATAATTTTCAAAAACATCAGCCAAAAGTAAAACATCTGATTTTAAGTAAATATCGGAATAAGCCCCTATTGTAGAACACTTAAATAGATTCCACACTTCTACAGCACGACTGTAGTCTTGAGGAGAGATATTTTCATCGGTTAAGTTATTATAAAATTTATCAATCAATGGTAGAGATTTCTCATTTAATTTTTCGTTGGAATCTATGTAAGAGTATGGAAATACCCCTTTTTGTCTAATGTATCGAAATTCATCAGCATTTGAGAAAAACTTTTTAATTTCAAAACATTGTGAATCTTGTAGAGTTTGTGATAGTGACTCTAAAGACTCTGGGAGAAATTGAAAAGAATCTATAAAGCGTAGTCGCAAAGCAACTGGTTTCCGCTTTTCTGACACATCAACGAAAATTTCCTTACTAAAAGAAATATACTTTTCTTTATTTTGAGCTATAACACTAATATTTTCTTTATTATAGCAAAGCGATTTAATAAATAGGTGAGAATCATAGTTTTTTAAATTATGCAATACTATTGGTATATATTTTGGAGGTTTAAAATGCAAATTACATATTGAGTGGGCGGCTCCTCGATATTTACCTGTAATATGACAATGATCCCTACACTTTATGAAATTTCCTTTTGAAAAAGGTTTTTCACATACATAACAAATGCTAGAATTTTCATATTCAATCTGTTCCACAGATGATAAATCTTTCAATGGTACTTGATATTTTAAATATTTTTTATAAATTTCTTTTACATCATTTTCAATGTATTCAATAAATTTTATAGCACAATCTGTACCTCTATAAAGTTTAAGACACACAACATTCTCATCAAATGATGATTTAATATAATAAGCAAATGAATAGGGTATATGTTCAGCAGTTTTAATAGTATATGAGGTTGTCGAATCAGGTGTAGATTGTTGGCACTCAATGTTTTTCAAATAACATTCAAAATCGGCATAAATAACAAAAGGAGATTTATACTGTTTCTGAATATTTTGAAACTTTAATATATTTGCAGGAATATAATTGCCAAATTTATCCAAAATCAAATTATCTGAAGGAAGCTCAATTCGAACAAAACTACAATCACGTTCTAAATGTGTGTTAAGTTTTTCATATGTTCCAAAATATTGAAGGCATCCATCACATAAGTATTTTTTTATTTTCTTTTTTGATAATTGTTTGGATACCAAGCAACCTAAATCCTTTATCCAACAGTAGTGGTTATTTCCATCATCAGAACTTATTAAAAGCAAATTAATATGTAATTTTTTCTTTTCATTATTATAATGTAAAGGACCGACAATCTCATATACCTTTTTATTATCCCTTAAAAATTTTTCAACTCCATATACATTTATGGACAAATTATTTTTTTCCTCAAACTTTTTTATATCTAATAATTTTACTGGAAATTCAATACCTGTAAAATCGAAAGCGTCTCTGAAGTCTGGATATGATGAGGTCTTTCGAGGATTACCGGTTGGCTGGTATGCTGCTGAAACCACTGCCCAGGCGAAACAGCAATTGTCCTCATTCATCACATTCACTATTGATTTAGAAAAGTGATGCATCTTAATGTAGGAGGAGGCATTCAATGGGTTGTACTTATTGATGTTGACTTCCAAATGCAGAATTCTTTGTAGAGCCCACCCTGTAATAGGAATTAAAAAATTAGTTCTGAATAATATTTGTTAGAGATGTACAAGTGATATTAAGAAAACTTAGCTCTTGAGATTAAGAAAACTTAGCTCTTGAGATTAAATAATAATTACCTGAGTCTCTTTCCGGCAATTCATCTGCTTTGGTTTCAATAATCTTGAATAAATCATCGTAAAGCTGTTGTAGATCAGTTGTATGGGTTACAATGAAGAACGGTGTATTAAATGACTTAATTGAAGTAGAGGTTAAAGTTGGAGAATAATATATTCCAAATAATTCCAAATTTACTTTAGCACATGTAAATTCCTGTTGACGCTGGCGTATTAATGTTTGCACTTTATTACCAACATCTTGCTGAAACTTTTTGATGTCGATGTGATAATTCTGCGAATATATTCTGTAGGAAGCTATTCGACATTTAAATGCACTCCTGATAATGTCAATTCCATTTCCATATTTTATGCAGCTCCTGTTTTTATGAATATTTGTCCTCAAGTGTGTGCTCCAGGAATTAGATTTGACATTTACTTCACAATCTTGGCAAAATCGCATTGGAGGTCTTGAAAGTAGTTCATCAACTGAAACAATTATTATTTTTTAATCCCTCTGTAAACCTTTATTAATAATAAAAAGAAAAATTAAAAGGAAAATTATAGCTAAATATGTTATAAAAAAATACTTACGATTAATTATATAATCTTCCAAGTTAAAGGTGTTTTCGTTATTAACAACATTTTCTCGAAGGTGGCGTACAATATGTGATTTTCTTTTAAATTCTCTTAAGCAGTGTGTGCAAAGGAGAGTCATTTTAAAATGGAATCGGTTAGGGCCGTGTCGCTTTTAAATAAATACAATTTCGATCTATCAAGACCCAATGACATAGAATAATTAGCAATTTTTTCAGCTCGCGCAATTTAGAAAACTTTTGGATTTACTTTTGAATTAACTTTTGGATTCACTTTTTAATTTGAAGAAAAACATGGATTTTTTTTAAAAAATATATTTCCCAAATTTAAAAGAAGATCGCCTTGTCGTTGAATACAATTTTTAACGTCTTTTAAAGTCGAATTAGATAAATTATTACATATATTATCTAAGTTTAAATAGGAATAAACCATTGACTTAAATCTAGATGTGGCACACCTTGTTTCATTCCTATTTAAGCTCGGCTTAGTTTTCTTATGTAGAAACTTATCTAATTCTCCAATAGCGACTTTATTTGTTGGATTGATTTTCGGAGCTGTTGTTACAGCGACTGGTAAAGAATTTTTTGAAATTTGTGCCCCTAAAGTTTGGGAACTAGAAATATCACCGTCCAATTTTGACTTTTTTAAATCTGAACAATCATTTGTTTCTGATAAAGAACGTTTTTTGGGTAAATTTTTTTCAATTAAATTTTCAGAACTTTGTTCTAAATTTAGGCCAGAAGGATTTTTCAAAAATTGATTTTGATTACAGGAAGAAATTAAGGGACATTGAGGCTGCTCATCTTCAAAATTTTCAGTATAAGTATATACCTCAATGTCCCCCACAATTTCGCCACAACTCAAATCAAAAACATCTACCGAATTTACTGAATTTCTGGTATAGCCAAATTTGGATGGTTGTTCAAACCCCTGAATAAAATTTTGATCCAACCCTTCAATTAAATTTTGATCCAACACTTTAATAAAATTATGCTGAGCTTTGGCTGAGACGTTTATAACAGTCTCAACGCTGTCGTTGGAATCCTCTGATGAATCTGACGATGCATCTGAAATTGGCGAATAGTGGGGGCGATAAACCTCTTCCATATTATTTTTCGAAAAACCCCCAATGCCAATCCTCTTATCATTATTTAAAGCTCCCTCGTTACCAACCCCATTATTATTATTGTTTAAAACCCCCTTATTATTTTGTTCCTCACAGCTCTCAAAAGTCTCCTGATATTCCACATCACCCTTAATTAAATTTTGCCCTGAGCTATTTTCACAAATTTCACCCCCTTCTAATATATCTAAAAGTTGTTCCAAATTATATCCCTCATTTATTTCAGAATTGTTAATTAAATTTTTCCTTAATATATCATTATTTAAATCATCGAAATTAATTGTTTCAAGAGGTTCTTGAGGAATATCAGGGATAATAGATTCATCCAAAACTTTTAAGAGCTGTGTCAAAATATCGCTTTCACCAATTTCGGAAGAATCGCCAGATTCAGATGAATTGTTAAATGTATTAATATCAATTTCCCTAAATTTAATATCTAGCTCCTCGTCGCTTAGCCCACAAAATGAACAATCAATCAAATCATGCACAAGGCAAGCGTCGTTTAAATCGAAGGCTGTTAAGTCGATGTTTTCAATTTTTACATTTAAAAATGACATTTTAAATTATAAATTAAAAAATAAAAAAATTATGAATCAATAAAAAAATCAAAAAATCAATAAAAAATCAAAAAAAATCCACAAAAATGAAAAATCAACAAAAATCAAAAATTGGCTTTTAGAAGATTAAGTAAAAATGAATGAAAATCCAAAGTATTAAGTCAAAAATATTAAATCAAAAATATTAAATCAAAAATATCAAATCAAAAATATGAAATCAACAATACAAACCAAATAAAAATTAATATGTCACTACGTCACACAATTCGAAATAAATCGGACTATCTAGATATATTCACAACAGATTCGATAATTTTACAAGCGTACGCTAATAGCGAGATGTAAACTGAAGAGACGCTTCGTACCCAGCCGCCTTTTAAAGCAGCCAAGAGCCTGGTACCGGCTGGTACGGCGTGGCACTGCATGGTACGACGGGAACCGTGAGACCGTGAACTCGAGAGAGGTCGTTCAACGGTTGTAAGTTGTTTTGTTCTTAAGAAAATGACGAGTAAAGAGGAGAAGAAGAAAAAAAAAAAAAAGTTGTTTTTGGAATAATATAAAAAACAGTTTTTTTTTTTTTTTTTTTTTTTTTTTTTTTTTTTTTTTATATTATTCCAAAAACAACTTTTTTTTTTTTTTTCTTCTTCTCCTCTTTACTCGTCTTTTTCTTAAGAACAAAACAACTTACGACCGTTGAACGACCTCTCTCGAGTTCACGCTATCTTTGCCTTCTTCTTCTTCTCATTCTTCGGACTGGTTTTGCCGCTGGAGGTAGGAAAAGTGGTATTTCAGTATTGTATATAAGGATTTACAGCGTCTTGACTTAGCATTCATTAAGTTTAAAGTCTCAAAATGAGTACGTTCATAATTATAACACTACAAGAATTTCTGGGATTCTTGGAAAATCAAATTAATCTGATGGATCGTCAGAGTCCAAATTCCGAGAACACGGTGATGTGGCCGCCACCATCAGAGGCTGACTATTTAGATGAAGAATTTATCCACATGTTTGAGCCAGACCTGGATCCCGAGCCTATCGCCTTTGATTGGGATCCAGACCGAGCAATGGATCTTCAACCTTTGATGATGGAGCAACAGCCTATGGAAGAAGATCGGCCACAACCTATGGCAGAGCAGCAGCAGCAACAACAGCAGCAGGAGCAGCAGCGGGAGCAGCAGCGGGAGCAGCCACAACAACAGCAGCAACAACAGCAGCAGCAGCAGGAGCAGCCACAACCACAGCAACAACAGCAGCAGCGAAGGCAGAGTTACCCTCGAAAGTGCAAGAGGCCACAGCAGCAACAGCAACATCAACAGCATCAGGAGCAGCCACAACAACAGCAGCAGCAGCGAAGGCAGAGTTACCCTCGAAAATGCAAGAGGCCACAGCAGCAACAGCAACATCAACAGCAACATCAACAGCATCAGGAGCAGCCACAACAACAGCAGCAGCAGCGAAGGCAGAGTTACCCTCGAAAATGCAAGAGGCCAATAAATTATAAATTATAAATTGGCCTCTTGCAGAGCAGCAACCTCTGGCAGACAACAACAACCGATGGCAAAGCAGCAACCTATGGCAGACAACAGCAACCTCTGGCATGCAGCAGCAACCTCTGGCATGCAGCAGCAACCTCTGGCAGACAGCAGCAATTGGCAACCCAAAATGGTATAAATTATAAATATGTATTTATGTATATATGTATATTTGTATTTTGGATATAGGAATAATAAAAAACAAAGTCGTTGAAGAAAATATTTTATTTTTTTCTATTTCTTATACAGAATCACACCTAATAACCAAGTTTCTTTAACTTGAAAGAATTATTATGAATAGGATGAATATAATTTTTTTTACAAGCACAGTAATGAAAACTAGGTTTTTTTTTTTTTAACATGGAAGAATAAATCATAGTCTGTTGTCAGGGAATTAAACCTAATTGTTCTTTATCTTATATATAAAATCTTATTTAAATGTCTTAGTTGACATTTTAAACTTAATATTAAAAAATACTAGGGTGAATGAATAAATTCAAGTGCAGTATCAAATTCATTTATTTAAAATTCAATTTATCGATAGGATTGATTGTGCATATTATGTAGAAAAAATTATTCTACACTGAAAGAACAAAATCATTAGTTCTTCGAATCTTAATATAAACAAATTTCTATTTATTTAGATGGCACCCTTATATTTATTTAACTTAAACTTAATATATATCTTATAACTTATATCTTATAACTTATATCTTACAACTTATATTTTATATGAAATCTTATTTAAATTAGTTGACATTTTAAACTTAATATTCAAAAACTACTAGGGTGCATGAATAAATTCAAGTGGAGTATCAAATTCATTTATTTAAATTTGATTTATCGGTAGGGTTGTTGTGCATATTATTTGAAAAGAATTATTCTACACTGAAAGAACAAATTATAATTTCTTTCAATGGGAATAAATACAAATTCTTATTTATTCACATCATTCCCTTATATTTATTTACATCATTCCCTTATATTTATTTACATAGTTTCTTATATTTATTTAACTTAGCAGAACAAAATCTAAATTCTTATAAAATATTTTAAACTTAAACTTAATATTAAAAACGCCATAGTGCATGAATAAGTGCAAGTGAAATAAATTTATTTAAAATTTGATTTTTCAATTAGATGGTTTTGCATATTCTTTAGTTCTGGTTTGTTACATATTATACATGCTTGTGAAGGAGTTGTTATGAATAAATCGTTTTCACACGTGTTGCATTGCAGATCTTTTTCGCAACATATAAAGGATCGTTTATAGTGGCTATTAACAAAATTATTTTTCCCATTTGGGCAATTTAGAGCATGTATATAGTAACATTCACAACATAAATTATATGCACCGCCAGAAGATGAAATAATTACGACATAAGATTGAAAAACGCACACTTCTCGCGTAAGGTAATTTGGTGTTAATGTATCACTTGCATTTATTTTTGCCACTTTCACGAGCCCCTCTTCTCCACACCCGTTTGGAACGCCATTATCCTCTATCCCATCATCTTCTTCATCTTCATCGTCGTCTTCGAAATTATTTCGATCAATAGTGATCAGAGAATCCTGTCTTGCGTGAAACTTTCCTCTTCCAGCCAAGTTAAAATGAGTTGTTTCATCTTTGTACATTGACTGGATCGTTTCATCGCAAGCAGAATCTAAATATACATGTGTCTGATCCATTTCGAAGACTGTCCGATGAAACTCGATTCACTTGTTCACACTATTTTTTAATTTTACAACACTTTTTTATTGATAATGGTGGGCCGTCTATGTGGTGTTGATATATTGGATAGTGTTTAAAACACGGCAAATTTAGCTGCAATTCTTCGTCACTTCTATAATTTTCCGGCAACCTGTTCCAAATTTGTTGTAAACTAAGTGAATCGACGAATGTTTTCAAGTAGTTGATGGGAAAGAAGGCCAAGTCTTGATCTTCAAAATCGGTAAGATTTTTTCCGTTATTTTGGTAGGAAATTATTACTTGGCCTACACGTTCAATGAGTTGCTGTTGTTGTTGTTGTTGGTCGCTATTTGACATCGCGCACGAATGACTGAAGTTCGCTCAGATTCGATGGTTTAAAATACCAGCTCCCCTCCAACTGCTACCAGCTCCCCTCCAACTACTGTGGTGGTTAGGAAGGAGGTAGGAGGTGGAGCAAAAAGAGGCGGAGTTTATGAAACCAATCGGAATAGGGGGCGAACTTGGGCAGCCAATCAGAAACAAGGTCATTCTTGGCTGACCAATCAAAAAAGTGGTGGGGGGGTCAACTAGGAGCCCCCTATTCCCACTACTGGGGGTGATTCTACTTGACAAAATAAGGGTAGAGCTTCATATAATTTTTTTTCAAAATGTCATTCGTTTTCGAGTTACAAGCCGTCCAAGTTCAAGTTTTTATTTTTTGTTTTTTGAATTACTCGCTTACAGGAAAACCGATTTGACTAATATTTGAAAGATAGGCTAAGTCTTCTGCGCTTCATCATTTTAGTAACAATTCACATTGATTGTTTGCCGCTAGAGGGCACTTTACCTACATTGAAAATTGTTTTTTTGTCATAATTTTTTAGTGTTGACAGCTACAGTAGTTTTTGGCATAATTTCTGAAAGACTGATGCCAGGCCTTTAAAAAAGGTGCTCTTTATTTACATCGCTAAACCCAACGGTTTAGACGTAAATCACCTTTAAAAATTAAGTGGTAAATTTACTTTTCTCATTTCATTACCACCAGCTACCAGGTAAATAGCTATCAAAGTATGCTAGAGCTGTCAGTTTAACATCAAATAAATTCGCTTTTTAAACTATTTTATTTATAATCTTAAAATAACTAATAATGGCTAATCAGTAAATATTCATATTATGGATTATTGCGATATACATTTAATTGATAAAAATTAATGAAACAGTACTAAACAAACTAAAAAAGATTCTCAAAATGTCCCCCATTTTCTTCCATACATTTCCTAACACTCTTCAAAAAATGTCGCCTAACTCGATGAAAAATTCCTGGTGTTTCTTTAATAATTTGGCACTTTTCGATTATCCTGAAGCGAAGATCCTCGACGTTGATTACTGGAATATCGTACACCAATTGTTTCAAATGACCCCAAAAGAAAAAATCCATAGGATTAAGGTCTGGCGACCTCGCTGCCCATGCCAATGGTCCACTTCGTCCTATCCATCGCTTAGGATACGTCGCATTCAAATACTGTCGGACACGTATACTAAAGTGGGGCGGAGCTCCGTCTTGGAGGATCCACATGTTGGCCCTTACTTCCAATGGCACATCTTCCAGATACAATGGGAGACGATTTTGGATAAAATCTAAGTATACGTCACCAGTTAATGGGCCATCAAAGAAATGAGGACCAATAAGGTAATCTCCTATTATCCCTGCCCACACATTTAGTGAAAATCTACGCTGATGTTTCGTTTCTACCACATTGTTTGGGTTCTCGTAAGCATATGTGTGGATGTTGTGTAGATTTGTTATGCCATCACGAGTGAAACCAGCTTCGTCAGTAAATAATATGACGCCAATTAATCGATTATCGTGTTCATACTTAGCTAGGATCTGATTGCACATTTCCAACCGTCTCGGCCGATCATCGTCATAAAGAGCCTGCACCTTTTTTGAATGAAACGGGTATAGTTGTTCTTCTCTTAGTATCCTCCATGAACTAGCCTGACAGAGCCGCACTTCATTCCCAATTTTTCTAGTACTAATACCTGGATTATCTTCAATAATTTCAAGCACTCTTTCTTCTTGTTGCACGTTTCTAGCAGTTCTAGGTCTTCCCCTATTTCCATTATAACTTTTAAAGGAACCACATTCCGCAAGCCTCCTGTGCACACTGGAAAATGTTTGAGCATGAGGGATATTTCTTTCCGGATAACTCTCCACATAATATCTTCTTGCCAACTCTGCATTACCATTTGCTTTTCCATAACAAAAATGGATATCACAATATTCGATATTTGAATATTGGTGATTAGCCATTATTAGTTATTTTAAGATTATAAATTAAATAGTTTAAAAAGCGAATTTATTTGATGTTAAACTGACAGCTCTAGTATACTTTGATAGCTATTTACCTGGTAGCTGGTGGTAATGAAATGAGAAAAGTAAATTTACCACTTAATTTTTAAGGGTGATTTACGTCTAAACCGTTGGGTTTAGCGATGTAAATAAAGAACACCTTTTTTAAAGGCCTGGCATCAGTCTTTCAGAAATTATGCCAAAAACTACTGTAGCTGTCAACACTAAAAAATTATGACAAAAAAACAATTTTCAATGTAGGTAAAGTGCCCTCTAGCGGCAAACAATCAATGTGAATTGTTACTAAAATGATGAAGCGCAGAAGACTTAGCCTATCTTTCAAATATTAGTCAAATCGGTTTTCCTGTAAGCGAGTAATTCAAAAAACAAAAAATAAAAACTTGAACTTGGACGGCTTGTAACTCGAAAACGAATGACATTTTGAAAAAAAATTATATGAAGCTCTACCCTTATTTTGTCAAGTAGAATCACCCCCTTAAGTTTCGTGATCGATTTTTGAATCACCCTGTATATTAAAAAATTCTGTTCCTTAAAGACTGTATTAAGTCCTGTAAAAATTCATCATTTTAAATACAAAATTTTCACTGCAATAGTGTAGATTAAAAATGTTAATATCAAATTGGTTCGGCTAAATAATCTCGCGGCAGCCATCTTAGGTCTCGACCGTAATGAAACTTTTTCCACCTCAGAAACTATTGTTCCATAACACAAGAAATATTTCATTTACTTTTCCTCGCAGCCTTTTAAAAAACAATTTTTAATAACGCTCAATTCCGCCAAGAAAAAAATCCACCTTTTCCACATAATAAAAACCTACACTTTCCGCGCGGAGTGTTTCATTTTCGTCAATTTGGTGCGTGTTTTCTCGAAAATATGTTCAAATTGGTTGTAAAAATGCACGGGGAAAAAGGAAAAGAATTCCACGGCACTTTCCTAAGAATTATAATAAAGACGGCGCTAGGAACGGCGGCTAAATATGAATTTTTATTGCGCGAAAGGGATATTTATGTATTTTTGAGGGAAGGAAATGAAACTTTGGGGAATATATTTGAATTTTAAAGCTGAAAGAAAATATAATTTTGAGTTATCAATATCCAAGACATTTACATATAAAGTTTGACTATTTAAATGGGATGCATATGGAAAACATTTTTATTATTAATATCATAGGAAAAGTTACAATTTATAAAGACTTCTGCGCGATATTAAATTTAAAATATCAAAATTAATTAGTCACTACAATGTTTATATAAATAAAGACGTGACTATTGCTCCCACGAACGGAACTAAACAGTATATTGAAAATTCCGTTATATTTGCGGATTATCTATTTTTTTTGAAGTTGTTAAATGCATTTTTTGAAGACAATGTTGAAGATTGACTAAAATGTGGTTGTCGGACTTGCATTGTCTTTATTTTTATTTATTTTTACGACGTTTCGATTAGGTTGTATCTCTAATCGTTATCAAGTATAACTTGTTCCCTTAATGTACGGAATTGTGAAGAAGGAATGTATTTCTTGTTGTCCAGTGTTTGTTGTTTTAAAGTTATTTATGACATCGTCCATTAGGTCTAAAGGATAACCATTCTGTTGTAAATCGGATTTAATATTTGCTACCTCTTTTTCCAATAAATCTGCATTATTGCATATAGATATAGTGCGATTATAGAGGGTTGGTGGAGGGTTGCCTGCGTAGTACTTACTTTCAAGTAAGGGACAAGTTCTACGCTCAGGACGACGGGCTTCCGATGGGTTCTTCATTCTCTCCAGTCGTCGCCAATATATATATATATATATATATATATATATATATATATATATATATATATATATATATATATACATGGAATGGTTTGAAACTCATGTCATAGAAACGGCGACAGTAAAATCGAAAGTCTGGTAGAGATATGTCGATGATACCTTCATCGTATGGAAGGGCAATGATTAAGAACTCAATGATCTCTTGAAACATCTAAATACCATTCGACCTACAATTAAGTTTACTATGGAAAACAGGTAAATGATCAATTGCCTTTCCTAGATGTCATGGTGAACAGTTCAAACGAAACTATTAAAACTTCAGTATTCAGGAAGCCAACATATACTGGACAATATGTTGATCATAGTTCTAATCATTCTGTTGTAACAAAATGGGGAATTATACGCATCCTCTATAATCGCGCTATATCTATATGCAATAATGTCGATTCATTTGATAAAGAGGTAGCAAATATTAAATCTGATTTATAACAGAATGGTTATCTTTTTAAGACTAATTGAAGATGTCATAAATAACTTTAGAACAACGAACATTGAACAGCAAGAAACACATTTCTTCTTCACAATTCGGTACATTAAGGGAACTTCAGAGAAAATAAGACGAATTGCCAGTAGTGATAATACAGAAACAGCCTTTAAATCAGGAAATACAACTTGAGCTCATTTAACAAAAATAAAACCGAAAACTACCGATAAGAAAGAATGTGTTTACAAAGTTCCATGTGAGTGTGGTGAAATGTATATTGGAGAAACCAAACGACCACTAGAAGTTAGAATTAACGAACATAAAACTCACACACAAAAAGGGGAAACGTTGAGATCAGGTATTGCAGAACAGGCCTGGGATAAACAACACTATACAAAATCGTCTGAAGCTGCGGCAATATATATGGAACTTAACATGAAGGAAAGAAAATTTATAGAAGCAGATTACATTAAAAACAATAAACCTAGTGTTGAAATACCTAATTTTCGGCAACCGCAACTTTGTAACATCAAATTATTAAGGTGTGTACAGTGAAGCAAAACTTTGTACTTCAATGGACACAGTCCCTATATAAGCTCGTAGTCTTAAGACAAAACATTCAGTTTATACTTGATATCGATTAGAGATACAACTTAATCGAAACGTCGTAAGTCCGACAACCACATTTTGTTAAATGCAATCAATAAATCTAAAAGAATGGAAGACACCTTTCAGTACCTTTACCTTACATAACTCTATTAATGTAAATTAACTTTTTAAAAAACCTTATCGGTTTCTACGACGTCAATAATTGAATTCACCAAAAATACCTGAGATCTTGTTAAAATTCCTTAAAATTAGTTGGATATGCGTGGCTGCCACACACCTTTCTAATAATTTCGTTCCAAGAAATTAGAGGAATTTTTGTCGTAATTAAAATTTTGGCTTTAAGATTTAGGATCGCTTTGTAAACTTCATACTCTTGAGCAGTAATCACCGTTACAAATCGTCGAATAAATCCTGTTTTACGCTACAATAATTGTAAATATTAAAAAATATAATTTACCTCAATAGATTATTAAGTGAGGACCAAAACTTCGCAACTGACAGCCAATTTTTCGGAAGAAATTTTTGATTTTCAATGAAACAACAGTATTTTGGTCAAAATTGCACTTAGAACAAAATATACAAAAGCAGTTTAAAGTTCTCAAAAAAAACCCAAAAGTCTGTTTGATCAGAATTTTCTTATTGAAATAAAAACTTTGAAACTCTACTGGTTTTGGCGTGGGGTGGGCAAAACTACGTGGCAGGCACTATATATATATATATATATATATATATATATATATATATATATATATATATATATATATATATGGAAAAGGTTTGTCCTCCCTATTCATAAAGCAACGCTTTTAAAAAAATTGACTGGTGTAATTCTCACGAAAGAATTAACCTCGGGCAGAAATCCCGATTAAATTGTCACATTAAAAATTTAACCCGTCCTAAAACAAACTCATAACTCTTTCTCAATAGGCGTAACCTATAATTTCCTTCGAGATTTTGATTTTTTTTTGTAGGCTTCTTACAGGATGGTCACAATACAGTAAACTACTTCAACGCTCTTATATATCAGTTATAATAACTGAAGTTTCTTATGCTATTGTAAAGTTTATTTTATGATTATATGCTTATAATTAGCAAATAAATATATATATATATATATATATATATATATATATATATATATATATATATATATATATATATATATATTTATTAAAAATAAACAAATTCACGGTCTATATATTTGAAAAAGTTATTTTATTCTCCTTACGACCGTTAAGAAAGGGGACAGACAGTGTATTCTCTGCGAATTCCACTCTGGTTCTCTCTCCATACTAGTTTCGACCACCTAATGGTCTCATCAGTGGAGCTGTAACGAACCGAGAGTAAAATGCACAGAGAACAGATGTCTACTTAAAATCCCCATATCGTAATATATCGGCAGGATATTACCTGCAGAACTTGATGCCGGACTGCTATCTTAAACAGTACAAACGAACATCTGAATATACCCCGGAGCGGTAGGAAATTTATTAAAAATAAACAAATTCACGGTCTATATATTTGAAAAAGTTATTTTATTCTCCTTACGACCGTTAAGAAAGGGGACAGACAGTGTATTCTCTGCGAATTCCACTCTGGTTCTCTCTCCATACTAGTTTCGACCACCTAATGGTCTCATCAGTGGAGCTGTAACGAACCGAGAGTAAAATGCACAGAGAACAGATGTCTACTTAAAATCCCCATATCGTAATATATCGGCAGGATATTACCTGCAGAACTTGATGCCGGACTGCTATCTTAAACAGTACAAACGAACATCTGAATATACCCCGGAGCGGTAGGAAATTTATTAAAAATAAACAAATTCACGGTCTATATATTTGAAAAAGTTATTTTATTCTCCTTACGACCGTTAAGAAAGGGGACAGACAGTGTATTCTCTGCGAATTCCACTCTGGTTCTCTCTCCATACTAGTTTCGACCACCTAATGGTCTCATCAGTGGAGCTGTAACGAACCGAGAGTAAAATGCACAGAGAACAGATGTCTACTTAAAATCCCCATATCATAATATATCGGCAGGATATTACCTGCAGAACTTGATGCCGGACTGCTATCTTAAACAGTACAAACGAACATCTGAATATACCCCGGAGCGGTTTTAATAAATTTCCTACCGCTCCGGGGTATATTCAGATGTTCGTTTGTACTGTTTAAGATAGCAGTCCGGCATCAAGTTCTGCAGGTAATATCCTGCCGATATATTACGATATGGGGATTTTAAGTAGACATCTGTTCTCTGTGCATTTTACTCTCGGTTCGTTACAGCTCCACTGATGAGACCATTAGGTGGTCGAAACTAGTATGGAGAGAGAACCAGAGTGGAATTCGTAGAGAATACACTGTCTGTCCCCTTTCTTAACGGTCGTAAGGACAATAAAATAACTTTTTCATATATATATATATATATATATATATATATATATATATATATATATATATAAAAGTGATCGCGACTGAAAAAATATTAAAAAGTTTGTAGGGTTGCAGTCTTTTATGGCTACGGTTTGAAGAAAAACCCTTTCATTTGTTAGTCAAACTTTCGAGTATTTATTATGCTCTTCATCAGGACAATCTACAACTAATACGTTAATTAATATTAAATTACTCTAATTATATTTTAGACTAAACTCAGGAAAAACATTACTCAATAGAAAATTGAAAAATAATAGTTAATAATTATAAGTTACATTTTTACTTAACAAAATGGAAGTGATCGAGAATTGACAAGTTGAGGAACTTAGTTTTTTGTGCACATGTCGACATACGTGTCCTAAACCAACGAACTAGTGTGACAAAGATAAACTTATAAAAGTGGTATGAATAGAAGAAAGCGGCGATGAAAGTTAAAATATGGGTAGTATGTCTAATAAAAATAGATCTATTGTATATTATGTGGATGAAAGTGAGAAAGGAGTAACGAGTTAAGAATAGGTGCATGCATGTCGTCATCATACTTACAGGGTAGTGTGAAAGTATGGTAATAATCTTATGAATTAATATTATTAATTTAAGCATTTAATGTTTTCCTTATCTTTCAACTTAATATAATTATTATTCATCGGGGGTGGAAGAATCCATCAATGATGGATATTCTTCATTATGTAATTTCAAAATATAATGGTAAAGAGAGCTGAAATTATGAGTATTTGTTTTTTTGTTCGTATTAAATTTATTGAGGTGTATGAGTACCATTTCTAAGAAAGTTCTTTTGGACTATGTATTTTCTCTATCTGAAATTTCAAATCAACCCCAGTCTATCATGTGAATATTCTCGATGACATGCTGTGACAAGACACACATTTCTGTTACAATCACTTTTGTGTGATGTAATTCTGCCTTTAAGATTTCTGGATGTCTGAGCCATATAGGTCAAATCACATTCTAGGCACAGGCACAGGCTACAACATTACTAATTTCACTCAACTCCAGAGGAGTTGTGATATGGGAATACATTTTAACACCACTACACAAAAAGTTGGGCTTAATGAAATATTTGTAAAAGCTTTGCCTAAAGATGGTGATTGTTTTAAATATTTCCGTAGAAGATTTCCTCATTTATCAGAACCTAAACTGAAAGAAGGGATTTTTGTTGGGCCTGATATTCGTAAGTTGATGTTCGATTCCAACTTCGAAGTAACGATGAGTACAAAGGAAAAAGAGGCTTGGATATCATTTAAAGAAGTTGTGACTAAGTTGTTGGGCAATGTGAAAGCCTCCATCCATGAACTTATGGTAGCTAATATGATAGACAAGTTCAAAAATCTTGGTTGTTTGATGAGCCTTAAAGTTCACTTCTTGTACAACCATCCTGGAAACTTAGGTGATTTTAGTGAAGAGCAAGGGGAACGGTTCACAAAGAACATCAAAATGCATCACATCTAAGAAAAAGCTATGCAAGAAACTTTAAAGAGAAAAGGGAGAATAAATACAAAAAAAAGCACCTAATATTCGCATTTTAGTAATTTAATATTATTGTAAGTAAAAATTGTAACCTAATAAAAAAAACTATACTTTTTAATTTTTATATATCGAATTTTCCTTATTTTTTGAAATATATAACACCAGTTTACAAAATTTAACTTTTTGTCTGTTGCTGTGAATTTTATTGGTTAATAATATTCACTTATGACCTGTTTTTGTCAAATCTAACCTCAAAAATTTTTGTGCAGCTCGAGATACTTTTTTTTTGATTTTTATCATTTATGTGTATTTATTTATCGATCATGTGCATATTTTACTGTGTTAAGATTAGTATCTAAAGTTTTTGCGTCATGAGTAGTTCAAGGAGACGTTGTTTAAATAATCCAAATCATTCTTGCTATATATGCTGAGAATATGGGTTTAACAATTGTAGAAAAGTTATATCAGAGTTGGTGAAAAATACCTATTTTGAGTATTTTGGGATGCTCTTCGATAAAAATGAAAAGTCTTGGGCTCCTAATTGTGTTTGTAAATCGTATGTGGAATATTTAAGATTATGGAAAAGTGATAAAAAAAAAGTGCCTTTAAATTTGGAACACCGACTATTTGGCGAGAACCACAAAATCATCTCGAAGACTGTTGCTTTTGTAGCGTGAACGTAAACGGTCTAAACACTAAAAATCGAGCTAAATTGCAGTACCCAAGTACTAGTTGTGTTCAGCGTCCAGTGCACCATTCACCTGACTTTTCAGTGCCTAAAAATATATCTGAACCCTTAGAACAAGACAAGGAAGGACCAAGTTCATCACAAAATAATGCTGATTTAGAAGGTATATCAAATGAGCCAAAATGCTTTTCTCAAAATGAGTTAGATGATCTTGTAAGAGATTTAAATCTTTCTAAACAAGCTTCAGAATTGTTGGCATCAAGACTGAAAGAAAAAAAATTAATTTCCTCAAATACTAAAATAACTTTTTATCGTGAAAGAGATAGAGAATTATGGCGTTATTTTTCCGAAGAAAACGGTATTACCTTTTATTCAGACTGGCGTTTATTCATTGACAGCTCAAAACGTAGCCTAAAATGTATTCTATTACATAATGGAAATAAATACGCTGGGTACCTATTGCCCACACTATAAAGTTAAAGGAAATGGTGAATATTCTTCTCGGTCAACAAAGTCGTTACACTAAGTTTCGCTGTTTTATATGTCTTTGAGACAGTAGAGCTAAATAAGAGCATCGGGTAAGAAGAAACTGGCCCTTGAGAAAAAATATGAAGCCTGGAAAGCAAAATATAGTCCAGAATTCACTAGTAGCTCGTGACAAAATTATCCTTCCACCATTACATATAAAACTGGGCATCATGAAACAGTATGTTAAATCATTAGATAAAGATGGGAACTGCTTTTTTTACATTTGCCAAAAATTTCCTCAACTCACTATGGAAAAGATTAAAGCCGGTATTTTTGATGGCCCCCAAATTAGACAACTTACGAAAGATACTCAATTTAGAAATTCTATGACTGAGTTAGAACTAAAGGCTTGGACAGCTTTCGTCTCTGTGATGCAGAATTTTCTCGGAAATAAAAAATCAGAAAATTATATTGAACTTGTAGAAGACCTTCTGTTACAATTAAAAAATTTGGGGTGCAATTTGAGCATAAAACTCCACTTCCTCCATAGTCTCCTAGACAGATTTCCGAAAAATTTAGGAGATATGAGCGAAGAGCAGGGAGAGCGTATGCATCAGGACTTACGCATCCTGGAAGAGCGCCATCAGGATTTCTGGGATACGAATATGATGTCTGACTATTGTTGGTCTCTGACACGTCATTTTCCTAAGTCTAAACAGCAGAGAAGAGCTTTAAAACGAAGTTTTTTAGAACTCAATGATTAACTTGATTTTTAATAAATTTTTTCTTAGCAAAATATATATGTTTTTTTCTGTTTTATACCTACATAGCTGAAACTCAGAAACTAGAGCTGATAAAAAAATTCTACTCATATATATTCAAAATTAGCAAATCATATGTAGTCAAAAACAGCTAAAATTTCTTCGGCAACAGATGTACTGTAAACTAGTGTAATCGATGTCATATTATGAGAAAATTGTGGGTGATGAAAAAAATAATAATGTCAAATAATGTTTCAGCACCCATTCATAAAATTAAGGCAAATTGGTTTAAAAAGTTTTTACAAAAATTTTTTTTTGTTGGTTTGGGTAATAATTATACTAAGAGTTCCGTTAAATAACAATGGGTAGATATAAACTTTGAAGAAATTGCACAAATAATCAAGAAATACATGTGGTACACTGGAGTCGTGTACGCATGGAGAGGTATAAAAAATAGATTTTTAAGATAGGAAAAATATTCTTCTGATTTTCAAGACAATTCTACAAATATTTCAAGAGCCAATACGTTTCTGTAAGAAGTTGATTTATAATCATGAGCATAAAATATCTTGGAATAAGTGCAGTTTTTTTCATACAGAAAATTCTTATAATTTCGATGATATATCAATTCATAATAAAAAGGAGTGGAAAAAACACTGCTACACAACCTTTTTTTTTCTGCTTCGTCAAAAACAATGCATTTTTGAAAGCATGTTGAAAATAACATCACATTTGCCCACCCTGTTTCCAATACAAAAATTACTGTATTTACAGAAGAGATGGGTAATTATAGGTTGCGCTGAGAAGGTGAGAAAAACGTTGTTTGGAACCGCTTATTACTGGTACATTCGAAGATGTTGGGCGCCCTCAAGGTGAGTACGCTTGGTTTGCGTACAGTCAAGGCACAACAACGTATAAAAATTTCAGTAATATATTGATTTTGTGATTGTTCCTGCGATGTTTCTCAATAAATTACGTGGTATATAAGCATTTCTCTGATAGAAGAATATTCAAAATATTTATTTTAATATATTCTATTATATTTTTCGCAAATACCTCATATACAACTGGTTCTTGAAAAACACGTTACTGCGTTTTTGAATGCTATACTTGTTTAGGCCTGTTTACTTAGAACGTCCAACATTCAAGGCTCCAAATTACTCCGCGTTCTGCACTGATAGTTAGTAGTTTGATATTCAACTTCATAGTGAGTGCAAAATATCATTAAAGATTGAAAACAGTTTTTTTTGTAGGCCTCAAAATGACTTATGCTGCCGTGGCAGAATATATGAAAATGTCTGTATCTTTTGTACTTTTGTGGGTGAAGAGGTATGTACGAGAATATATATATATATATATATATATATGTTTCTGCGGCTTTCACGGATTCCTCCGTGTGAGATGCAATAGCAGTGGATATATCCACATTATGCTCTCTCTAACACGGAAAGGATATGGTTGGAACGAAGTTTGCATTTACTGTTCGCATTTTACTTATATATATATATATATATATATATATATATATATATATATATATATATATATATATATATATATATATCTTGTTCCGATCCTCATCCGTCAGTGATTTCTGTTTTCCCAAAGATCTCCTTTTCAATTCTCTCTCATGGCCTTTCTTATATATCCCTTCCATCCAGCCCTTTATAGGTCTCCTTTCTTCTATTTTTTCTTGAGGTGCCCAGCGTATAACTTATTTTGTTAACCAATCTTCGCCCATACGTTGATTTCTCCCTGATCTTGTCATTTCTGATCTTTTCCATTTTTGATCTTCCTACCGTTCGCCTCTAAAAATCCATCTCGATTCTTTTCTTGAATGTTCATGTTCTTTATCGCTTCATCTGTGATGCCGTTCTGTGTTATATTAATTCCAAAATATTTATATTTTTGGCAATGTACTATGCTTTTCTGTCGGCCCTTTATTGCTAGGTTTTGTTGTGTTCCCCCAATGCATATGTATTCTCCTTCATTTAAATTTATCCCCACTTGATATACGGTTCGATTAGCTTTTTCGTCATATACTCGAAGTCCTATGATGCTACTAGTATCTTCTGATCATCGGCGAAACATAAAGTATACAAAGTGGAGTTGTTCAACGGCATCCCCATGTTCCTGCATTTCCTCTTCCATACTTTCAAAGCCTGTTCTAAATAAATGTTAAAAAGTGTCGGTGATAAGTCACATTCTTATTGGAGACTTTTACCAACCTTGAATTCCCTTAACAATTTATTCCCAGTTTTTCTTCTGTGGTGTTTCGATCATACATGCCTTTTAATGTTTTGATTAAGTTCACGTTGATGTTGGTGTGATATAAGGTATCCCAGTAGTCAACCTTGATGGACGCTGTCAGAGGCATTTTTAAGAAATACATACAACTGAATTTCTTGGTTCCAAGATGCTAATACATGTCAGAAATAGAGACAGTAAGGTTGAGATATTTAATTAGTTCGGCTGGTATGTTCCTGGGTCTAGCAGAGTTTCCATTTTTAAAGGTTCGACAAATTTTCTCAACTTCTGTAAAGGTTACTCTAATTGGGGATGCTGTTATTAGTATGCTGCTATAATCCTTGTTTTTATTTTCAAAGTATGGGTAATCTTCTGTAAGGGGTTTGGTAAAGTAGTGGTCTCAGTTAGCGTACTTTTACTACCGCCAAAATGGACATTTATTCTGGAGCACGTCATTTCCTGGCTTTCATTTTTTGGGAAGATGGATGAAAGGCAGTTGTTGTGAGGTCTTCTTTTCTGTTCTATATATGTCTCAATTTCTAGCTCCCGTCAAAATTGTTTCTATTAATTTTTAGAGTCGATTTTGCCTAGTGCTCCATTTGCTGTCATGTAGAGACATTTTTTAAGGTACTAGTAATGTTCTGGATTTTCGATTACATGCAATATTAGTTCCTCGTTCAGTTTTTGTTGTTATAAATGTCTAGCGCTTGGGTATTGTAAATGAGAAAAAACAGCAGCAACTGAATTCCATTTTTTTAGACCGAAACTAGTATCACAAAAATGTTAAACTTTTTACTTTAACTTTTTAAGTAGCTATATTTTATCAAAACATTTTTATTATTTAAAAAACAAACCTTTTATACATTTTACTTCCTTTTATCAAATTTTTATTTTCAAAAAATTCCTCGAAAACGTATATTCCGAATTTTAATACTTCCCGAACCCCACCAAATATACAAACAATATAATAATGGCGATCTCACCCCCTGAATTTTTAAGGCAGCTGTCTACACGACCATCTATCATAGAGAAACAACCCTCGAAAATATGCTTTTTATAGGGTGAAAGATTATATTTTTAAGGGTGGTGCTTATGGGGCATGTTTTCTGTTATTATTATTATTTGTCAGGAAGTGGTTTTTCTCGTTTTTGAAATAAGATATCTCGTTGAATAATTCGTCGAGTACTGCATAAAAAACTTCTACGTTTCACAGCATTTTAAAAATCAGTTTTAGCGAAATAAAAAATAAATCCAACTAACTATACACGACAGCCTGCAGTGGGTACGTATGTTATTATACTAATGATTTAATATAACAATTAACACATATACATTAAATCATAGTGCGAATTTATTATGGGAGCATGAATAATGTATAAAATTAATAAATCATTAATAATTTATTAATAACAACGTTTATAATATATGAAATTATGGGTTAGTTAATTGCACGCGGATGTTTTGTTCCGAAGGCAGACAGCGCGGATTTGGATTAGATAGATAGATAAATTAACATTTATTTATTCCAATAAGTCAATATCATTTACAAAAAATCCTTAAAGGCATGAAACAATGTCAGAAAAGAAAGTTATTACGATAATTAATATTTCAATAGAATTTAAAGTTCATTCACAGCTCTTCTTCTTCTTCTTGAGCCTTGTCAGGTACTCCTGACTTTGGCAATTACAATAGCGAGTTGATCACAGTTCTCTGTTACTCTAGATAGTTATTCATCACTGTATATTCCTTTCCTCTCTCGCATGTTCCTCAAACAAGAGATCTGCTTATCAGTTGAAGATTTCTGTACCGATCCCCACTGAGAACATGGCCAATATATGCTAGTTTTCTGCATTTTACAGTTGTCAGCTATATTAGTCTGCATAGCTACCGAGGGTATTCGAAGCATTCACCTATGCAATCACATCTAAAGTCCCTCCAAACTATTGATCGTGGCAGCCTTCGATGTCCACACCTCCACTCCATATTTTAAAAACTTTGTCCGAATATAAATTAAACAGCAATAGAGAGAGAATACATCCCTGTCTAACCACTGCCCTCTGATGCCAATATAAATTCTCCATAATCCGCACATCCTTCACAGCTCTAGACAAAGCTAATAACAAAAATTTTGTTACATAGCAATGCTATGCTGTTCTTATCACAGTCGTAAAACTCATACAATGTATAGAGGACTTTCTTACATAAAAAGATCTTTCGACACGGTTTAATCTTTCTTGGTAAGTATAGGCGCATATTCAGGTATAGAATTAAAAATTTTTATGATAGAATACTCGACATTTTCCTGCAAATAACTCAAGATATATTTATCAGGAAGAAGGTTTATTTTATTTCTAGTGATATAGTCATGTTTAATAGACGCACCTTCAAAAAGATCTTTGCTATCAATAATAACACTAGTTTACAGTATATCTATTGCCGAAGAAATTTTAGCTGTTGATGACTACATATGATATGCTAATTTCAAATATATGAGTAGAATTTTTTATCAGCTCTAGTTTCTGAGTTTCAGCTATGTAGGTATAAAACAGAAAAAAACATGTATATTTACTAAGAAAAAATTTATAAAAAATCAAGTTAATCATTGAGTTCTAAAAAACTTCGTTTTAAAGCTCTTCTCTGATGTGTAGACTTAGGAAAATGATGTGTCAGAGATCAACAATAGTCAGACATTATATTTGTATCCCTAAAACCCTGATAGCGCTCTTCCATGACACGTTAGTCCTGATGCATAAGCTCTCCCTGCTCTTCGCTCATATCCCCTAAATTTTCCAGAAACCTGTTTAGGTGACTATAGAGGAAGTGGAGTTTTATGCTCATATTGCACCCCAAATTTTTTAATTGTAACAGAAGGTATTCCACAAGTTCAATATAATTTTCTGATTTTTTATTTTCGAGAAAATTCTGCATCACAGAGACGAAAGCTTTCCAAGCCTTTAGTTCTAACTCAGTCATAGAATTTGTAAATTGAGAATCTTGCGTAAGTTGTCTAATATGGGAGCCATCAAAAATACTGGCTTTAATCTTTTCCATAATGAGCCGAGGAAATTTTTGGCAAATGTAAAAAAGCAGTTCCCGCCTTTATCTAATGATTTAACAAACTGTTTCATGATGCCCAGTTTTATATGTAATAATGGAAGGATAATTTTGTCACGAGCTACTAGTGAATTCTGGACTATATTTTGCTTTCCAGGCTTCATATTTTTTCTCAAGAACCAGTTTCTTCTTACCCAATGCTCTTGTTTAGCTCTATTGTCTCAAAGACATATAAAACAGGGAAACTTAGTGTAACCATTTTGTTGACCGAGAAGAATGTTCACCATTTTTAAATCAACACAAATTTGCCCCATATGGTCATTGTACTGTATTTTATTTAAGACTAGCGAGATGTTACAATATTCTTCCTTTAACTTTATACTGTGGGCAATAGGTACCCCAGCGTATTTATTTCCATTATGTAATAGAATAAATTTTAGGCTACGTTTTGAGTTGTCAATGAATAAACGCTAGTCGTTTGGTTCGTATTGTTTCAAGCCCATTTTTATTAACAAGTTTTTAATGTCTGAACAAAAGGTAATACCGTTTTCTTCGGAAAAATAACGCCGTAATTCTTTATCCCTTTCATGATAAAAAGTTATTTTAGTATTTGAGGAAATTAAATTTTTTTCTTTCAGTCTTGATGCCAACAATTCTGAAACTTGTTTAGAAAGATTTAAGTCTCTTACAAGATCATCTAACTCATTTTGGGAAAAGCATTTTGGTTCATTTGATATACCTTCAAAATCAGCATCATTTTGTGATGAGCTTGGTCCTTCCTTGTCTTGTTCTAAGGGTTCAGATATATTTTTAGGCACTGAAAAGTCAGGTGAATGGTGCACTGGACGCTGAACACAACTAGTACTTGAGTACTGCCATTTAGCTCGATTTTTAATGTTTAGACCGTTTACGTTCACGCTACAAAAGTAACAGTTTTCGAGATGATTTTGTGGTTCTCGCTAAATAGTCAGTAATCGAAATTTAAAGGCACTTTCCTATAATCTTAAATATTCCACACACGATTTACAAACACAATTAGGAGCCCAAGACTTTCATTTTATATATATGGGTATTTTTCACCAACTCTGATATAACTTTTCTACAATTGTTAAACGCATATTCTCCGCATATATAGCAAAAATGATTTTGATTGTTTAAACAACGTCTCCTTGAACCATTCATGACGCAAAAACTTCAGATGCTAATCTTAACACAGTAAAATACGCACGTTATCGATAAATAAATACGCATAAATGATAAAATTTTAAAAAAAAAGTAACTCGACCTGCACAAAAATTTTTGAGGTTAGATTTGACAAAAACAGGTCATAAGTAAATATTATTAACCATAAAATTCACAGCAACAACCAAAAAGTTAAATTTTGTCAACTAGTGTAATCATTACCGAATCCAAAAATGTACATATCCATAACCGTCGAAATATTGTTACATTTCAACAGCTATCTTGTTGTTTTATTGCAAAAATACACCGTAAACATCTTGCAGAACCAAAACTCTGCTTACAGCATATGAATTACCTCAAAAAATTTGACCATAATAGTCAGGTCTGACAGCGCTGCATTGATTCCATCTCTCTCTGAAACAATACTGAGATATTTTAGTAGTAACTCTTCAGATGTACACTCCCCCAGTCCAACTTTTTATTGGGGTTTAATTCCAAAACAGCAGCACTCCCTACTGATGTTATTGTTTTATCCTTTAATGATAATGTAAACTGCATATTTAATCTGTTGCCAAACACAATGCATTGTGTCTTGAAAATATTCACACAGACACAGAAAGTATCCCTCGAAAATGTCCATCATAGATTGAACTTTCCCGGTAGTAACTCCACCGTATCTTCACTACATGCAAGTGATGTATCATCACCATATAGTATAGTCTGCTCTCCACAGATTTCGAGCATAAATAATATATAATATAGCCCTACCATGGAAGATCAGACTCCAACACACGATTTTATTAATTCCAGAGCATTATCCTTATACTAAACATCTCAAGTTTCAAAAACAATTTCTTATGCTCTACAGTATCAAAGGCTTTAGACAGGTCCAGATACAAGGTCAATGTTTGTGTTTTGTTATTTAGTGATTTTAGAATTTTGTGTAAGTGCTTCGTATAAAGCTCTTAATGTAGATTTCCCTTTCTCAAAGCCATTTTGTTTATTTTTTATTACAGAGAACCTATCTAAAAGTGTTGCAATTCTCAGATATTAAACTGATTCAAAAATCTTGCTTATATTAAGCAATACTAAGATTATTCTGTAATTATCTTCTCAAAATTTCCACATTTTCTTAGAAATTGGACATTTTTTTAACTTATTTGGAAAAATTCCTGTCGCAAAACAAATTTTCAAAAAAAAAGGGGATAACGGATCAGAAATAAAATTACTTATATGTTTTAAAATATAAATAGCAATCTGATTATCTCCAACTGACTTCTTTTTTAAACCATTTAGTACCTACAATATCTCATCAGAATCGATAGCTGACAAATAAAGAGAATTTATTACTCTCCCTTCAATTTGTGAACAAGTATGACACTTTGAGAGTCAACTATAGAACATGAATTTATAAAATAATTATTCAATATTGCAAAAGAAAGCCCATTTTTTCCAATTATCCGCAGTAACTTTATTCAAAAAAATCTTTCAAAAGTTTAATTAAATCACTAATTTTGTAATTTGTGTTATTTCTAGCTACTTTACGTTTTACTTGAGTTCATATCGCAATATTGCTTAATTGTTCGGAGATATTTCCTTCTCCAACGGACAGTTTCCAGACGATCTATAAGAACAGCTTTCCGATCTGGTTTTCCCAGCAAAAATTAAGTTCTCTATCCAATTTCCAGAACTCAGTTCTATTAATTTCATGTAAATCCCGATCTTCATTGATTTTAGTTAGAATTTTGTCGACGGTTGAGATCTGTTTCTCATAATAAAATATATGTACAACTCGTCTTATTGCAGTTTTCATCTCTTCTCCCAATCAGGTTTCTCGTCTTCCTATAACCGAATGTGGCTTGGGAGCACAATTCCAGTCACCTTTTTTTCCTTTACCATTCGGTAAAGAGTAGATGTTCCAACTCCTGTTATTTTGGAACATATCTCAACAGAAATTTTAACATTATTATCTAGATATTGAGGTCTTAAGGCATCAGAAACATTCATCGTAATAAGTTTTGAGGAAAAAATGCCCTGGTTTAACGATTTTGGAACAAATACAGAGGTGGAAGCCATATCTTGTAGGTATCTCACTAATCTCAAATAATATATAAAAACAAGCGCAAATAAGATAGATCATTAAGGACACACTGTAAGGTGTACTATGCTCACTAACAGAAATTAAACTGAACTATGAGGAATTTTATTATTGCAGTAAATTTATAAAAGCTCCTATTATTTAAATATAATTAGATTTATGGCAGTCCTCAGTTACTTGCGCCACTGGTGCAGGTACGTCGGAGATTTCGGTGACAGTTTTATTACTCTTTCTAGTTCTTGAATAGAGTATATGTGTAAATTTTAAGGATGAAATAAATAAATAGAAAATAGAATAAAACATTGCAAAAAAAAACACTGAAAATCGATACATTTTTTAATACAGAATATAAACCTTTTTAAATTTTAAAAAACTGTAATAAAATGCTAGTCCTTTTTTTTATATATATTTACGGACATTTAAGAAAAATATATATAGCGATTTTTGAACCCCTAATTTTTCGGTTTCCCCAGTGTGGAGCGTCCCAACTTAGACCTCGATTTTACGCTTGTACACAGATTTGGTTGCTGTATGCATATGAAAAGTATTCAAACTGATACTATGTTATTGTTAATGTTATATCTTCATAAAAGCTTATGCTGACATATTAACAATAATTTTATTGATAGATTAACAATATATGTTTATATTATTAAATACTTTTCGTAAAAAATTAGTTGTTTTACTTTTTATACCATAAAATGACCCGTAATGAGTTCATGTCAAGAAAATCTAGCTTTTCTGAATTATTGAAAAGGTTTATATTCTGCATTAACGAAGTCATCGATCTTTAGTGTCTTTATGTAAAAGTTTTCAATTGACTGTTCCATATGACGTTATAAACAAAAGAAACATTAGTATTGTCATTAATTTTATACGTGTTGTTCACTTTGTTCGAAAGCTGGGCAACAAAAACGTATTTCTTAAGATTATTTATTGTAAAACTGGCTTTTCTCATGAAAATGAGATGTTGAAGATTTCTTGTATATTAATTATAAAGGGTGTTTTTTATAGAGGTATAGAACTTTTAAATGGAATAAAACAAAAATGAATTTTTTAAAATGACATGAAATTTACTTTATTCGAAAGATAATCTTCTGGCATTATAATTTAAATATGACTTCTGGCATATGACCGCCACGGCTGGCTCGGACGTAGTCTAATCTGGAGGTCCAATTTTCGATGACTTTTTCCAACATTTGTGGCTGTATATCGGCAATAACGCGGCGAATGTTGTCCTCCAAGTGATCAATCGGGCTTATCGGCGTAGACTAGCGACTTCACATATCTCCACAGAAAATAGTCTAGCGGCGTTAAGTCGCACGATCTTGGAGGCCAATTCACGGGTCCGAAACGTGAAACTATGCGGTTACCAAACGTTTCCTTCAATAAATCAATTGTGGCACGAGCTGTGTGACATGTTGTGCCGTCTTGTTGAAACCACAGCTCCTGCACATCATGGTTGTTCAATTGATGAACGAAAAAGTCAGTAGTCATAGCTCTATAGCGGTCACCATTGACTGTAACGTTCTGACCACCATTGTTTTTAAAGAAGTACGGACCAATTATTCCACCAGCCCATAAAGCACACCAAACAGTCAGTTTTTCTGGATGTAACGGTGTCTCAACATATACTTGAGGATTATCATCACTCCAAATACGGCAGTTTTGTTTATTGACGTATCCATTCAAACAAAAGTGAGCTTCATCGCTAAACAAAATTCGCTTATGAAAATCGGGATCAACGGCAATCTTGTTTTGGGCCGAATCTACGCCTTGCTAGGTGATCGTGTGGCTTCAATTCTGGCACGAGTTGGATTTTGTAAGCACACAAACCAAGATCTTTCCGAAAAATCTTCCATAAAGTGAATGGACACATATCCAATTCCTGTGCACGATGGCGGATAGACTGATTCAGGTCTTCCTCTACGCTACGCTCTACAGCAGCAATGACTTCTTCTGTACGCATTGTACGACATCTCTGTGGATGCGTATTATCATTTAGAGTAAACGTGATGCGAAAACGTTCCATACTTAATCGAATTAATTGCTCTGATGGACGATTATGTTGACAGTAAAATGGACGTAGTGCGCGATACGTATTTCGAACAGAACCATGATTTTCAAAATAAATTTGCACAATTTGGAAGCGTTGTTCAGGCGTCAGTCTATTCATGTTGAAATGCCAAACCAAACTAAACATAAATCACTTGACAGCTGACAAAATGGCCGCCAGTAAAAAAAGTGTTGCCAACTTAAAGTTTTATACCTCTATAAAAAATACCCTTTATATCGAGATATCCAGGCGCACGTACACGAGGTGTTTTTTAACTAAATATACAGTAATTTTTCAAATTAAAAAAAAGCATAGTCGGAATAGAAAACCCAATCGACTTCGCTTATCTAGTTTATCTAATATAAATGTATGTATATTGTATTCACTGTTGATATATAGTAAGACTATTTTCGTTGGTCCAACCAAATATTATTTATCACTTTCTTAACACGTAGTATATCTACCCAATATCCATAATTGCTATATCATTTCTCCACAACGTTTTGACAACTAAATTAATCTAATACCCCGAGCTTCGAAATAACAATTTTTAGCCTCCCAAGCCCCTTATTTAAGGCTTATTTACTTTTTGATATATGACTTCCTATCTTTTCTCGCTATATAATAATAATATAGACAGGTGGAAGGCCCATTTTAAATTTTAGAAGACCACACATATTTAGACAATTTTCGTTTATTTTAGGTTAAATAGCTTAAGGCTGTTAGAACAGCCTTTGAGGATTTCGTTGATACCATTAATCAAGAAAATGTAACTTTTTTTTTATTAAATTAATTAGAATACTTGCTCTCGCATATATATATATATATATATATATATATATATATATATATATATATATATATATAGATAAGTTTTTGTCCGTGTAATTTAAAATAAAATAGAATCAAATATTGGCGAAGCGGACGTGAAAATTTGTCAATCTACATGATTCTCGTGTTAAAAAGTGCGGAGCACTCCAAAATATGGAAAAACTCCGGGTCCGACAGATGGTGACAGCGCTGTTTCGTCCTAATATGGGACTCGTCAGGCCACCGCATTCGGTACAAACCATCATCTCGCCTTTGCATCCTATAAAGCTGAGTTTAAAATCAAAAAACAGCAAACAAGACGACAAAGGCGACATCTCGATGGTCCACTTGATAACAGAAGAACCATACAGATTAACAAAGTTTGTAAATAACCGCCATATGGTCGCGCCACCATACATTCTTTCTTAGCGGTAGTTTTAGGTTTTGTTTTTGTTAAATGAGCTCTAAGTGTATTTCCTGATTTAAAGGCTGTTTTTATATTATAACTGCTGGCAATTCGTCTTATTTTCTCCGACGTTCCCTTAATGTACGGAATTGTGACGATGTATGTACAACTCCTTTTATTGCAGTTTACATCTCTTCTTCCAACGAGGTTTTTCGTCTGCCTGTGATCGAATGTGGCCTGGGAGGACCAACAATTTCGGACGTTTTTTTCTCCTTCAGTATTCGGTATATAGTAGATTTTTCAACTCCTGTCATGTTGGAACACATCTCAACAGAACTTTTAACAATATTATCTAGATATTGATATTTTAAGGCATCATAAACATTCATAGTAATAAGTTTTTCGCTGAGGAAAAAATGCCCTGGGTTAACGATTTTAGAATAATTATAGATGCAGAAGCCATATCTTTTGGGTATCTCACTAATCTCATATAATATATAAAAACAACCACAACCAAGATAAATCACTAAGGTGTACTTTGCTCACTGACAGAAATCAGAAACTCTATTGTTGCAGTAAATTTATAAAACTTTATAATGTTTAAATATAATTAAATATAATTAGATTCACGGTAGTTCGCAGTTACCTGCGGCACTGGAGTAGGTAAGTTGGAGGTTTCGGTAACAGTTTTATTACTTACTCTCTCTAGTTCTTGAATTGAATATAGGAATGTGTATGCTTGCGATCGCCCCTCCCCTTCCCAAGAGCTTTGAGTTCAGGAAAATAGAACCGATTCTGCCTTTTATATTAGGAATGTGTATGCTGCTAGCAGTCTCCTCCCGTTGACAATTGTTTTTCTTGCGATAGCAACTCCCCCCAAGAGCTTTGAGTTAAGAAAAATAGACACGATTCTGCCTCTTATACTAGGAATGTGTATGTTTCCCGCATCCTCCCCCCCTGTCAACAACTTGTTTTTTTTTTGTGATCGCCCCCCTTCTCCAAGAACTTCAAATTCAGAAAAATAGACCTGACCCTGCCTTTTACACTAGAAATGGGAATGTTGCTAATGTCTCCCTCCCCCCAGGCGACAACTTGCTTTCGCTTGCCATACTATATTTTTGTGATATTAACGCCCTCCCCCCCCCCCCCCCCGCCCCCCAAAGAGAGAGGCTGGATCCGCCCCTGCATCTTTATTATCATCAGTTGTTGACAACCACCCTCTCTTAAGACACTTTGCAATATAAATATATATATAGAATATATATATATATATATATATATATATATATATATATATATATATATATATATTCTGTTAGGGTATGTAAAATTTTGTGGTTATGTTCGGCCTACGCATAGCAAAGTAGATAAGAAACAGCCAAAGTTATTAGTAGTATTACTCTTTGTAATATTAAAGTGGACTTAATATCTTATCACATCCTTTTCTACGTCAATACGTTGTTATTTCTGGTTGGTAGGCCTGACATAGACAAAAAGAAGGCACAACTTATTTTGAGATTTTTTGTAGCTATAAGGTATGTTCTTTTGAGTAATTATCACTTTCAGTTCTGTCACTTGAAGTAATCATGATCACTTCGACCTAATGACAAGTAAAGGCATATTCAAAAGAACATGAAGTTATCAGTTTCACTTGTTCACTTTGATCAGTGATAATTTACTCAAAAGAATACAGCTACATATTGAGTGTATTAAAAATACAAATGATCTCGCTTGTTGGAGAAAGCGCTTCAGCCAAAATAAAGGCAAAATATTGCCTCTTGCTTCATTTATGTGAAACAAGCTTTTTATTTTATTTCAAGATATTTCCAAAGCAATTTGAATGAAATTTGTATGGTGAAAAGTTTTTAAAATAAGTTTATATTCTTGCAAGGTAAAAATGGTACTTATCTCTAACAAATAAATAAAAAAAGCAACTGTATACTGTCAGCAATCTCGATAGTAAAGCAGATACAATTTTCAGCTGCTTTGATTGGTTTTGATCATAATCAAGATTTAATTTTTAAACATTCTTTTTATTAATTCTAAATCATCGATTTTTGCTGTAAATCGTTTTGCTTCGGTATATTCTCTCAATGAATTCACCTGTCTTTATTCGAAAACAACATTGTTAACCATCGAGTATATCATCATAAAACCCATTACAGTCGCCCAGATCAATGGTGACTGAGTCTGACCAATTAGGTGGTTTTATGTCATAAATAAAAGTGTTTCTGTGCAGTATTGGTCGAGGATTCTATATACAGCTCGTACATTATGTAATTTTGTTGTTATTTTTTAAATAATTTAATCAATTTTATGGGGAGTTACAAAATCCAATAATCCTTATTTGTTCCTTTTTTTGATGATTGAAAAAAGTATAAGTTTTTTTGTCTACTCACGTTCAACCTTTCACTTTATATTATTAAAATAATATATGTTGATTAATAGCAGAATAAAAGGCATCCTATAATGTTTAAAAAACAATACATATATCATCAAAACATGGCTGGTCGATTGTACCTACCTCACCGACAACGTGATAAAGACAAAATTATACCTTATAGCAATATGTTTTAAGAGTGTATAAGCCAGAACGAAACAGCGTTGCCAATAGTACTTCTTAATTCTGAATTTGTACAAAATTTTTTAATTTTGTGAAGATAATTTTTAGTTTTGTTAATTTTATTTTAAACAATAAAGTGATTTAATAAAATTTAAGGAATTTTTTGAGGAAAAGTATAACGAACTCACAATTTAAATTGAAGGCTCGAATGATAAAAAAAGAGTCAATTATCATACAAAAACCACTTAAATAAATTTATGTATATTCATCCGAATTTTCATATAGTCAAAAAAATTTCAAATCGAAATTCGTTGTCTTTAAAGGAAACTTGGCAATGTGGCGCGTGCTTATTGCCGTGGTCATTAACAAAAAAGAAGTACGATGGTCGAGTATTTGTTTTAGGAGGGAGTTCCTCGATGAAACGTATTATTATCCGTCGTTTTTTTGCTGGTTATGTCGAGACACCAGTCGTTTGCTTTAGCGCCTGTAGTTTTGGGAATTTTTTAGGGATTAAGCGCGATCGAACGAGTAGAAGTAAACTTTGGAAAAGTGAAAGATTATGAGTTTTTTTCAGTTGGGATTTAGGAGTTATTAGAAGGTCAGGGAAAAAACTATTATTCTGTTTAAAACGTCATCTGTATTTTGGCGGATAAGGAAAGATATCTATTGTAGTCGTTATAACTGATAAGTTCGCAATTTTTTTGAGCTAAAGCGTTATTGGTTGAACTGAACATTCTTCGAAATTAAAAGAGGTAGGCGGGAAAACTAAGATGTCACTTTGGCATTTTTCTTTACAAAGCGTTTATTTCTGTTGTATTGAAAGTATGTTCAATAGGAAATACTTAATATACTTAAGAAGAAAAAGATCTAGATTGATTCGACAAGTATTAAGAAGAAAAATACCAAATGGAAAAACGGAAATTTCCAGGTGAAAAATAAAGCCATTAAACAGAGGGAAACTGCTGAGAATTGCAGAATTATTTTAGTGTGAACTATATATAAACCCAGGGGCGGATCCAGCCTCTCTTTGAGGGGAGGCGGTGATATCAGACAAGTACAGGGTGAGTCAACGATTGGATGAAGTAGGTTTGTGCCTTTTCGGTGAAATTAACAAAGAAACTATATTTATTGTTTGATACAGTTTATTTTTACGCAGATTTTAAAAATATTTAGGACTCTACAGGGTGAGCCAAAAAACTAGGACAGCATAAAGATGTATTTTTTTAAATAGAACACCCTATATACGAATCGTATTTTCGATTTAGCTTATAATTTTAAATCTTTTTTATTAAGGGTTTACTATAACAAAACTTTAGAGTTTCTGAGATAATTAAGTTCAAAGAAAAAAAGTCACATTTTCAAGCCTCAATTCAATCCTAAATAACGTTTTCAATTTTGTGACAAAGATATTCAAATTTGGAATTTAGCAAGGCCAAGGACAAGTTAACATAATTTTTACCTAATATTTACAATAAAAGCTACAGGGTGTTGAACACATCGGCTCAAATTTGAACAAGTTTAAATGAATAAATATCTTTTTTTTTTAAATGGTACACCCTGTATATTTTCATGTTATTTAATAGAGTAATAAAAACCCTAAAAGTTTTGTTCAATATATCCTATACCTATTTATAATAGTTTTTGAGATATTTCAGTTTTTCTTATTTTCCATACTTTTTTACAGAAATAGTCTTCATTATCATAGTAGCCATGTAAAATAATAAAAAGAAACTACAGAAACAAACAGAATGTGGTTAAATATGATGAAATACATTATTCGTTATATTACAACGGCAATAGTTTAATTAAACATAATGTGAAAAAATTAACACAACAATAACGACAAGGCAAATGCATATTTACTTTTATACTAAATTGAAACAAAAAAATTACCTATTAAATACTGAGATTAATTATTTCTTTTTAATAAGTGTTCGAATAAACGACCCTCTTGTGCAATGCACAAATTTAGTTTTTTTGCAGATTCTTATTAAAAAGAAATAATTAATCTCAGTATTTAATAGATAATTTTTTTGTTTCAATTTAGTATAAAAGTAAATATGTATTTGCCTTGTTGTTATTGTTGTGTTAATTTTTTCACATTATGTTTAATTAAACTATTGCCGTTGTAATATAACGAATAATATATTTCATCATATTTAACCACATTCTGTTTGTTTCTGTAGTTTCTTTTTATTATTTTACATGGCTACTATGATAATGAAGACTATTTCTGTAAAAAAGTATGGAAAATAAGAAAAACTGAAATATCTCAAAAACTATTATAAATAGGTATAGGATATATTGAACAAAACTTTTAGGGTTTTTATTACTCTATTAAATAACATGAAAATATACAGGGTGTACCATTTAAAAAAAAAAGATATTTATTCATTTAAACTTGTTCAATTGAGCCGATGTGTTCAACACCCTGTAGCTTTTATTGCAAATATTAGGTAAAAATTATGTTAACTTGTCCTTGGCCTTGCTAAATTCCAAATTTGAATATATTTGTCACAAAATTGAAAACGTTATTTAGGATTGAATTGATGCTTGAAAATGTGATTTTTTTTCTTTAAACTTAATTATCTCAGAAACTATAAAGTTTTGTTATAGTAAACCCTTAATAAAAAAGATTTAAAAATTACAAGCTAAATCGAAAATACGATTCGTATATAGGGTGTTCTATTTAAAAAAATACAACTTTATGCTGTCCTAGTTTTTTGGCTCACCCTGTAGAGTCCTAAATATTTTTAAAATCTGCGTAAAAATAAACTGTATCAAACAATAAATATAGTTTCTTTGTAAATTTCACCGAAAAGGCACAAACTTACTTCATCCAATCGTTGACTCACCCTGTACAGTATGGCAAGCGAAAGCAAGTTGTCGACGGAGGGGGGAGACACCAGCAACATTCCCATTTCTAGTGTAAAAGGCAGGGTCGAGTCTATTTTTCTGAATTTGACGCTCTTGGAGAGAGAGGGCGATTACAAGAAAAAACAAGTTGCCGACAGGGGGGGAGGATGCGAGCAGCATACACGTTCCTAGTATAAGAGGCAGAATCGGGTCTATTTTCCTGAACTCAAAGCTCTTGGAGGGGAGCTATCGCAAGAAAAACGAGTTGTCAACGTGGGGAGGGGGGAGTGCCAGCAGCATACACATTCCTAATATAAAAGGTGGAATCGGTTCGATCGCAAGCATACACATTCCTATACTCTATTTAAGAACTAGAGACACTGGAAATATATTTTGATGCAATCAGCGTTAAAGGAAATGAAAAAGAATCAATCCTATGGGGAAAAGAAACTGGCAATTGGATAATAACAGCTCTGGAAAAATATGGAGGAAGCTTATATTCAATAGAGGACGATTACAGCAATATAATAACTACACCGCAATATATTTGTATTTAGTATTCCTTCTATACCTATAAAGAAGGGAAAATGAGAAATAGAGCATTGAGAACCTAACCATAACCTAGATACATCTCAAATACGAATTATCATTGCAGTATTTTGATTTCATTTCCGCAATCTTGCTGCTTATAGTTGTATTCTGTCGAGCTAAATGCTCATATAGATGTCCTCGTTATTTATCCAGCCTTTGGTGGTCTGTGAGGTGTGTTAGGTCAAGAGCAGACGTGTGATACGTCGATTAAGTCATTGTCAGCCAAATTTGCTTTAAAACGATATTTAAAAATTATTTCATCGAAGTATTCATGCAGTGATTCTATTTTAAGATCACGATGCAATAATCTAATACTAGTGCCTCATATATACATAATTCTTAGAGTTTTATTTTGGAAAATTTTTAAGATTGATCCTGTTCATAGTACATCATGTTGGCCCTCAGTACGTCAGGATCGATCTTACGAGGACTTATCTTCAAGTTAATTTTGCTTCTGCGACAACAAGTTAAAGACGGCTCCCAATTATCTACTGGATGGTGTAATTTATATTTTCATTTCAGTTAAGCCATTCACTAAATAACCCTAGACTTATATCACAGATGGACGCCTTGGCAACTGTTTTTGTTATTTTTGGCGAGAGCGCAAGGTGAGAAATTTCCAAACATTAAATCCAACTCATTCAATAAATTTAGTTATAGTAAATAATAGTAAAAATGCAAGAAATGATAAGATGTAGTGTTGCGGTGTTGGATAGTTAATCTGAAATACGGGTACAAGTTTTTAATCCCTCCGTTTATATGCATTCAAATTTACAAAGCAAATATTACCATGAATCAGAAGATCAATTTATATTTATATTGATGAGTTTATATATATATATATATATATATATATATATATATATATATATATATATATTTATTTATGTACACCAATTACTCCGGAATCGATTGAAATGAAATTTTTTGCGTTATGTTAAAAAAGTTTCTGAAGTAGTCCCATATTATTTTGGTCAAAATTGGTTTAGTAAAATCCAAGATGGCGCACAAAAAATTTAATTTTGTCCAATTTTCTCCAGAACTGATATGGCTGAGTTTTCGGACTCGCACATACCGATTTTTTTTTATTCAAAATGACGGACTAAATATTTTATATCTCTTAATATTGTCCAAAATTCGTACTGGATGGTTTGTGAAGATGTAAAGTACGTATAAAAAATTGTTTTTGAAAAATTTAATATGGCGAACTAAAAATTTTCCAAAAATTAGGGGACGCTGAATTTTTGGGGTTGTTATCACTTTTTAGAAATGTAATTCAGGACGAAAAAACTACTAAAACTGAGTTTGCGAAAGCGAGAGTAGACAATACTTTATAGCAGTGGTCTCAAGTCATAGGTGAAATTAGCCAACCATGAAGAGGTGTCGTTTTTGCCGAAGGACCGTGCAATGTTGTCAAACTTCGAAGAAACATTCAAAAACTAAGATTTTATCATATCATAAATGTAGCACTGTGAGCATTATTTTAACAATAGGCCTAAATTATACTTTTGTTATGGAGGTTTTTTTTCTCAAAGATCAAATATATTTAGGTCACCTTTTAGTTTGTAGTTTTGTATTTGATTTTCTGTAAAAACATGTAGCGCCTTATTAGTGATATTGAAAAATTGGAAACGTTGTAATTTCAATAAAAGATCGCTAGGAAGTGGCAACCGTGCATTTTAGGTCGGTAACAAGGAGGAGTTTATCCTCTTTAGTCGATAAGAAGGGATATACAACAATGTCACGTTTTGAATGAAAATCCAACTTAAATTCTTTTATACTTGTTACAAAGGCATGTATATAACATTTTATTACTGATATCCAATCATTCGCGACATTGTAATGATAAATGAGTTGGAGAGCATTGGAGTAATAGTCTAGGATTATTTAAGCAATGGTTAAGCTTTTTGTCGCGCAATAATCTTAAGTACTTGACTTTATGCTTCCAGTTTATTTGTGAGGGTACCTACTATTAATTGTTTCACTGAGAAACCGAAAGGTGACTTTGAAAAGTACATAGATTTTGTTTTATTAGGATTTAATTTGATTTTCCAGTCATTCGTTCACCTTTTCATTAGATCTATTTATCTTTGTCGTCTTAAGATCATGAGCCTGGCACTGGAGGAGCTAGATGTTATAGCAGTATCATCTGCAAATATGTACAAGTTCGTAAATCTTATTGTAGGAATATCAGCTGTATAAATATTAAAAAATATATGAGATAGGGGGGGTCTTGAGGTATCCTAGCTCTCTTTAAAGATTGCAATAGTTGCAGATGTTCTATGGTTTAAAAATGAATTATTTTTATGATATAATTTGGTGTCAGTAATAGGGCATCATGTTATATATTGTCAAAGGCTTTGATAATATCAAAGAAGATTACTCCAGTGCGAGCGCGATAGTTATAGCATTTCAAGATACTAGATGTTAGTAACTTGTCTCACATTACGCTGTGATTTGATCTAAACAAGAACTACTCTAAATGGAGCACGTTGCTTTCTTAAAGGAAGTTACTAATTCTGTCAAGGATCAGTTGTTCGATAACCTTACCAAGAGTTGAGAGTAAGTTAATGAACCTAATGCAAAGGTCTTTCTTGCCCTTTAACTATTTATTAATATGTGGAAGGAATGTGTGATTTTAATAGAATTATTAGGTAAATTTTTAAGAGCAGTATTTCCATACCAGGAGCCTTTTTAGTATGTAAAGTATCTATGCACCTTTTCTTCGTCCTCAGACAGGTTCTCACTAAATTATTCGTAAAGGGTTTCGGTAAAAACTTCCGTTTTATCTTTAGTACTTGATCATCCTCTGCCACTGTCTTGAATAAATATAAATATTCTCAAATCAGGTGAATGCTGCAACACACTATAATTTGGGCTTCAAATCAAGACATCGAAGGAAATTTGTTGAAATCAATCCGGGTTAATAAGCCCTTTCGATTTTTAATCGCTGCTTTTGGGTTGTTTATTGGTTGTGAAATTACTTTTTTAAATATGATTTTATAATTTTATTGTTGAAATGAGGACATCGTTAAATTATAGGATTTGTTGGATTTTACTTAATACAGGTGGTTCCTGAGTGAACATAACTTTAATTAATTATCTTCTTTTCTTTTTAGATCGTGAAACTAAATATTTGGAAGTTTAATCATGGAGCTTACTATTGAAGAGAGAACCAAACTTGTTGAATTTTATGTTCAAAACCATTGGTCAAGTGAAATATGTTCCAGCGAAGATGATAATTGCAAAGTTCTATGGATGACCTGCCGGGTAGCAGGAGAATACGCTCTGTATTTACAGCACAGAGTATTCAGCATGTACAGACAAGCATAGCAAAAGATGCTGGAACATAATTCTAATGCACTGGGAGTGAGCCGAACAACTGTCCGGCATATTTTGAGGCATCTTCACCTAAATTTATCTCAGGAGTAATAATTTGATTTCATTTCATCAGTCTGGTTTTACAGAGGGTCATAGTACAGTTCCAGCACTTCTGAATATAACTGATAATATTGTAGAAGCACTTGATAAAAAATTAGCTGCCATTTTGGTGCTGCTTGATTATTCCAAGGCGTTTGATGTAATTGACCATGAATTAATTTGTGCTAAACTGTCATTCTATGGGTTTGATGATATTTCAACACTATTTTTTGGATCCTACTGGTCTGATAGATCGCAGATTGTAAGAATCAGGGATGTGGTTTCACAGCCTGAAGCTGTCGTGTCTGGGGTACCCCAGGGATCCATTTTTGATCCTTTGTTGTTTGTAATATATACGTCTGATATTTTTTCCGTAGTTTCAAATTCACATTTGCAAGTATATGCTGATGTTACTCAGATATTACATCTTTTTGACCCCTCTGATCCAGAAAGAGCTGCACTCATGTTAAATCATGATTTGGCAGCCATTCTACAGTATTCTAAGGAGCATAATTTAAAAATTAATCCCAACAAGACTGAGATTCTCTTATTTTGTTCCGAAAAACAGCGCAACATGCTCACAAATCGCCTCAAAGTATGTATTGGAGATGATGTTTTACTTTTTTCAAATTGTGCCAGAAACCTGCGATTACATTTTGATGTTAATTTAAGATTTCATGTCCAAAGCCTGTTACAAAGGAGTTATGTTAAAATGAAGGTTTTATATTCAAATATATATATATATATATATATATATATATATATATATATATATATATATATATATTGAACTTTAAAATAAGGAAAAAATTATGTGAAACTCTTATTATGCCAATCTATAACTACTGCTATAGAAAGTCCGGATGTTGAGGGTACAGGTTCAATATTTGTATCTTGTCTGGGTGTGGAAGCTTCAGTTAAAGGCACACAGTCATCAGGTGTTCCAAAATTGGCCATCGATTGTCCTAAAGGTTGGGGACTTGATGTCATTGGTGTAACGTTGACTGTGCAACCATCTTTAACTGCGTCTTGTTGCGCGGCAAGATAGTCGACCGCGGTAAATATATTTTTATTCAACGGCCATAGTATATATATATATATATATATATATATATATATATATATATATATTGAACTTTAAAATAAGGAAAAAATTATGTGAAAAAACTCTTATTATGCCAATCTATAACTACTGCTATATTGTTTACTATCCCTTTTTGGATGTAGTTACAAAGAAGAGAATACAATATATCCAAAATACATGCTGTAGGTTTATTTTAAACTTAAAAAAGTTTGATTCTGTATCAAATAATATCAGGCAAATTGGCTGGTTAAGATGTAAAAATATATACAGACTGTATTCTCTGATATTTTTTCGAAAATTATTAGATACTAAACAACCTATGTACTTGTATAAAAATTTGGAACTTAGGACTGATGTACATAATATTAATTTAAGAAATCAAAGTCTGTTTACGATACCAAGACATAGAAATTCTTTGTTTCAGAAAAGTTTTTCTTATAGTTTTGTTAAGCAATATAATACAATTTCACCACAGTTTAGGCACTATAATATCAAAAGACTTAAATCAGAATACAAAAGTTTTCTACTTGGAGCTTAATAATGACTGTTTGTATTGTTGTTGATTACTTCTTGTTGGCGCATTGGGAGGTGTGGTTGGTTAAGTGGAAGAATGGCCATTGGTTAAACTTCCCAGCCGCATCCCATGTGTGCATTGTATTACTTTGTAATATGTATGCATTGTTAATAAAGAAAATAACTTTACGGAGAAGAATATTATTTCCTCGACCGATTGATTATGACGTAAGTCAGCCAAACTGTAGGATTTGGGGAATTTAAAATCCAAGAATCGTTCACGAAAGATAGTTGCATCTCATTAAATGTATCGTTTGATGTGGAGTAACAGCTCTGAACCTTCTATTTCCTTAAAACTGAAAACAAAACCTCTTTTACTATAAATAGGGATCGATATAGGGTCATGTTTGCAAAATTTTATAATCTTGGTCAATATCCTTAGAGAAAAGTGACCAAATATGGGATAGTATCCCTAATATGGAATACCGGCAATTCTTTCAAACGGAAACTCACACACGCAACAAACAGTGTTTGTCTCTTTCTTTCTATCCCCATTCGCGCGTACAAGTTGTAACATGTCAGTCGAGCGAGCTTTTTTGTCAGTGTCGCAGTATTTTGTTTTGTCGCTTCCGCATAACTTTCAAAGGTATGTAAAAAATACGTATTTTTCGTACAAAAAGTGCACATAGTATTGTTTTTATAACTTCTAGAGATACTTTAGTTGTTCTGTTGTAGGTTTTAGCGGTATTTGATTGTATTATGTATAAAAATATGAATGTCAGTTTGAAGTCGTTGGAAAATCCAAATATGGACGGATCATAGGATCCAATTATGGATTATTCCATAATTGGTTCTCTTAAGTATCAGCTGACTTGATGATTTTGTTAATTATAAATTGAAAGTAAATTTTTCATGTTTCAACTGAATGGCTGGCGTCAACTCAAAAACGAAGCGAAAAGAATGGAATTCAGAGCATATGGCGGAAGCTATTAAATTGGTAAGAGAGAAAAAAATGGGTTTTTTGAGAGCTGCAAAACACTTTGATGTGCCGAGATCTACCTTGTTTCGATTATGCCAGAAAAACGAATTACTCCCAGAAGAAGCCGCAGCTACTATACTTGGGAGGAAAACTGTTTTAGGGACAACCCTTGAAGATCTTTTGGTAGACTACATTTTGACGATGGAGAGCAAATTTCATGGCTTGACGAGAAATGATGTTCGAAGAATGGCGTACATGTTGGCAAGACGTAATCAGTTGGAAAATCCATTAGGTGACACGGGAATGGCTGGAAAAAAATGGCTTAAGCTATTTCTTAAACACCATAAGGACAAGCTATCAGTGAGAAGACCAACTGGCACATCTTTTGCTAGAGCATTTGGATTCAGCAAGGAAACAGTAGACTCATTCTTTGATCTCCTTGAAGGTATCTATGCTCAAGGAAACTATGGGCCAAACCGCATATACAATGTGGACGAATCTGGGCTTACCGTAGTACAGAGCAAGATACCCCAAGTGGTTGGTCATAAAGGGAAACCGCAGATAGCTTCGCTTACCTCAGCTGAAAGGGTTTCATTAATGACAATTGTTGTTGCTATGAACGCCACTGGTCATTTTGTGCCTCCTTTTATTATATTCCCTGGCAACAATATGAGTGATCAGCTAATGAGAGGCAGTCCCCCAGGCGCTGTTGGCATTGCAGATGAACATATTTACTGACTGGTTCAAACATTTCATCAAACATACTAACCCTACTCCGGAATCAAAGGTATTACTGATCTTAGATGGTCATTTTTCTCACACTCGTAACATCGACGTGATAGAGATTGCTAGAGAAAATAACGTAGGCATTGTGTTCTTACCTCCTCATACAACCCACAAGCTCCAGTCACTAGACAAAACGTTTATGGGACCACTCAAAGCTTATTACAGTGAAGAAATACGAATGTGGATCAGAGACAATAATAGACCACTAAGCCCTTATGATGCTGTTGAGCTATTTGGCAGGGCTTATTTAAAAGTGCAAACCGGTGAGATTGCAGCAAATGGATTTCGTGTAACAGGACTATGGCCGTTGAATAAAAATATGTTTACCGCGGTCGACTATCTTGCTGCGCAACAAGACGCAGTGAAAGATGGTTACACGGTCAACGTTACACCAATGACATCAAGTCCCCAACCTTTAGGACAATCGATGGCCAATTTTGGAACACCTGATGACTGTGTGGCTTTAACTGAAGCTTCCACACCCAGACAAGATACAAATATTGAACCTGTACCCTCAATATCCGGACTTTCTCGCAGTAGTTTAGGATTAGTGTCTCCATATGACATCAGTCCAGTACCAAACAAAAAAAGGAAACCTTCTAATAGAGGAAGAAAAGCATCTGTTGCAGCAGTCATCACATCTTCACCTTACAAGAATGAGCTCATAGAAAAAAGCAAGAAGAAAGAAGAAAAAGAAAATAAATTGGCAAAGAACAAGAATCAAAAACAGAACGAGAAGAAATCAAAAGGAAAAAAGCCAAAAGAAAAGATTAAGCTTATGTCAGATTCAGATGATGAGGAGATGATGTTGTTTGATACCGACAGTGAGCCCGATGCCTTGATAAGAAATACAGACTCTGAAGATTCGGAGTGTATTTTCTGTGGCATGCTGTTTTCGAATGATACTCATGGGGAAACATGGGTCAAGTGCCTCACGTGTGGTCTCTGGGCACATAATGATTGCGCAGGACCAGAGTCTGACGTCTGGATTTGTGATTTTTGCAAATAATTTGTGTTCCTTTCTATGTTATACCAAAGTTTCCAAAGAGTCTCATGTAAGTTAAGGATACTTTTTGATCGTTTATATAGTATTCCATATTTGGGGTACCTATTCCACATTTAGATACCTTAATTTTTATTTAGATTTTTTTTTAAATCTTACTTAAAAGTAATCAATGTAACTAAAACATGCTACAAAATAAAGCGCAAATATATGATTGTTAATAATTACCACAAAAAGTTTTTTATTTAAAACGTTTGTGAAATTATGCGTAAAAAACAAAATGGTATTCCATATGTGGTCACTCTCCTCCAATATAAACATGCTTGCATTGCTAGAAATTTAAAAATATAACATGATAAATAACGGCAGCATCTAAGAATGTCTTTCCACATCGTTTCTTTAACACTAAAAAGCACAATTTTCTATTTATTAAACCCCTAATTATTTAAAAACATATTTCCATGTAAATTTCTAGAACATCTGCCTATCCCGATTATACATACATAATATATCATCACCCCATTCAAAGTGATTTCAGGCAAAATTTTCGTTTCGAAAAGGATTTTACCAGACGAATTAAGACGTCCTTTATAACCCGACGTTCCTAAGAGGATTAAATTCAGTGTGATACCTCGCCTGCTCCCATTTGATACCTCTCTGATAGGATTCGGCCTTTGAAATTTGGGAAGCGTTTGCTCGGAAGTATTTTTTAAAGTGAAAATGATCGTATACATGGTGTATAAGTAAGATTGTACTAATTTAAATATTCTTATATGATGTTGCGAGAAACGAAAAATTTCGAGGCGAGACGAGAAATAAAAATAGACCAGTTCTGGATCTTTTAATACCACCAAAAACAATAAAGTACTAAAGATTACCAGATATTTTTTGTCATGAATCTGTTCGATTGTTTGTAATTCTCTCTGCTTTACTTGGAACCCGGGATATTGATAAGTTTTTCAGCCGTTTCGATCTCCGAATCGACCTGAGAGTTGCCCCCCTCCACCTGTCGCAGTGCATTAGCATAAATACCCTCACCTTGAAGGGCTATTATCTTTATGCACAATGCATCAATAATATTATTATCTTAGAGGAGAGTGACCAAATATGGAATACCATTTTGTTTTTTACGCTTAATTTGCACAAACTTTTTAAATAAAAAACTTTTTGTAGTAATTATTAACAATTATATATTTGCGCTTTATTTTGTAACAAGTTTTAGTTACACTGATTACTTTTAAGTAAGAATTAAAGAAACTAAATAAAGATTAAGGTACCTAAATGTGGAATAGGTACCCCAAATATGAAATACTATAAAAACCATCAAAAATTATCCTTAACTTACATGAGACTCTTTAGAAACTTTGGCATAACATAGAAAGGAACACAAATTATTTGCAAAAATCACAAATCCAGGCGTCAGACTCTGATCCTGCGCAATCATTATGTGCCCAGAGACCACACATGTTTCCCTATGAGTATCATTCGAAAACAGCATGCCACAGAAAATACACTCCGAATCTTCAGAGTCTGAAGCTGTATTTCTTATCAAGGCATCGGGCTCACTGTCGGTATCAAACAACATCATCTCCTTATCATCTGAATCTGACATAGGCTTAATCTTTTCTTTTGGCTTTTTTCCTTTTGATTTCTTCTAGTTCTGTTTTTGATTCTTGTTCTTTGCCAATTTATTTTCTTTTTCTTCTTTCTTCTTGCTTTTTTCTATGAGCTCATTCTTGTAAGGTGAAGATGTGATGACTGCTGCAACAGATGCTTTTCTTCCTCTATTAGAAGGTTTCCTTTTTTGTTTGATACTGGACTGATGTCATATGGGGACACTAATCCTAAACTACTGCGAGAAAGTCCGGATGTTGAGGTTACAGGTTCAATATTTGTATCTTGTCTGGGTATGGAAGCTTCAGTTAAAGGCATACAGTCATCAGGTGTTCCAAAATTGGCTATCGATTGTCCTAAAGGTTGGGGACTTGATGTCATTGGTGTAACGTTGACTGTGCAACCATCTTTAACTGCGTCTTGTTGCGCAGCAAGATAGTCGACCGCGGTAAATATATTTTTATTCAACGGCCATAGTCCTGTTACACGAAATCCATTTGCTGCAATCTCACCTGTTTGCACTTTTAAATAAGCCCTGCCAAATAGCTCAACATCATAAGGGCTTAGTGGTCTATTATTGTCTCTGATCCACATTCGTATTTCTTCACTGTAATAAGTTTTGAGTGGTCCCATAAACGTTTTGTCTAGTGGCTGGAGCTAGTGGGTTGTATGAGGAGGTAAGGACACAATGTCTACATTATTTTCTCTAGCAATCTCTATCACGTCGATGTTACGAGTGTGAGAAAAATGACCATCTAAGATCAGTAATACCTTTGATTCCGGAGTAGGGATAGTATGTTTGATGAAATGTTTGAACCAGTCAGTGAATATGTTCATTTGTATCCATCCCGATGGATGTGCAATGCCAACAGCGCCTGGGGGACTGCCTCTTATTAGCTGATCACTCATATTCTTGCAAGGAAATATAATAAAGGGAGGCACAAAATGACCAGTGGCGTTCATAGCAACAACAATTGTCATTAATGAACCCCTTTCAGCTGAGGTAAGCGAAGCTATCTGCCGTTTCCCTTTATGACCAACCACTTGAGGTATCTTTGCTCTGTACTACGGTAAGCCCAGATTCGTCCACATTGTATATGCGGTTTGGCCCATAGTTTTCTTGAGCATAGATGCCTTCAAGGAGATCAAAGAATGAGTCCACTTTTTCCTTGCTGAATCCAAATGCTCTAGCAAAAGATGTGCCAGTTGGTCTTCTCACTGATAGCTTGTCCTTATGGCGTTTAAGAAATAGCTTAAGCCATTTTTTTCCAGCCATTCCCGTGTCACCAAATGGATTTTCCAACTGATTACGTCTTGCCAACATGTACGCCATTCTTCGAACATCATTTCTCATCAAGCCATGAAATTTGTTCTCCATCGTCAAAATGTAGTCTACCAAAAGATCTTCAAGGGTTGTCCCTAAAACGGTTTTCCTCCCAAGTATAGTAGCTGCGGCATCTTCTGGGAGTAATTCGTTTTTCTGGCATAATCGAAACAAGGTAGATCTCGGTACATCAAAGTGTTTTGCAGCTCTCAAATAACCCATTTTTTTCTCTCTTACCAATATAAATTCCATTATTTTCGCTTCGTTTTTAAGTTGACGCCAGCCATTCTGTTGAAACATGAAAAATTTACTTTCAATTTATAATTAACAAAATCATCAAGTCAGCTGATACTTAAGAGAACCAATTATGGAATAGTCCATAATTGGATACTATGATCCGTCCATATTTGAATTTTCCAACGACTTCAAACTCACATTCATATTTTATATATATATATATATATATATATATATATATATATATATATATATATATATATATATATATATATATATATATATATATAAACCCTTCAAAGCACCCTAGTACCAATTTTGAATGAAATCCCGAAATTTAAAATTTCAGTTCCACCTTTGAACAAAATCGGAAAATGTAAAATTTTTAGTCCGCTATCTTGAATTTGTCATATTAAATTCTGAAAGAAGTTTTAAATTCATAATTTACACCCTCAAGAACCCCCTATATCAGTTTGGGATAAAATCGAAATATGTAAAATTTTTAGGACACCATATTGAATCTGCCAGATTGAGTTTTTCAAAAAATATTTTAAATTCATATCTAACACTAACAAAAATACCCCAATATTGATTTTAGACAAAATCGGAAGATATAGAAACTTTAATCCGCCATCTTGGATCAATTATATTTAGATTCGTTATGCGCGACCCCGAAAACTCCCCCGGACAAATTTTGAAGCCATTCGGACAAAATGATTTTTTCGTCCGCTATATTGAATCCGCCATATTGAATTTTTTAAAAATAATTTTATATTAGTTGTGTACAACCCTGAAAACTCCATCGTACCAATTTTGGAGAAAATCGGACAAATTTGATTTTTTTGTCCGCAATATTGGATCCGCCATATTGAATTTAAAAAAAATACTTTTGATCCATTATGTGCGACCCCGAAAACTCCCCCACACCAATTTTGGAGAAAATCAGACAAAATTAAATTGTTTTGGCCGCCATATTGTCAGCGCCATCTTGGATATTACTGCACCAATTTCGTCCAAAAAAATATGGGACCACCTCAGCAACTTCCTGAACATAACGTAAAAAATTTCATTCAAATCGGTGCCGCCGTTCCGGAGTAATCGGTGTACATACATAAAAAAAAAATACATAGTCGACGAATTGAGAACCTCCTTCTTTTAGAAGTCGGTTAAAAGTGGAGCTGATCTGGTTGTATCTTCTATGTTTTTATCTTTTGTTACACCTCTCCTAGGTCTTAAAATATTCAACTATCTGTAATAAATTTTTTTCACGAAATCGCCCGAAATTCCGTAGTCAAACTGAAATAAAACTAATAACATATATTGACATCTTTTCCATTATTCAGTGAGAGCTTGACTTGGTTATTTATTCACCATTTAATCCCTTTTAACGAATAAAAAAACAACACTTTTATTAAACAAAATTATATATAGACCCTCATAAACTTTTCCTCTGCATCGCCACTGCTTTTAATTCACATAATTCACGAATTAATTTCAATTTCATTATCAATATTTATTATCGAACCGGTTTTAATTAACCAAACTCAATTTCAAAACGAAATTGTGTTAACAAGAGGGCAGCATACGCAAATTTATATGGTAATAGGCAATTTAAATAATGATATAGATAGCGTATTGTTTCACCACCATACTTGCTCAGTTATGGAGTCGAATGTGAAAAAAATTACATATTTTAGCAGTAGTTGCGTTTCTATCGAACTTATTTATTAATGTATGCAATAAGGCAAGACATTTTAAATATTATCTGTGCTAATTTGAAACTTCAATGTGTTATAAAAAATATTGGCATGCTGGCACAATATCTTGAATATATATTCTCGGTGTTACTTGAAAAGAACAGAAAAAAATTACTTGCTTAATTCATCAAAGAAGTATTAAACTAGAAATGATTTTTTTTGTACAAGCGTTGGCTTTATTTTTATTATTTACTATCTAGAAACTTGATCATTAAAAATTAAATGACCTCCGTTTTTGGCAGATTTAAATGTTTATGTTAAAAATGACGTTTGCGGACCAAAACTTAACTATAAATTTTTCCTATAAGAAAGTCTTTATTATTTAATTTGGGTTAGTTTTTTTTTGTAGACGAAGATCGACTTTAGTAGTCTTTATGTGTGTAATTTAATCGCTTCGACATGATTATTATTGATGAATGTCAAATGGCAAGAAATAGTGACAATTCTGAAGGGTTTGATTGTTTTATTTTCACCACGCCTCGCCGTCATGGCCAACTAATAACTAAACTTAAAAGCCGTATATCATTTTTACAATAGAAAAATGTTGAATTACCAATATTTTGAAAACTACAAATTTTTGAAATGGAAAACCTTATTCAAAGTCACCCTTATTTTTAATGTTTAATATGATAAAATTATAAAAATAGATGCTTTTTATTTGAATAAATTGACTTTTGACGATTTTTTAAATAAAATTTTTATTCTTCCTCTTTGACCATTCTGTACTAATAATTTTCAAAATATCATAAAAAGACTACTGAAGTCGATCTTCGCCTACAAGAAAACTAACCCAAATTAAATATTAAAGACTTCCTTATATGAAAAATTTAAAGTTAAGTTTTGGTCCGCAAACGTCATTTTTGACAAAAATTTAAATTTGTCTAAAACGGTGAGTACAGGGTGAATCAACGATTGGATGAAGTAGGTTTGTGCCTTTTCGCTGAAATTAACAAAGAAACTATATTTATTGTTTGATACAGTTTATTTTTACGCAGATTTTAAAAATATTTAGGACTCTACAGGGTGAGCCAAAAAACTAGGACAGCATAAAGTTGTATTTTTTTAAATAGAACACCCTATATACGAATCGTATTTTCGATTTAGCTTATAATTTTAAATCTTTTTTATTAAGGGTTTACTGTAACAAAACTTTATAGTTTCTGAGATAATTAAGTTTAAAGAAAAAAAGTCACATTTTCAAGCATCAATTCAATCCTAAATAACGTTTTCAATTTTGTGACAAATATATTCAAATTTGGAATTTAGCAAGGCCAAGGACAAGTTAACATAATTTTTACCTAATATTTGCAATAAAAGCTACAGGGTGTTGAACACATCGGCTCAAATTTGAACAAGTTTAAACGAATAAATATCTTTTTTTTTTTAAATGGTACACCCTGTATATTTTCATGTTATTAAATAGAGTAATAAAAACCCTAAAAGTTTTGTTCAATATATCCTATACCTATTTATAATAGTTTTTGAGATATTTCAGTTTTTCTTATTTTCCATACTTTTTTACAGAAATAGTCTTCATTATCATAGTAGCCATGTAAAATAATAAAAAGAACTACAGAAACAAACAGAATGTGGTTAAATATGATGAAATATATTATTCGTTATATTACAACGGCAATAGTTTAATTAAACATAATGTGAAAAAATTAACACAACAATAACAACAAGGCAAATACATATTTACTTTTATACTAAATTGAAACAAAAAAATTACCTATTAAATACTGAGATTAATTATTTCTTTTTAATAAGTGTTCGAATAAAAGACCCTCTTGTGCAATGCACAAATTTAGTCTTTTTTGCAGATTTTCTCGGACCCTGGACAAAATTAGTGGCGTTATTGTTCTATAGGTATCCCTAATCCTGTTTCGCATATCTTCCACTGTTGTTGGTGGATTAACATACACCTTATTTTTAATATAACTCCATAGGAAGAAATCTAATGGGGCGATGTCGCAAGACCTTGGTGGCCAGTCAATGAAACCCCCACGTCCAATCCATTTTTGCGGATATCGTTGGTCCAAAAACGCACGAACTTCACGATGGTAATGCGGAGGCGCACCATCGTGCTGGAACCACATACTGTCGAGCTCATCCCTATCGAGACCTTGAAGCAGTTGGGGTAGTTTTTCTTGTAGAAAGTTCAGGCAACTATGGCCGTTTAGTGGTTTATTAAAAAAGTGGGGTCCAATAATTCGATTATGATGAATACCACACCAAACATTTAATGACCAGTGGTTTTGATGTTGCACCTCTCTAATCCAAAATGGGTTTTCTGTGGCATAATAATGCATGTTGCGTCTATTTACGGCACCGTTACTTTTAAAAGTAGCTTCATCACTAAACATTACCTTGCATAATAAATTTGGATTAAATTGAATCTCCGCATTTATTGTACGACAAAAGTTTACACGACTTTCAAAATCCTGTCCATGCAATTCTTGGTGTAATTCCATGTGATATGGATGATACCTATATTTCTTGGTAGTACGATTAGCGGTGGATTGTGATGTTTCACATAATGCTGCTAACTGACGGCTACCAATATAAGGATTTTCCTGCACATTTAACAATACTTGTAGTTCTTTTTCTTCATTAGTTACTGGTTTGTTGACCACTTTACGTTTTGGATAATCAACAGTACCAGAAGAATCAAATCTTTGCATTAAGTTTTGAAAAGTATGGGCATTAGGCTGGCGTCGATCAGGATACTTCATTTTGTAAATTCTTTGAGCAAGAAGGCAATTTTTTTTTGCCTCTCCTATTGTATAAATCATATCTATTAACTCATTCTTTGGAAAATTCATTTTACAATATAAGATGAATGCAAAAAAACCAAACTACACTACATAAAAACCAAAAGAAGCCATTGCGGTTATAAATTTGACACACAGAAAAATGTTCTTTTACATTGTTTTTGCCATGGCTACTATGATAATGAAGACTATTTCTGTAAAAAAGTATGGAAAATAAGAAAAACTGAAATATCTCAAAAACTATTATAAATAGGTATAGGATATATTGAACAAAACTTTTAGGGTTTTTATTACTCTATTAAATAACATGAAAATATACAGGGTGTACCATTTAAAAAAAAAAAGATATTTATTCATTTAAACTTGTTCAAATTTGAGCCGATGTGTTCAACACCCTGTAGCTTTTATTGCAAATATTAGGTAAAAATTATGTTAACTTGTCCTTGGCCTTGCTAAATTCCAAATTTGAATATATTTGTCACAAAATTGAAAACGTTATTTAGGACTGAATTGATGCTTGAAAATGTGACTTTTTTTCTTTAAACTTAATTATCTCAGAAACTATAAAGTTTTGTTATAGTAAACCCTTAACAAAAAAGATTTAAAATTATAAGCTAAATCGAAAATACGATTCGTATATAAGGTGTCTATTTAAAAAAATACAACTTTATGCTGTCCTAGTTTTTTGGCTCACCCTGTAGAGTCCTAAATATTTTTAAAATCTACGTAAAAATAAACTGTATCAAACAATAAATATAGTTTCTTTGTTAATTTCACCGAAAAGGCACAAACTTACTTCATCCAATCGTTGACTCACCCTGTACAAATGTTTTTCCATAAATTCGTTTCCATGATAAATGATCTATTTCAGACTTTCCTCCATCTGCGAATTAAGTAAGTTTTTCAATGGAGATCAATAGAAGGAAATAGAATATTGAAAGACCAAATTACAGGTGGAGGAATGACATAAAATCTTAAAATAGAAACGAATAGAGCGAAATTCGAAAAACTTACATCCAACAATAAACTGAGACAAGCAGATTGTAATAATGATATACAAAGAGACAAACGCCTCTTTTTATCCCTCCTATGCTTAACATTATACCAACTAAAAAAGTAAAAAATTAAATTATCTATTTATTTATCTATTATGTACTAAATCAGATAAAGTAAATACGTACAAATCAACTAGGAACGTAATACATTTAAATTGTACATCACGTTTAATTGACATGCATGTACACCATTTTGTTTGGTTAATAGCAATGACGGACGCAGGAAACCGTTTATTAACAATTTGAATCGGACAACTGGAAATTATCGGCGATTCGGGTCTTATTTTTAATGGTGGTGTAAATTTTTTTATTTTTAAACTTATTTTTTATTAAAATTCATGTTCAGAGTATAAATAAATAACTAGTATGTGTTTAGGTTAGTAATTTCGATTTTACTAATACTCCATGGAAATTAGATCAAAAAAGGGCTGTCTTGTTAACAAAAATGTAGCTTTGTTTTTTTTTTTCTGGAATGTGTTCATTTCGGCATCCTATAAAACATATCTCGATGGTAACTCTGAAAAACCTGTGCAAAAAAAATGGCGGACCAAAAATGATCACGATTTTCGGTTTTTTGAGAGACATTTATTAACAAATTACCTATTTAAAATTTAACATAAATATAGGTATTATCATTCTAAAATCAATTTTTGCACCAAAAAAATTGCGATTTCCGATCTCAAAAAGAAAAATTTTAATTTTGGATGAAAAAAACGGTTTTTTTTTTCAAAAATTCATAATGGCGTGGCAAATGAATATTAAGGGCTCAAATTTGCAGAAGATGCTTTTTAATACTTGTACTTTACCTGTGAATTTTTTGGATCCAAGAAATACATTTCCATACGATCTGTGAACCTTCGAAAATTGAGCCGAATCTAATCGAAAATAGCTGCTGCAGGCCACTGTCGGCGGGTTGCTATAGTTCAAGAGCATTATTCATTGACGCTTCAAGGAAACTTAGGCATCACAAGTAATATTTATAAAATTGAGGTTGTTTTATTAATTTATATGATAGTAACAATTTGTTTAGAAATATTAATTATTAATTTGTTTATTAACAAAATTTTTACAAAAAATTATACAAATATTCAATTATATATTACATATGCTACTGTTATTTTCCTTTATATTATTGTTATCTAGCAGTTTATTAACAAAATTTTTACAAAAAATTATAGAGAAAATCATACAAATATTCAATTATATATTACATATTATATTGTTTTTTTCCTTTATATTATTATTACTTATTATTAATATTTATACTTATTATTATTACCTAATAGTTTATTAACAAAATTTTTACGAAAATTTCAGAAATTTCTGAAATATACAGATTTGTGTGAGCACTGTGATGGACAGTGTGATAATTGCTCCTGTGATTTAGAAAACTATGATGACAATTCAAAGGAAATTAATAATATGTGTGAGAAGGATTTTGACTATGAAAATGTTAATGATGATGAGAACGATATGTACAATGAAATTGGGAATAATGATGAATATGGTATTGCGATGTAAGTGAGAGTATTAATTGTGATGATGAAATGGACGCCAATTGCATAGAAGTAATAGAAAACAAACGAAAGATGAATGTATAATTGATATATTGTATTTGTATGATTTTCGCACGTAATTTTAATGTATTATTAAATATTTATATGACATATTATATATTATTATTATATTTTTATATAATTTGCTTATAGAAATTTTTGTAAAAATTTTGTTAATAAACTATTAGGTAATAATAATATAAAGGAAAAAACAATATAATATATAATATATAATCGAATATTTGTATGATTTTCTCTATAATTTTTTGTAAAAATTTTGTTAATAAACAAATTAATAATTATTATGACTAAACAAATTGTTACTATCATGTAAATTAATAACACAACAGCAATATTATAAATATTACTTGTGATCCAAAAAATTCACAGGTAAAGTACAAGTATTGAAAACATCTTCTGGAAATTTGAGCCCATAATATTCATCCAAAACTTAGTTTTTTTTTTGAGATCGGAAATGATACATCTAAATCCAATGCACACATTAAAAAATTTTTATCTCCATCCAGTGATAAGATAACTAATACATTTGTTGGGATATAGGGTAAGGGTGCCTGATACGAGATAGTCGCCAAATATGAGATAGTTAGGTTTTGGTCAAGCTAGTCGCCGAAGCCACTTGGCCCTAGTGTCGCCAGAAGCCACTCAGCAACAGATCGGACCGTGAGTTAGGGCTCCCGAACCAGAGGTCACGTTAGGTTGTGTACGAGCGGATTTTTACGGAACCACAAAACCAAATTTTTGTCATCGAATGTTTACGAGGTACGTTAGACGTCTAAACAACATCAAGTACATGGCGTTTCAAATGGCGATCAAAAATAATCTCAAAAACCCCTTCAGCTTAACTAAAGCCTCTGCAGGTAAAAAGTGGCTACGTGAGTTTATGAGCAGGCATCCTGATTTATCAGATAAAACACCTGAAGCAATTTCTGCTGCAAGAGTAAAAGGACTCAATCCAGTTGCCGTCAACAATTTTTTTGATTTATATAAGCCAGAAATTGATAAAATAAAATCAGCTTCACACCGAGTGTACAACGTACAACTAATTAAAAAATTATTTATAAACATTACTTATATTAATATAAAATTCCTCCACGTTATTTACCAGATTATTCTTTAAAAACAATACTCTATCATATAATTTACTAACCCGAAATCTGAAACAGAATTATTAAAGTTATTTTCAACCCTTTATTTTATTCTGGTTTGAGGCTACCATTACAAAGTTTTGGGTAAATAAACCTATTATTATGTAATTTAACCTCAAATTTTGGATCGGGATATTTAATATTTTAAAAAACGATTATTTTGGTTGTATGAAAGATTATGTTGTAAGATATTGAGTTGTTTTATGTAATAGAGATATTTCTGAAATGGATTAATACATTATAGTCTAAATTAACTATTTATATCAATAGTGGGAGTTTGAACTTTAAGAAATGTAAAATATATTGCGTAGGGAGTGATAGGGTAAAAGTGGGAGAGACGCCATACTTCTTGTAGAAATTAAGTAAAAAATAAAAAATGCAATATAAATCAACCCTTTATTTTTTATTTTAAAGGTACACTAATATTAAGTATTAAAATTACAATTAACAAGTTTTAGATTTAAATCAAAAAGAAATAAAAAATAAAAATTATAAGTTGACTGCAGGCCATCTCTCCCATAACGTGTGGGAGAGACGCCATATAGTGTGGGAGAGATGTCATATATGTTATTATTCCTTTTTTGGTTCTTTTGGCGGATCATTTCCCTACCACAATTATTGCAATTCGGAGCGTTATTTTTGGCATAAGGAACATTTAATCCAGTCAGTCTTTTTTTTGTTAAATAATAATTTTCCCAACATTCCGCGCACACATTCTTATCATCTTCGATTGGGGTGGATGCTAAGACAGAAGATGAAGACTTTAATTCTGCACTAGCTAATTTGCGTTTTTTAGCTGCTCCTTTAATTAAATTAACATTGGAAGTATTCTTACAAACGTTCTCAGGGAAAGTCAAAACACAAGCAACTTGTTTTCGCTTCGCTGTCGAGCTAGGTAGTTTTGGGATTGGATTAGACTCCTCAAGAATCTTTGTAGGAATTTCTTTACTAGTGGATGTTTGTCTGGAAGTTGATGGTTTTTGTGAAGACAAAGCTGCAGTGAGAGCACTTTCAAGAGGAATGGCAGGAGTAGCTACTTCAATTAAATCAAATATGGCAAAGAAATGATCTGGAATAGCATTAGGATTGAGTGGGAATATTCCACAAGCTTTAACACCTGATGTCGCATTTCTCACGGTTGCAGCTTTTCTCCATGCTTGCCCTATTAATAACCCAACTTGTAGTCGTGTTATAGTTCTATTCTTATTCCTCAACATCCATACATTTGATTCTTGATTATAATAGGTTTTCAGAGGTTTGAAAAAACTGCGATCAAGAGGTTGAAGGGCTTGTGTACTGTGACTCGGCAAGCATATAATTATGACATCATTTTCATTTGCTAGGTCTAGAAAATGTTCCTTAAACCAACGCAAAAATAATTCAGAATTAATACAAGATGTCTTTTTATTCATATAGACATCAGACCCATTTGGCAAGCCATCAGAAAACTCGGACTTTTTATTGACTCCTTTCATTATTAACACTGGAGGTAGAAACACGACCTTCAGTACTGCAACATGCAACCAGAAAAATTGTTCCTCCTTTTTCACGAGGTGTGATCACATGAACGACCTTTTCTCCTTTTGCTGTTAATACTTTTCCAGGTTTATTTATTAGTTGAATTCCACTTTCGTCAACATTAAAAATATTTTCAGGTCTATTAGTTAAATCGTACTTTACCATTTCTTCTTCAAGCAGTTTAAAAAAGCACCTACTTCTTCTCGGTTCATTCCCTGGGCTTTTGCAACAGATAAACCTTCTGCTTGACGTACTGAGACATCTTTGTTTCTTTCTAGAAAAGAAGAGAGCCAATGTTGACCTACCTTCTCATTTTCTTTAGAAAATTTATGCTTAATTCCAAGCTTTTCGGCAAATTGATAGGCAAGAGACTGAATAGTAGACCTATCAGGTACAAAACCAGCGTTAGCTAGGGGTTTAATATAAGAAGCCAATCGTTTTTCGTTCTCTATCCCAAGTGATGCTGGAATAGTAGTTACTATATCATTACATATAAAAACAATATGTTCTTACATTAATAACAAGAGTTCGATAAATACCTGAAGGACCTAGTCCAGACTTTTTAGTATCACAAGTCATGAGATGCCTACTTAAGGTACGAACGGTATTCCATAAAGTTTTTGAGCTCCATTTTTCGATATTTATCCTTTTTTTTTACTTTTTTAATAGCCAGAATTAAGTTCTCTTTACTCCACTGCCTCCTGACTACCGTATGCTCCGTCTTTCCCACTTCTACCCTATCAAAATTGAGGTAATGATTTCTCCTGAAATATATTACCTGAGGAGTCATTTCACAGCGTCATCCCAAAATACATGAAATGGTTTTTGATTCCCTCTCTTAGACAGGAATAAGTTCACAGTTATTTACAATAAAATGGAGTTTTGATTAGACATCGAACTAAAGAACACAGTTAGTTGCAAAGAAAAAAAGTATCAAAAATAATTTATTACCCTCTCCAGTTCTTGAATAGACTATAGGTGTAAAATAGCCATGTGGCTACACTCTGGCCTTTTTGTATTTTCATTTTTTTTTTGTAATATGAAACGTTATTTATTTATTTATTATTTATTATATATAATTCCTTCTCAGATTCTTCAGTTTTGGTGCAAAGGTGTTCAAACATAGCAAAGTTATCAAGCTTTACTTTACTAAAATATCAGATAAATAAGCTACTTTTTAGAATCAGGTTTGATCATTAAAATATGATATCAACTCACGTTTTCCTTTCATTTCTAAGAAGATCTGTGTGGAAAAGAACTCTTTGATCAGAGTTCATGTTTTTGCATAATTATATGACTAATTTATTAATTAATCCATATAAAAAAATTATCAAGTAGGAGGGAAGAGAGAAAATTTAAAAATAAATGTAAATAATAATTTTAAAAGATTGATTTTTTTACTAGAAACAAGACAGATATTTTCGCTCGAAACTTCAAGGTTTTTAGGTCAATTTCTCCGCTTTTATCATCTCGTTCGTGTGACAAAAGGCTCTTGGCAACGTTTTTGCGGCACCTTCAAATTTAAAAGGGTCCTTCACTTCACATCGCGATATTCTTTTTACTTAACTTTTTACTGATTTTTACGCCCTTTTAGCTGGAAGCATCCGGGAAAGTTATTTGCATTTTAAAAGTTATATTCAATTTTTTAATTTAAAAAATAATTAAATCAAAAAAAAAAATTAAACCATATGAATAGCATTGCTTTTTCTAACCAGAATCGAATTTTGACAAGATAATATTACAGTCTAAACTCTTAATTTGAAGTTTACATATTTTAAGTACTTCTTCTTCTTTAGGTGCCGTCTTCGTTCCGAAGGTTGGCGATCATCAGAGCTATACGTATTTTCGAGACTGCTGACCTAAACAGCTGGTTATTGCTGCAATTATACCATTCTCTTAGATTTTTTAACCAAGAGTTTCGACTTCTTCCTACAGATCTCTTTCCCATAATTTTTCCCTGCATAATAGTTCTCAGTAGTTGATATCTTTCTCCTCTCGTAACGTGTCCCAGGTATTGTAATTTTCGTTTTTTAATTGTAAGTATGACCTCCTTTTCTTTATTCATTCTCCTCAGTACTTCAGCGTTTGTGATTTTCTCCATCCATGATATTCTCAACATTCTGCGGTACATTCACAATTCAAAGGCTTCCAACTTGTTAATATCGATCTTTTTAAGCGTCCATGCCTCCATTCCATAAAACAAAACTGACAGTACGTAACATCTTGCCAGACGAACCTTTAATTCAAGACTCAGGTCTCTGCCACAGAACACTCTCTTCATTTTCGTGAATACGGCTCTTGCTTTCTCTATCCAGATTTTGATTTCTTCAGAGCTATCGTTGTTTTCATTGATGACGATGCCTAAATAGTTGTATTTTCTGACGTGTTCTATATTTTGACCCTGTATGCGTATATCTGGGACATTTTGGGTTGATTTGGATATTAACATGCATTTTGTTTTTCTTATGTTTAGTGACAGTCCATATTCTTCACTGACTGTTGCTACTCTATTGACTAAGGTCTGGAGATCCTCGAGTGTTTCTGCGATAAGTACTGTGTCATCGGCGTATCTGAGGTTGTTTATTAAAATTCCATTTATTTTAATACCAACGAATTGGTCAATAAGTGCTCTATTCATTATGTCCTCAAAGTAAAGATTGAACAAGGTCGGTGAAAGTATACACCCTTGTCTCACTCCTCTTTTTATTTCGACTTCTTCAGTCGTCTCATGCTCCACTCGCACTACTGCTTTCTGATTGTAATAAATATTCGATATAATTCTGATGTCTCTTTTGTCGAGGTTCTTTTCCGTCAATAGACTGATAAGGTGATCATGTCTCACTTTGTCAAAGGCCTTATTGTAGTCTATGAAGCACATATATACATCCTGATTTATATCAAGGTATCTTTGAGACATGACATTCAGTGCAAATAATGCTTCTCTCGTTCCGAGTCCATTTCGAAATCCAAATTGGGTATCGCTAATATCTATTTCCAGTTTTTTATGTATTCTAGTGTGTATAACTTTTAGAAATGTTTTCAGTATGTGATTCATCAGGCTTATTATGCGATAGTCGGTGCATTGTTTTGCTTTTCCCTTTTTTGGAATAGTTACAAATGTGGATAAAAGCCATTCCTGTGGCATTATTCCTGTTTTGTAGATTTGATTAAAAAGCTCCACCAATGCATAAATCGACTCTTCCTCTATGAGCTTGAGGACTTCCATCGGTAGTTCGTCTGGACCCGGAGCCTTTCCATCCCTCATTCTTCTTAGTGCATACATTACTTCCACTTTGGTTATATCTGGGCCTTCATCTTCTTGTATGCTGTTTAGATTAGGTTCATGTCTTTCATCTGTAAAAAGTTCATTAACATAGTTCTTCCATACCTCCAATTTTTCTTCCAGTTCTGTTATTATTGTTCCGTTTGTGTTATATAATGTGTTGGGTTGTTTGCGTTTTTGTGTGCCCGTAAGTTCTTTCACTTTTTTATGTATATTAAAAATGTCATGTTTCATCTGTAGATGCTCTATTTCCTCACATTTCTTTTTATAGAAATTTTCTATGGCTATTCTGATTTCAGTTTTGATGACTTTTTGTATTTGTTTATAGCTTTGTTCACACTTGCCTTTGAGAGTTCTTCGATCATCCATTAGCTGAAGGATCTTATCAGTCATCCACTCTTGCTTTTGTTTTAATTTTTGTTTAGTCAGAATAGTCCTTGCGGGTGTCATCAACGCCGTTTTTAAGCCCAGCCATTTGTCATCTGTGCTCTCTATGTTTTGATATTCGCCATTTGCGCACAGTAAATTTAGATTGTTGTTAATATTTATTTGTAACTCCCGTTTGATTTCTGGGTTACATAGGTGACTCACATCTATTTAATTGGTTTTTCTTTTGTGCAATAGTCGTTTTAATTTAATGTGCACTTGTGCTATTAGAGGATTATGGTCTGAATAGACATCTGCGCCTGGGTAAGCCTTAACAGATTTCACCGAGTTTCTGTATCGTTCGTTTATCAATATGAAGTCTATTTGATTTCTAACTGTTCTCCGATTATCATCTTGTGGCGATTTCCATGTGTAGAGTCTTCTCTTTGGCAGCTCAAAGAATGTATTGGTTACCACCATATTATTCTCCTGACAGAACTGGAGCAATCTATCGCCTCGCTCATTCCTTGTCCATATTCACCTACATGTTTGCCACTTTTCCCTTTGCCGATTTTTGAATTAAACTCCCCAAGAATGGTTGTAGTATCTCGTGGCTTTAATAAGTTTATTACTTGGTTGACTTCTTCGTAGAATTGTTCGATTTCCTCGTCAGACTTATCTAAAGTACTGAGGAAGGGATATATAAAACATAGCTTTTTTACCTCGCGATCGTGACCACCAGATGTTGCCCCTATCGATTTTTATTTGACAAGGAAATAACCTTACTTAAGAAACTGCAGTTAATGAGATTTGGAATATGCTGAAAACAAACATCTAAGCAGCTACTGACACTGTTCTTAGCAGACCGAAACCAGAAAAAATAAACCATTAATGACAGACGAAATATTGAACTTAATAGCTGCACTTCAGCTTGGTTAAAACCAACATTATAAATATAATGAAATAAATCGCATTTTCAAAAAAAAAAGGTAAAGGAAGGTAAAGAGAAATGGAACCTAAAATAATGCGACGACGCTAAAAGCCTATCAACTGCATAACTAGGTTAACTTCCACAGAAAGGTAAAAGAGCACACAGAAAAATTGCATTACCATCAAGAAGAAATAGACAACGAAGACCGATTTTAGATGCCGACGAACTAAAAGAAACTGTATGAAGAATGGTAAAATCCAGGTCACAGCGCTATATAGGCAGAAGTTTTAAAGCAAGTCGATAATAAACAACTTACAATTTTTTTTTAAAGTGATATAGGACCCTGGGCAAATGTCAATGGATTCATTAAAGTCTGCGTTTGTTGCGAAGACTGCAGACTCATAAGCTTGATGAACCACGTATCTAAAACGTTCCTTCGAGTAATTCATTCAAGAAGATACAGAAAATGTGAAGATATGAGTGGAAACACTAAGTTTGGCTTTATCAAGGGACTTAGCTCTAAAGGAGCTTTCTTCTCAATGAAATTACTTGTACAAAAATGCTATGACCAAAAGCCAGATGTTTTCATCAGCATTATTACGTACCAGGAAACTTTTGATAACATGAAGTAAAAGCTCCTATTGCAAGGATTACAGGAGATCGGACGAGATGATAAAGGTATTAGAATAATAAAAGAACAAAATTGGCAACAGTAATATTTACGTTCAGTTAGCATTAGAAAATTTAATAATGCCAATGGCATCCTAATAAACAACAATCGCAATGAAGATGTTAGTGTAGTTTTAGCTAATAACCTTGAGGATCTACAGTCAATATTATAAAAGCTCAATGAGTACGGTGGAAAGTTAGGGCAATATATTAATACTACCAAAACAAAAATGATGGTGATCAGTACATTACGCCTCTTAACATCAATGTGCAAAATATTGAACGTATTACAAAACGTAAGTATCTTGGCGTTATTCCAAATGAAAAGTGGGAAAGTGATGAAGAAGTAAAGGGTAAAAACAACCTTCTTTAAATTTAAGAATATTCTTTAATTGTATGGTGTTAGTTACTTAATTTTTTCTTCTGGAAACCAAGACCCTATGCACCGAAATGGAGTATCAATAATTATGAAACAACATATTAGTAAGTATGTCATTAACTTCGTACCACTGTCAGACAGGGTAATACTAATACAGTTAAATGCCAAACCTGTAAATATAAACATTGTTCAAGTTTATGCTCCTACTGCTGACAAGGATGAAAGGGAAATCGACGAATTTTACCACCAAATAGAAGAAGTGCTAAAAACAACAAAGAAACACGAAACAACTATACTCATCGGAGATTTTAACGCTAAAGTTGGACGGAAGGCAACGCATAACATCACCGGAAACTTTGGCTTGGGAGAGAGAAATCAAAGAGGTGAACGTCTAATCGAATTCTGCCAGGAAGCTCACTTTGTCATTGCAAATACCTGGATTCAACTTCCAGAAAGACGTCTATATACGTGGAAAGACGGACAACATGGCAGAATAGTACGGAACCAGATAGACTACATTCTAATAAACCACCGATTTCGTAACAATGTTAAAGATGTAAAAACTTACCCCAGCGCTGATATAAACTCAAACCATAACTTACTCTGCTCCAAAATACAAATTAAATTAAAGAAATGAACAATGCCATCTAAACAAAACAGGATGTGCCTCGACCCCCTCAGAAATCCTCAAACACGTGAACACATATCGCAGCGAATAAACAACGAAATGCACAAAATATCGAAAATACCAAACGGAAACAGAACCATTAACGAATGTTGGTACGATATACAAAACTCGATTTTGAAAGAAGTGGAAGAGTCTCTGAAAACACCTAAAAGAATGGCAAAAAATGAGTGGATGACACAGGAAATTCTTGACCTTATGGAGGTACAACGGAAATATAAAAATATAGATACTGACAAATACAGTGAAATCAATAAACTCATAAAAAGAAAAATTAAGCAAGCCAAAGAACTCTGGCTCGAAAATTCCTGTAAAGAAATAGAGAACCTCCAAAAAAAAACACGACAATTTCAATCTCCACAGGAAATTTAAATATACCTCCGGAATCAGAAAACCAAAAAATGCTCATTTACTCAAGGACGCCGACGGAAGAATCTGTAATCACGAACAACAGTGCAGAGAATGGGAGAGATACATCAGTGACCTTTTTGATGATGCTACTCGAGAAAACGCTGCACATACACATACTATATGCAGCAGCGAGATAGACAGGGGCCCCAGTATATTGAAATCGGAAGTCAGGAAAGCAATACAGCAAGCCAAAAATAATAAGGCACCTGGACCAGATCAGATCCCTGCTGAGTTGCTTAAACTTCTAGATGAGGAAAATATTTCTTACCTAACCACTTTCTTTAATAAAATCTACAACGAAGGAATAATACCAGATGATTGGTTAGAATCGCTGTTTGTAACATTACCAAAGAAAAGTAGACCCACCAAATGCAGCGACTTTAGGCTGATTAGTTTAATGAGCCACACACTTAAGATACTGCTACGAATTATACAGAACCGAATATTCCTTTTATGCGAAAATAGAGTGAGTGATAAGCAATTTGGATTTAGAAATGGTCTAGGAACAAGAGAGGCACTATTTTGTATGCGCGTTCTCCTAGAAAAGAGCTGTGAATTCCGAAAGAACATCTACGTCTGTTTCATCGACTTTGAAAAGGCATTCGACCGAGTACAACATGATAAACTTTTTGAGTGCCTACAAGCCGCAGGTCTAGACCACTACGATATAAGACTGCTAAAACATCTATATTACAATAAAGTAGCCGCTATCCAAATTGAAAACAGTCGTACTCAAAACCTACCCATCAAACGTGGAGTAAGACAGGGTTGCGTTCTGTCACCCTGTCTCTTTAATGTATACTCTGAAGAAATCTTTAGGGAGGCTTTGGATGACAGACAAGAAGGAGTAAGACTAGGCGGAGAAGTAATCAACAATATTAGATTTGCTGATGATACGGCCTTTCTTGCGGAAAGCATCGAGGATCTCCAAACATTAGTAAATCTAGTCAATGAAGCGAGCTGCCGAAGAGGCCTTAAAATCAACATCTCAAAAACAAAGTGGATGACCGTTGGAAAGATTACTGTAGATGAATGTCAACTTTGGCTCGATGGGAAGAGGATAGAGCGTGTAAACCATTTCAAATACCTTGGCAGTTGGTTGAATGTAAATGAGGACTCAGATGAAGAGATAATAGCAAGGATAGAAATATCGCGGAAGGCCTTTATGACATGGAAACCAGTTCTATGCAACCGGAACCTATCAATGCATATTCGTAAAAGGGTCCTGAAATGCTATGTATGGTCTATTCTATTATACGGTTGCGAGACATGGACACTAAAAACCACAACGCTAAACAAACTGAAAGCATTCGAATTGTGGTGCTACCGTCGAATCCTAAGGATATCATGGGTTTCGCACACTTCCAACGAGGATGTTCTCAGAATGATGGATACAGATCGACTGCTCTTGAACATTATAAAGAAGCGGAAAACATAATACTTCGGTCACATAATTAGAGGACCTAAATACCAGCTACTTCGCCTTATAATACAAGGAAAAGTGGAAGGAAAAAGATGGATAGGCCGAAAGAAGCTTTCATGGCTGCGTAACATCAGGCAGTGGTATAATTGCACGGTAGAAGAACTATTTCGCGCAGCAGCCGATAGAGAAAGATTTCAGGAAATTGTAAACATGATGACCACCAACGTCTGAATACAGGCATGGCACCTAAAGAAGAAGAAGAAGAAGTTACTTAAAGATAGGACGTAAAATCAGATTGAAGCTTTTGAACTGTCGGCACTCCCTCGACAATTGCATATTTCTTGGACTACTCGCATAACAAAAAATGAAGTTCTACAAAGAACTGGTGTAGAAAGGCACCTAATGGACACTGTAACTAACCTGCAAAGTTGTTGAGGCACATTCAGCAGTGTTATCTGTTGATGTGCATCATCTTCCATTGTTGATCACATGCCCTTATTGAACGTGCAAACAAAACAAATTTAAATTAAAAGGAACGGTAAACATATGATTTTAGAAAAGCTAAAAGTACCGGCTTCTGCTCGACAGTGCGTAAGGGTCTTGCTGTCGAAGAAGCTGTTAATGAGACAGTACCAAAGACCTTGTTCAGATATAGTAAGTACCCACCTTGGTTCACTAAAGAGGAAATTTGCTTATTAAAAAATAAAGAGTTGCTGTGACGGAAATATAAAAGATATAATAATTATTTATCTTTCAGGAGTGCGATATAGCAAATGGTACCCGAAGAAGAAGGAAAAAAAGAACAAAAAAGACTTTCCTCTATCAAAAGAAGCCATAATTACGGCAAGCGTGTTCTAATAAAAACTAATATTGATCCGTTTATACCTAATATATTATTATTTTTGACCTTTTTTTCACATAGATAATAAAAATTGCCACGAAATGACAAGTTATTTGCATAAATAGTCTGGTGAATAAACGTATAAGTCCTCATACAACCGTATAACTGTATATATTAATTTCTCAGTAGGGAACCAACTTATTTTAATAATTTAATAACTCGTTCGGTAATTTTTTAAAGTTCTTTGATCTGGTTATTCGATATTAATCAATTTGAAATATTTTTTAATGACTCTAGAAAAATAAATAGTATTATTTCAGATAGAAAAATAATGATGCCATTTTGTAAAACCGATAGCTAAATATTAGTCCAACCACGGCGATATTTCGTTATATTTTCTAGTGTCTACTATGTCTCATTTATTTGTTATAAACTATTAAAATCAATAAATTGCTTTTTTTATCGTTTTTTTGCTTATAAAATAAAATCTTATAAAGCAATCTCAATGGTGTAAACAAGTGAATTGTAGAGAATAAAAATATCAACAAAATGATCTCAAAATTGACTCAAACGGATTATTAGTAACGGTGAAAAAGAGGAAAAACTGGAAAATTCGACGTTTTTTTTCCAAAAATTCATATCTCCCATCACTTTTTAGGTTGTAGCGCTGACCCTTCGCGAAATGATAGTAATTTATATGTACTTTCATCATCATAGGCTTTCTTCGTCCTTCCCAATTTTGTTCATTTTCACGATTCTATGCCTCTCTAATCCAAACGAAACCGGACAACCTCTTCATATCATCAGTACAGGGTGAGTCAACGATTGGATGAAGTAAGTTTGTGCCTTTTCGGTGAAATTTACAAAGAAACTTTATTTATTGTTTAATACAGTTTATTTTTACGCAGATTCTAAAAATATTTAGGACTCTACAGGGTGAGCCAAAAAACTAGGACAGCATAAAGTTGTATTTTTTAAATAGAACACCCTATATACGAATCGTATTTTCGATTTAGCTTATAATTTTAAATCTTTTTTATTAAGAGTTTACTATAACAAAACTTTATAGTTTCTGAGATAATTAAGTTTAAAGAAAAAAAGTCACATTTTCAAGCATCACTTCAATCCTAAATAACGTTTTCAATTTTGTGACAAATATATTCAAATTTGGAATTTAGCAAGGCCAAGGACAAGTTAACATAATTTTTACCTAATATTTGCAATAAAAGCTACAGGGTGTTGAACACATCGGCTCAAATTTGAACAAGTTTAAATAAATAAATATCTTTTTTTTTTAAATGGTACACCCTGTATATTTTCATGGTATTTAATAGAGTAATAAAAACCCTAAGAGTTTTGTTCAATATATCCTATACCAACTTATAATAGTTTTTGAGATATTTCAGTTTTTCTTATTTTCCATACTTTTTTACAGAAATAGTCTTCATTATCATAGTAGCCATGTAAAATAATAAAAAGAAACTACAGAAACAAACAGAATGTGGTTAAATATGATGAAATACATTATTCGTTATATTACAACGGCAATAGTTTAATTAAACATAATGTGAAAAAATTAACACAACAATAACGACAAGGCAAAGACAGATTTTCTCGGACCCTGGACAAAATTAGTGGCGTTATTGTTCTACAGGTGTCCCTAATCCTGTTTCGCATATCTTCCACTGTTGTTGGTGGATTAACATACACCTTATTTTTAATATAACCCCATAGGAAGAAATCTAATGGGGTGATGTCGCAAGACCTTGGTGGCCACTCAATGAAACCCCCACGTCCAATCCATTTTTGCGGAAATCGTTGGTCAAAAAACGCACGAACTTCACGATGGTAATGCGGAGGCGCACCATCGTGCTGGAACCACATACTGTCGAGCTCATCCCTATCGAGACCTTGAAGCAGTTGGAGTAGTTCTTCTTGTAGAAAGTTCGGGTAACTATGGCCATTTAGTGGTTCATTAAAAAAGTGGGGTCCAATAATTCGATTATGATGAATACCACACCAAACATTTAATGACCAGTGGTTTTGATGTTGCACCTCTCTAATCCAAAATGGGTTTTCTGTGGCATAATAATGCATGTTGCGTCTATTTACGGCACCGTTACTTCTAAAAGTAGCTTCATCACTAAACATTACCTTGCATAATAAATTTGGATTTAATTGAATCTCCGCATTTATTGTACGACAATATATCCTATACCAACTTATAATAGTTTTTGAGATATTTCAGTTTTTCTTATTTTCCATACTTTTTTACAGAAATAGTCTTCATTATCATAGTAGCCATGTAAAATAATAAAAAGAAACTACAGAAACAAACAGAATGTGGTTAAATATGATGAAATACATTATTCGTTATATTACAACGGCAATAGTTTAATTAAACATAATGTGAAAAAATTAACACAACAATAACGACAAGGCAAAGACAGATTTTCTCGGACCCTGGACAAAATTAGTGGCGTTATTGTTCTACAGGTGTCCCTAATCCTGTTTCGCATATCTTCCACTGTTGTTGGTGGATTAACATACACCTTATTTTTAATATAACCCCATAGGAAGAAATCTAATGGGGTGATGTCGCAAGACCTTGGTGGCCACTCAATGAAACCCCCACGTCCAATCCATTTTTGCGGAAATCGTTGGTCAAAAAACGCACGAACTTCACGATGGTAATGCGGAGGCGCACCATCGTGCTGGAACCACATACTGTCGAGCTCATCCCTATCGAGACCTTGAAGCAGTTGGAGTAGTTCTTCTTGTAGAAAGTTCGGGTAACTATGGCCATTTAGTGGTTCATTAAAAAAGTGGGGTCCAATAATTCGATTATGATGAATACCACACCAAACATTTAATGACCAGTGGTTTTGATGTTGCACCTCTCTAGTCCAAAATGGGTTTTCTGTGGCATAATAATGCACGTTGCGTCTATTTACGGTACCGTTACTTCTAAAAGTAGCTTCATCACTAAACATTACCTTGCATAATAAATTTGGATTTAATTGAATCTCCGTGTTTATTGTACGACAAAAGTTTACACGACTTTCAAAATCCTGTCCATGCAATTCTTGGTGTAATTCCATGTGATATGGATGATACCTATATTTCTTGGTAGTACGATTAGCGGTGGATTGTGAGGTTTCACATAATGCTGCTAACTGACGGCTACCAATATAAGGATTTTCCTGAACATTTAACAATACTTGTAGTTCTTTTTCTTCATTAGTTACTGGTTTGTTGACCACTTTACGTTTTGGATAATCAACAGTACCAGAAGAATCAAATCTTTGCATTAAGTTTTGAAAAGTATGGGTATTAGGCTGGCGTCGATCAGGATACTTCATTTTGTAAATTCTTTGAGCAAAAAGGCAATTTTTTTGAGCCTCTCCTATTGTATAAATCATATCTATTAACTCATTCTTTGGAAAATTCATTTTACAATATAAGATGAATGCAAAAAAAACCAAACTACACTACATAAAAACCAAAAGAAGCGATTGCGGTTATAAATTTGACACACAGAAAAATGTTCTTTTACATTGTTTTTGCCATGGCTACTATGATAATGAAGACTATTTCTAAAAAAGTATGGAAAATAAGAAAAACTGAAATATCTCAAAAACTATTATAAATAGGTATAGGATATATTGAACAAAACTTTTAGGGTTTTTATTACTCTATTAAATAACATGAAAATATACAGGGTGTACCATTTAAAAAAAAAAGATATTTTTTCATTTAAACTTGTTCAAATTTGAGCCGATGTGTTCAACACCCTGTAGCGTTTATTGCAAATATTAGGTAAAAATTATGTTAACTTGTCCTTGGCCTTGCTAAATTCCAAATTTGAATATATTTGTCACAAAATTGAAAACGTTATTTAGGATTGAATTGATGCTTGAAAATGTGACTTTTTTTCTTTAAACTTAATTATCTCAGAAACTATAAAGTTTTGTTATAGTAAACCCTTAATAAAAAAGATTTAAAATTATAAGCTAAATCGAAAATACGATTCGTATATAGGGTGTTCTATTTAAAAAAATACAACTTTATGCTGTCCTAGTTTTTTGCTCACCCTGTAGAGTCCTAAATATTTTTAAAATCTGCGTAAAAATAAACTGTATCAAACAATAAATATAGTTTCTTTGTTAATTTCACCGAAAAGGCACAAACCTACTTCATCCAATCGTTGACTCACCCTGTACTTTCATCATCATAGGCTTTCTTCGTCCTTCCCAATTTTGTTCATTTTCACGATTCTATGCCTCTTTGATCCAAACGAAATCGGACAACCTCTTCATATCATCAGTACATCTCGCTGGAGGTTTACTTCTTCTTCTTCTTCTTCTTTTTCCATCATATGGTCTCCATTTAACTGCACTTGACCATTTTTCTTTGGTATGTCTTGCGACATGACCAATTTAGTTCTATTTTAGTTTTGCTGCTGCTTCCGCAACATTTTTAGCTTTGTCACGCCTCGGATCTAACTATTTCTCCTTTGTCTTGAGAGTTACTCCAATCATCTGATGTTTCATGGCTCTTTGCGATATTACCTCTTCCTAGTGTTTGATGATTTAGAACGATAGATCATATCCAAGCCCTACGCATAGTCCTAGAAAAAAACGAGGAATATAACGTTCCTATACACCTGGCATTTGTAGATTTTCACAAGGCCTTTGACTCTATAGAAACATGGGCGATCTTGAAATCACTTAATAATGCTAGAATTGACTCCAGGTATACCACTATCATACAGGACATATATAAAAACGCAACTATACAGGTTAAAATCGACGAAGACACAAAAACCGAAAAAATAAACGTTATGAGAGATGTGCGTCAGGGAAACGTCATTTCTCCGAAACTATTTACGCTAGCTTTGGAAGATGTCTTTAAAAAACTAAATTGGGATGAGAAAGGTTTGAGAGTCGACGGTTCTTATCTTAGTCATCTTCGTTTCGCCGACGATGTTGTTGCCATGTCTAGCAACCTAGAAGAGCTAAAACAAATGCTTCAACATTTCAATGAAGAGGCGAGAAAAGTGGGACTTAAGATGAACTTGGGGAAAACTAAGTTAATGAGCCCTGACGCAAATGTACAAATAGAGATTCAAAATGAAATCATAGAGAATGTCCAAGAGTACATGTATTTAGGCCACGTCATGGAACTGGGCAAAGAAAATCAGACGGCGGAAATAACAAGGAGAATAGGGCTGACATGGGCGGCCTTTGAAAAGTTGCAGTACGTAGATAAAAAACACACCAACCAACGTTAAACGGAAAGTGTATAAGGCGTGTGTCTTGTTTGTTGCTACTTACAGCATGGAAACGATAACACTAACCAAACAAAACGCAAATAGGCTCCGAGTCACTCAACGCTCCATGGAGAGACAAATGTTAGGAATCTCGTTACGGGATAAAGTACGAAATCAAGTAATAAGATCAAGAACCAAAGTAGTTGACGTCACTGAACGCATATCACGACTAAAGTGGCAATGGGCGGGGCACATAGCTAGACAACAGCCCGATAGGTGGACGAGTAAATTACTGCAATGGCGACCGCGAGAAACGAACCGAAATCGTGACAGGCCACAACGCAGATGGGTAGATGATATAAGACAGTTTGCTGGAAAAGACTGGCTCCGGAAGGCGAGAGACAAATCCCAGTGGAGGACCATCGGAGAGGCTTATGTCCAGGAGTGGACGTCATTGGGCTGAGAAAGAAGAAGTGTTTAATGTCCTGAATATATGTAGCTAGTTACATTTTCTAATTGTTGGTTCTTACAGAAATTTGAAGATTTTTATTGCACATAATCTTGATCTTGGAGATATCCATTCTATCACCAGTCCTCGCTGCCTCTCTATCTAGGTCAGACAGCTTGTTTTTCAAATCTTGTACATTTTTCCCAGTGAGATGGTTTAGTCTTTTGTCATTGTTAAGTATACATTTATAATTACAGTGAATATTTTTAAGACGTCTTCTAGTACAAGCATTCCGTTATATCATTAGTCTATTCATTTTAATTAATTTTAACAAGTATAATTTTATCCCAAACTTGTATCGTCGATGTTGCGTTGTACATTAATATATCTCTGATTTATTTTCATATTTGTTGACGTTTTTATTAGAACTCAGTGCTCGACAGTGTCAAAGGCTTTCTGAAAGTCCAAGAATACCTAGTAAATTTCTAGGTTATATTCTATGGACTTTTCTATAAGAAATCTCATCCTTAATAGATGTTTGTTAGTGCTATGGTCTTTTTTAAATCCAGGTTGTTAAATAGGTTAGTACTAGTCTAATTTTTTTTAGCTTATTTGTAATAACCTTAGTACATGTGAGATAGGATACTAATAGACCTATAGTTGTTCAAGTAGACCTCGTCGCCTTTCTCGTGTGGTAGCACAATTACAGAATTCTCCAATTTTTGTGATATTTGTCCTTCTATGTGACATTTAGTAAACATTTCAATTCTTTCTAGTATCGTTTTTCCTATGATTTTAATAATTTCTATCACTATCGAATCCCTCCCCCACAGTTTTGTTTTGTTGCATCTGTTTGAGCGCTTGTCCTAGTTCTTCTTTGGTGATATCAGGCAATTTACTGGACCCTTGATGCGTTTTTTGGTGTGGGTGTCCAGTATTCTCTATCTTTGTATATATGTACTTTATTCGTACCAAAACCAAGCGCTATTGGTTCGTTAGTTTTTGCAAAATTACCATTAGAAAATTTTAAGTCATCGCGCCTAGACACATCATTGATGGTCTGATTTTGATCTTGTAAATAGATTTTGATAGTAGAGGTATTTTCATTTTGCATTAAAAAGTCTGTGAAATACGTGAAAAATGAAGAGTCGTATTTATATAGTACATTCGACTTCCTTCGGCAGCAGGGCTGCCCCCACTTCGCTTCTACTTTCACACGCTCTGCAATTTTTGGTGATGTGTGATGTGACTTGTACAACAATACTTCTACTTTCAAAATATTTTTACAAAATTAAAAATTAAAAAGCTATGGTAGAACGAACAGATACAAAGTCTAATAAATGAAAGAAATGTAAAAATATAAAGAAATGGTTAAGCAGTAAACAACTAAAAGACAAAGAAAAACACTTGGAACTCAAAAGAACAATAAAAAGAACAGTAACAACAGCAAAACGAGAAATGTGGAATAAGAAGTGCAAGGAGATTAATACCTAGCTACAAGAAAAGAAAGCTTGAAGACCTGGAAATTAATAAACAAAATAAAATGTGCAGGAAATAAAAGCACAGAAATATAGTTAATACCCATGGAAAAATGGAAAAAACACTATCAAGATTTACCAACAGAAAACAAGAATTAAGATGCTACAAGATCACCAGCAGAAGTACATATTGAAGGTGAAAACATCGTAATTGAAACCACAAAGAGAAGAAAGCAACTGCAGCACTAAAAAATCCAGGGCTCATTTTGTTAAGATTTTTATTTTCTAAAATTCATCTGTTTACTACACTAATTTTGATTTTATACGCAAAACACAAAAAAAAACGCAATTTTATGGTTTTAATTGTTTATAAAAAATTAATATATCGTAGTATAGAGTGAAAAACTTAATAAAATATCCCTACGGATTGGTTTTACTGTTAGTGTGATGTAGTTAGATGTATTTTTATCACGAAAAAATTTCTTTGTAATGGATTTTTAGTTTATTAAAGTTGGCAGTTTGAAAAAACAATTTGGTATAAAGAAAATTGCGTTGTTGCAAAGGAAAAATTCGAAAATAAATGAGAATTTATAGACATTTTAAAAATATGGTGTCACAGATCAGGATTGCCTCATGTCAAGCCACGCTCATTCTTCGTTGTGATATCAGGAAGTGAAGGCTTCCAAGAATATTTCACGCAAAAGCAGAATGATCAAAAACTGCGATTTCCTATCTAAACAACGCCATGTAAACTTTCTTATTCAACTATGTACACCATACCAAACATATGTATATAACATATTAAAGCTTACACACTTTCTACACGTATGTATATTAATACCGCTTCTCTCTCTCGCAATTCATACCTTTGGGAAATACTCCGGGAAAATCGAAAATCCAGAAATTCAAAGTCCCCTAGAAAGGTTTAATCATTCACGGGCAAACGCGTTCCTTGAAGTCATCCACTTTGCCTACTCATCACGATGCTTCGATGGTGTTTCAAGAATAATTTGGCTTCTTTGAAGTCACCTTTAAAAGCAGATACAATTGGATGCCTTCGGGTCATACTTCGATCGATATTTCGTTGGATAGATATTTTCGAAATTCAATTTTCAATCAAATATATGTAAAGAGTGGTTCGAGTTTAAAATTACGCCTATTTTTGATGAAATTGAATTGTGTCTGGAAGGAGAAAATGAAATAAATTTGGATAATTATTTTGATTAAGTGAATTTTTTCACTTTTGGTTTAATTTTTTCCATTAAATTGTAAAAGTTTTGTTACGAACACAAATTTCAGACATTATATAAGATTGTATAAATTTGCACTTTTTAATCGGAAAAATCAAGAAATAGGGGAGGCCGGGTACAAAAGTAACAGCTTGTAGAGAGTGCATCCGGCCAAGGTCAGCTTGCGACGCCCCCTGCGCCTTCAATCAGTCTTGCGCCCGCATCGCACTCGTAGGTGTTGTGTTAGAAGACGCCATGTATTTTTTCGAACGAAAAATAAGTTTTTTGATGATTATTTTAGTGTTTAGGTATTGATAAGATGATGATTTCAATGTGACTGTTTGCTTAGTCATTTGTTATTAGATCACCTGTAGCATGTTATAAACGTCTTTAATGCAACACGCTCATATTTGAAGTAACGGCGTTTGTAACCTCAAAAATGGGCTTGGGAATAAAAGTAACATGACATAAAGAAATAAAAGTAACATACATAACCCCGTTGCAACATATTATTTGTGTGCATGTATTTAATACTTCTTTTTATATATTTTACTGAAACACCTTTCGTTATTATATTTTTAAAAGAAAATATTTTGTTTTGTTAATTTGTAGGCAATTTCCCAATAAATAATTTGATATGGTTTTGTGTTTCTTTCTGATAGTTATTATTATATTTCCTACGACCTTGAGTGTGGTACTTTTGACCCGTACCCTGTTACTTTCGCCCTGACTCTGGGGTCGAAAGTAACAAATGTCATTATTTTTTTGCACTCTTATAATTGTTAGAAAACCAAATATATTGACTAAAATTGTAATGTATCTTTAAAGAGTATAAATGGAAGTTTTATATGGCTATATTCACTATATCTAAAATATCGTTAACAACCAGAAATCAAATCAAAAGTACCGAAGTGTTATTTTATATTCGGTCTGCCCTATAACAAAAAAGGTTTAAAAACAAATCCGCGGGTTGCATCTGTCAGAAAAGTCACTTGTCTCAAATTACACTATTGCCATAGCATAAATATGATTTCTGTGAAATACACTTACAGTATATATATATATATATATATATATATATATATATATATATATATATATATATAATTCAGGTTAGTTTTCGTTCGTGAACTAGTTAAAACCAATCTAAACCTAAACTAACCTAAACTGACCTGAACTAACAAAAAATTTCAGTTGGTTAAGATAAATTTTACACTTATTTTTAAATAAAAAAAAAATAAAAAATTATTGTTCACTGAAATGGACAAATTCAATAAATTTATTTTATAATAAAATTTATTACATGAAAATATTTGACATGTGGCAACGTCGTAACAAATATTTAGCATTTTAGGTAGGAGAAGTGTCAACAAAGCTAACGAAACTTTTTTGTTTTCCATTGAAAATACAAATTTATGAAAAATATTTAAAATGTATTACATTCAATGTATTTTAACTAGCATTATCAGTATTAAATATAAAAATTCGATATTTTTCCAGCCATAAAAAAGACCTTGAATTAAAGAGTGCTTTTTTGTGTTTTCGGGAAAAATTGTGGAGAACCAAGGACACAGCCGTATTTTAGGACTTCGAAATAGTGGGTATATAAAGATTTTTAAACAAAAAAACGTCATTTTCCTATATCTAATTCTACCTAGGTTTGCTATGACTTGATGTTGTTTTAGGCGGATTTATATGGATATATTACAGTGTCAAACATACTATAACCATGCAGCAAAACCCGGAAAATACATTATAGTTATATATCTTCAGCTACAAACTACCATAAAGTTTTAAATACCATTTGCAATAGCCATAAACTTTCATCGACAGCTTATAAATTCATGACAATAAATTAATATATTTTTTCTTCTAGTTAATAGCCGCAAATGGAACATAGTATCTAAAATCATATCGAGTGGCTGTCTCTATATGTAATTATTTCGACTAATGGTAACAAAAGCTATTCCATTAATTTCAGCACTTAAAACATTAGTTTCATAATGGTTTATTGGTGTTACGGGGTGTAATGGAAAAGTAAACTACACTCTAAACAATAAAATTTAAAATCAGATTCAATAAAAAGGTTTGAAATTTCAACCGGATCTTTAGAAGTTAGATATTAAGTTCTGCTAATGATTGTTGCAATATTAAGTAATATTTATGCAGAAAAATTAAAGATACCAGCGAATATTAGACAGAAAAACTAGATGAGTTTATATATACAGGGTGTCCAAGATAAGGATCCTAAGCATGGGGATCTCAGTACCTGTTGGAGTTACAGCTTAGGTTAAATTAGAAAAAAGTTGCGTACTTTGAAGCGTATTTACATGCCGTTGAGAAACTTTAAAAATTTTCATGGCCAGCTGAGATATTGGGGAAAAACGAAAATTTGATGAAATAGATTTTATTTTTTTGTGACTTTATTTTAAAAGATATTAAAAAACTAATAAAACTTTTTCATTAGCAGTTTTTAGGTACTACGTGATGGAGTTTTTAAATTTTATATCCGACGTTTCGTTTTCGAGAAACCATCATCAACTTTATTTTTTTATAAGGGCCAAAAAAAAAGTATACCCTGTATCTGATTCCCTTTTTTATTACAAATTCAACGATGTATCATATCTCACATTTTTTTTGTTAGATAAAAGAATAAATGCGATTTTTCTATTTTTTTAAACATATTTTTAAGTAGGCTTTGCAAACAAATAATGCTTTGACACTTTGACGTAAATACCTGTTATGAGTTATTGATCTCACATATTAGTTAATATCTATTTACAGAGCAATGAAGCTGAATGGAGCATAGTACTACTTAGAAACAAGAAAATTTAATCTACCATAAATTTAACCATAAGATAATCATTATTTTAATGATATACAAAGAATGATAAATTATTTAAAAATAACTAAAACAACAAATAAATTAACAATTTTTTTTATTCAATTTAAAGCAGGTGTTCAAACAGATTTCCGTTATTTTCCAGACATAAATATGATCTTCTTATGGTAGAATTTAAAACATCACGCAACATGTCAGGTGTAATACTGTTGAATGCATTAGTTACACATTCTCGTAACTGCTGCTTAGTCTCAAAAGAATGATGGTATATTTGGCTTTTAAGAAACCCCCAAAGAAAGAAGTCCATAGGGGTTAAGTCCGGAGATCGCGCTGGCCAAGGCACTTCACTGGAGGTTCCAATCCACTTTCCAGGAAATCGCTGCGTAAGATACTCGCGAACCTGCCTAGAATTATGTGCAGGAGCACCGTCTTGTTGAAACCAACAGGTATTAACCTGTGCCAGAGGTAAATCCTCCAAGCAGTCTTCTAAATTATTTTGTAATAATTGAAGGTATCGTTCTCCAGTTAACGAACTATGGTAGATAAATGGACCTAGTATTTTGGTACCGAAAATTCCACACCACATATTAAACCCAAAACGCTCCTGATGTCTTGAAATTTTTTGAACACGCGGATTCTGTTGCGCCCGGTAATGAGTATTCCGGCGGTTAAAGACACCATTATTAGTGACTAGACTTTCGTCAGACCATATTATTTTTGCAGGGAAATTGATATCATCTTCACATGCGCGTGTATACCACTCACAGAAATGCCGGCGTCGTTCAAGATCCCTTGGTTTAAGTGCTTGGCAAATCCTAAATTTATAGGGGTGATATCTATTTTTACGCAAAATAAATTGAGCAGTGGATTTGGCTACTCCTATATTTTTTTCAATTTGCCTGCAAGAGATGTCAGGGTTCTCAACAACTGTTTGTAATACGTTATTTTGGGTTTCTTCGGAAGAATCCTTTTTTCGGGATGAAACTGGCTTTTTAAATGATCCATATTGTTTTAAATTTCGCGCCAACTGTAAGAAAATGGACTTACATGGTTGCTTTCTATCTGGAAATTTATTTAGATACATTGCTGCAGTATTTATAGTATTCTTCTGGCACAAAATGTAGCAGGTCAGCATGTCAAACTTTTCTTCATGACTATAATGGCCACCCGGCATATTCGACGATAATAACACAATAATAATTATTCAACAATAAACAATAACAACAGTAACAACAACGACAAGAACTCTACAAACAACTTAATAACTCTAAATCAACTTAACAATTATTATTTTATCTTACCATAAACATTAAATTAAGTCATATGTGACAGAATAACAGGTATTTACGTCAAAGTGTCAAAGCATTATTTGTTTGCAAAGCCTACTTAAAAATATGTTTAAAAAAATAGAAAAATCGCATTTTTTTTTTGTCTAACAAAAAAAATATGACATGTGATACATCGTTGAATTTGTAATAAAAAATGGAATCAGATACAGGGTATACTTTTTTTTTGGGCCATATAAAAAAATAAAGTTGATGATGGTTTCTCGAAAACAAAACGTCGGATATAAAATTTAAAAACGCCATCACGTATTATCTAAAAAGTGCCAATGAAAAAGTTTTATTAGTTTTTTAATATCTTTTAAAATAAAGTCACAAAAAAATAAAATCTATTTCGTCAAATTTTCGTTTTTCCCCAATATCTCAGCTGGCCATGAAAATTTTTAAAGTTTCTCAACGGCATGTAAATACGCTTCAAAGTACGCAACTTTTTTCTAATTTAACCTAAGCTGTAACTCCAACAGGTACTGAGATCCCCATGCTTAGGATCCTTATCTTGGACACCCTGTATATATATATATATATATATATACCAACCTTCAGATCAAGCCGGATTTCGCAGGAACTTCGGTACAATAGACCATCTACAGACAGTACACAAGCTTATCGAAAAAACCACGGAATATAATATACCTCTGAATTTGGCTTTCGTTGATTACCAGAAGGCGTTCAATTCTATCGAATCATGGGCAATTCTCAAAGCACTGGACAATGCTCGGATTGATTCAAGATACTCTGCTCTGATTCAGCATATATATGAAAACGCTTACATGCAAGTTACAATAGACGAGGATATAAAAACCTCGAGGATACCTATAAAAAGAGGCGTACGTCAGGGAGACACAATCTCTCCAAAATTGTTCATGTTGGCACTTGAAGATGTATTTAGGGGCTTGGACTGGCATGACAAGGGAATTAACATAGACGAAACACGACTAAACCACTTAAGATTTGCTGATGATATTGTTATAATCAGTGATTTACCAGAACAACTCCAATGCATGATACAAGAACTTCATCAAGCATCAGCTAGGATAGGACTCAAAATGAACTTGTCAAAAACAAAAATAATGAGTCTAGAACAAATACAAATTAAAGTTGAAGATAAAATAATAGAAAACGTAAGAGAATACATATATCTAGGTCATAAAATACAAATAGGGAAGGAAAACCAATCGGCTGAAATTCCTAGAAGAATAAGTCTCAGCTGGGCAGCTTTTGGCAAACTCGGATTCATTCTTAAATCCAGTAACACCCCCATAAGTCTGAAAAGAAAAGTCTACGAGTCGTGCATCCTGCCAGTTCTTACTTATGGTATTGAAACAATCTCCCTAACATGTAAAGCCATTGATAAGCTTCGGGTTACACAACGAGCAATGTAAAGGGCTATGCTGGGAATTAGTTTACGAATGAAGAAATCAGAAGAAGAACGAAAATAACAGATGTGAGCAAACGAGTAGCGCAGCTAAAATGGAGATGGGCTGGACATATCGCAAGACATGACATAGACAGATGGACATACAAGATAACAGCATGGCGGCCAAGAGAGAACAAGAGAAGTGTTAGCAGGCCCCAAAAGAGATGGCGTGACGACATCCAGAAAATTGCCGGAAAAAACTGGATGGGGATCGCTACGGACCGACAGAAATGGAAAAATATGGAAGGGGCCTACATTCAGGAGTGGATGAAAACGGGCTGATATGAATGAATGAATGAATGAATGAATGAATGAATATATATATATATATATATATATATATATATATATATATATATATATATATATATATATATATATATATATATATATATATATATAACACTCAATTGTCCTTCTGCCAGCCGGATCACCAGATTTAATCCCCCTTCTTTATTTCTTGTACGGATACTTAAAAACAGAAGTATATTTGACCCAGGTCGGCAATTTAGAAGTTTTAAAGGTTTGAATACGCCGAAAAGTACGAAACAAACCGCAGATGTCATCGATAATGTTCAAAAAAAAAAATTTTTAACCGACTTGGCGACTGTCAGATTGTTAACGGCTCCCAGTTTAAATATTTAATTTAGATGGTATCAAAAACAAGTTTCTTTTATATTTCATAGTATTTTTTCGTGTCAATTTCCTTACGCAATCAACATTGATGACGTCATAGCTTCTTCTTGAGTTACCCTGTATGTTTCGGTCTCACGCAAAAAAACTCTAAACTAAAAATAAAATTCGGTGTTCGCTACTTTAAGAAAGCACTATATATTCACCCTGTACGGCACGAAATATTGCGGCCAAAATACGTGACTTTCAAAGAGTTATACTTTTGGAATATTTGGGGGTCTAATATAGTTACTTTTTAAAATTATTTTCATATTATACAGGGTGTCCCAAAAGTTCTGAAAATATCAAAGTTGTGTTGTTTTAAATGAAACCCCCTGTATATTATTGCATTTTTGGATTCTCCGATCAAAATAAGAGCCTATTTTAACAAGGTTTATAGTACCTAAACCTTAAGGATTTTTAAATAATTTGAGAAAATCTAACCTAATTTTCATGTTTCAAATACTTAAGAAGTATTTCAGTTATGTTCTCGAAATTTACAGTAAAGTGCAACAATAAATCATATTTTATATCCCAATTATAATAAACTTGCTATATTATACAGGGTGTCCAAAAATTGCAACTAATCAAATAAGAACTTTAAGTGGCTATAACTTGATTAATTTAAATAGACAGCTATATTTTTTACCTTGCCAGAAAATTTATCTTTTTATTTGATTAGTTTTAATTTTTGGACGCCCTGTATAATATAGCGAGCTTATTATAATTGGGATGTAAAATATGATTTATTGTTACACTTCACTGTAAATTTCGAATACATAACTGAATTCTTAAGTATTTGAAACATGAAAATTAGGTTAGATTTTGTCAAAATTCAAATTATTTAAAAACCCTTAATGTTTAGGTGCTATAAACCTTATTAAAATAGGCACTTATTTTGATATGAGAATTCAAAATGCAATAATATTACGTATATTATGAAAATATTTTTAAAAAGTAGCTATATTAGACCCCCATATATCCTAAAAGTAAAACTTTTTAAAAGTCACGTATTTTGGCTACAATATTCTGTGCCGTGTAGGGTGTATAACCCTATATATATATATATATATATATATATATATATATATATATATATATATATATATATATATATATATTCGTCATTCCCTTGTATTACATGTTATATAGATTAATTTTAATAATACCAGTTCACCGGACAGCAAAAAATCCGGATTTGAACACTAGTGAATTTTATGGGAACATTAAAAATTAAAACTGAAAAAAATATATATGATCCGCGCTTTGCTTAATCATTATCTCCTTAATTAACACGATACGAAACTTATTAATTTCCCCATAATTACGAAACATAAAGTTAAAGTTAAAAGGCAAAAACGACAACGTTTCTTAATTACAGATACCTGTAACTGCCATACTACCGCTAAAAGTAAGTAATTTCAAAAACGGGGTAAAAAAGCTAAAATAAAAGAAAAAGCTCGAGCTGCTATCTGTAAAGGTATATCATTAATATGCCATTAAAAATGATAGAAAACACAAAACATTGCTTTTCAATTTGGTTAATATAGTTTTTCGATGTAATAACCAAAAAAATTTGGATAGATATCGATGTGGTTTAAATGGACATTTAATTTTACTTTTGTAATGGTATTTTTTGTCATTTATTTACGTAATTTAATCGGTTTTTGTTAAATATATTATGTTATCTATTAAGGAACTCTAAAAATATCGGGTATTAGTTCTACAAAAATATGTTGACAACATATAACTAACTAAAGAGTTAAAAGTAAAAAAGTCTTACGTTTTTGGAGACACTAATTTTCAGTCTAAGACGCGATAGCCTCATGTTAAAAAGTTGATACAATGTTAAAAGTTTCGAGGAAGAATTGACCAAGACGGTAATACAGCCCAGTAGCCAAAAACAGCAGCAGTTATTTTTTTTCCGTTTGCAGTCCTTAATTCCGCTAATAGATGATTAAACATCTTTAAAGAAGTTCAAAATTTACTTTTACGTATGAAAAAAACTCCAGAATACAAAAATCAATAATTGTGAGAAATCCATCCTCAGCGAATCTGCCCCTAAAAGACCTAAAAGCCTCACGAGAGTCCATATGGAACATGGTACGGATTATCCCCTTCTATGCAATCAGAACCATTTGCATATGCACAAAGGTACGCAAACATATAATTCCATAGCGCAATATAGAGTACATAGCTGCATAGTAAAGGAATATGAGTATCCCACGATAGTGATCTCTAAAAACTTAGTTATCTTCTTTACAATAATTCTATTCCCTTGATACTCAACTACGAAATCAGAATTACATTTAACTCATATAAGAGGAAAAACAAAACAATTAAATTCTATAGGGTTTAATACCAGACTAACAGTTCCGCCCAGATTAATATTTTCCTTACACATTCAGTCTCGGCTTCACTCAAAATGTCCTCACCTTGATCTTCAACTATCGCAGAAGTATGATCTGCAAAACATGTTATACATATGCTATGGAACAATGGAAGGTCATTAATACAAATAAGAAACGAAATGGGGCCCAAAACACTGCTCTGGGGCATGCCAGTGTTCGCTACGATTCTCCTGGATTCAATTTCATTTGTTTTCACGCCCAAGATTACTGATTGGAATCTGTTCTTAAGAAAAGACAATCCAGCTTAAGGCCAGTCTTTTAATATCGTAATTATTCAGTTTATCCAACAGCAATGAATGGTATACAGTATCAAAAGCCTTCTTCAAGTCAAAAAATATATTAATAGTGTTAAGTTTGACTTAAATATTACTATACCTACAGACAGAAAGCGAAAATATCATGTTTCGCTAATTTACCTTTTGATTGCTCAAAAAATAAAATAGGGTGTACAGCAAAAATCTATTTTTAGGTTCATATTTTCACATACCATAATATTTCTGAAACTGACTAATATGGTACAATATTTACGATTCTCTGTAATATAGTCTGCAGAAAATAGGATTTGCATACTATATGTTTGCGATCTACTTTTTTATACAGGGTAATCCAGAAAAAAAAGATTAAATAATATTTTTTATCAAAAGTAAGCAAAATTTTCTAATTGGGTAAAACTTTTAAATTGAAGCAACCTTTCTTTATAAAAATATTTTCAAAAATGAAAAATGGGGATGCTTTACTCTTAGCGTAATTTAAAATTTTTGACTCTCCCTCGTATACCAAAAAACTTTTTCTGGATTTGATGGATGGATTAAGGATATGCAATAGTTTTTCATGATAAAATTAATTTATTGTATTCAAAGATAAAAATTTTTCTTATATGCTGTGCAACTTTCTACTGGTCACTACATATATATATATATATATATATATATATATATATATATATATATAATTTTTCTTTCTTTTCTCTTTTCTTGGGTTTAGGTTCTTTATTTAACAAAAAATACAAACGATTGACGTTTCGCCCTTTATTGAAGGCATTTTCAAAATTCTTGACTTATTTTCCTTTCTAAAAATATTTTTTATATTCACATTTATACAGGAACATATCTACAATTTTAAAAACAAACAAACACTCTAAAGCAGTATTAAAATCTTTAAAAAATATTTAATTTTACTGGTACTGAGGATACATGGAATGCAAGTGTGTTTTATTTTTTATATATTTTTATATTTTACAGTGCACAAAAAAAAAAACAAAATAACGCATACATTTAATTTTATGTTTAAGAGGATATTCAATTTTTGATGCTTATTAACAGGATCGAATACTTTATATTTTTGTTTAGATTAAGCTGGTATAAATTTAAAAAGTAACACTCCTCTCATAAATAAATCAAATGTAGTATATTCGATCCCTTGCACAGATTGTCCCAAAAAATATATAGACATGACGAGCCAATTGCTAAAGAACAGATTGAATGGCCATAAATATACGAAAAACGCATCAACAGCGTTAAACAAACACACACAAGACGAAAAACATACTTTTGATTATAACAATACCATCATAAAAAACAAAGATATGAATTACCAAAAATTGCAGATAAAGGAAATAATAGAAATTAAAAAAGATAAAAACACTGTTAATCACAGAACGGATATGGGAAATTTGAGGCACATTTATACCAGCCTAATTTAAATAAAAATATTAAGTATTCGATCCTGTTAATAAGCATCAAAAATTTAATATCCTTTTAAACATAAAATTAAATGTATGTCTTATTTTGTCTTTTGTGCACCGTAAAATATAAAAAATATATAAAAAATAAAACACACTCTCATTCCATGTATCCTCTGTACCTGGATAGACGATGTTAAAGATTGAAGTCCGTTAATAATTAATAAACAAAATGTCAAGATATGTCCCGGTAAAATCAAATATTTTTTAAAGATTTAAATACTGTTTTAGAGTGTTTGTTTTTAAAATTGTATCCATGTTCCTGTGTGAATGTGAATATAAAAAATATTTTTAGAAAGGAAAATAAATCAAAAATTTTGAAAATGCCTTAAATAAAGGGCGAAACGTCAATTGTTTGTATTTTTTGTTAAATAAAGAACCTAAACCCAAGAAAAGACAAAATAAAGAAAAAATTATATAATATGGTTCAAGAATCATATAATATATATATATATATATATATATATATATATATATATATATATATATATATATATATATATATATATATATATATAAAGGGAACAGTAGTTCTTGACCGACTAGTTAGAAAGGAAAACTCAAATTCTTGGGATAGCGGTCCTAGAGCTGAATGAAACTCTGTTTTTTACAAAGGCCAAGCTTTCGGAAGTTTATTATTTCCTTCTTCAGCGCTACAATACAGAACAGTTCTGTTGATTATAATTTTAAATTTTACAATATATGATATTTAATAATAAAAAGAAAATGATTCTAAATTCAAAGACTTACGTGCGAATTGAGTCCATTTATGGCTTTTAGAAAACGAAACGGAAAATTCATGTAGAAACTGTTGATTTTTGTATAATTATCACATTTTATTATTAAAATGGTTTTTTAAACACTAACATATAAATTTATTTTGTGGGTCATTTTAGTTGTACTGAATGTAGGTTTATCTGATAAGAAAATCCTTGAAACACTCTTTTTTTGGTAGATGAGATATGTCAGAAATGTCTAATTTTATTTTAGCGGCAATTTTGAATGTGGAATCATTATGGTTTACAAGAAATGTTAATTTTAATTTATAAGTTGGGTATTTTATAAAATTATTTTTCTTTGTATTTCTATTGATGAGATTTATGTTTATTAAAGAGTAATTAAGTTTTTATGAGTATTGTTGCGTTTAAAAATTGTAATAATTGTAGGAAGGTAATAGGAAATGATTAATGAACATTATTTATTTAGAACAAAGAAGGTTAGAAAACAGTCTCCCAACCTATCGCCCTCTCAATATTCAAAATTGCAAAATATCTGTAGTTGTTATATGTTCAAACTGTTTTGAAAGATAGAATCACCAGACACAGGAATGATTTAGATTGCAAAAGAGGACATGCACCTTGTCGGAACATGTAATCGATGAGGATCACAGGTTTGATTTTGTCAGTGTTAAGGTGACCAACAAAGAACAAAATAATAATAATAAAATGCATTTTCTGGAGATGGTAGAAATCTATTTAGATGATAACTGCATCAACAAAAGAAAAGATATTGAAATTCTCAGTATAATCTACTCTCATCTCTTGTCCACCTTAAATAATAAAAAATACTAGACAACAAGCCTCCCAGCTTCTTGACTTCACAGTTTCTCCATAGTTTTCTGCAAATTACGTAAGTGCATTTTTGTCCCTTACCTATAACAACTACATTGCTTATATATATTTTGCAATTTTGAATATTAAGAGGGCGATAGGTTGGGAGACTGTTTTCTAACCTTCTTTGTTCTATATAAATAATGTTCATTAATCATTTCCTATTACCTTCTTACAATTATAACAATTTTTAAAAGCAAGAATACTCATAAAAACTTAATTACTCATTAATAAACATAAATCTCATCAATAGAAATACAAAGAAAAATAATTTTATTACATACCCAACTTATAAATTAAAATTAACATTAACATTTCTTGTAAACCATAATGATTCCACATTCAAAATTGCCGCTAAAATAAAATTAGACATTTCTGACATATCCCATCTACCAAAAAAAAGAGTGTTTCAAGGATTTTCTTATCAGATAAACCTACATTCAGTACAACTAAAATGACCCACAAAATAAATTTATATGTTAGTGTTTAAAAAACCATTTTAATAATAAAATGGGATAATTATACAAAAATCAACAGTTTCTACATGAATTTTCCGTTTCATTTTCTAAAAGCCATAAATGGACTCAATCTGCACGTAGTCTTTGAATTTAGAATCTTTATCTTTTTATTATTAAATATCATATATTGTAAAATTTAAAATTATAATCAACAGAACTGTTCTGTATTGTGGCCCTGAAGAAGGAAATAATAAATTTCCGGAAGCTTGGCGTTTGTAAAAAAAACAGAGTTTCATTCAGCCCTAGGACCGCTATCCCTATATATATATATATATATATATATATATATATATATATATATATATATATATATATATATATATATATATATCACAATTAATTTATTTGTATTATTTCAAAATATAAATGGGTCAAAGTTTTCATAAGGAATACAAGCAGAGATCTGAAGTGCGAGTTCATGCAATGTTGCCAAATGTTTCATCTTCATTTTAAAATATCTTCAATTTTATCTCATTTCTTTTAACTGATATCTCAGTAAACGCCACGGTAAGCCGATATATAAAACATAAGAACAACCCCTCTCCTATCGACCATAAAATATATTGAAACAAATTTATTATTTTTTAAATTTACTGGTATGATCGACAATACCCTGCATATTATTTTGAATATCTCCAATCTAAGTGGAAGATTATGAAGAAGAAAATATTATAAAAAATTAAACACCAAGTTGCAAAGTGAAAAAAGAATAATATAGTAACAATTTATATTATCCATTACGTTCCTAAGTCATAAATATAAAGCAAAATCTAAGGCATTCACCCTTCAACTATCGTTTCCTAATCCACCAATACTTTTTTGCACGGATTATACCCAACACATACACACACACCATCTCGTCGAAATTTTTCCGGTGACTGTATTATTAAGCATGTAGAAAGGGTGGTAATAATTAGCCCTCTTCTGTGCCTAAGTTCCGAACATTTCCCTCGTCTTTTTGCCGAGGTTAAATCTCTTAAAAACATCCCCACGAATTTTTTTCTATAGAAACGTTGCCGCGTTAGGGAACGCGGTGTATTTTAGAATTTTATGCTAGTGGTCGTAGTCGTAGCGGTCTCTTGTCGAACGGAATTTTCTTATTTTAGTGAGCACATAAAGTATATTTTATACAATAAAGGAAAAATTAGATCTATAAAAACATTAATCCTATATAGATGATTTTAGAACAATTATATTCCGTTGCTCATTTTTTGTTGCAAAACACTTCATAAAATAGTAATAAATGAATTAAACAGAATGAAATAATTTAAGGCACAATATTGTCAATAGGGATGGGAACTGGACTCAAATAAAAATATAATTTTGCCGTGAAACGGTACTTTCCATAATAGAAATCCTAAAGAACGCAATATTTTTCTTTATTTTTAAGGATTTTAATTTTTATTCAATAATTAAAATGTAGTTAAATCACTCTCAAGTCACGTAACAACGAACAGTGAGAGCGCATGACGTCGCTTGTTCGCAAACATCATCGCTGTCAAAGGTTACGTTGTTGGTTAACATTATTTTGTAGTGATTTCCGTGCCATTTCTTCGAAATTCGCTTCGTAATGCTTTTGAAAACGATTCTAAGAAGTGATGGGTACCTAATTAGTTTTTCTAGTTTTTCTTGTATTTTTACTATTTCACTAAAAAAGTACTCGAAGAAAAAATTACTACTTTTCCTAAAAAGTAAACATCCGACAAAGATAGAGAACATTTCGTAATAATATACTAATATAAATATTTTTAGATTTTAATTTTAGCCACAAGAAAAACTGATTAAAATGTGCATAATACCAAAAATAAATTATTATTTTGTCTTCAGGGTGTCAAAATTCTTGATAAAATCAGTTTAACAAATTGATTTTTTGCCACGAGTTTGAACTATTTAAACTTTTACTAAAAATAATAAGCATTTTGTCACCCAAATATGTGTTAATATTATTCCAAAACAAAGCGATTTCATATTAATTTTGTTTTCAGTATTCCATACCTCGAAAAACAAAAAGGAATTTCTAATGAAATCACTCGCTTGGTCATGTGTATGTGTGTCACTGTTGGATCAAAACATCTGGATCGAATCTCACTTATTCTACTATGGAGATGATATGCTGCTGGTACATTCGGTGTTCAAATGCAAATAACGATGGTATGAAACCCCTAGCGCGCGATTCCCTTTCTCGCTTAATTGTTTTTTCTTTAATATTATTTTAAAAATGGTAATTACAAACTGCATAATTCGATTTTGTAACTTGTTTCTTATGTTTTCCTACAGATAAAAACAAGAATCCAAAAATATACGGTCAAAAAATCAAAATTTTTACTCGAAATCCAGTAAGACCGTCTTTTTATCACCCTGTTCCTTTTCTTAAAGTATTTACTAAAGAATAATATTCTGTTTCCTCCATTATAACCGAACTTTTTTAAATTCCCGCAAGTGAGCAAAAATGATCGAAACTATGCCACAGTAGATTTAAAATAACCAGTAAATTCACTTCGCCTCATGCTAGTCCGAATTTTCAGAGACCTGTGAAAGACCTACCCACAATTCTAACCCGAAAGAAGCTCCATATTGTGTGATAAAAGCACCGCCAACATGTTCAAATTCTGTGTTGTAATTAAATTGTGAAGGTTATAATTTTTATTACACCGCTTCAAGCTGCAGCTGTGCAATGTGGCCACATTGAACTGCATCAAAGGACATAATTCAATTCCTTTGGTGATTCACTAGTCAAACAGTCTCTGACTATGACTTCTCCAGGTGATTATCAAACTACCTGGAGGTGGCAACAAACAAAATATATCTGGCGAAGCTCAGAGGAAAATTGCGATTAATCACATTGTTTCCGATAGGGCATTGTCATCATCATGTGAAATGGAGATATGAAGATGACTTTGGTGCTCACAAAACTTCACACCCTTCAACAATTTCAACAAATCAACGCAATATACAATATTTCAGGTCGAATGCTGGACTTTTTGTAAGAGATTTCAATGAATCTGTTGTGTCGTGCTGCTCACTTTCACTCTTGCTCGTTGATGTTTTGCATCCTGCGACAAAAACCTTACTGAACCTCTCTAATCTGTCTAGAAACTCAGCAGTCACCTTTTTCAATTTCGCCAAAGGGGCTATGCTGGTTTGAATCATCACTTTATTGTGCTGACGTTTCAAACTCGACTTAACATCGAATGTATTGTTATTTCTACGTTAACCTCAATGAAGGAATTGATCTTTTTATTCCTAAAAAGACCATGACAACCGAAAAATAAACACACTGGTTTGACAATGTTTTTCTATACAAGAAATATAAACATTCCCAACTTTAAAATGACTAAAAAACTTACGCGAGGGTTTTACGGGATGTTAGATTCAGGACTGACATGTGTTACCTCCTTGATAATAGCAACACTGAATACCTTATACTACAAAATATTAAGCATTTCTGGTAATTTTTTAACAGTCTAAAGAGGGACTCAAACCTACCTGCGCAAATGAAACGCAATGGTAAAATACTAGATGGACCTGGGGACATATCTGAAGCCTTCGCATTGAATTTCTAGTCGGCATATTGCGGGTAGAAATTGATGTAAACTTATATGGAATCGGTGTAGAAAGTTCGCCAAGGTTCTATCCAAATACGATATTTGACTAGGAAATATAAACAATACGAAAACCGCTTCCAGCGCTCACTCCAGCTACTTCTGAACCTATTCTTAAGTCCGGGGATATTGACAACTATCGTGAAATTTCACTTTGATCTGTCATCCCTAAATTTCTCGAGTCAATCTTGACCGATGCAATTTTTATTACCTACAAGTGATATATTAATTCAGAATAGCGCAGGTTTTACCAGAGACGTTTCACTATAACTAACTTTGGAATTTATCTGAATTTTTAGATTCACATTCGTGGAACAAGGACACCAGGTCAACTCAATTTGCACTGATTTGTCTAAGGCCTTTGACAGTGTTCACCATCTACTGCTGCACAAGAAGTTGGCTGAAACTGGAATTTTAGGAAAATACTTAAACTGGATCAAATTTTATCTCAGCAATCGATGTCAGCTTATGAAGGAGTGTGATTCACTGTCAGGTAACGTACTGGGCCGTTCTGGTGTTCCTCAGGAGTCTCATATAGGGTTAGTCTTATTTCTTCTGTTCATCAATGTCGTAACGACCTGATCTAGATAATTTCGTTGACTAGTGATCTTCTAATTTCCTCAAAATCAACATCTCCAAATGAAAATCAATCAGTATCTAAAAGTGTAATCATCCATTTCTTCACTCATACACAATATAAGGTCAACCCATCGAGATCTTAGAATCAATTAATGACTTGAGAGCTTGGATTTGCAACTCAATCCACACATAGACAGTATCACGATCAAGAATCTTAAAATTCTCGGTTTTATTAAGTATAACTAAAAATATATCAACGATACAAGAGCTATATTCTCTATTATCTATCTATTATTTGTACCCCCTACTATCTTATCTACAAAAGCAGAATTCTGTGGGCTTAAAAATCTGAAAAAAAGAAAAAGAGAAGCTGTTTTTGTTTCTGTTTAAAGTATTTAATCACCTAATTGACTGTGACGTCTTGCTGAGTACGATTCCTCTGGGGCAAACTAGGCTGCAACAGCTATTTCAAGAAAGTCATCATTGCACCAACTGCGACCAGACCGCCTTCAAGATTAAAGTAAAACCACCACTACATAAACTGTGATATTTTCTAGGACTCACAAGGATAAAATGATATTTTTAAATTATATATCTCTTGTCATTCCTTTTTTTTTCAAATTTTTAAATGACATATTTTTCGTTTTTTTTTTTACTTTGTGTTATTTGCCATACTATTTAGAATGGGCCATTCTGTTGTATATGATATTGTTAGACAAATAAATAAGTACTTATTTTAGGAAGGAATATCTCAAAAACTAAACGTTCTCGAGTAATTTCGTTTTCATTTTCTCAATCTACACCCCGAAAGACATCTATTTCGAAACCATGGTTAATTCTGGGGTAGTCTAGTATAAGTAAACAGTTACCAATTGTGAAATTTTTCTTCACAGAAAGAAAAGAAGTGGCTTTTTGAATCGAGTTGTGGCAGGTGATGGACAGTGGATCTTTTTGACAACCCGAAGCGCAAAAAGTCATGGATAGATCCAAACCAGCCTTCAACATCACAACCATTGCCCAATATACATGGAAATGTATATGACCAATACTTTGATATTTTGTTCTGGAAATAGATGCTCAAATTTCGCAAATATTATCATACAAAGCCTTACAAGGAGTGCACGCCTTGAATGTAATAATAATTTTCACTAGAAATCATTTAATGTAGCTCCAGTCCGAGTCATAAAACTTCCAGATCCTTTATAAATGCATTTTGCAAAGATTACCTAGTTATTTTGGCTATACGGTGACAATACTACTTAGTTTTTTTTGACATACTGACGTCACCATTTTTTGTTGGTGATATAATAATAATTTTTAAATTAAAACCACGATAGCGTGGCTCTAGACACAACCTTTTACCAGCATACCCGATGGATGTTCAACATCGTTTTATAAAAATTGTTTTGGTCACTCGGGCTAATTATTATAATTACACGAAAGCACGCAAATACAGGTGTTGGAAACAAATGACACAAGTATGTTAATGTTTTGTAAAAGTATGCCATGACTAGTTATATTTAATGCGGATCGATACCTTTTATTTGTTTAGTAAACTTTTTTCAAAGTTAATTATTAAAGCTCTGTTTTTACCCCTGAACAAAGTTTTTTCATAAAATCAATTTAAACACCATTTTTTAATTATTTAATGATTAATTCAAGGTAGTTTATTGGATTGGTGTAACAATATTAAGGTGATTACTATGAGTTCAGTGAAGCAAAATAAATATATACTTATAAGCATCGTTGTACGACCTGATAAAATTGATTTTACATTAATATCATAAAAATCAGCTGAATAATAGCGAAAAAACTAAATTAATTGTTACCGCATAATGTATTAGTCCTCCAAAATTGTTTCTCACTACCCCCAATGCTGGTAATAGATAAAGAAATAGAGATATCCGGACTTATCTGTACATTGGCAAAAATTTTGAAGACCCATTGTTGCCAAATAATCGCAATTTTCCTATACAACACTTCCAAGTCTATTGAACAACAACGTGACGTTGCATTATTTATTAAGAGAAGGAACGCAGTTTTATTAAACTTTAATAAAAACTGGATATTTATTTGGATTATTTGGTCTGAAAATGTTATTCAAAAAAGTATTAAATGTAATGACACTGTTTCATAAAAAATTAATTAATTAAATTATCAGCAGCAATATCCAGTCCTTTTTTATTGTTTTTCTGACTACTGGAAACAAGAAAATCACTTCCAGCATTAGAATGAACTTCGCAGACAGACACAGTAATTTTTATTTTATTTCGTTGAGTTAGCTTCGTCCCAGACGTTTTCAAATGCTGCCAACCACACTTTTGTCGGAATAGAAAAGATGATTTTATTTTTATGAAAAGATCTTTTTTTAGTATTTGTATTTGCGTAGCAATATATACAAGTATAATTCGACACAACCTACCTCCCACTTTTGGTTATCACCATCTCCGTTCCTAATTTGTGAAACTTTTCCCAAAGGTCTTTTCCTTCCAAGGTGACCTTCGGGTCGTCTACTACACCGTCATCTTCAGGTTGTATTGCTCTTAAAGGACGTACCATTGCTGAATGGTGGTTGTGGACAGCCTGAAAAAATAAATTAGCGTTTTTGTATTCCAATGGGACAAAAATAAGAAAAAAATATATGTATGCGAGACTATATTTTTTTCCTTAATGCCGTTTAAGGAAGGGTAGGCAGTTTGTTAGCTGTGGTTCTCCCTCAATACGCATTTAGAGTACCTAATAATCTCGTCTAAATAAATTAAAGAACAATAAATGTGCAGAAGAAGACAAAATTACTGTAGATATGCTGAAAATTGGCGGCAGAAAAATAGAAAAGATATTGAAGATTCTATTTAATAAAATAATTGAAGAGAGAAAAATTCCACAGGAATGGTATAATTCCGAAGTACTCTTAATATTCAAAAAAGGGGACAATAAAAATATTGAAATCTACCGACCAATATCTCTGCTATCACACACCTACAAGTTGTTAACCAAAATCATAACCAACCACATAACAAACTCGATTTTTTTTTACCAACCTGTCGAACAAGCTGGATTCAGAAAATACTTTAGCACCACAGATCACCTACACACCATAAGAATACTAATTGAGAAGTGCACCGAATATAACGTACCGCTCCATATGGCTTTTGTAGATTTCCAGAAGGCATTCGACTCCGTCGAAATATGGGCAGTATTACAATCCTTAGAAAACGCAAGAATCGATTCAAGATACATAAACATCATAAAAAACATATACGAAAATGCAACAGTTCAAATAAAAATAGACGACAAGACGAAAACGAACCCCATAAAACTACAAAGGGGAATGAGACAAGGGGACACTATCTCGCCAAAACTGTTCACCATAGTCCTATAGGACATTTTTAAGGGACTTAAATGGGACATCAAAGGTATGAACATCGACGGAATATACTTGAACCATCTCAGATTTGCTGATGACATAATCTTAATAGCAAGTAATCTCCAAGAATTGAACGAAATGCTACAACAGCTAAATGACGTATCTGCATCTGTAGGCCTTAAAATGAACTACAACAAAACAAAAATAATGAGCCACGAACAGGCAAACATAACAATACAGAATCAGAGTATAAAAAACGTCGAACACTATGTATACTTGGGTCATGACATCAGACTAGGGAAATCAAACCAGGATGCTGAAATAAAAAGAAGAACATAGCTGACATGGGCCGCTTTCGATAAACTTGCATACATCCTGATAAATAATTCAATTCCCATAAATCTAAAAAGAAACGTATACGACACATGCATATTACCGGTGTGTACGTATGGATTAGAGACCATGTCCCTCACCAAAAAGTCCGCTAAAAAATTAGAAACAGTCCAAAGAGCGATGGAAAGAAACATGCTTGGAATATCATTAAAAGACAGGATTAGAAACACCGAGATAAGACGCAGAACGAAAGTCAAAGACATCGTGAAGGAGGTTGCAAAGATAAAGTGGCGATGGGTTGGTCACATAGCCCGATATGAGGACAACAGATGGACACGAAGAATCCTGGAATGGAGACCGACGAAGACAATAAGAAGCACGGGAAGACTTCAAAAAAGATGGGTAGACGACATAAAGACAGTGGCTGGCAAACAGTGAATGATATTGGCGAAGAATAGAGAAAGATGGAAACAATTGAGAGAGACCTACATCCAGGAGTGGATGGAAAAAGGTTGACAAAAAGAGAGAGAGAGAGAGAACAGTCTCGTCAGTACATCTATAATAAATCAAGATCAAAATTCACAGGAGATAAATGCATATTTAAAGTACTCCAAGATATAGAAGGTTTCTTTCTGTGAATTTCGCTCTTGGTTTGTTACAGCTTCACGGACAAGAACTTTAGGTGATCTGAACTAATATATAGAGAGACCTGATTAGGTAAATCAAAAAAAAATTTCTTCCATGTTAAATTTGTAATAATGTAGCTCTGTGTATTCATTTTTATTGTTAAAATTTGTATTTTACGTCATTTTAGAAAGAAAAAAATTATTTTAGATTTTTTAAATACTGATGAAGGTTAAACTTTGGCAGGAATATCTATAAATATATATAATGAAATGAAGAATAATCTATATATATATATATATATATATATATATATATATATATATATATATATATATATATGTATGTATATAAATCAAATAAAATATTACCTGCAGCAGTACGTCTTCAGCCGTCGTATAAGGATGCCCAGGCAACGCGTGATGTGGATGAGGTATCTTCGGAATCAACGTCCCTGGATAGCACCCGTGGGGCCCCGCCTGTGACGCCAGCAGCGACGGAAAAAACGCCCCCGCACCCGGACCTGTCGGTGAGGTGTTCGACGGAGAATTGTTGTTCGCCGCAGTGAGGAGCGAGGAGACACTGAAGTCAGTCTGACGGGGTAATTGCAGGAATGGATGGTAGGCCATTTTTTTCACGGCTTCGGGTGTATCCAGGGGGCTTTCGAAACGCATTGGGACCAATGTTTAGCGGTAGAGCTGGTCCACCGCTTCGTTCCAATCATAAAAGAACTGTGTCGGGTGGTGGGCTAGGTTTTAGGGTGGGCCTGAAACAAGAGAAGAATGAGCTGTAAAATATAATAATATAAATAATACTACATTTATTGTCTGCAAACTTATAATATAGAAAGTTGATGGACTTTTACAAAATTAGACTACTTCTACGCTCCTGAATTTAACTAAAACACTACTAATCGCCACAATATTATTGATTAATTTTAATTAACAATAATAACAAATTAGAAATAGAAAATTTAATTGGGAAAAGGATTATGGAAGGAAGTAAAGGGTGTTTTTTTATAGCGGTATAGAACTTTAAGTTGGCAACACTTTTTTAACCGGCGGCCATTTTGTCAGCTGTCAAGTGATTTATGTTTAGTTCGGTTTGGCATTTCAACATGAATAGACTGACGCCTGAACAATGCTTCCAAATTGTGCAAATTTATTTTGAAAATCATGGTTCTGTTCGAAATACGTATCGCGCACTGCGTCCATTTTACGGTCAACATAATCGTCCATCAGAGCAATTAATTCGATTAACTATGGAACGTTTTCGCACCACGTTTGCTCTAAATGATAATACGCATCCACAGAGACGTCGTACAGTGCGTACAGAAGAAGTCATTGCTGCTGTAGAGCGTAGCGTAGAGGAAGACCCGAATCAATCTATCCGCCATCGTGCACAGGAATTGGATATGGGTCCATTTACTTTATGGAAGATTTTGCGGAAAGATCTTGGTTTGCGTGCTTACGAAATCCAACTCGTGCAAGAATTGAAGCCACACGATCACCTAGCAAGGTGTAGATTCGGTGAATGGGCCCAAAATAAGATTACCGTTGATCCCGATTTTCATAAGCGAATTTTGTTTAGCGATTAAGCTCACTTTTGTTTGAATGGATACGTCAGTAGACAAAACTGCCGTATTTGGAGTGATGATAATCCTCAAGTGTATGTTGAGACACCGTTCCATCCAGAAAAACTGACTGTTTGGTGTGCCTTATAGGCTGGTGGAATCATTAGTCCGTACTTCTTTAAAAACCATGCTGGTCAGAACGTTACAGTCAATGGTGACCGCTATAGAGCCATGATTACTGACTTTTTCGTTCATCAATTGAACAACCATAATGTGCAGGAGCTGTGGTTTCAACAAGACGGCGCAACATGTCACACAGCTCGTGCCACAATTGATTTATTGAAGGAAACGTTTGGTAACCGCATAGTTTCACGTTTCGGACCCGTGAATTGGCCTCCAAGATCGTGCGACTTAACGCCGCTAGACTATTTTCTGTGGGGATATGTGAAGTCGCTAGTCTACGCCGATAAGCCCGAAACGATTGATCACTTGGAGGACAACATTCGCCGCGTTATTGCCGATATACGGCCACAAATGTTGCAAAAAGTCATCGAAAATTGGACCTCCAGATTAGACTACGTCCGAGCCAGCCGTGGCGGTCATATGCCAGAAGTCATATTTAAATTATAATGCCAGAAGGTTATCTTTCGAATAAAGTAAATTTCATGTCAATTTAAAAAATTCATCTTTGTTTTATTCCATTTAAAAGTTCTATACCTCTATAAAAAACACCCTTTATAAGGAAAGGGTACAAGGAGGGAAAAAGGCAGTATTAACTGTAGTCAAGATGTCAAAATATTTACCATAATAATAACCTGATTTGCACTAAATTTAGTATCAAGATTTGATTGCAGTTTCGATGTATGCTGCAGACGGCGCCATCAGCAGGACTTCGTATTAGTCTAAGACTTCATAACATTTTAATGCCTCAGTATATTACATTTCTAATTTAAAATTCTTATTTATTGACATCTTGTATCCAAAAAAGTTATACTCGTAAGTAGGTGTCGCTTCGATCACTAATATATTTTTAAAACTGTTTTTATTAAGGTTGCAAAGTAAAATCTGAATTATTTTCAGAAAATTATCCATCAGATACGAATTTTTGTCAGAAATTTATCTGAGTGATACGAATTTCCTTTTAACAATTCAAGAAATATGATTTGCAAAATAGACAGCTTAAATTAATTTTATTTTCAACTAGAAAATTTCTCAATTGAAAGTGAAATTTCAAGGCTTTATTTTACTTCAAACCTGGAACTATTTTAAAACCGTCCAAACTGAGTTATTAAACTTTCACTGTTTTATTTTGCCCCTTATAACGCCAGATATGAAATTTATATTGTTTTGTTTGTATAAAATTCTACAAATGATAAAACAAGTTAATTTTCCGTTTGGTTTCTGAGCAGAATTAGATAACAACCCTCAAAGGTACATTTATGACATTTTGTTGAGGAGGTGTGTATTTATATTTATTAGTAGAACGTCTTATATCTTCAGAGCAATATCCGTTGCCTCTCAGAGCTTAGTCAGTTTTTCTGTTTCTGATTTTAGTGATTGTTCGTCATATATTGAAAGTGCTCTGAGTTGATGACTTTTGAGAAGGATGATGGTGTGACTTTGCCTTGAGATATTGATTTGTATGTGTTAGTTTTCCGTATACAGATTGTCCTAATTTGCCATTCTCTTTCCTTTGTACTAGTATATCAAGAAAGGGAAGAGCACCATTTGATTCAGTTTCCATAGTGAATTTTATGCTAGGGTGTTGTTGATTTAGATGATCCAGGAAATTAGGGAGGTTATCTGCGCTATGCGGTCAAACTACGAACGCAACATCTATATATCTGCACCAAAATTTAGGTTTTAGAGGAGCAGAAGACAAAGCGTTTTCCTCGAAAGCTATCACAGGTTATAGTGGAGATCCCATGGCCGCTCTCGAAGACTCTTCATAGAAAGTTCCTTGAAAACTAAAATAAGTGGAAATCAATAGATTTCACATGTTGTTATTTCGTAATAACCTAAATTTTGGTGCATATATGTAGATGTTACATTCGTAATTTAGCCGCATGGCGCAGATAACCTCCATATATATCCAAATTCACATTCAGCCGAAAATTACACAAAATAAAATTAAATAATATGCTCCATATAATGCAAATAGACGAAATCGAAAACTTTTATAATGAGCTCCAACAGACACTACGCCTCACAAAATCTAGAAACATTAATGTTGTAATGGGGGATTTTAACGCAAAAATCGGCCAGGGTAAATGTGATTCCATTGTCGGTCCATACGGCCTTGGAGTGCGCAATGATAGAGGAGATCGTCTTATAGAATTCTGTCAAGAGCATAATCTAGTAGTAACAAATACCTTTTTTAAGCTACCTAAATGTCGTCTCTATACATGGAGGTCACCAGCTGATAAGGACAACAACATATTTAGAAACCAGATTGATTACGTCTTGATAAAATACAGATATCGAAACGCAGTACATTCAGTAAAGGCGTACCCAGGTGCGGACCTATTTTCGTACCACAATCCCCTTATCGCTAAATTCCAACTTAAATTAAAAAGGATACAAACAAATCATAACATCAAAAAACTAAATATACACAAATTAAAATCAGAAGAAACGAAAGAAAAGCTGAGGCAAGACATGAACACAAACTTAGAAAGAAGACAAGGCAAGCCTGGGTTAAACGATGACAACGTTGAACAACAGTGGCAGTTATTCAAAACGTCAATTATGGAACCAAGCAAGAAAGTACTTACAACATCAAGATACAAAAAAGAAGATTGGATGACAGATGATATTTTGGAGTTGATGGATGAAAGAAGGAAACACAAGACCAACAAGACCCGATATCAACAATTGCAAATTCAAATAAGAAGAAAAATAAGAGCAGCAAAAGAAGAGTACCTTTCTGGAAAATGCAAAGAAATAGAGGAATTGCAAAACAAGTACGACAACTTCAACTTGCATAAAAAAGTCAAAGAACTGGCTGGAATAGAAAAGAGAAAAACCTCAAACGTATTGCTAGACAAAGAGGGAAACATTATTATGGAAACACAACAAAAATTATGCAGGTGGAAAGAATACATAGAAACACTATTTGAAGATCAAAGACACGAAAATTCTTCTATAAGCAGTCTGAGCGGTGACATGGGGCCTGAAATTACTAAAGCAGAGGTCATTTATGCATTAAGATCGATAAAAACTAATAAAGCTGTTGGTCCAGATGAAATGCCGGATGAGTTATTGAAGCTGATCAATGACAAAAATTTGGATTTATTGGTGAGATTATTTAATACAATTTACACGACAGGAACCATCCCCCGAGAAATGTTAACATCAACATTCATATGTTTACCAAAGAAAGCAAATTCAAAAGAATACAGAACAATCAGTCTCATGTCACATACTTTGAAAATCCTTTTAAAAATTGTACACGCTAGGATACATTCCAAATTGGAGCTGGATATTAGTGACATACAGTTTGGCTTCCGGAACGGGGTGGGTACAAGAGAAGCATGCTTTTAATGTGCTTACTCAAAGATGCTTGGATATCAATCAGGACTTCTATGTCTGCTTCATAGATTACAACAAAGCTTTTGATAGGGTCAAACATGACAAACTGATAGAGATCCTCAGAAGCAAAAATTTGGATGAAAAAGATTTAAGGTTGATATCAAATCTGTATTACAATCAGCGAGCGGCAGTAAAAATTGGACAGGAAATATCCGGAGATGTGGAAATATAAAGGGGAGTCAGACAAGGGTGTATACTGTCACCTTTACTATTTAACGCTTATTCTGAAGAGGTCATATTGGAGAGTCTTGAATCTGAAACAGCAGGGATAAAAGTAAACGGAGTTTTAATCAACAATATTAGGTATGCAGATGACACCGTAATAATAGCTGATAGTTTGAAAGACCTAGAAAAAATAATGAATAAAATATTAAGAGTTAGTGGAGAATATGGACTCTCTCTTAACACGAAAAAGACCAAGTTCATGATAATTAGTAAAAACAATACCAATAATAATGAAACCCTAATGGTAGGAGGCCAGCACATTGAAAGAGTTAAGAAGTACACTTACTTGGGAACCCTAATAACAGAAAATGATGACTATACCGTCGAAATAAAAACCAGAATCGAGAAAGCACGTGCCAACTTTATTAGAATGAAAAAGGTTATCTGCAGCAAAGCCCTGAAAATACGACGGACTAAATGTTACGTACACAGTGTTCTATATTATGGAATGGAAGCATGGACACTGAATCGAGAGGCAATGAGAAGACTTAATTCTTTTGAAATGTGGATCTATAGAAGAATTCAGAGGATTTCGTGGGTGGATCGAGTTACGAACGCCGAAGTGTTGAGAAGAATGGGGAAAGAAAAGGAAGTCGAGATAACAGTGAAACAGAGAAAACTGCAATATTTCGGACACATTATGCGGGGAGAAAAGTACAGCATCTTACGGCTCATAATCCAAGGCAAAATAAGTAGCAGAAGAGGCGTAGGACGACGACGAATTTCATGGCTAAAAAACCTAAGGGAATGGTTTGGATTCAGTTCAGGACAACTATTTAGAGCAACTGCCTCAAAAAATAAAATAGCTATTATGATTGACAACCTCCGCAATGGAAAAGGCACTTGAAGAAGAAGATATAAAGCAAATTATAATAATATTCTAAGCAAAAAAATACTCTACTGGTTTACTGAAAGTTCAAATTTCCACGGCAACTAAATCGACATATCCTGTTAAGGAATATGATTTGCGATTAGTCTAAGAATAAAAATAAATCTAAATTTTCAAGAGAAATAGACTATTTTTTATGTATTTAACTAATTTACACACAAACACTAATTTACATAAAGATTGTACAAGATATAAACGGAAAAATTAACTTTTACACTAATCCTAAACGAAATCGAGTTTTCAATTCCGGTTATTACGTTATAATTGCTTATATTATATTTTAGATAATTACCGAGGATGGTTATCGGTCTTTTCAGTAGTAGTATTACTATATTGTAAGTGTAATCTAGTTCTCACGAGTCATGATTACAATTAATGTTTATACGTAAATTTATGATGGGTTTTTTGCGAATATTTTAGAAAAACCGACATTCTAGTTTCCACTTGACTAATACTGGGAACAAACTACCTTAATAAAAATTCAATGTTACGAGGGTGGGCGTCTATATTCAGGAATTGGCAGCACTGACATTTCAATAATTTGCAACCGTGTCAATACTAAGGCTATTCTTTTGAGTCATTATCAGTTTCACTTCTATCACTTGAAGTAATCATGATCACTTCAGCCCCATGACAAGTAAATGCATATTCAAAAGAACATGAAGTTATCAGTTTCACTTTGTTCACTTTGATCAGTGATAATTTACTCAAAAGAATACAGCCACTATCTTTGATACTACTTTATATTGGTACGGGAACCAAAGCGTCATGTTGTTACTTACCCCACTCACTAACATTATCAAAGAATATGCAAAATTTGTCAAAAATATAACTCCAAACTCCCAGGTAAATCCCAGTATGTTTTATCACATAGTACAATATTGGAAGAAGTAATAGATGTAGCAGGCGCGGATCCAAGGGGGGGGACCCCTCCAAGGGCTTTGAGTTCAGAAAAATAGACTATAGTTTATTCAAGAACTAGACAGAGTAATAAATCATTTTTTACCCTTTTTTTTCTTGGCAAACTACCTGTTTTCTTTATTCCGATGTCTTTGGAAAAATCTGTTAGACACCTATATTTTTCACAGGAATGGGTTAGAAATTTTATAATCAAAAATACCGGTTTATAATAATGGACTATTTGGATAGAATAACAAAAGATATTTGGATGTGAAGTGTTAAAAAGGATTTTAATCCTTGTCATACGCGTCGGAAAGAGGATTATTGTATCACTAAGTATTTATAGCATAGAATATTATTTCGATTAAAAACTTAAAATAAAAAGTTTTTATATTATTTTTTTATGGTTTCTTAATAATTCACATACATTAAAAAATATACATAATTTTGACATATTTAACACAAATCACAATAGTATTTTTATTATTTTTAATTTTGCCATAGAAACCGTTTTAGGTACATTTAGACTAAAACTTAGCTTTTTTCTCTCAAAAAATTCTAAGTTATAATTTAAATACTTATAAAATACCCATTGTCAAAAATACAAGAAGTTAAACATATAAAAAAATAAATTCGTCCATATAATATTAAAAATTTTTTGGAGCTATCGGTCATTTTATTATTAATTAAAAACATTTTTAGGATATTTGACGCTTCAGTTTCTTTATTTCTTTAACCATCTGCAGAATTAAAATTAAACACTAAAAAGGGACTCAAATGTAATTAATTTTTATATGTTACAGAAAATTTAAATAATAAATTGTGTTTACGCTGGTAAACATTACGTATCTAATTTGTAATCAAAGTCAGTGAAGCTATCTTCGCTCAAATTAATTATAATTGGTTCCTCTATCTCACTGATCATGAGATCGAGTTTCCCAATTTTCTTTTATTCTTTTATTTTCTGGAGTCTTCTCAATTTTCTGCACTAACTTTATTCAAAAAAATCTTTCAAAAGTTCAGTTAAATTACTAATTTTGTAAGTTGTGTTATTTCTAGCAACGCTACCTTTTACTTTAGAGAGATTTTTCCTTCTCCAACGAACATTTTGCGGACGGTCTATAAGAACAAATATCCTGTCTGGTTTTTCCCAGCAAAAATCAAGTTCTCTGAGCAATTTCTAGAGCTCAGTCCTTTTAGTTTCATGTAAATCCCGATCTTGATTAATTTTATTTAGAATTTTGTTGACGGTTGGGATCTGCTTCTCATAATAAAATGTATGTACAACTCCTTTGATTACAGTTTGTGTGCTCGAATGTAGCTTGGGAGTACTAACAATTCCAGTAGTGTTTTTCTTCTTCAGTATTCATTACATAGTAGATTTTCCAACTCCTGTCATGTTGGAATACATCTCAATGGAGCTTTTAACATTATTATCGAGATATCTTAAGGCATCATAAACATTCATGGTAATAAGTTTTTCTTTGAGGAAAAAATGCCCTAGTTTAACGATTTTGGAATAAATATAGATGTGGAAGCTGACACTGACAGAAAATAAATTGAACTCAGAAATTTTATTGCTGCAGTAAATTTATAAAAGCTTATAATATTTAAATATAATTAGATTTACGGCAGTTCTCAGTTACCTGCGCACTGGAGCAGGTACGTTGGAGGTTTCGGTAACAGTTTTATTATACTCTCTCTAGTTCTTGAATACAGTATAGGAATGTGTATGCTTGCGATCGCCCCTCTCCTTCTCAAGAGCTTTGAGTTCAGGAAAATAGAACCGATTCTGCATTTTATATTAGAAATGGGAATGTTGCTGGTGTGTCTCACCCTCCCCCCGTCGACAACCTGCTTTCGCTTTCGTACTTTTGTGATATCACCCCCCCCCCCCAAAGAGAGAGGCTGGATCCGCCCCTGAGAGGTAGTAACATGATATTTTTACAAAATAATATTACTATGCAACACCATATTACAGAGTATAAATAGAATGTACTTTCGTAAGCTGTTGAATCTAAATTTTGGTTGGAATTTTTAAAGTTTATCCTACAACTTAGATTTTCCAAAACGATTAGAAAAGAACTGAGGTTGAGATAGAGATCTTTGAAACTTTGATCTAGATTTTTTTACAGGTGAAGAGTGTAATGTATTTGGCGTTTGTTGTACTAAGGGTATTCCTTGATTTGTGACTTTCTTACTATGGCATTTAATAATTTGACTATTGCCAAGCTCCCATTACTGTCTGAGAAGTCGATTAAAGTCAGATAAATATTCTAAATTTCTAAGTTTATTTTACTATTAAACATTGACAACTACACACACTCCGAGAAGATTGACATGATCCTGGTGCACAGGTTTTGTGAAGGAAATGGACATCAGGGTTTCCATGAAGAAATTTCCTAATCACCAAATTTCAAATCATCAAACATTGGCCAATATTGAGAGTCATCTTCGAGAAATATGTAGCTTTGAGACAAAATTTGAAAGTAGGGATCGTATTAGAACAACTCAAACAGTCAAAAAAGAAGAGGAAATTTTGGAAAGAGTTAAAGAAGAACCAAGCGTACCTGCCGCTTAGAACTATTGTAAATGATATTTTAAAAGAACAGTTGTTACATCCATAACACGTCCAAAAGGTTTAGGAATTTTTAACGATTGATCTCCCCATGCGTCTTACATTTTGTGAATTCATTTGAAACAAAGGAATTTGTGATCAAATTTGATCACCAAACTGTACAACGCATGCGGATGAAAATCCATATGCCATTAATGTTGCACACCATCAACATAACTTCGAAATAAATGTTTGGGCAGGTATTATTGATCGCTACTTTATTGACCCTGTTGTAATTCCAGGTAGGATAAATGGATATATACATATATATATGTATATATATATTTTGCAAAACACATTACCAGTTCTAGAAAATTTGCCTATTTTACTTCAGCGAAAACTATGATAAATGCATGATGGTATCTCAACCGATCGCGATGGATTGAAAGAGACAGAGACAACAGTAAGATGACCACCATACTCTCCAAAGTTAAATATGTGTGACTTGTTTTTGTGGAGCGCTCTGAAAACATGAGTATACAAGATTTTGGTGAACACCCGCTGAGAACGATGCGCATTTTAAATACTGGTAACTTTTTTCCAGAATCCAATTTCGTTATTTAAAAAGTGTTAATAAGTACATTTAGCAAAATGGCGGCCATTTTGCACATTTGCTTAGTTAATGTTTTCATTTTAGTGGGTTATTTCAACCTTTTTAGAATACGTACATGTACGGGGTATCCCATTTTCGACACTTTTGGGGGGTTTTGTAGTTATTATTAAAGATATAGTGTTGCGGTTTTCACTTTAGTTCCAACTTTTTAACGAAACGAAAAATTCCGGTGTCAAATTTGTCATGGTTCTCTTAGTTTTTAATTTACAGGGTGATTTTAAAAATCTTCGTTTTTTTAGACACATCGCGTGTTTCTGTTATGCGTTAATTCATCAAAAAGGTGAAAACTGATTTTTATAGAGTTACGTAGAGTTCAGTAGCGTAGTCAGTGTTTTTTATAAAGTTCAGTTTTTGAGATATCAATTAAACTTATGATTTTTTAAATAGGACACCCTATAATTGAGGCTTTTCAAAAATATATAATTTGTGTTTATTTTATTTTGAAAAATAAGATTAGAATTCGAAATTTTCAATAATTTACGTTATTTGTAACAGTAGATCATGGCCAATTTATAAGAAACAAAAGGCAGATGTCCAAAACTTCACAGTTTTGTCAGATTGTTATTATTTATGAAATATTTTTGTAACGTGGGTGTTTTTATTTCCCTCTTTATTTATTTTGCATTTACAAAGGTCGTTTATGATAATTTTGAAAAGTATGATATGTTAGTATGGTTTATACAAAGTAATGAAAATCCCCAAGAAGCTTATGAATTATACGAGGATGGTTCGATAAGTTCTCGGCCTGATAAAGAAAACAAAAGATTTTTGAAAATGTTTTTAATTATTTTTCAACATAGTCCCCTTGTACTTCAATATATTTAGACCAAGGATGTTCTAACATTTTAATACCCGTAGTATAATGCGATTTGTCTAACTCTGCAAAATAAGCGGTTGTCGCTGCTCTGACCTCGTTATTTGAAGGGAATTTTCGTCGAGCAAACCATTTTTTCAAGTTTAGGAAGAGAAAGAAATCGCTGCGAGCCAGATCCGGTGAATATGGCGCATGTGGAAGCACTTCGAAACGTAGGTCATGGAGTTTTGCAGAAACAACCATAGATTTATGTGCAGACGTGCCATCCTGATGAAAGAGCACTTTTTTTGGCAAGATGTGGACTTTTAGCTTTAATCACATGCTGCAAACGGTCCAATAGTGAAGCGTAATACTCCCCGGTGATGGTCTTGCCTTGTTCTAAATAGTGTATAAGCACCACGCCATGTGAACCCCAAAAAACTGTGGCCATGATTTTTCCTGCAGACGGAACCGTTTTTGCTTCTTCTGGCGCACTTTCATCTGCCTCCACCCACTGTTTAGACTGCTGCTTTGTCTCTGGCGTGTAATGGTGAATCCATGTATCACCTATAGTTATAAAACTTCGAAGAAACTCAGTAGGATTGCGTCTGAATAAGTCTAACACTCTTGCGAAGTGTTCATTCGAAGGCGTTTTTGGTCGACTGTTAACAAACGCGGCATCCATAGCGCAGAAAGCTTCTTCATGCCAAGAACATCATGTAAAATGTAGTGGACACGATCTATCGAGATGTTTGCAATACCAGCAAGCTCTCGTACTTTCAGTAGGCGATCATGAAGTATGACATTGTGAATTTTTGTGACAATTTCGTCAGTTGTAGCGGTTTTTGGGCATCCCGAGCACTGATCATCTTGAATTGATGTACGACCACGATTAAATTAAGCAGCCCATTTTTTTATTGTCGAAAACGAGGGAGAAGAATCCTTTAAAGTATAATCTAACTCATTTTTAATGTCCGCAGGAGTTAAACCCTTTAAAACAAAGTACTTTATAACCGCTCGAATTTCAATTTTATCAATCTTTTACAAAATATCGAACCTTATGTGTTCACTCGATCGCCACAAACAAGCAACTGAACGCAAACATCTGAAACTTTGCAGGGCGTCATCTCAAGGTTAATGCTTACAAAATATTATAGTTATTTGATCATACTAGCACCCTCTCTGGTATCCAGAAAGAAGGCAATCTTTTCCAGACATATTTGCTCGTTTAAAAAGAAATCTAGTTGAAAACGGATCTTTGATTCACCTGCGTTCCAAAACATACGTCAAAGAACACAGGTAGAGAAAAGAAACAAATGTGTTATTTTACGCAGCAGCAATAACTTCATTATCCTGTAGAAAAATAGAGGAAGAAGTTGATGTAGCAAAATCTGACGCTGAAAGAATTTTGAAAAAGTATAAATACCATTCGTATAAATTTAAAATAGTGCAACATTTACACCCCGGAGATGATGAGCACCGAGTAACATTTTGTCAATGGTATTTAGAACAAATCCGCACTAACGAATCTTTTGGTCGATTTGTCATGTGGTCTGACGAATGTTATTTTTCAAGTGCAGAAATTTTTAATCGTCACAACACGATGCATTGGTCAGCAGAAATTCACCATTTAATTTTCGAAAGAGCACAACACAAGGGCGCTTTGGGGTTGGTGTCTCGTGTTTTATTTTGGATTGACGCATAGCCTACAGGATGTATGAAGGGGGTCTCAAAGCACTAGATACCCAGAAATTGTAGAGGAAATTATTCCAGAATTGCTTGAAAATGTTCCATTGGCCCATTTCAATTTCGTTTATCTTCAACAAGACGGTGACCCAAGTTACAACACTGGGCTGTTATGGCCATTTCTGGACAATAACTTTCCTCAAAGATGGATAATTACCAATGGGCCAGTGAGATGGCGTCCACGATCTCCCGATTTTTCTGTTTTAGATTTCTTTTTTGTGGGATTTTATGCAAAATCAAGTGTATACGACACGACATGAATCTATAACGGAACTTCGTGAATCAATTGGTTTGGCCTTCCAAACTCTTCATAACAGACCTATGATTCTTTTAAATGCAATTAGAAGAATAACAAAAGTATGCTGATATTGCATTCGAGAAAACGGCCGTCATTTTGAAAACCATCTTTAAAAAAACGTTTGGTTGTTTTTAGTTTCAGTGTTTCTTTGGTTTTTGTTACTTTAATTTTATGAAATAATGTTGTTCTTGTTTTTTTGCAATCAAATTTCAATATTCTGGTTTTGTAATAACTGTGTTGTTTAAAATGAAAATGTAACAATAATTAAGTGTTTACAATTGAATTGAAAATAGGGAAATCATTAAAATTAACTTTTAAAGTATGGTATAATAATTATTGTCAAAATTTTGCATTTGTTTCTTATAAATTGGCTGTATCCTACTGTTACAAATAAAGTAAATTACTGAAAATATCCAATTCTGGCCCTGTTTTTCAAAATAAAATAAACAAATTATATATTTTTTAAAAGCCTAAATTATACTTAACCAATATTTAAAATAATATACAGGGTGTCCTATTTAAAAAAATCATAAGTTTGGTTAATATCTCAAAAACTAAACTTTTAGAAAAACACTAGCTACTCTACTGAATTCTACGTAAAATCTTCTATAAAAATCTGTTTTTATCTTTTTGATAAATTAATGCATAACGGAAATACAAGATGTGCCTACAAAACGAAGATTTCGACAGTTAACAAGTAAGATACTAAAGTGAAAACTGTAACACTATATCTTTGATAATAACTGCAATACCTCCCTAACAGTGTCGAAAATGGGACACCCCTTATTTCCAACATTTATTTTAAAAATTGTTGTACTATTACAGCAAATTGATGTATGCATGTAATTGAAAATATTTTTTCCTGGCACAACTACTCATCCATATGATGGTAATATCAAGGTTGTCAAAAGCGTTGTTTACAAGTGACGTAGCTTTTATAAAACACTACTTTATAGTCGATCGCTATACCATAAATTCAGTTACCATGGTTACAAGAAATTTAGGAAAAAAACAATATTTTCTTAAAACACTGACGTTTTCTACCTTCGAAGCAGTATCGAATATAACAAAGTTGACTTAAATCAACCTTTCTTCACGTCGAGTCTGTCATCAAACATTGTATACGTATTTTCCGGACATCCTTTATATAACTTATGTCACATGTTTGCGATATTTTGTTCATATAACAGAAACTAAAACAACATGTTACTATTAATAATCTTTGTTGGCAATTATTCTCTTATTTTTTATACAATATTGAAAAAATTGTAAAATATCTTGTTAGCATTATAACAGGATCTAGAGCATATACATGGGACAACTGGATAAACATGCAGATGTATTAATTAATAAATTCTTTAAAGTTAAATATCAGCGATATAAAAAAATTTTAAAAAAAAAACATTGCTGATATAATATCAAAAAAAAAAAAAATAGCCAATAACATAAAGAAAAATGTGTAGTATATTCCCTTAAAGACATTAAAACAACGTATTAAAAATATTTATATTGAGTACATCTAAATAGAATACTATTTCCTAATACAAACGATTATTCTTCTCCTTTTTTTTCTTTTTAAGCAATTTTTACGCGAGTAATTGAAATAAAATATATTGTTTTTTTTTACTTTTAAGTACATTTTTTTTTTCAAATCGTTCCTTATTTCTTTTCCAATAATTTGTAATTTGTTATTCACTTCATAACTTCGTAGTGTATGATATAATTTTTTTTTTAAGTATACACATTTGTACGCTTTTTGCTAATAGTTTTATTAAAATTTAAAAGGATCGATTGAAAGAATACTAATACAAATTAACGTAAAAAACTCCTCTATCATCGCTTGCGATATTTCAACAATAATCATTCTTAAGTAACTAAATTTATGTTTTAGGACAGCATAATATTGCCAAAAATTTGGCCTATGAAGAAAAAAAATGCTATTATATGCGCGACGGCATTTTATTAACAAATTATCTGTGTACCACATTATTTTGTGTTTCTTAAATGTAAAAAGCAGTTTTTAATTGAATTTTGACTATTTCTTTACAACCAACCCCATTTTAAACCTAATTTTAGAAGAAATTGAGGGTTAATAAAGTAAGAATAAGTATTATGTTTATGGTACATTTACAATAACATCTTTGGTAATAATTTTGATAAAATTATTAACATTTTCATGCCATTTTTCACCAAAAAAACACTTTTTTGCATTTTAAGTCTCTTTTTTAGCAAAAATTGCACGTTTAGAAATTGCCTATCCGACGGCAGCGGGCGAGCTTGAAGAACCAAAATTGCGGCAGTTGTGCTTTAAATCAAACTAATTATGGATGTTCAAATTATATATTATGATCCTGGAATTAATCCACTTGATTTATGACAGTATAATTTATATCATATTAGTAATTTATTTTAAACGGTAGGAAATTTTTTACTTTATTCTTGCGCAAAATACTAGAAAATTATTTTGTAGTGTAATTAATGTTCATTTTCTATTAAATCTCTATTATCTTATCTTCAGGTTGAAGTCAAATAATATTTCTTTATTTATATAGGTTAATTTATAAGGAAAATTTTTACTTGATTCTTGTGCAAAATACTAGGAAATTTTTTTGCACTATAATAAATATTTTTTCTCTATTAAATCTCTATTTTTTTTGGCTTCAAATTGAAGTCAAATAATATTTCTTTATTTTTAGAAGTTAACTCGTAAGGAAAATTTTTACTTTTTTCTTGTGCAAAATATTAGGAAATAATTTTGCAGGGTAATTATGTGTATTCTCTGGTGAATCTCTATTATATTGTCCTCAAGTTGAAATCAAATACTATTTCTTTATTTTTAGAGAGTTAATCTGTTAGGAAAATTTTTTACTTTATTCTTGTGCAAAATACTAGGAAATTATCTTGTAGTGTAATTAACATTTATTCTCTATTAAATCTCTATTATTTTGTTTTCTTTATTTTAAAAGGTTAATTTGTATAGAAAATTTTTATTTTTTTCTTGTTCAGAATACTAGGAAATAAATTGCAGAGTAATTATGTGTATTCTCTGTTAAATCTCTATTATATTGTCCTCAAGTTGAAGTCAAGTAATATTTCTTTATTTCTATAGGTTAATTTGTAAGGAAAATTTTTATTTTATTCTTGTGGAAGTTATTTTGCAATGTAATTAATATTTATTCTCTATTAAATCTCTATTATCTTGTCTTCAAGTTAAAGTCAAATAATATTTCTTTATTTTTACAGGTTAATTTGTAGATAGATTAGTTTCCAATATAATTTCGGGGAAATATATTAATTCAACCAAAGACATATTATCATTTTTTTGACTGGGTTATTTTAATACAATTTTTACGGTTGATCAAATCGAAAAAAAAAAATAGGTAAATAAATATGTGCATTTCCTTTATTCGGTGCTACTTCTTATAAAATAGGTTATTAGAGCAAAAATAACCAAAAATAATTGAAAAACAAAATTGAGCCAGCATTTTGGTTTTCACGTGTAAGAAAGAAATTAATATAAAATAAAATATAAATAGAAATCACATTTATTATGATCAAGAATTGAGTAAGAGGTTTAATTTCGCTACTGAGAATTTATTTTCAGGAAGAAACCTCGAGTTTTAGCGTAAACCATTATAATATGGTTTTGAAACCGTTTTAAGAAAGAGATACCTAAAAATTAGTTTTAATTTAAGGGACTTTTTAGTGCTAATAGGACTAGATTAGTGTAGGGATTTTTTTTACCTAATTTTCACTAGTCTTTTACCCCTTAAAATATTTTTTTATTGCGCGATTTAATTTCTAAACATCTACACAATTGCTGACTGTTGCAAAATTGCATAAAAGTTTCTAACCAACGAAAGTTGATATAAACGGTGAATTAAATTTTCTATATATTCAAAAATGTTTCTAATGAAGTAAAAATTTTAAAAGGGAATTAGACCATTTATATTTCTAACTTTGGGTAAGATAATACTAATATTAATATATTAATTAGACTTACACAAAAAAAATAAATCACTTATAGCCCAGTCTCTCACAACTCAAAACATAGTCACTATCACTGAATTTATTTCTCGATTTACACCCTGCACGTACAGTCCACACCGCACAAAATCCAATAACTAGATGATTTTCACGCGCGTGGTATCAGTTTTATTACTTTTGGCGCGGAAACAACAAACTTTCTGTCCTCGCTATTTCAAACCACTATACCACGCTAAAAAAATACGGAAAGTAAGCCCTTTCTATACCGCCGCGACTCGCGAGTGCTACAAATATCACATATGAAGCATCAAACAGTATACAAAATCTAAAACTAGTCCGGTACAAAATCCGTGTTAAAGGTCGCACCTTGCCGTATAACGAACAACGGACAACTATAGACCCAAACCCGCAAAGTCGACACTTCCTCGCGTTAATGATCTCGACGCTTTCCTATTGGCCGACGAGTTGACACCGACGCGCTGTGGCCAATCGAAGGGCGACAATTCCCCCACTCTTTTCACACTTCTGGTGGGCTGGAGCGTCGAAGTTAGGCCTCAAGGGGTGTGGTTTGCGACGCCTCCGTCTGTTTGTCTCTGTCTTGTGACTCAGGGGACATTTTTGGTCTTTTCGATGGTGTCTGTAAAGAAAATAGAAGGGTTAAGGGGGTTGTTTTTTTGAGTCGACCGGGCGATAGGTGTGCGACGGTCGGGATTGAGGTATTGGATTGGAAATGTTGGGGTTTTGGCGGATACGCTGGTGTAGAGTTTCATCCGACGGATGTTCCCGCTAATAAATAAAGTGATGTTTAAAACATTTTTCAGACCATTTCAAGTATATAATTATATTTCCTAGGTTGAAAAATTTTTAACTTCGTAATTATATATTCATAAAATATTATGTCAAGCTCGAATGTCTACAGATATATGGATTTATAGGTACATATATTTTTTTTATAAATATTATCTGGGTTAAGTGTCGTATAGTTAGTTTATAAATTTATATCTATATCCTATAATATAAGAATAATTTTCGGAAAAGACTAAAAACTAATTTTGTATCCTTATAATGATTTTTTAACCAAATAGAGTATTGTTTAAAAATTATCACAGGTTTTTTAAACCGATTTTGTGGAATAAGAGAACGATCGCAAACTGTAGTTTTTGAAAGCCTTATAACCATTTATATCTAAAAATTCAATTTTTAAGTAATTAAAAAATAATTTAAATGAAAAAATTTACAAAATTAAATTTTCTCTGAAAACTATTGTAAATTTTGAGCTCCATTTTTATGGGAAAAAATAAATTAATTGTAGTATAAGCAGGGGCGGATCCAGCCTCTCTCTTTGGAGGGGAGGGGGGGGGGGTGATATCACAAAAGTACAGTATGGCAAGAAAAACAATTTGCAAGCAGCATACTCATTCCTAATATAAAAGGCAGAATGGGTTCTATTTTCCTGAACTCAGAGCTCTTGGGAAGGGGGCGATCGCAAGCATACACATTTGTATACTCCATTCAAGAACTAGAGAGAGTAATAAAACTGTTACCGAAATCTCCAACGTACCTGCTCCAGTGCCGCAGGTAACTGAGAACTGCCGTAAATCTAATTATATTTCATTATATTTAAATATATTTTGTAAATTTACTGCAACATAAAATTTCTGATAGTTTCATTTATTTCTGTCAGTGAGCAAAGTAGACCTTACAGTTTGTTCTTAGTGATTTATCTTGTTTGCGCTTGTTTTTATATATTATTTGAGATTAGTGAGATACCCAAAAGATATGGCTTTCACCTTTATATTTATTCCAAAATCGTTAAACCAAGTCATTTTTTCCTCAACGAAAAACTTATTACGATGAATTTTTATGATGCCTTAAGATATCAATATCTAGATAATAATGTTAAAAGCTCTGTTGAGATATGTTTCAACATGAGAGGAGTTGGAAAATCTACTATGTACTGAATACTGAACGAGAAAAAACGACTGGAATTGTTAGTACTCCCAAGCCACATTCGATCACAGGCAGACGAAAAACCTCGTTGGAAGAAGAGATGAAAACTGCAATTAAAGGGGTTGTATATACATTTTATTATGAGAAGCAGATCCCAACCGTCTACAAAATTCTAACTAAATTCAATGAAGATCGCGATTTACCTGTAATTACAAGAACTGATCTCTGTAAATTGCTCAGAGAACTTAATTTTTGCTGAGAAAAACCAGATAGAAAATCTGTTCCTATAGATCGTCCGGAAACTGTCCGGAAACTGTCCGTTGGAGACGTAAATATCTCTCTCAAGTAAAAGGCAGAGTTGCTAGAAACAACACAATTAACAAAATTAGTAATTTAACTAAACTTTTGAAAGATTTTTTTTGAATAAAGTTACTGCGGAAAATTGGGAAAAATCCATATAATAAAAGAATAAAACAAAATGTGAGAACTCGATCTCATAATCGGTGAGATAGAGGAACCAATTATAATTAATTTGAGCGAAGATAGTTTCACTGACTTTGATTATGAATAAGATACGTAATGTTTACTAGTGTAAACACAATTTATTATTTAAATTTTTGTTTTTGTTGTATTTTATTGTTTAATGTTGTTTTTATTTTTTTATATATTTTTATTTTAGTGTGTCCCACTCTTTAATTTTATAAATATTTAATTCTAATTAGCCGTAAGTTTTTTATTATTTTATTATTGTGTTTGTGTCTTTTTCTTAAGCGTGTAGAATTAACATGTTTATTTTATTTTGGGGCTATCGTATGTCCATATAATAAAGTAAATTAAATTAAAATATCAGTACAATGGAAATAAAAATAAGCAGGTTTAATTTTAATTACAACATAAAAAAAGTAATTACATTTGAATCCCTTTTTAGTGTTTAATTGTAATTCTGCAGATGGTTTAAGAAATAAATAAACTGAAACGTTAAATGTCCTAAAAATGTTTTTTAATTAATAATAAAATGACAGATAGCCCCAAAAATATTTTAATATTATATGGACGAATTTATTTTTTTATATATGTTTAACTTTTTGTATTTTTGACAATGGATATTTTGTAAGTATTTAAATTATAACTTAGATTTTTTTGAGAGAATAAGGCTACATTTTAGTCCATTATTATAGACCGGTATTTTTGATTATAAAATTTCTAACCTATTCCTAACAAATTTTGCTAAAAACACCGGACTAAAGAACACTGGTAGTTTGCGAAGAGAAAAATGATAAAAAATGATTTATTACTCTCTCTAGTTCTTGAATAAACTATAGTATAGGAGGAAAAATCGGGTCCATTTTCCTAAACTCAAAGCTCTTGGGGGGGGGGGCAATCGCTCCCACCGCCCCCCCCCCCCCTTGGATCCGCGTCTGAGTATAAGTGTAATGTAGATTTCCCTTGTTGGGGGACTATTGAGTATTCATCTGAAAGTTTGTGTATTACTTATTCTATCAACGTGGTTGGGAGTCAAGATGGTAAAAAAATTATTCTTTGGTTTATGGTAGTTCAAAATACATAAATTTATATTATACCTAACTGGACGCCATGCGCTTATTCATGAAAATTTTCGTCCATCAATTTTCACATACACATTTTGATAGTAAATGCAGTTATTTTCAAAATTAATAATGATTTTATTAACTCTTATTTCCGAAATAAAAACTGTTGGACCCTGAAATAAGGTGTGCCAATGTATAATTGAATTTAATGCGCGATTTACTACGGTGTTTTTTTCCCTGAAGAGGAAGGAATTACGAAACGTATTCCGATTCCCGACAGGACATTGTCACCTACAAGACCGTCTTTATTAGATTGGCACCACTTTTTTCCAATCATTCATTCATTCAAATACTGTTTTAGTACAAAAAATTTAAATTATTAATATATTTAAATTTCACAATTAAAATGTATTAGAAATAAAGAATAAAATAAATTTGCATTTCGTTTAGTAATTTATTTTGCATCTTAAATTGTTTTCGTCGCTATATAGAAGTAGTTTTGGCTATTCTGAAAATTGAATCTGACATCCATCATTTTTACGATGATCTATAATTTATTCGCATTATTAAATTATTTAAAAGTATAAGTGAAATTTCAAAACCAGTCAAACATAATACTGAATAATTTCAAGTTCAGTGAAACCCAGTATCTCCGCTACTGAGATATATTAAGCTGATAAAAGGGAAATTTTTTTAAAAAAATTTGCCCCTATGTTATTAAATCAATCATTTCCGATTAACCGATATTTATATTGAAATTATTCAGCAGAGAAATCTGAGATATATTTTTAGATATCTAGTACAAAAAAAAAACGATTGGGGCGGTATACGATTCTGAAGAAATATTGAATATTCTGTGGTAATTTTCAGCATCATATTTATATTTTTTCAAAGACCTTTTATAGTCGGAAATGTGTAGAACCCAAACATTTGGGGCATACGTTAAAAATAAGATGCAAAATATTCCTGAAATAATATCATTTAAAAGAATTACTGGAGTTTAAGTCTGGTTATCTTGTAGGCCATTCTTTAATATTTAAAAAAATAATCAGGCATTGTTTTACACTAAAACTATCTTATGTTATTTTTTTTTAATTTGATGTAGATTAATTTTCCCATGCAAAGAAGAAACAACGGAAATTAAAAACTGTTAAAAGTATTGTCAACTGTCTGTCATTGGTTATAAAATAAAAGTGAAAATATTGGATTAAGCCATTTTATTTATGCTTTTAAATATTTTCTCTTCTTAAAAAAAATGTTCCCAATAAAATAAAAAAGGGAAAAAAGGTAAAATATAAACAGGAAAAATTAAATATTTATAAACAGCTAACAAATTAATGAATTAAGAATTGCTATAATTAGAAACACTTTTATATGAAATTATTGCTTTACAGTCGTTTTAATTTGGGTATTTTTATAGATTTACTTCCTTTAATTCACGAGTAACACGCAAGAAAATCTATGTAGGGAGAGCGGGGTGAGTTGAAGGACTTAAGGTTATTTATACGCTACCGCTAATTCCAGAATATACAGGTAAATCATTACAATTTAAAAGATTGATTTTGAGCTTAAAATTTTTCGTGAAAATCTGCATTTAAATGCAACGTGACGATTTTGATAAATTAAAGATGGCGGAGCTGTAGCAATAGTATAAAGCATTTATACTGTATATAAAAATGAATATAAATTTGTGAACAAGTATTTAAAAATGTTATGGATATAATGATTAGTAAAATAATGGTTTGAAAGCCACTCATTAATAATCTAAAGCCGCGTTCACATTAGTAAAAAAATTTACGTTGTGTGTGGCCGCATCACGAACTTGAGATATAAAACTGGACTGCTCATAAAAATAATTTTTGACCTCCCCTTATTGGTCGCCATTCGGTGCAATGATTTGTATGGCAACATTGAATTCCCTGCTAGTTTCTTACATTGGCGTGAATGTGTCGTGTATGAATGTCAATTCTATTATTTTAACTAACAGGTTTAGACAATAACTATCTCTTTCTATACTATATCTTAAACAATAAATCGCTCTTCCTTGTTTTACTTGACAGGTTAATTGAGTATATTCAATAAAAAAGACCAGAGCTCCGATTCTGTAAGCATATTTTTTGACATTCTCTTTCCTTATCTCATTTAGGACAGTGATATACTTATGTGTTAATACAGACTGAACAAAGATAGAAGATCCTTATTATGACATTCTCTTTCCCTTTACTCTTATAGAATCGCAGCCCAGGATAATTGTTTCTGTAAAACAATATTTAACTTGAATTTCTACTTTTAGTTTCCTCAAAATTATAATTTTTCTGTTTAAAGCAACTCCAATAAAGCAAATTTTTTTAACTTCTTTGGAACAGCGTAAATATGTAACAATTTTATTATTTTTAGATAACAAGCATGAAATGTCAGTCCTTATAAATAAATGAAAATGCTTTTTCTATGGCTGTTTACTTATTTTATTTTTTACAATAAAACTGTTATTTAGCAAAATAGCTAAAATGTGAAATATGCGCCAAAAACAAATCGAGACTAATTTTTTTTTTTGAAAAATTTGTTTTAGAAACATCCTTATTCGGACGTGAAGTATAAGAAGTTAACGAAAAAAAGTATTAAGGCATTTATTTTTAAAAATTTTATATCATGAATTAATATAGTATATTGTTTATTAATATAAGGTATCGAAATGTCCACATAATCTATTGCAAAGTAAGATGGTTTCATCATTTAAAAATAGCTTCGATTAGGTCTTTGTTAAAATTATTTTCTCCTCGATGCTTTTAGGGAACTGATATGTTAGGTATTTATATAGGGTTAACAACATTCATAATAATGTTGACATTTCCTTCATAAAAAAGGAGCTTTAATTTAAATGAAGTTAAGTAACTTTATGTACTAAACCATTTTTATAAAAAAAAAAAATTAAACTCTGAAGGGGATAGTGTTAAAGCAGTTTATATTTAATTGCAAACAAAACAATATTTATTAAGACACTCTAAATATAAAAAAGCTTGTAAATACAAGAGAATTCTTATATTAATACAATTATTTTTAATCTAAATATATACATAAAGATTTACTAGCAATTTTTAATTTTTACACAAGGTCAAACTTTCCATTTAATTAATTGTTTGAGGATCTGGAATTGATCTTTCTTAGAGTCGAATTTTTGAAATAGTAATCAATCGCAGCTTCTCAATACTTTGACAAAGGATTTTCATGACACAAATTTCCTATCTGAGCTAAAATCAAGAATTCTTGTTTTATTAATTAATAACATATTCAAACAAAAGGTTATTATTTTATTTTTAGACAAAACATATACATAAAAGTAAAATTTATGTAATTTCCAAACATGCTTAATATTATTGAAAAATTTCATATTTATGCAATCATTTATTTCTATTTTAATATGGCATATTGATTTTTAAACATATAATCATTTTAAATTTTAACACCATACCAGTTTCGATAATCAGCTTTATATGTCAGAGGAACATTAATTTTATAGTAAAACGATATTGTTGTTGGTTAATGCACACCTAATTCAGGACTTTTTTTTTGTAGAGCCAGTGTGTGTTATTAAGTCCAAGTTTAGTTGCTTCAAGATGTTTACATCAAACAGTGCTTCATAGCTTTTTTCAGACAGTTTATTTGTAAGAAGCACACCACAAATTTTTGCTCATCTTCTTGTATAAAACTTTTTCCAAAGAAATGCTCTGAATAGAGTTACTCATTTGGTGTACAAAAGAATTATGATTATGACCAATTTGCTTCAGTCCTTGAATTTGAAGTTTCTTTTCTCTTAGAAAAATAAATATTGATAGTATTTAAAAATTATCATACATCATATCCATAAGATTAAAATTGTTACCCTTGGATTTACAATTTGATTCTAAGGTAAAATTTTATATAATTATTATTGAATGCTTTATAACTTACCAATTAAATAAATTCCAATTTACCAGATGAGGTATTTGCACGTTCCTGTTTGAAATTTTCAGGAAAATGTTACATAAAATGTGACAAAATCCATAAAACAGCAAAATCAAAAATAAATTCTTTGAAAAATGAAAAGTATTCAGTCAATGTCAAAAATACATACACTTTCACCAATATAATAAAAACTTAGGGAATTCATTGTTGCCAAAGCAGTTATTTGCACGTCATGGCATGGAGCATGATGGCGTCATTTTTATTATAAGGGAGGTATTATGCATGATCAGTCCAGTTTTATATGTCAAGTTCGTGATATGAACGCACAAATTTTTGCCGCATGCCACACACCTAACAGGAACTAACCATAATTGTTGAAGACTATATAATAGTTGAAACGTCTTATATTTGTGTTTCATGTCTATTAAATGAATCCATAACATCCTGGAGTATCAATGAACTGTCGTAGTAACTAACATCCTACCGTCATTCTCCGATGCCAGTTCACTACAAATACAGGGTCCGACACACAGACGACGCGCGTCTGGGGAAGGTACGAATTTAATCCCAATGATGAATCCCATAGTTGTTACCGGGACGAAACATCCACATTTTTAGAAAAGAAATTCAAATAAGCATATTTATTCTGATGATGACGACAAAGGCATAGGAAAGTTCTCGATGCTGACTAACACGGCAAAGAATCCTAACAATGACAATTCCCGAAGATGACGACGTTAGGTACTTTTTCACTAATAATTAGAAGCAAATTTCGAGTAAAAATGTATAAGTTAGAAGTCCGAAAATAAGTTATATCTGCTGCATATAGTTGTACCTTTGCTGAATGTGATTTCAGCACTGCAACGGCATAATGTGGATGTATCCGCTGCTATTGCATCATAGAGGAATCCGTGAAAGCCGCTTAAACATTTCTTTTCGCAATATTATATATATATATATATATATATATATATATATATATATATATATATATATATATATATATATATATATATATATATAAATTCAAATCGATTTTACTCTTACTCCAACTATCGGTTGAATAATGAACTAATCTGAACTGGTAAGAATTAAACTTGTTAAAATGGCGTTTTTATCTTATATTTTAAGGTCATAAAAATTGAAAAGATATCTTTCTAAATACTTATCAAACAAAAATTTTTTTGCCCCTGTCTGTTACAATTTTAGAATTATACCGACTCAATAAATTAACCTCCTTCACCATGATTCGTCGCTTTCCCTTATAAACATAAAATATTTAAAGGAAAAATACCATTAGTATACACTTTTTCTGTAACAATTTTCAATTTAATTTCGCTTATTTTCTTTCGGCTTGATAAATAGTTTTTATCTGCTTTTTAATTTGCTTTATTTGCCCATTTTATTACTTAAATTAAGTTGAATGAACAGACGTTTAGGATTAGTTTTGATAGTGCACAGTGGTCCGAAATGAACAAAAAAAGGGAAAATATCCAATTAAATTTTATCAAGACATTCTACATGCATACAGCAGCAGGTTTTAACAATTTTATTTTATTTTGGTTGGAGTACCAAGTACAATAAAAACATTTTCTTCATCCTCAGTGACAGGTTTTCTTACAACAGTTTTTTTTTGAGCTGACACTTCTACTTTTCCGAAACTGGTTTAATAGTCTCACAAAAACGGCTGGTTTAGGATGGTTTTTTTCAGGAAACCTTTGAGCATAGACTCGAGAAGCCAACAAATAATTTTGATGAAATTCTCCAAGGATCAAAATCATATCAATACGCTCTTCCTTTGGATAAATCTTCATTTTGATAAGGCAATAACACAACAATATTCAAATAATTCAATTCAAGAGATGAAGTTTCACGGTTACAAAAAATAATACCGCTATTATGGCACCAGGCTTTGCAGACTAAACTGACAGATTAAATGAATTATCTGACGTATCTAAATGTCATAGGCAACTAGATACATTAGAACATCTCTTCAAAAAACGCAAAATGGTGCAGAAAACGATTATTTGACGTATTTTGTGAAAACGTGAAGACTTTCGATAGGTATTTAAAAGGTACATTTTCTGGTAAGTTAAAAAGTATGGCGGTCTATTTAAATTAATCAAGTTATGATCACTTAAATTTCTTATTCGATTCGTTTTAATATTTGGACACCCTGTATAATATAGCAAGTTTATTATAATTGGGATATAAAATATGATTTATTGTTATACTTCACTGTAAATTTCGAGTACATAACTGATATACTTCTTAAGTATTTAAAACATGAAAATTAGGTTAAATTTTGTCAAAATTCAAATTATTTAAAAATCCTTAATAGTTCGGAACTATAAACCTTATTAAAATAGGCACTTATTTTGATTGGAGGATCCAAAAATGCAATAATATATAGGGGGTTCTATTTAAAAAAAAAACAAAACTCAAAAATAACAGATATTGGTAATAGTGTTAAGATGGTGTGGCCTGAGAAATGATTGTTTCTTTTGAGAGTCTCAAAACATTGTATAGTTTTTTTTTAAGTATGTTGAAATTTGCAGAGATGGCGATATTTTTTATGGTTTCACTTATATAGTTATTGTATTTTACATTATTACGTTACACAAAACTCAATCCTCAACTGTAGGCTATGTATTTCTAGAATGGGAAGCAGTCAGTATCCTCAAATATCTCTCATGCACTTTGAGCAAGTTTGTTAAGAAAACAAATTTGTAATTATCGGTACTTTACCTTTTTAGTATTGGGAAAGTAAAGTCGGAAATTAAAAAAGTCTCTGAAAGCGGTCAAAACATCACAATGGGGGACTATAATTTTGAACGCGTCAAAGAGTTCAAATATCTGGGAACGATGCTTACTGAAAACACTGACGGAACGACAGAAATTAACTGTAGAATCCAAGCAGGTAATAGGTGCCTATACGCAGTACAAGACCTAAAATTCTCTAAAAAAAAAGAAACTATAGGGGACTATCATTGTGGTTTTAGGGGCGACCGCTCAGCCGTAGATCAAATAAAATCCAAGTTAACAACAAGACGTACTAAGATAAACATATACAAAACAATAATAAGACCTGTAGTGATGTATGGGTGCGAAGCTTGGACATTAACGGTAACAAATGAAGAACGGCTCCGAGTCTTCGAAAGAAGAATTCTTAGAAAAATATATGGCCCGACAGTGGATGCAACAACAGGACGATACAGAATCCGTACCACTAAAGAACTGTAGGATCTATATGGAAACACTAATATTGTACGAGAAATAAAATCTAAGCGACTGCAGTGGGCGGGACACGTAAGAAGACTACCAGATAGTCACACAAACTCGCGTGGGAGGAAGCACCGGTAGGGAAAAGACCACTGGGACGCCCTCGCCTCCGATGGAAAGACAATCTTGTCAAAGATCTAAAGGCAATGAATATTGATAATCCGCTAGATGCCATGGCGGACAGGTAGCAATGGAAGAGTATTGTGAAGTCGGCAAAGACCCACCCAGAGTTGTAAGTCATGGGGTGTGTGAGTGTGTGTGTGTGAAAGCAGTCACAACCTGATAAGTAGCACGCTAATTTGAAAGTTAAAATTTTCGGGCTTTTTTATACGAGGTTTATCGAAAAACTGTATTCAGTGGTATTCAAGAAAAGAGGTATTTCCGTATATTCCTTTTATCCTGTTTTCTTAATTTATCTATTTTAATACCTGGTAGCATTTTTACACCAGCGAATATCTTTCGGTAAATTATTTGTTTTTTAGGATAAGCATATTTTCACACAGGATATATTTTTTTAAATATTCCTAAAAAATAAATTATCCACACTTACATCCAGAAAGGATCAATCTCATTACTATTTTTGTCCGTAACGATTTATCCGACCTATCAGAACTCTGCGCCATTTAAAAACCCCGTAATAAAATACCCAGTCGCATGAATAAATTATTTTTAAACAGTAGCAGTATTGCCTTATAGAGAAAAACCGTATAATTCTTAGTTAAAGTATAATTTCAGCCCGTAATTCGAACAAATGCGCTGTAAAAAGCTAAATGCCTATGTAAATGTTTGTTTAACTGCAGGTTATATTATGTTAATTATAATTATTTTAATGCCTTCACTGTTAGACGTTTTGAATTTGTATAAACGAGCTATAAACGCGTTATTTAAATATCTATCTGCTCGGGAATGTGCAGAATTTGACCATTTGGCGACATGCGTAAAAAATGGCAAGTAAAAATGCAAATTATTCGTGAAATGGGATCATGTGAAAAAATCACTGGTGTTCAAGGCGGGTTATCTGGAGGGTCATCACTTAATATTTGGGTAAAGTATAGCTTTTGAATGAACATTTTTTCTCAATAAAATAAATTCAGACCAGGAACTTAGAATTTAAAAAATGCCTTTCCAAATAAATTTTATATCTACGAATTGATAATGCTGAAGGAAAAAAAGTTAAAACACGGGATATTTATATATATATATATATATATATATATATATATATATATATATATATATATATATATAATCGAAGGCTTTCGGGCATCTCGTGTATGTGCCGAGTCCCTCTCAGGACTGTAAGGCAGCTGCCTTACAGTCCTAAGAGGGACTCAGCACATACACGGGATGCCCGAAAACCTTCGATTACACATCACACCCGTGAGAATATCCGACATAACATATATATATATATATATATATATATATATATATATATATATATATATATATATATATATTGTATAGGTAGACACCTTTTCTAAGGTGTGATAAGTCAAACAAAAATGGTCATAAATAATAAATTAATGCATTTTTGTGGTAACTGCAGATGGTAGGATAAACATTAGTTAATAGTATGTAATAATTTATACTAGAATCATGATTTAAAAGACGTAAAATGCCAATAATTGAGTAATAACATGATAAAATGTAAAAAATTGGTGTGAAAGTTTGGATATTAATGCATATAAAATAAGAATTAGGAACATATTTGACTCAAGAAGACATGAATCTTATAAACTAATAAATAAGTGATATTTTGAATAAGATGCGAAGTGTTATTGTCCAGAAATAGTGACTGAAAAAGGAATTTTAAAATAAAATAGTGAAATCCACGAAAATGAGAATCTTAGTCACCCATTTTATAAACAGTGCGGGTAAAGATGATATTAATGAAAATAAGCGTCAAATAATAACTATTTAATGAAACATAGATACTATTCATCAATAGTTATTAATAACATATTACGTATTACAACAGTATTTGTTAAAACTTTGTAAAAATATGATAAAAGTGCAATAATAGTATAAGAAAATATAGATTATAAGTTTATTTTATTAAACTACTAGGATAAAAGAGTACCTAATAATAGGTAAAACTTTGTTAAATAGAATTATATTATTAATAAAACCAGAATTATGAATTTCAGGAAGTTATAATTAAAATTTAAATGTATAGGTAAAATTTTTTTAGATGTAATCCAATTTTATTTATCAATTTTGTGGTAAATAATAACCAGAAGTAAAGTTTAGATATATCAAAATGTCAAGAAAAGTCCATCAAATTTCATCTAGTTGCCAGTTCACGTCAGATGGCCGATCAATCAAAAAAAATTAAAACAAAAATTTATATCACGTGATCACTTACTATAAAAGCTAAAATTCATTTTTTTAAAAAGTACAGCTCCATCATTTGTACGGTTAACATAATTAGTCGGGTTCGTAAAAAATTAACATAAACTCATTATTTCAGTTGATATTTTGAAAAGTAAAAGAAGGAGTGATTATTGATCGGTTATGGTGTAAGATGCGCTAGTATTTTTTTATTAACGGGACCATAACCTAAAAGTTTTTCAAGTGTTATTTCATAAATAAATTTAAAGAAAGACAGTGCAGATTAATCTGTGGTAAAGAAAACATTGTTGGTCTAATTCATTAAAATTTTTTCAAAAAAGTAAAAGGAAGAAACATAAAGCTTGGATAAAAAAAAATATCTGGAGATTTAAAGTTCATTGTTGAAAGAAGTAAAAGAAGTTTAATAAATCAGTGAATAAATTATGTCAATAAGCAAGCAGCTGTGAAAAATATTTAAATAATTGGCAAAGGAGAAAAGATTTGTAAATTTTTCTTAATTAAAAAGGGAACGAGGAAGTATAAAACGTGGATATAAAAAAAAATTTCTGGAGATTTAAAAGGTATTTATTTATTGTGTAAGATATAGAAATTTTTGACTTGCCAGATAATAATTATATAAATAGATTTATACTAACCTTATTACGAAAAATTATAATTAATAATATAACAATTTGTAAAATACATTTATACTAATCTTATTACGAATAGTTATTGTTAACAATAAATAAATTGTTTAATTTGCACTGCATCAAGATCATTTTTAATAATAATAACTGCACACACTAAAATATTTTTAGATTATTTAAAATAAAATCAAATACAAACTTCAAATCACTTAAAACGGGGTACATTCAGAAATACAGCACATGTGCAATGGAGTAATATTTATTGAAAATAAAAAAGAGTTGGTACAAATTGATTATACTTGGGTATGGTTATTTGTGCCTGGCGCCCAACAATTCAATATATATATATATATATATATATATATATATATATATATATATATATATATATATATATATATATACATGTTAAAACTGGGATCAAAACGTAATAATAGTAGTATTATATTTTCTATATTTTACATTTTTTCAAAGATTAACGTTTCAATAATTTATTTTACCTTCGTCAGAATATACAGTGTGTAGCTAAAACAATAGAGTATTTTGTTCATATAACTATCAAATTATATACATATTGTGTATTTACCTTGAACAATAATTCAGAAACAAACATTGAACTTACTGTGTGTAAATCAATATAATATTATATTAAATTGGAAATCCAGATTTCGTAAAATAACAGAATTAAGATGACCACGTGCGTCATCTTGAAGTTAGAGTGGTACTGAAAAGACCAAATGAGATTTTTTTTGTAAAGTAATAAAGATTATTTTGGGTATTGGGGGTTTAAGAGATCTAGTCTGAAACAGCAATGCAATTATATTTTTTAGTTGTTATTTTAATATATTGGTATATATTCGGCTAAATTGCTTAGTATCTGTCTTAACGTTTACTTCATGTTTAATTTTTTGTATGACTATCATTTCTCGAATTTCTCAATTTTGTGTGTGGTTTTCAGTTTTTAAGATTTTCACTCTCTCAAAACTAAAGGAATGGTGGTTTTCTATGATATGTGTTGTTATTGCCGTTTAATTTTTTTCTCGTATTTGTGCCTGTTTAATCAATTCTTTAAATATTGGCTTGTTTGTCCTATGTATTCACTCACCATCGTAATCTTTGCATGAAATACTGTAAACGACATGTGTTTTTTATTTTTTGGTATATCAGATTTTAGTTTATTATAGCAGTTTTTTAGGAGGTTGTGATCCTTATGGTTGACAGTTACGTTATGTTTCTTGAACGCATTTTGGAGTTGTTAGGGATGATGAATTTTCGTTATAAAATTTATGAATTCTTGTTTTAAAGATATTATTTATTAGGTTTTCGGGATAGCTGTACATCTTCTTTTGCTTTTTGGATGGCTTATTTTTGGTATTCAGGATCCGATAGCTTAATGCTGCGCCCTGCGAGGCCTGAAACAACATTTTTTGTGTGAAAGAGAGGGAGTTGGGATTTACGATGTAAATACCTGGAGGGCCATGTTTTTTTTAGTGTACCATTCTGTTTTCAAGATATTGTTAATGTAGTATAAAGTTAGGTTCAGGCATTTGATTTTATTTTGTTTTTCTCTTTCTTTTGCGAACTGTAGTTTAGGGTGGTAGGAGTTAAATTTTTTAAAACTGAGTCGCATTGATTTTGGGGTACTGATGTGATACAGTAGTCAACGTATCCATAGGAAAAGGGTAGTTTGAACTCAAAATTTCGGACGGTAACACTGGAAATGGAAGCGTCCATTGTGCATCCATTTACTTTTATAAAATTTTCGGTGGTATATGATGTATGTGGAGTTTAAAGTTAGTTCAAGTGCATCTAAGAATTCATTTAAGGGTATGTCGGTAAATCATTTAATTTGGTTCCAAGAAAAGAAAGTAAAGGACAAGTTCTACACTCAGGACGACGGGCTTCCGATGGGTTCTGCACTCTCTCCAGTATATATATATATATATATATATATATATATATATATATATATATATATATATATGTATATATATGTATATATATATATATATATATATATATATATATATATATATATATATATTCCCAGTAAAGAGATGATCTTCAATTATTGAGATATCCATACTTCGACATCTTCTATTCCATTCTTCAAGAGCTATTTCTAAATAAGCGTTAAATAGAAGAAGAAATAAACTTTAACAATTTCTCACACTCTCAGTTGTATTTATGCTTCCTAGGTGTAGCTCCTGACCTATAGGTATCTTTATCTCCATTATCTGGTGTAACTTATTTGTATATAAGTTATCCGTACATAATTTTCCAATGGTAAATATGCTGTAATCTACAAATTTGTGTCGTATGTTATTCATATTAGTTCAATTTATTTAAATAAAAAGCTTAAATAAAACCTCCATGCTAAAACAGTAAAATTCAGCTATTAATACAGTTAAAATAAACACGCTAAATATATGTTTAACAACTTGTATGCATGTGAGTGGCATATTGATTTAGTTTTTTTAACGGGCACATTTTTTACACGCCACGAAAGGGATAGAAATTGTATGTACATATTTATAGTTGTAATTTAATTGTTTGCCTGTGTAGTAATTTAATAACGTGTCAATAAAATGTGCGGTTTAGAGTTTAAGACATCGCATTTTAGAGATAGATGTTACTAAATATTTATCCCAAACTCCTTGAATGATTTTTGCTTAAAATCGACTATTTATTAGACAATTGAAACAAAGGTAGGCACTTCACTTTCATGCTCTTTGTATACGCGTTTGGAGCACCTAATGGTCTCATCAGTGGAGCTGTTAGAAACCAATAACAAAATTCCTAGATTATATATATATATATATATATATATATATATATATATATATATATATATATATATATGTTATGTCGGATATTCTCACGGGTGTGATGTGTAATCGAAGGTTTTCGGGCATCCCGCGTATGTGCTGAGTCCCTCTCAGGACTGTAAGGCAGCTGACGTTTCGATGAAATCTCATTCACCATTTTCAAAGCTCACTGTATGGCGTCTACGAGCGAACTGACGCCTGCGACTCCGGTGTTGTCGGTACCGTGTCCGCGTCGGACGTGTTCGTTTTCCGAATGGTTCCGGACCATCAGGTGGCGTGACCTGCTGCACGTCATCGGCCCTGTTGCCAGTGTTTGTGGTTGCGTTGCCGAGTTGTAATCTCTTTCGTTACTAAGTGGTACTGGTTGATGTTTTGTAAGTAGATTTTTCCAAGTATTAGGCACACGTTGGCTATTATTTCTGCTATTTAAGTTGTTGGGCCTCTTTGCAATTTCAATAGCCTCCCTTATAACTCTTGTGGACAGGTTTTCACATCTCGATAGCATTTTTGTTCCCGAGAAATTTATCTTATATCCTGTGTTTAACCAGTGTTGGGCCAGAGCAGAAGAAGTTGTTTTTTGCTTGACAGCGTTTATATGTTCGTCTCTTCTGGCGCTTATTTTACGGTTGGTTTGGCCTATGTAAGATGAGTTGCACTCTCCGCATGGAATTTCGTACACTCCCTGGGTTTCTAGAGGGATTCTTTCTTTAGGTGTTGGCAAGAGATCTTTTACTTTACGGTCTGTGGTGAAAATGGTTTCAATGTTGTGTTTCCTGAGAATTCTTGCGATCTTGTCTGTGGTGCCTCTTGCATAAGGAACAAAAGCCTTGGAGCTATTCTCTTGGTTTTCGCGATTTTTTGGGGCCAAGTGTTTGTTTTTTAGAACCTTGTCTATATGTTCTTTTTCATAACCGTTCTTTGTTAGGGCTTCCTGCAGTATGTTCATCTCTTTGTGATAATTTTCTGGATCTGTAAGAGACTGCGATCGAAACGCAAGTGATTTCACTACTGCAAATAATTGGGCGGGGTGGTGATGTGAATCGGCGTTGAGGTACCTGTTGGTGTGAGTGGGCTTTCTGTAGACAGTGTGCGAAAGCAAACCATCCTCTTTTCTTTTCAGTAGGATATCCAGAAACGGTAGTTCTCTTTCATGTTCTGTCTCCATGGTGAATTTAATTTTGGGATGTATACTGTTTATGTGTTCCAGGAAACTTTTGAGATTTTCTTCCCCATGTTGCCAGATAACGAATGTGGCATCCACGTAACGTAGCCACAGTCTTGGTTTATGTGAAGAGGTCTCCAAAGCTTTTGATTTAGTCTTCCATAAACAAGTTAGCGAGTGCAGGAGATAGCGGCGATCCCATCGGGGCTCCCTCGACTTGTTTATATTGTCGGCCTTCATAAGTAAAATAGGTGTTATCAAGACAGCGTCTAGCTAATTCGATGATATATTTTGGCAGATTGTATTTGTTTTCTATTACAGAAAGAGCCTCTTTAACTGGTATTTGTGTGAAAAGTGATGTTACGTCAAAACTAACTAGACATTCTTTTTCTTGTAAACGTATGTTTTTGATTATTTCGCAAAAATGTTGCGAGTTTTTAACGTAGGAGGCCGTTTTTTCGACGAAGGGTTGGAGAATGGTGGCTAGATATTTTGCTAGGGCCTGAGTTGGAGAGCCAACAGAGCTTACAATTGGTCTCAAGGGGGCCCCGGGCTTGTGTATTTTGGGTAAGCCAAGCTCGTAAACGCCATACAGTGAGCTTTGAAAATGGTGAATGAGATTTCACCGAAACGTCAGCTGCCTTACAGTCCTGAGAGGGACTCAGCACATACACAGGATGCGCGAAAACCTTTGATTACATATATATTTATATATATATATATATATATATATATATATATATATATATATATATATATATAATCTTCTTTCGTAGATATGACACTATCATTTTGTAATGGTGATATAGGAACAGCCAGCTGAGGAACATCTCATCGATAGCTCCCAACGCCAAGAAGATTCAAATATCAGAAATGACGTTATAGAAAGTTATGTCAAATGGTGTCTGGGGAAAGCACCGGCGGACCCACTGATGAATCCACTGCTGCTGTTAGGACAAAACATCCAAGATTTAAGTGGTTGAAAGTTTGCAAGCCGTTCAGGGTTAGGGTAAAAGTAAGAGAAATGCCATATACCTTCGGGAATTCAGTGAGTAAGAAAGAGATGGCTATATTTCTTACTGTTTTTAACTACTCATAGACGCTTCCTTCTCGTGCATGACGAAAATATTATTTTAGCGCGAGAATTTTTCGAAGAAAATTTTGAGTCGCTGCGGTTTCAATGAGTGTTAAATGTAAAACAAAGACACCGTAGGGTAAGAACTGATTTTAAAGTTTTATTTAGTTTATTATTAACTTATTTCAACTACATTTTGCAATATATGTTAATACCCACGTACTTTATACCTATACGGCATTTTTCCCACAAAATGAGGAGAGACGCCAATCTTTGAAAAAGTGTAAATGAAGGGGTATTTTTTTTTATTATTTTTATTGTTTTTAGAATGCCGAGAAAATACGTGAGGAAGCTTACGGTAGTCAGGGAACAGTGGAGTGTAGAGACTTTAATTCTGGCTATTAAAAAAGTAAAAAAAAAACAGAAATATCGAAAAATGAAGCTCAAAAACTTTATGGAATACCGATTCGTACCTTGAGTAGTCGTCTCATGATTGGCGATACTAAAAAGTCTGGACTAGGTCCAGATCATTTCTTTGCCATATCTGATTTAATTAAAGTAGCTACTCCTGCTACTGCAGCTCTGTCTCCACAAAAACCATCAACTTCCAGACAAACATCCATTAGTAAAGAAACCCCTACAAAGATTCTTGAGGAGTCTAATCCAATCCCCTTCCCCTGAGAACGTTTGTAAGAAGACTTCCAATGTCAATTTAATTAAAGGGGCAGCTAAAAAACGCAAATTAGTTAGTGCAGAATTAAAATCTTCATCTTCTGTCTTAGCATCCAACCCAATCGAAGATAATAACAATGTGTGCACAGAATGTTGGGAAAATTATTATTTAACAAAAAAAAAGACTGACTGGATTAAATGTTCAATATGCCAAAAATGGCTGCATGAAGCATGTACAATGTACGCTCCGCATTACAATAATTGTGGTAGGGAAATGACCCGCAAAAAGAACCAAAAAAAGGAATAATAACATATATGGCATCTCTCCCACACTATATGGCGTCTCTTCCACACGTTATGGGAGAGATGGCCTGCTATCAACTTATAATTTTTATGTTTTATTTCTTTTTGATTTAAGTCTAAAACTCGTTAATTGCAATTTTAATATTTAATATTAGTGTACCTTTAAAATAAAAAAATAAAGGGTTGATTTAAATTGCATTTTTTATTTTTTACTTAATTTCTACAAAAAGTATGGCATCTCTCCCACTTTTACTCTACTGTGAATTACAACAATATTATTTACATTACTCTGTTTTGCATTTTGAAATTTTTTTCGCTCCCTGATAATTTTTTGGATTTTGTACATACTTTTTAGAGACACCATGTACAGGGTGTCAAACATACAAAGTTGACAATACTATCATTACACAAAGTTAGAGTTGGGATGAAACTTGTTAAAAATCACCGAAAGCTTCGGCAGCCGCCAATCCGAGGTAACCTACTGATACTTTTGGTTGTACTGTGGCTGGATATTAAAAATAAAAAATTGGTAACAATTGACAATTACGTTTTCGTTACAGAAAATGAACCTTTGCTATAACGAAATAAAATTATCAGAGCTCTAGAGAGTGTTGAACTGTAAAAATTCTAACCTCGAAAATCCACTTTTAGCATCGTGCATGACGTCTAAGAGCCCAACTCACAATTTTCTTTTAATTTTATGCCACCGCGGCCTATGGGATACCAGAACGTGCAAGTTTTAATATTAAATATAGCTCGCGTGACATTTTTAATAGCTTTATTCGTTCTTATCTTGATCAAGTTGGCGTAGGTAATAGTGTTGCGGGCGTAAAAGTGTACAATCTGGCCTACATTTTTAATTATTATAAGCGACAATTTGACGTGTCTACATATTTATTATGTTAATTTTCGTTTCCATTTGAGCAGATTGCCTTTCGAGCGCCGCTGTGTCAAAACAATCATATTGGCCATGTTTTCACGTGAGTATTCGCGTTTGTTTTGTATTTAAGGTTAAGTAAGCAGTATTTTAGGGATATTCTTTTGACACAGGACAAAGTATTAATAGACTGTAAATGTGTACTGTAATATTTTTGATATTTTTATTTGTATTTTGGTTTAAGGATATTTAAAAAAAGCGTAAGAAAATTGCTCATATTTTTGCAAGTCACTGTATTATTGTGGTGGTCTCTAAAATAAAAATGTAGCGATTTATTGTCCAAGATACGGGGTGTCTAAATTAAAAATTTTGTTTTTGATTTTTTACAAATATTTCGGTAAAATTTGGTCATAGAGAGTTTCTTGAGGCGAGGAATCCATTTCAATTCATAGTTTTACTGTTATAGTTATAAAGTGCGTCACTGATGATAGTGTGCTTGTATTTAAAACCTCAAGACATTTTTGAGCCTTATTATATCTTTCTTTTTAGTAAAAGATACACTTTTCTTAACTGTTCTAAATAAAAAAAGGTATTTTTTGTAAACCTCACTAACGAATAACAAACATCATTATATAAAGTTCGGAGATATGACCATTCAAATTTAATTCTGAAAATAACTAAGATGGATAACTGATGAAGGGCATCCGGTAGGTTAAGAATAGAAAGAGTAATGAATATAGAAATAAAAGAAACAATGATATATATATATATATATATATATATATATATATATATATATATATATAGAGAGAGAGAGAGAGAGAGAAAAGTTTTTGTCTGTGTAATTTAAAATAAAATAGAATCAAATATTGGCGAAGCGGACGTGAAAATTTGTCAATCCACATGATTCTTGTGTTAAAAAATGCGGAGCACTCCAAAAATATGGAAAAACTCCGGGTCCGACAGATGGCGACAGCGCTGTTTCGTCCTAATATGGAAAAAGGCGAGGTGATGGTTTGTACCGAATGCGGTGGCCTGACGAGTCCCATATTAGGACGAAACAGCGCTGTCGCCACCTGTCGGACCCGGAGTTTTTCCATATTTTTGGAGTGCTCCGCACTTTTTAACACAAGAATCATGTAGATTGACAAATTTTCACGTCCGCTTCACTAATATTTGATTCTATTTTATTATATATATTTAGTGCGACTTCCTAACTCGATCTAAAATACGGTAGATCTCGAAATTTATATATAATTTAGAGTGAAGTCAATTAACTCTAATAACGCGAATTCGAAAAAATGTATGGGTAAGAAGATGGCTTTGGAAAAACAAGTGCAAAAATTAGATATTCCCGAAGAACAAGTTAATTGAATGCCGCAAGAATGTCCTTTATCTTTTATTTTCCGCGAAAAATGACTTGTTTTTTGGATTTGGAAAAAATTTGTTTAATTTTTTCTTATCAAAAAATTAACTAACTTGAATTTAACGCTTTCATATCACCGCAAGTCGGTTGACAAAAAATGTATGAATAATTCGAACTTTGACGCAAACTGTGTGCAAAAAATGTATGGGTAACTGGACGCAAGTCCGAAAAAAGTATGGGTAATAGATCGCTTGCCGTATAAACAAGTTCAAAAACTGGATAATCCCGAAAAACAGTTAAATGGAATGCCGCAAGTAAAATTGATGAATTTTAACTCTGTAGGAACGAAGTTTTTCTATCTAATTTTTTGATTTTGACGAAAATTAAGAATATAAGGAATACCTGCTTACGGACTCCTAGGTCGAAAATAAAAAGATCGCGTATACTTCGTATACCTGAAGGAGGTTGCGGTGGAACGGGATCTGTCAACTAAAGATCGCGAAATCTTATCATAACTTGAAATTTCCCATATTCAACCAAACAAATAACTTTTTTCGCGAAAAATAAACGATCCAAAGACATTCTTATTTTTCGTCAAAATAACTAAAATTGGATAGAAAAACTTTAACCCTCCAGAGACATTGCATTCGATAAAATTCTACAATTTTACTTGAGGCAACCACTTAACTTGTTTTTCGGGAATATCTAATTGTTTTTACTTGTTTTACCGAAGGGATCTTCTTACCCATATATTTTTTGAGACCGAATTACCCATACATTTTTCACGAAAATCTGAGACTTGGAAAAATTCACGGATTTTTGCGAACAGAAACTAAATACGTCTTGCGCTAATACGATAAGTATTGTACCAGGATTGATATTTTTTAACAAGAAAAAAATAAATATCTTTTTCTACAAACATTGACATATTTTTATTTCTCTCTACCCTTTATTGGTTTCATGATAAATTTGCGTGGTGCGCTCGCCTTCAATTGAACCGGCAAAGTTCAAAATAGGTTCGCTGCAGGTTCACGGCTGGCTTATCACGAGCGCGTCACGCGCCTTTTATAAAATTCAGTATTTTTCCAAATCCTAAAACACTTGATAAATAATATAATGATCCCTGTTTTAGTAAAACTAAAATTACCGAAAAATAAATCTACTTAAAAAATTAAATTTTTAAGCAATAAAATAATTTTTATTAAAATAACCCGCAAATTATTTTCAGAATGAAAGTTATGTTTTTTTACAAGGAAATTCTCTAAGGAGTTTCTTGTAACAAAAAGTTTTATATTAATAAAGATATTTAAAATTTTGTATATGTTATTACACACGAAATTTTGTAGATCTCAAGAGCCTACCCATGTTGTTCCAAAACGTATAAAATAATTATTTACTTTATGTAAATATTTATTTTAGGAGTCTCGGTAAGCAAAGTAGCGCTTACCGCGACTTCTTTAGGTTGTTTACCGCGACATTTGCGGCGTTGCCGCTTTTGGGTTCGCTACACACCTAAAAATGTATAAAAAAGTCGAAGTGCGGCAAACGTATATATGTATATATATATATATATATATATATATATATATATATATATATATATATATATATACACTCCCCTGTACATATTTTTGCCATACATAGATGAAAATCCGAAAACACAAAAGGTTTTGTCTTTTCGGATTTTCATCTTCATTGTCTTTAAAACCTATAAGCATATTTTTTAAACAGTATCATAAAAACGTAAAAAATTTAAAAAATTTTGATGATCTTTATACTATTATAATTTTAAGTGCCAATATTGCAGAATAAAAAAACTAAAACAGTTTGAATGAGTATTGATTTATCTTTAGAATGAGCGGTGAGACGTCAAATTTGGTCCATTTGGACCAAAGTTAGATCAATTTTTGTAAGAAAATTATGTTTTTTTCCAGACGCGTATATTCAAAAAACTAAACAAGATAGGAAAAAAGTGTAAACAGAAAAAAGACGTGTTTTTGTATAAAGAACAGAGGTATATAGTTTTAAAAAAAATCAGAGAAAAAATTTTTTTTCTATTTTTATGACACAAAAAATTTCAGAATTGTAAAATTAATGAAAAAAATGACACAATATTTTATTGAAGTTAAAGAAAAACAAATTGCAGAAAAGTTGAATATAAATAGACGTATTGTTGATTACAACGTTAGAAAATGTAAGGAACCTGGCTCTTTTAATCGTATATATAATAGAGGATATCTGAAGAAAACAACTCTTAAAAAAGACAGATATATTGTTCACACTGCTTTACGTAATAGATGTTTAAGTGTTCCTGATATAACTGTGCAAATTAATAAAAATAATATAAGTCAGTCGGAGACTTCATGAAAATAGAATTTTTGCACCACTTGCTAAAAAACCGTTGCTAAAACCCATAAATAAAAAGAAAAAAGATTAAAATGGGTAAAACAACAAAAAAATTGGAGCATTGCTCAGTAGGAAAAGGTGCTTTTAGGGACGATTCGAAGTTTGCAGTTTTTGGATCGAAAAGAAAAGTGTATGTGCTTAAAAAAGCAAATGAAAAGTTTTTAAAGATTATTTGGTTCCTAGTGGCAATCATGGAGGTGGCTCAGTAATGGCTTGGGGTTAATATTACAATTTTGATATTTTTTGTCATAAAATAGAAAAAAATTTTTTTGTCTGATTTTTTCAAAACTATACATCTGTGTTTTTTTGCCCAAAAATACGTTTTTTTTTATATTTACATTTTTTTTCTATTTGGTTTAGTTTTTTAAATATACGGGTTTTGAAAAAAACATATTTACTTACAAAAATTGGTCTAACTTTGGTCCAAATGGACCAAATTGGACGCTTTACCGCTCATTTTAAAGGTGAAGCAGTACTTTTGCAAACTGTGTTGGTTTTTTTATTCTGCAGTATTTGCACTTGAAATTATAACAGTTCAAAGATTATCAACACTTTTTAGACTTTATTGGTCACACTATATATATATATATATATATATATATATATATATATATATATATATATATATATATATGTTTATACGGCTTTCACGGATTCCTCCGTGTGAGATGCACTAGCCGTGTTTTTTTTCTTCATTTACATACGGAGTTGCATGTAGTTGTACGTTTGCTGAATGTGATTTCAGCACTACAACAGCATAATGTGGATATAATCACTGCTAGTGCATCTCACATGGAGGAATCCGTGAAAGCCTTATAAACATAGATACGCCATCCGGCGAGAGGTCGGCGAAGCAGCGTTCAGTGTTGCCTACTTCCTTCCGATCTGTCCTCTGCACAGCCAGGTGCATGTCGGTACCCTGATGAGTCTAGTGAGAGACGAAACATGTACCTCTGCCGTGTCACTGTGGCAGGGAGGGTAAGCTTTGACATTCTTCTCGGTATGGTGGTACATGCCATCATCTCGATGGTGGTGGAATAGGATGAATTGTGTTTTATAACAATTTATTCTAACCGTGCAACCTCTAACACAGAAAAGATATGATGGAGAGAAGTTTGCATTTACTGTTTCGCATTTATATATATATATATATATATATATATATATATATATATATATATATATATATATATGTTTATACGGCTTTCACGGATTCTTCCGTTGCATTTTATTTCATATATATATATATATATATATATATATATATATATATATATATATATATATATATATATATATATATATATATATATAAATTTTATTGGTTAAAAAACAATAAAAAATCTTTAGATCCAAAAATACATAAGAAGTACCATAATTTTTTTCGATTCACCTGTCATAACAAATATATATTATATAATATATTATTATATATATCTTTTACAGTATGTATCTTGTTTCCTCTAAACTTTCGAACTAAAATATGATCGATTAGGTAATTATTATTATTATTTACCCAAGTGCTCTGTTGTTTCTTTATGTAACGTTACTTATGGAACATCCTGTACACTTCCTATCATTAAATGTTTTTGAAAAATTTACTGCTTGGTAATCAGCATATTGAATATGACCCACAAAATCTAAAAAATGAAGGACAACAGATAAAAATTCGAGACGAAAATTGAAAAAAATTTGTGTTTTTTTAACTCTTGCCATTTAATGACTATTTTGTAGTTTAAGAAGTGGGTACCTTGCACACGTGTAAAGTCCTACAGTGTGAGATGTCCTCAAAGTAGGACATCTCACACTGCAAAAATAAGTTATCATTTTGAGCCTATAATAAAACTCATTGTCATCTTGACCACACTACATGCAAATTTTCATCAATTTGAAAGGAATACTTTTCATACACCACTGTATCAAAACAACCGTTTTTTTAAGTAAGTAATTTAAATTATTTTTGTGGTCAAAAATTAACTAAACAATAATTACCGTCGTTTTTCGCTTTTATTACTTATTTATTTGTTGCTTGGTTGGGTAAATAAATTTTTTGCGTTGTATTGTAACCAACTGAAAAGTTTAATATATTTTTAAGAATTTAAAGAATAATTAGGCAATTTCTAAAAACTTCTTCTAATTAAAATCCAATGAAAAAAAAAAATAACTCACCAGTTTATTTTAACAACATTACAAGCGTTGCTGTCATATTTTTTGTTTATTAATAAATAAAACACACATAAATCACATTCACTAAAAACTGTCAATAAATAATCTTACTTCGTGTCATAACTTAATAACGTATGACCACTTTTTTAAAAAAAAATTAAATATTTTTTTAAAGAATAAAATAATCGACTGATAATGGAAAAGCAAATTTAAATCAAACTCTATTTATCTCCAAGAGAAGCTGTCCAAGGCTTGACCGACGCGTCACGACGCGACATTTATTTCGGCGTCCTCTTGCCAAAACCGACTGACGTTGGGATAAAGGATGTTGCCGAAAAGGCATTATTTAGGAGCCTGCGCCCACAAATTGGATGTGTATTTTGTTCGGAAACATGCAGGCATGAAGAACAATACAATAAATTAAAAAGAAATAGTCGTTGTAACATTCACAATAAGTATTAAAATTTGAAAAAATATTTGTTACACCGATAAAAATATTATCTTAAATTTAAGAGCACAAAACAAATATAAATGTGACACTTACATATAAGTTTCCATTTATTGACCGTGTAGTTAATAATTACTTTTTACTTTTTTGGGTTTCGGTCATACCATTACTTTATAGAAATTAACACATGTTTTTTCTGACGTTTCGGTTTATTTTATTGATTAAACCATCTTCAGAGGATTACTAATGTTAACAGGTGGTTCACTTGATTAACTTACATTTAACTATTTTATTATTTTAATACAAATATAATCAGAAACCTCTTTTTTAATATAAATATAAATATAGAAAACTGATACTATTTTTGAATGCATTTTTTACACATCTGGTTTGTTTTGCTTTTGACAGAGTACTATTAAAGAGTTTGAAAGTTTTCTTTTTAATATAAATATAAATATAAATATAGAAAACTGATATTATTTTTTGAATGCATTTTTTACACATCTGGTTTGTTTTGCTTTTGACAGAGTACTACTAAAGAGTTTGAAAGTTTCTGGACCATCTGCAATTTTATTGCCCTATTAGATTCGTATATACATTACTCAGGTCATTTGTGTCCGTTCTGAAATTCATTGTACAGGGTGTTCTTTTAATATGGACCATTTCTTTAATTGTTCTTTTTTTGTAATTCATTTCTTTGTCTAAAATCTCCACATTGTTAAAATCGATGTTGTGTAAGTTATCTAGTGCATGTTTGGCTAAGGCGGTTTTATTATTGTTATTGTGATGTCTAATGCTGTATTGATTTTGTATTCTAAGACAATGCATGGAAGATAGAAGTAACTAATAAGTAATATTGATTAGAAATAGTGCTGGATAAAAGGTAAAAGTATTGACCATTAAATTTCATCTAGTAATAATCAATAATATTGTGCCATTTTTTTATATTGTTAAATAAAATTTATATTTTGTGTTTTAATTATTCTATTTATTGATTGTCAGATTGATATCTTATAAACAACTGAACTCACCTGAGAAGGAGTCAATTTACAGGTAGGAACACATCTATATCTATATAGAATTTTGAAAATTGAAAATATTTAAAATTGGTAAAGAAATAGTTATAATTTATTACAATTATATTTTACCTAGCGCTCAACAAATAAATACTAATTCTTAATTAAATTTTGGCAATATTTTGAAAAAAATAAGATTCAGAAAAAAAAATATTAACAAACTTTTCTAACTTTTATTGTCGGGTGCAATACCATACAAAAATCGTCATAATTGGCGCCCAACGTGGGGCACAAATTTTTTAAAAAAAATTAGAAACCAACGTGGGGCGACAATTTGTTAAAAAAAAAAGGTTAATAACGTGGGACCAAAATTTGTTAAAGAAGGTTAGCAACGGGGGGACAAATTTGTTTTAAAAAAATAAGAAATTAACTTGGGGAATAAATTTGCTTCAAAAAAATAAGTAACTAACGTGGGGCTCAATTTCTTTGATATTTAGGAAACCAGGGTAGTGGAAATTGTTTTGAAAAATTTGTATAATAGAGGGAAATAAGAAGGTTATATTTTAATAAAACAAAGTATAGATCTTTTTGTTTAAACAGGAAATTTATTTATTTATAAATATATAAAATATGGCATATAAACACATTACGCTTAGGTCAGGTAAGCAAATAAATGTTGATATTGCTTGAACAAAATCTGAAACTGACGAGGGAATGGAAAGTACTTCCACATCCTCAACAGGAATAGAAATGGATAATCAACAACAACAAATTCAACAAAAAAACGTAGAAGAACAACAAGAAACAGAAAAAAGACAGAAAGGCAATATATAAGAGAAGAGGCTGCGGCAGAAAATGAAAATACGTCTTTAATGCAATTTCTTATAAACATGCAAAAAGACCTTAAAATAGATAATGAAAACCCTGAGAGAAATTATAAAGACCTTAAAAAAATAATTAAGATTTATTAAAGAATATAGACGAAAACAGAAAACAAGGACAACAAGACCTTGAAAAAGTAAAACTAAGCCTAGAAGGAAAAATGGAACAAGGGCAACAAGACCTTGAAAAAGTAAAACTAAGCCTAGAAAGAAAAATGGAATAAGGACAACAAGACCTTGAAAAGTTAAAACAAGACCTGGAGATGAGACAGCAAGAGCTAAAACGGGAGATAAGTAAAGGACAAAAAGAATTACTAAACATAAAACAAGGTGTATATATATATATATATATATATATATATATATATATATATATATATATATATGTATATGTTTATAGTCATTTACAGGTAGGAACACATCTATATCTATATATAAATTTTGAAAATTGAAAATATTTAGAATTGGTAAAGAAATAGTTATAATTTATTATAATTATATTTTACCTAGCGCTCAACAAATAAATACTAATTTTTAATTAAATTTTGGCAATATTTTGAAAAAATTAAGAATCAGAAAAAAAATATTAACAAACTTTTCTAAATTTTATTGTCGGGTGCAATACCATACAAAATCGTCATAATTGGCGCCCAACGTGGGGCACAAATTTTTTAAAAAAATTAGAAACCAACGTGAGGCGACAATTTGTTAAAAAAAAAGGTTAATAATGTGGGACAAAAATTTATTAAAGAAGGTTAGCAACGTGGGGCACAAATTTGTTAAAAAAAAAAGAAATTAACTTGAGGCATTAATTTGCTTCAAAAAGATAAGTAACTAACGTGGGGCTCAATTTCTTTGATATTTAGGAAATCAGGGTAGTGGAAATTGTTTTGAAAAATTTATATAATAGAGGGAAATAAGAAGGTTATATTTTAATAAAACAAAGTATAGATATTTTTGTTTAAACAGGAAATTTATTTATTTATAAATATATAAAATATGACATATAAATACATTACGCTTAGGTCAGGTAAGCAAATAAATGTTGATATTGGTATAACAAAATTTGAAACTGACGAGGGAATGGAAAATACTTCCACATCCTCAACAGGAATAGAAATGGATAATCAACAACAACAAATTCAACAAAAAAACGTAGAAGAACAACAAGAAACAGAAAAAAGACAGAAAAGCAATATATAAGAGAAGAGGTTGCGGCAGAAAATGCAAATACGTCTTTAATGTAATTTCTTATAAACATGCAAAAAGGCCTTAAAAAAGATAATGAAGACCTTGAGAGAAATTACAAAGACCTTAAAAAAGATAATCAAGATTTATTAAAGAATATAGAAGAAAACAAAAACGAGACCTTGAAAAAGTAAAACTAAGTCTAGAAGGAAAAATGGAACAAGGACAACAAGACCTTGAAAACTTAAAACAAGACCTGGAGATGGGACAGCAAGAGCTAAAAAGGGAGATAAGTAAAGGACAAAAAGAATTACTAAACATAAAATAAGGTATATATATATATATATATATATATATATATATATATATATATATATATATATATATATATATATATATATATATATATATACAATCACACTCACAGGGGCGGATCCACTATCCCTCTTTGGGGGAGGGGGCGGTGATATCACAATAATAGAGTATGACATTTGAAAGCAAGTTGTCGACGGAGATTAGGACTATGAAAGAGGTAGGGTCGGGTCTATTTTTTTGAATTCAAACTCTTGGGGGGGGGGTGCGATCGCAAGCGAACCGGAGTTGTTAAGGGGGGGGGGGAAGTGCCAACAGTATTCGTAGTCTCAGAGAGATACAGTTGGATCTATTCTCCTGAATTCGAATCTTTTTGCGGAGGGGGAGGGGCAATCGCCCCCCCTGGATCCGCCACTGCACACTTAATATTATAATCTTTATAAATATAAATGTAGAACACTTCGAAACTTCACGTTGAACGTCGAAGTATTTTTAAAAAAATATCTGAACATTTATTCCAAAAATTGTTTCATCATTACAGCGAAGTAGTGTCTGCATGTAATTGAGGAAATTTTTTTTCGTGGCGAAACCGCTGATCTAATGAAAATTTTTAAGAGATAGAATAAACTTCCAAATATCCAAGTTGTTTTGACGTTAATGACATAAAAATCCGAATAGACACACTTCTGTATATCCGTGCGTTATACCACTAGAAAACGGCATATTATAGTATTAGACCACACACCAAAAATTCTTAAATTCAGTTACCAGATTTTAAAGAAATTTGGGGAAAATCAATTTTTTTTTTAAATTTTGACGTTTTCTACCGCCAAAAACAAAACAGTATCGGATATAATAATAATCGATGACTTATCTTGACGTCAAGAGATTGTCATCAAACGTTGTACAAGTTTTTTCCGGACACCATATATTTACTCTTTTCCTTGGCCACCTAGCTCTTGCTGTAAAGAAAGAATAATTTTACGTATTTATTAATTTAAGACTCTTACATATAAAAAATCACAAATAAAAAGCAAGTAAATTATGCAAATTTTTTTAAAAACGATATACATACATTTTAAGGTACATCCTAAGAAAACCAAATTATAAACTCAACAAAAAATATTCATATAAACAGGAATCTTTATATTTATAAAGATAAAATATTAAAATATTAAATTTGTTTGACAACGTTAAATATTTACTCGTTGTAAACATCACCGAATGTTTGTAAAGACTTCCAAAAGTGCCCCGTTTTGATTGTTGTGATTTGTAAAGTTACAAAAAATTATGCTGGGATATTACAAAAGAAGAATAATTTATTTTAGGGATGGCAATAAAACGTACAATACAATAAAATTTAAAAGTCATATTTTAACAATACAGCGGGTTAAATTTTCTCTTATTAGTGAAAAACGCTGATTCCCAATGGAAGCGGTAACGCTCCACCGCCCCCCCCCCCCTTTCAGTGGACGCTAAAGACATCAAATTTTGAGTTATAAACCGAACTCTTTTAAATAAAACACTCTGTATATTATTGATAGCTGAATTTCAATTTTTTCATACTTTGCAAAAATGTGGTTTCAATAATAGATCCAGAGGCGGATCCAGCCTCTCTCTTTGGGGGGAGGGGGCGGTGATATGACAAAAGTACCGTATAGCAAGCGAAAGCAAGTTGTCGATGGGGGGGGGAGCACTAGCAACATTCTCATTTCTAGTGTAAAAGGCAGGGTTGGGTCTATTTTTCTGAATTTGAAGCTCTTGGAGAGGGGGGCGATCACAAGGAAAAACAAGTTCCTGACCGGGGGGACGATGCAAGTAGTATATACATTCCTCGTATAAGAACAAGTTGTCAAGGGGTGGGGGAGTGCCAGCAGCATTCACATTCCTATACTCTATTCAGGAACTAGAGAGAGTAATGAAACTGTTACCGAAATCTCCCACCTACCTGTTCCAGTGCCGCCAGTAACTGAGGACTACCGTAAATCTAATTATATTTAATTATATTTAAATATTATAAGCTTTTATAAAATTTCTGATAGTTCAATTTAATTTCTGTCAGTGAGCACCGCAGTGTGTCCTTAGTGATTTATCTTGTTTGTGCTTGTTTTTATTTATTATTTGAGATTAATGAGATATCCAAAAGATAAAGCTTCCACATCTATATTTATTCCAAAATCGCTAAACCAAGGCATTTTTTCCTCAACGAAAAACTTATTACGATGAAAGTTTATGATGCCTTCAGATATCAATATCTACATAATAATGTTAAAAGCTCTGTTGAGATGACAGGAGTTGGAAAATCTACTATGTACCGAATGCTGAAGGAGAAACAAACGACTGGACTTGCTAGTACTCCCAAGCTACATTCGATCACAGGCAGACGAAAAATCTCGTTGGAAGAAGAGATGTAAACTGCAATAAAAGGGTTTGTACATACATTTTATTATGAGAAGCAGATCCCAACCGTCGATAAAATTCTAAATAAAATCAATGAAGATCGGCATTTACCTGAAATTAAAAGAACTGAGCTCTGGAAATTGCTCAGAGAACTTAATTTTTACTGGCAAAAACCAGATAGGAAATCTGTTCTTATAGATCATCCGGAAAATGTCCGTTGGAGAAAGAAATATTTCTCTCAAGTAAAAGATAGCGTTGCTAGAAATAACACAACTTACAAAATTAGTAATTTAACTGAATTTTTGAAAGATTTTTTTGAGTAAAGTTAGTGCAGAAAATTTGGAAAAATCCATATAATAAAGGAATATAAGAAAATGTGGAAACTCGATCTCATGATCGGTGAGATAGAGGAACCAATTATAATTAATTTGAGCGAAGATAGCTTCACTGATTTTGATTATGATTTAGATATATAATGTTTACCAGCGTAAACACAAATTATTACTTAAATTTTCTGTAATATATAAAAATTGATTACATTTGAATCCCTATTTAGTGTTTAATTTTAATTCTGCAGATGGTTTAAGAAATAAATAAACTGAAACGTCAAATATTCTAAAAATGTTTTTAATTAATAATAAAATGACCGATAGCTTTTTTTTTTCCTATGATAAAGTTAGAGTTATTTTGACCACCCCTGCATGTTCCCGAGAAATTAGGACTATAATAGGTTATGTTCTTCATCGAACAATCTTCTTCTTCTCAATGGCCACATGTCTTTCAACGGTCAGCCAGCCAGTTTAATGAACAATCTAATTTTCAATTGTTTCATAAATTACATGACTATAGCGACTTTTTGAAATATTTAATATTTTAAGGCAAATATATCAAAAACTGTTAGAGCAAACGTAGGCAATATATATATATATATATATATATATATATATATATATATATTCGAAAAGGAAATTGTGAACTCTGTTTTAATATTTGGTAATACGCAAGGTGTTCCGTTTGAAAAAAGGCGAATTTATTTAAAAAAATACAATTTTCATAAACATTTGTTCTTTCTAGTAATATATTCTTGCGATATAGAAAAAATCAAGCAACTTATGTAAATAAACTCATTAGAGCTTGTCAAAACATAAGGAACAATCCTGTACATTTATAGTAGGATTTTCATGTTGGCAAATAATATAAGTACTTAAAACACATGTTTAAGTCACCAAAAGATCTAAATATAAACTGTGTTTAAGACAAATCACCTATAGACCTATATATATATATATATATATATATATATATATATATATATATATATATATATATATATATATATATATATATAAAATAATTCATCAAGGCCTAACAATAAACGAGTTGAAATCCATTCTTCATAGTGCAATCAGAATTACACAAATTCTGACGATTGTATGAATGAATTTTTATAGATATATGTACTCTCAGTGATTTTGTTCCTTCTCAGCTTAGTAATAAAATAAAGGGATGTAAACTCACTGAACCACAATAATGGCAAAAACAGTACTAATATTTACCACAGGAATAGAGGCATCAAAACTACAAGGAGATTCAAGGAAATATTGTTACACCCACCCCTTCCATCATTTCCTTAACAAATACCCAAAATTTATCGCACCTCGGTCCTCTCCATATCCTATCACCCATCACTAATAAATAGTCATTCCATCACCACGTCCATACGCGACGCTGCCACATTTCATTGCTAACATATCGTCAATCAAACTGCCCGTCACATCTCGCAGTCCTCCGTCGTTTGACACGGATCTATCCGACCGCGCTGTCTGGGCGTGGCCTACGGTTCCGTGCGGGTGGAAGGGAGCGCGAGTGGGCGGCGCGAACGCGCTCGGACAAGGCGAACGCGGCCGAGGTGATATTTTAGACACGATAGCGAAGGTAACTCGATTTCAAGGCGAGCGGATTTCGATTCTTTATCGGCACTATCGGTGGATTTCGCGTATGGGGATTTTTATGCGGCGGAGTAGATGAGTTTCGATGGTAATGTAGCTTATACAGGGTGTGCACATAATATGTTCGAATATTTTTTTTTTGGAGTTTTCTCAACGGATGAAAAATAAATGTTTCAAATTATTCCAAATATCATAAATATAACACCATACGATTATTTCTATGTTTATTAGTAAGAATAAATAAAAACATTTTTTCGCACGGAAGAGGTTTAAATAGCTTGAGAAACTGAAATTTAGGTAACCTAACCTCATTTAATTCCTAGACTGTAAAAATTCACCTACCATCGGCTATGCAGACACAAAGATCGGAGATAAATATTACTCTCGTGTTAAAAAGTGCCGAGATCTCCAAGAAATGAGATTCAGAGAAAAAATTATATATATATATATATATATATATATATATATATATATATATATATATATATATATATATATATATATATATAATTTTCTTGATTCTTGAACCATAGATTATATCATTTTTCTTAATTTTGTATTTTCTTGGGTTTCGGTTCTATAATTAATAAAACACAAAACGATTGACGTTTCGCCCTTTATTCAAGGCATTTTCAAAATTTTTTCCTTAACATTTTGCTGTTCTGTTTCTAACTACCTACTTCATTTTTTTAGAGCCACTTACAATTGCATCTAGGTGGCCATGATCGGACGCAAACTAATCTAAGGGCCTTAGGTGATGTCAAAAAAATACAATCGCAAAGTTTTAGTTACTAGTATGAAAGACAGGAATAAAACAAGTTAACAAAATTACGTTTTCATTTCTAACTATTAATTTTCAAATGGCGACCCCTTTTTGACAACTACTTGTCGAAAAAAGCATTCTTTGACGAATCTAACGGTACTAATTTATTTGCGATTGGATTAGACATAAGAACAGAAATTAAATATTATTAAGCAAAATACTGGATAATTTATTTACTTATGACAAGTGCGCCATGGACAGGCATGATGCATAATAATTTGCAACTGTTTTTATCAAGTCTTCTTTGGAAAACAAAGCACTCACTTAAGTAGATAATGACAGTGACATACGCTCTAAGAACAGCCGTAAAAGTTTCTTAATTTTCGTTAAGTTTAGTTTAAATTTTCGAAATTTAACGATTGGAACGAAGTTTGCATTTACTGATCGCAATTTACTTTATTTATACACGGAGTTGCATATAGTTGTACGTTTGCTGAATGTGATTTCAGCACTACAACGACATAATGTGGATATATCCACTGCTATTGCATCTCTCACGGAGGAATCCGTGAAAGCCACATAAACATATATATATATATATATATATATATATATATATATATATATATATATATATACATATGTATATATAAGTATTAACTGTAGAAATTTGTAGACATTTCGCCAAAAACCCATTTAGTTTATGACCAGAGTTGGACTTACTGCCTCATTTTTATTTCGGAAGCTAAATCGGACACTTTGTCATAACTTTACGCACTCTTGATTGATTATTTTATACGGCAGTAATTCTCTAATTGACAGCTCGACGGCCGTTTATAAAATATAACGTGCAAAACAATTTTTGCGTTTTCGCGTTAATCCCTTTGCAGTTGTTTCCCAACAAGCTAATTTAGATTCTCATTAAGATATTTAATTGAAAAAGTTGTTTTAATTATACTACACTGGTAGGTAGTCTAGATTTAAAAAAAGTTTTGCACCCAACGTTATAAGTAGTGATGAACGTATAATTAATGTCTTGCTTATTGGTATCGACGTTTTTGTTTTTAGTGCCAGTGGTGATGTTGGCGGTTAAAAAGTGATGGTTTTACTGGGTGTTCGAATAATGCATCAAGATAAGTAAGCCATATAACAAAAAGGCATAAACTCGATACTTATCGAGTTGCAGTCTATCAAAGTTCAATTTTTGTTTTATTATTTTATCATTTTGAGGTTAGTTTTTAACTGATCAAGTTGATATTTGGCACAGGGATTATGCTTAATTACTTCTATCGTTCTGTTATAAAATCTTTTCTCTACTGTGCAACCAGAGGTCACTAATTTAAATTTTAATTTTGTCTTTTTTGTTTTGACAGTTATTGAAAATATTTTAAAGATAAAAGAATATCTAATAAAAAAATACTCTATTCCACTCTATAAATCAGACCGTTTAGGCACAAATTGGAACGAAAATCTTTATTATCAGTAAAATTAGTTTTTCAAATGGAAGCTATATACAGGGTGTCTGAGAAAATGTGGAAAATCTCCCGGATATGAAAAAAACAAGTTCGTAAAAACTTTTTTGGTACAGGCCTGCTTTTCGGAGATATGGGCTTCCAAACAGCTACAACAGAATCAAGATTTTTACACATAATTATTGAACTACCAGGTATATTTCAAGTTTTTTAAATGTTATGTATACCAAGTAAAATCCTTCAAATTACTATCCAAGAAAGTGTTGTGAATTACTCAGAGCTGCAGGGACGGACTAGCTGTGATACTCATGACCCAATTTTTTTTGCGCCCTGTATGATAAGAACTTTGGACATCGTTTTTTACATACCTTTAACTATTGATGATATAAATTTGTAGTATTCCTTTCACGTATTATTTTAACTTCTGGAAGACTTCTCACATTTTTCCTGACACCCTAGATTAATTTTGAAAAAATCGGAAACTACCCTGTACCAATTTTGGGGAAAATTGGACAAAATTGATTTTTTCGTCCGCCATATTGGATCCGCCAAATTGAATTTTTTAAAAATAATTGTAGATTCGTTATGTGCGACCCGAAAGCTCACCTGTACCAAATTTGGAAAAAATCGGACAAGATTGACTTTTTGGCCGCCATATTGAATTTTATAAAAATATTTTAGAATCGTTATGTGCAACCCCGAAAACTCCCCCGAAGAATGAAGCCGAGAAACGGCCGCCATTTTATTAATTAATTTTTTTTCTTAAAGTTTATAACTCATGTGACCTCAATCAAAAGGGACAAATAAATTACGTCTATTAGTCATAAAAATATAAAATTTTGGACAAAACAATGACTGTATTTCTCTTCTCTGCAAAAGCTCTAAGTTCAACATTTTGAAATCTTGATAACTTCCTTGAAAATATTTTTTTCGCAAAACGGCATAATACGTGTACATTTTTAACCGACTTCTAAAAGAAGGAGGTTCTCAATTCGTCGACTATGTATATTTTTTTTATGTATGTACACCGATTACTCCGGAACGGCTGCACCGATTTGAATGACATTTTTTACGTTATATTCAGGAAGTCACGGCGGTGGTCCCATATTTTTTTGAACGAAATTGGTGTAGTAAAATCCAAGATGGCGCTGACAATATGGCGGCCAAAAAAATTAATTTTTTCCGATTTTCTCCAAAATTGGTATAGGGGAATTTTCGGGGTCGTACACAACGAATCTTAAAAAATAGACAGAATACATCAAAGACCTGTTTAAAGACAATAGAGTAGAGCAGATGGAGATTGAAGTAGAAGATAACGAGGCATTAACGCTATAAGAAACAACAAAAATGGAAAAGCACTAGGTCCAGATCAAATCCCAGTAGAAATCTTAAAATGCATGAATGATGATACCATGGATATATTGTTAGATCTGTTCAACACAATATTATAAAACAGGGAATATACCCAGAGAATGGTTACTCTCCACCTTTTGCGCTATTCCAAAAAACAAAAATGCAAAAGACTGGAGCGAATATAGAACAATATCTTTGATAAGCCATGTACTCAAGGTGTTTTTAAAAGTAATACACGGACGCATTTATAAAGAACTTGAAAAGGGGATAGATGATAGTCAGTTTGGATTCAGAAATGGTATAGGCACCAGAGACGCGTTGTTTGCCCTTAATGTGCTTTCACAGAGGTGTATGGATATGAACACCGATATACACATTTGTTATGTTGACTTCGAGAAGGCTTTTAATAAAATTATACATGAAAAACTAGTCGAGATTGTAAGAAGAAAAAACATAGACAACAGAAATTTAAGAATAATAACTAACCTATATTGGAATCAACGCGCACAAATAATAGTAGATAACGGAATAAATCCGGAAATTGAGATAGGAAGAGGAGTGAGACAAGGATGCATTTTATCACCCCTGCTATTCAATGTGTACAATGAATCGATTTTCGAAGAAGCACTGTTAACGAAAAGAAAGGGAATAATAATAAACGGAAGAGCTGTAAACAACATAAGATTTGCAGACGACACTGCTATCATAGCTAGCTCCGCTGAAGAACTCTAAGAACTAGTGAATGAAACAAATAACGTTTGCGAGCAACACGGATTAAAAATGAACACCAAAAAGACTAAATATATGGTAATAACTAAAAAACAAAACATTGAAACAAGCATAAAGTTGCGAGGTGTGAATTTAGAAAAAGTGCAAAAATACAAATACTTGGGGACATGGATAACAGCAAATAATGAACAAATAACAGCAATAGGAACGAGAATAGAAATGGCAAGAAGTGCGTTTGTAAAATTGAAAACCATACTGTGCAGCAGAGACATCACTCTAGAACTAAGAATGAGAATTTTAAGATGTTATGTATTTTCAGTGCTGCAGTATGGGTTGAAAGGCTGGACACTAAAACAAGAACACATAAATAAACTGCAAGCGTTTGAAATGTGGTGTTACAGAACGATGTTGAGAATATCTTGGACAGAGAGAAAAACAAACGTAGAAGTATTGCTAGCGATGGACAAAAACTATGAAATAATTAACAACATAAAAATAAAGAAACTGCAATATCTTGGACATATAATGAGAGGCCAGCGATACGAGTTGCTTAGTTTGATCATGCAGGGTAAAATAGAAGGAAGAAGAAATATCGGAAGAAGAAGAATTTCATGGTTGAGAAATTTGAGAGAGTCGTTCAATTGTAGCTCAGTAGAACTTTTTCGAGTAGCGGCAAATAGAGTGAGAGTGGCAATGGTGATATCCAACCTCCGATAGGAGATGGCATCTGAAGAAGAAGACACAACGAATCTGAAATTCTTTTTAAAAAATTCAACATAGCGGACAAAAAAATTTAATTTTGTCCGATCTTTTCTACAATTGGTATGGGGGAGTTTTAGGGGTCGCACATAACAAATCCAAAATATTTTTATAAAATTCAATATGGCGGATCCAATATGGCGGCCAAAAAGTAGCTTTTGTCCGATTTTTTTCAAAATTGGTACAAGCGAGTTTTCGGGGTCGCATATAATGAATCTAAAATTATTTAAACAAAATTAAATATGGCGGATCCAATATGGCGGACGAAAAAATCAATTTTGTCCGATTTCCTCCAAAATTGGTACAGAGTAGTTCTCGGGGTCGCACATAACGAATCTAAAATTATTTTAAAAAAATTCACCATGGCGGATCCAATATGGTGGACGAAAAAATTAATGTTATCCGATTTTTTCAAAATTAATATGGGGAAGTTTTTGGGATCGCACATTACGAATCTGAAATTATTTAAAAAAAAAATTAAATATAGCAAATCCAAAATGGCGGATTAAAGATTTAACACTTCTCGATTTTGTCTAAAATCAGTATTGGGGGATTTTTGTTAGTGTTAATTGCGAATTTAAAGTATTTTTCGAAAAACAATCTGGTACATTCAATATTGCGTCCTAAAAATTTTACATTTTTCGATTTTTGTCCAAAACGGATATAGGGGGTTCTTAAGGGTGTGAATTAATAATTTAAAAGTATTTTTCAGGATTCAGTATGGCGAATCCAATATAGCAGACTAAAAATTTTACATTTTTCGATTTTGTTCAAAGGTGGGACAGAATCATTTTTGAGAATGTAAATAGCGAATATAAAATTATTCTAAGAAAATCTAATATGTCAGATGCAATACGACGGTTTAGAAATTTTAGATTTCTGGATTTAATCCATAATTGGTACTAAAGGGCTATGAAGGGTTTAGATTTAGATTAGATTAAGACTTTAAAATTATTTTTTTGAAATTCAGTATGGCAGATCCAATTTGGTGAGTTTAAAATTTTACCTTATTAGCATGTTTTCAGATTTGGTATTAGGAGGTTTTCGGGGTCGTGTATTACGAATATGAAGTTATTTTTTTACAACTATTAGGTTGATAAGATACAATATGTGGTACTGAAAATTTTACATTTTCCGATTGTGTCTAAAATTGATATTGCGGGGGTTCTTGAGGCGTATTCAAACTCAATATGCAGTATAACATATATATCGGGTAAGAAATCTACGTCTCAAGTTCTTTAAATATGGATATTTGATGATTTTGGGGCCTATATCACCAATCTAAAATTAGTTTGAAATATAAGACAGTGGATTTACTATGACAGACTAAATATTTGTTTGACACAATTTCACTGGTATTTGAAAAATTCTAAGAATCAAAGAATATTTAGTGGTTCATTTTAGGGTGATTTACAACTTTAGAAAAAATGGATACCTTTTGCCACCTTGAAATCATTGCAAGGTACACTAATCTCGATTATTACTTAGTTCAAATAATTTATCGATATCATAATGAATTCAAAACTAAAAATCGACTTCTAAAAGTGCGCTAAAAAGTGAAAAATAAATTTTTATATAAAATTGAAATTTTTGAAGTCGGCGCCAAATTATTTCGAAATGAAGTAAATAACTACGATTATATATAAATTATGGTAAGAAATCAATTACAAATGAAGTACTTTTAATCTATTTATGCGAATTACATTTTGTCAGGTATTAGTTTGGCGCCGACCTCAAAAATTTCAATTTCATATAAAAATTTATAGTTATTTTACACTTTTTGGCGGACTTTTAGAAGTAGGTTTACTTTTTTTTATAAAAATTTTATTTTTTTGATGATTTTTTCTGTATGATTTTAGATGGAATCGGTTAATAGTAAATAAAGAGTTTCATATGTTTTAAATTTGACAAGCTACTTCGAAATTTATTGTCCCAAATTTAATTTCGACCTTTTAAAACACATCGTATTCGATACGGATACTTCCACAAAACATCAAAAGGTCTAAACGAACGAAATAGATAAATCTAACCCTTTCAAAATTGGCAAAACGGCAAGTTTTATCACCAAAACCGATGCAAAGACACACAAGCCTTTGACGAAAAGGAAACCTTTAAAGTGAAAAAGGGTTACACCCTTGAACAAAATGGAGGTGTAGATTAAACTGATACTTTTGTCACGCCGACTGCTTTTGGCCGGTATAAAATGGCTGATTAAAAGTTGAGGAGTTCGAGAGGCCTTTATCGGAAAATGTGATTTAGAGGGAGAAAAATGTGCGATTGCTTGCAGAAAATTTCATTTTTGTTCATGTAAAGTTATCTTAAATTTAAAGGTATTACAAGTCAATGTTCGACGAAAAATAAGGTTAAAATAGATCAACAAAATATAAAATTTTCGATATACATACTTTTTAAATCTAATAAAGTCTTCCAAGGAAAATGAAACACAAACGTCGCAATTTTCTTTGTGTATTATCCAGACAAATGAAAATGCTGCTGTATAAAGTTGCCAAATGGTAAAAATACATACAAAAACATGCACAGAAAACAAGTCATTCTTTCGACAACAGCAAAACAACAATAGCAGACCGTGTTCACAATTATAACAAAATGAGTGTAAAGAAAATAAAAAGAAAAACAATTCACATTGACACGAGTAATATATCCTCTTAAAATAAGATAAAAAGAAGTATCCCTTTAAAACATTTAATTTTTTTAGTAAAAAAGTCAAAGAATCTAAAACTATATTAAAAAACCATTGCTGGTAGAGGATAAAGTAACATATAATATTGAAACCTCAGCTTATGCTAAATTTTTAGACACGTGGCTTGATGAATCGCTGCATTTCTTTTCCCATATCGAACATGTTTCTAAAAAATTAAATTCTGTCTTCTTTGCTATTTTGCAGATGAGATCATCTCTAGACCGTGCTGGATTGCTGACTGTGTATTATTCTCTAGCATACGGTCATCTGTCAAGAAATGTCATGTCTTGGGGAAGAGGGTGTGAGGTGAACAGAGTGTTTCTGGCTCAGAAAAGAATACTGAGGTTGATATTTGGTCTTAAGCCGACGGATTCGTGTAGACCCATTTTTAAGGAAAACAGCATTTTGACTTTTTACTCAATTTATATTCTAAAATGCGTTTTATGTGTAAAACAAAATTACTCAGAGTTTAAAACTCTTTGCCAGGATCACAGATATGATACACGAAATAGTGACATTCTTAGCATACCTAAACATAGAATAGCATTATTTGAGAAATCCCCAATTTATAAGTTCATTATTCTGTTTAACAAATTGCCTGCAAAATTAAAAAACAACCAGTAATAAATTCAAAACAGAAATAAAAAAATTTCTTGTTCAGAGGTCATTTTATTCTTTTAACGAATACTTAAGCCTGTAGGATGTACTGACTCTTTTACTGTGTACTGAGTGATTATTTCGTTGCGTCCTTCGCTGACCAGTGCTACGGATTGTGTTCTTATCGTTTCATTTTTTTCTTTCCTGTTAGTTGTTTTAGGATTTTAATCTGTGGTTTTTATTATTAAATATTAGATTAAGTTATTTTACATTTTTTATATTATAACAAGTATCTTATAATACTAACTAATATAACTGTTTCTTGTTTTTTCTAGCTTTAAGGTATGTTATGTATATATTTTTTATTTAATTGTATACTGTTGATGAAACCAATGCTGAAGTATCAGTCTTATGGCTAATAAATTATTTCATTTCATTTCATTTCAACCAATTATAAAAAAAATATTTAAAAAAGAAACAAAAAAGAACAAATATTTCAAACCTACTATTTTACAGTTTACTATTCGTTAATAAAATAAAAATAGTAATTTTAATACTGTTTTAATGTTTACTTTTAAGTTCATATTCATTATGTTTTATGTAATTTTGGTTTTATGTAATTTTAGGTTGTTTAAGAGAAAAAAAATTATTAAATTAAGGAAAAATAAATTTTGAAAATGCCTTAAACAAGAGGCGAAACATCAAAACACTTCTTTTATTAACATCCACGTATGAACTTAATCCCAAGAAAACAAAAAAAAATGATACACACATACATACACACACACACATACAGGCGCGGATCCAAGAGGGGGGCGGTGGGGGTGATCGCGCCCCAAGAGCTTTTAGTTCAGGAAAATAGATCAGATTTTGTCTCTTATACTATAGTTTATTCAGGAACTAGAGAGAGTAATAAATCGTTTTTTACCTTTTTTTTCTTCGCTAACTACCTATGTTCTTTAGTCCGGTGTCATTGGCAAAATCTGTTGGATACATATATTTTTCATAGGAATGGGTTAGAAATTTTATAATCAAAAATACCGGTCTATAATAATGGACTATTTGGGTTGGATAACAATAGATATTTGGAAGTGTTAAGTGTTAAAAAGGATTTTAACCCTTGTCATAGGCGTCGGAAGGAGGTTTATTTTATCACTAAGTATTTATGGCATAGAATATTATTTCGGTAATAAACTTAAAATAAAAAGTTTTTATAATATTATTTTATTTCTTATAATTTTTTTTAAATTCACATATAGATAATTTTGACATATTTAACACAAATCACAACAGTATTTTTATTATTTTTAATTTTGGCATAGAAACCGTTTTAGGCACATTCACGTAGCCTTATTCTCTAAAAAACTCTAAGTTATAATTTAAATACTTATAAAATACCTATTGTCAAAAATACAAGAAGTTAAATATATATAAAAAAATAAATTCGTCCATATAATATAAAAATTTTTTGGGCCTATCGGTCATTTTATTATTAATTAAAAACATTTATAAACAAGATTAAACAATAAAATACAACAAAAACATAAATTTAAATAATTAATTGTGTCAATGAAACTATCTTCGCTCAAATTAATTATAATTGGTCCCTCTATCTCACCGATCATGAGATCGAGTTTCCACATTTTCTTTTATTCTTTTATTATATGGATTTTTCCAAATTTTCTGTAGTAACATTATTCAAAAAAATCTTTGAAAAGTTCAGTTAAATTACTAATTTTGTAAGTTGTGTTATTTTTAGCAACTCTACCTTTTACTTGAGAGAAATATTTCCTTCTTTAACGGACATTTTCCGGACGATCTATAAGAACAGATTTCCTATTTCGTTTTTCCCAGCAAAAATTAAATTCTCTGAGCAATTTCCAGAGCTCAATTCTTTTAATTTCAGGTAAATCCCGATGTTCATTGATTTTGGTTAGAATTTTGTCGACGGTTGGGATCTGCTTCTCATAATAAAATGTATGTACAACTTCTTTTATTGCAGTTTACATCTCTTCTTCCAACGAGGTTTTTCGTCTGCCTGTGATCGAATGTGGCTTGGGAGTACTAACAATTCCAATCGTGTTTTTTTCTTTCAGTATTTGGTACATAGTAGATTTTCCAACTCCTGTCATGTTGGAACACATCTCAATAGAGCTTTTAACATTATTATCTAGATATTGATATCTTAAGGCAACATAAACATTTATTGTAACAAGTTTTTCGATGAGGAAAAAATGCCCTGGTTTAACGATTTTGGCATAAATATAGAGGTGGAAGCCGTATCTTTTGGGTATCCCACTAATCTCAAATTATTTATAAAAATAAGCACAAACAAGTTAAATCACTATGGACACACTGTAAGGTGTACTTTGCTCACTGACAGAAATTAAATTGAACTATCAGAAATTTTATTTTTGCAGTAAATTTAGAAAAGCTTATAATATTTAAATATAATTAGATTTACGGCAGTCCTCAGTTACCTGCTGCACTAGAGCAGGGACGTTGGAACTTTCGGCAACAGTTTTATTACTCACTCTAGTTCTTGAATTGAGTATAGAACTCTAACTGCACTGGAGCAGGTACGTTGGAAGTTTCGGTAACAATTTTATTACTCACTCTAGTTCTTGAATAGAGTATAGAAATGTGTATGCCTTCTATCGCCCCTGCCCTTCCGAAGAGCTTTGAGGTCAGGAAAATAGAACCGATCCAGCTGGCACTCCCTCCCCCCGCTGAAAACTTGTTTTTCTTGCGATAGCCCCCCCCCCAAAAAGCTTTGAGTTCAGGAAAATAGACCCGGCTCTGCCTCTTATACTAGGAATGGGTATGCTGCTCGCATTATCCCCCTCTGTCGGCAACTTGTTTTCTTGTGATCGCCCCCTCTCTCCAAGGGCTTCAAATTCAAAAAAATAGGCAGACACTAGAAATGGGGATGTTGCTGGTGTCTCTCCCCCCCCCCCCCCACCGAAAACTTGCTTGCGCTGGCCATACTGTACTTTTGTGATATCACCGACCCCCTTCCTAAGAGAGAAGCTGGATCCACATATTCTCACGAGTAGACGCCATACAGTGAGCTTTGAAAATGGTGAATGAGATTTCACCGAAACGTCAGCTGCCTTACAGTCCTGAGAGGGACTCAGCACAAACACGGGATGCCCGAAAACCTTCGATTACATATATATATATATATATATATATATATATATATATATATATATATATATATATATAAAGGGTTTTCCAACAAGAGGTGTCATTTTGAAAAACCCGCTATTTCGGTAGATGTCACTTTTGAAGCTGTAAGTTTTTGACGTTTGACAAGTAGAAGCTACGCCATAAATAAAGATGGAACGATACACGCTTCAACAACGCATTGAAATTATTAAAATTCACTATAAAAATGGTGAAAATTTGGCAGAGACGGTTCGTAAAACTCGAACATTTTTGGGTCGTCATGAAGCACCTTGTCGGAGCGCAATAAAGAAATTGGTGAAAAAATTCGAGCTGTTGGGACAAGTTAGTTATGTGAAGAAGAAAACCCGTGCACGTCGCTCAAGAACAGCCGAGAATATTGCTGCTGTAGCCGAAAGTGTTGAAGAAAACCCAGGTTTGTCCATTCCTCGTCGTTCTTTGGAATTAGGGATTCCACAAACGTCATTACACCGTATTTTGCATAAAGATTTGGGTCTTAAGGCTTATAAAGTTCAGTTAACGCAAGAACTCAAGCCGGCCGATCATCAACAACGTCGTGCCTTTGCTGATTGGGTTCTTGAAATGCATGAAAATGATCCGGAATTCCATCGAAAAATCATCTTCAGTGATGAGGCCCATTTCCACCTCGGTGGCTTCGTCAACAAACAAAATTGTCGCATCTGGGGCTCGGAAAACCCAAGAGTTATTGTTGAAAAGCCTCTCTATCCTGAACGTGTGACTGTTTGGTGCGGTTTATGGTCCGGCGAGGTCATTGGACCTTACTTTTTCGAAAATGAGGCTGGAGCAACAGTTACGGTGAATGGATTGCGCTATCGAGAGATGATTAATGATTTTTTATGGCCGGAATTGGATGGTATTTATCTGGACCACGTTTACTTTCAACAAGACGGCGCTACGTGCCACACAAGCAACGAAACCATTGATCTTTTACGGGAAAAGTTTCCGGGCCGTGTTATCTCTCGAAGAGGTGATCACAATTGGCCACCGAGATCTTGTGATGTGACACCTTGCGATTTCTTCCTTTGGGGCCACGTGAAAGACAAGGTCTACGCCAACAGCCCAGCGTCGATTCAAGACCTCAAAGATGGAATTCGTGAGGCTATCGAGGACATAGGGCAGCCACTTTGCGATTTGGTTATGGAAAATTTCATGAAAAGGATATGGTCCTGTAGGCATGGTCGTGGTGGTCATTTGGCTGATGTTATTTTCCATCATTAACGGCATACCTTCCTCTTTATAATGTAATAAATATCCGATCATTTATCTTAAAAAATGGCATTTTTCTTTGAATATCAAAATAACACCTCTTATTGGAAAACCCTTTATATATATGTATCAATGAACAGAATAAAATTTTCTGTATTAATAGCATCAATTTGCGTCGTAACAAAACTAGCTTGTAATTCAAGTTGAGGTTTTTTTTTACCGATGTTTTAACTAAAACGACACCTAATCTACTTATTAAAAAAAAGCGAACATTAATCAGTATTAACCAGAATTACTCGCGACAGTTCACTGTTTGTTTTCGACATTTTACACGACAATTATCACAAACTTACCAGTTTTTACCTCTCTATAACTATTGTTATAATAAAAGGTTTTTTATGATAAATTAAATAGCAATTGGGAAATATTTTATTGTCGTTAATTCCAGTTGTTAATTAAAATTGTGGTAATAAGCTTCTTTTTTAGGTATGTAATTCCTGCAATTTGGAAATTTTATTCACCTTTGAATCTGTACAAAGGCTCAACTATGATATCTAGTACTTGGAAATCACTAAATTGCACATTTTTTTGAGTTTAATTAAACTGATATTCAAAATGGACGTAGATTTTTTCTCGCTGTATTCTATATAACATTCCAAGATTGTTTTGAATAGGATTGCAGTAATGGATCATCCTTTCAAGCGACACTTTCCTGGTGTCTGGTGGCTTTGAAAAAACAAATTCTTTAAAATTTTTCCCAAAAAGGAAATTTAACGAATTTTGGTCAGGAGTTCCTGGTGACCATAAAACACGTATACCCAGTGGCGTAACTAAGAGTATGTGCCCTCCCTCAGATCTTTGAATGTGCCCTAATATTTTCCATCCATCTCGATCCTCCGTATTTATTCATTTTATCAAGAAATTTGTAAGCGCCTCTGGATTGGTTGTGCCTCCCCGTACAGGGTAATTATTTAAGCCACTGGTTATACCTCTACTCATCCAACGATTATCAAAATTATCTGTTAAATAGCGACGAACCAAATTGTTAAAATGTGTTAAAGAATCATCGTGCACAAACCACATCTGGGTACTCACATTTTATAACAGGTCAATTAAATTTAGTTGCAAAAATTATAGAGTGCACCACATAATCTTCCGTTCAAAACGAAAGATCCAGTCAAATAATTTCCAATAAATTCTGCTTAAAGTTGAAAGATAAATGTTTGTTGATACTATTACTGCATGGGGATTTTCTTCTTACCAAACATGTAAAAAATGAAAATTTTTAAAGTCAGCTCTTGTGAAGCTAGCCTCGTCCGCAAGTAATGCAGCTCTAGTAAAATGTTAATTTTCTCTAAATTTTTATAAAAACCAATTTGAGTAATTACATCCAGCAGGATAACCTTTTGGAGACCTTGAATGTACATTTTGAACATGGAAAGGATGAAGCAATTGTTCCTGGAAAGTTTCATTGACAACTCATTTTATTACGCCTGTTTGAAGTACAAATTATGGTAAGAAAGCAACTACAAATAAAGTATTTTTAATCTGTTTATGCGAATCACATTTTGTCAGGTATTAATTTGGCTCCGAATTCAAAAAGTTCAATTTTATATAAAAATTTATAGTTATTTTTCACTTTTTAGCGCACTTTTAGAAGTCGCTTCAATTTTTTAATTAAAAATTTTATTTCTTCTTCTTTCTTCTTCTTCTTCTAGGTAGAACCAAGTTCTGTTATCTACACAATGCCTCATCGATCCTCGTTTGAGGTCGAAATCCAGCTGTCTCTCCATCTTTTGTGGGGCCGTCTAGGCGGCCGTTTGGTGTTTGGTTTCTCTCTCATCACGGTTTTTGCTAGTCTGTCATCGTCCATTCGTTCCACGTGATCTCGCCACTGCCTACGACGGTTTCAAACCCACTTCACAACATCCCCCACTCCGCTGTCCTAGCGTATTTTTGCGTTTCTTATTCTATCTCTTAAACTTGTTCCTGTGATCATTCTCAGCGTTTTAATTTCTGTGGTTCTCATAATTTGTTTTGTCTTTGTTGTTTCATTTCTTGTTTCTGCGCCGTAGGTCAGTATCGGTCTTACACAGACCTTGTAAATTCTTGCTTTGCTCTCAACCGTCATATGTTTATTGTTCCAGATTATGCCTCTTAGTTGGCCTGATATCATGGCTGCTTTGTTGGCTTGTATGCGTACTTCTTCCGTTACTGCCCTATTACTTGTTATGTGCTCCCAAGTATTTAAACTTCCCAACCTGTTCGATATGTTTGTCATCAACCATTAGTTTGCATCTTACCGGTTCTTTTGCTATTACCATTACTTTGGTTTTCTCCACAGATATTTTCATATTATACTGTTTGGCTGTTCGATTGAGATGAAAAAGCATTCTTTGTAAGTTGTCCTCGCTATCTGCTGTCAAGGTAACATCGTCTGCAAAGTATATAATCTGAACGGTGATGTGTCCCATTGGGTACCCAATATTAGTGCTTTTTACCTCATCAATGATTTCGTCCATGATTACATTGAAAAGTGTTGGACTTAGGCTATCACCCTGTCTTATTCCTATGGATAGTGGGATTTCCTCTGTTAGAGTGTTATTTGTTTTAATTACCATGGTGTTTTTGGAATTCAGTTCGTATATTGTGCGTATGATTGCTTCGTCTACTTATTTTCTTCGCAGTAGTTCTGTTATGTGTTCCAGTTTGACTCGGTCGAACGTTTGTGTAAAGTCCACAAAACAAATGAACAGCGGTTTATTGTATTCGATAGATTTTTCAACCAGCTGTCTGATAATAAATATACCGTCGATAGTAGAGCCGTTATTCCGGAAGCCCTGCTCTTCTTCGCACGCCCCTAACTTTTCTACGATCTGTTGTGACAGTATTTTGGTTAATAATTTGGCTGAACTGTTTAGTAGGCTGATTCCCCTGTAGTTTTCGGGTTGTTTCTTTGATCCTCTTTTGTGGATCGGAATTGCGATGCTTTTCCGCCATTCGTTGGGTACTGATGTTGTACGGAGTATTTTTTGAAATAGAACAGTGAGCTCTGTGACAAGGCTGGAGCCTCCGTACTTTAGCATTGCATTCGTAATTTGATCGGTACCAGATGATTTAGTAATTTTATTTCTAAATAACCTTTTTAGTTTGAAGAGTTCCTATTCTCCTTTCTAAATTTTTTCTGTTAGGTTGTCACTGTGTTTAGTGAATTCTTTAAGCTTCATTCTATAGTTCTGCTCATTCGGGTCTTTTCGTGTACTCTTGGTCATCGCTTTATGGTCCGATCCACAAAAATTTCCACTGCTTGTGCGTGAGTTAACTTCCAAATTAATATGTAAAGTTTTGAAATGATTCCGTTTGCATATTATTTTTATTGAGTACCATAATTTTCGTTAAAAAAGGTTAACACACAGCACCGAACATACTGTACATACATGAGAACAGAACAACATATGCACGATTAAAAAATAATACCACCACAACAAGTACCAATCATTTAGCAATCAAAAAACCACCATCCAAGGAGAAGATTTCGTATTTTTGCTCCCATCCATTGTACTCGGAGAAAAAAGACAATAAAATAATTGTCGTATTATACCAATATATTATTCTCATATTCAGCTAATTATATGAAGGGACAATATGTTAAACACACATATGTTTTCACAGGATTTTTTGCAGGAAAAATCGTATCCTAAGCCTTGATTGTTTCTTTTGTTTGACGAAATTATACGGTATAATTTACAGTGTACGCTTTTTCTTCAAGGTATATTGTATTGGGATAGTTATTAAGGAGTTTTCGCAATGAAATGTATTAACGGTAATTTATTAATACAGCCAAGTATGGGAGAAAATATATATCGTGTGTCTGTTTAGAAGAAATATATCAAGCATGATTTTTGTCCCTTTCAGATCACCTGGTATATTTCCAGGTTTAATACAAAATTCCTCCGATATTATAATTAGCCACCTGGTGAACCTATTCCGCTCATGTTTGAGCTTGGGATACGTATCGATGGCGTGGAGGGAAACAAAAACAGACTACTCAAATCCAAAGTCCTTCCGCCCTCTCAGCCTGAGCAGTTTCTTATAAAAAGACACTGGAAAGGTTGGTGGATCGACACATTAAGGAAGGAATAATGACGCAATATTTCTTACATACTTTGCAATTTGCCTATGAGTGAGGAAAACCCATAGATGTGGCGCTACATCGACTCTTCACAAGAGTCGAAAACGCGCTATTGGGTGGACGATATGCCTTAGGTACCTTTATCAATATGGAGGGGGCATTCGACAACACGTCTCACGATTCGATATGCAATGCTCTACAACGACGAGGCTCTGAATCGACAGTAGTCGCATGGATTAGAGCAATGTTAACTCAGAGAATAATATATGCTGAGTTTAAGAATGTAACTGTTAAAGCACTGTCAAATAAGGGCTGTCCATAGGGAGGAGTGCTATCGCCTTTGCTGTGGAGCCTTGTGGTGGACAGCCTGTTGAGTGAACTGAATGATGCCGGCCTATGCTGATGACCTAGACATTTTGAGCCCTGGTAGCGATATCCGGGACCTGGAGGGGCGAAAAATGCGGGCCCTCAGGGAAAGGCTCGAAATAAACCCGAACAAGACCGAGGTGATACTCTTTACAAAAAGAGGAAAATGTGGACACTTCCCACAATTACATTGGTGGAAAGGACTGTTCAATTTAAGGGGACAATTAAATACTTGTGAGTAATTCTGGACTCACCACTGAGCTGTAATGATCATATTGAGGCTCGAAGCAAGAAAGCCATATGTGCTTCCTGGACTTGTAAACGAGCCTTTGGGTGTACATGGGGACTGACATCTAAAGTGCTATTTTGGATATACACTAGGGTGATCCGCCCCATGATAACGTACGCCGCTATTGAATGGTGGCGCAATACAACAAAGCGCAAACACATTCTTCAACTTGACAAAGTCGAAAGAACGGCTTGTGTGGGAATATTGAGGACTGCTCCCACCAAGGCTCTTAAAGTCCTGGTAGACCTGCCTCCTTTTCACTTATACATAGAGAACGGGGCCTTGAAGACAGTTTATCGTCTCACTTGCCTACGACATCTTAAAATTGGAACGGGCGGCTACTCAGGAGTCTGGGAAAGCGCGATGGAGAGGTGTCCATCACTCCTCATGCGGACAGAGTACATGACACCGCTTTTAAAACCCAACCTTTCCCTGGAGATATTTCTGCCAAGTGGAGTGGACTGGGAGGGAGAACAAAATCATCCGAAAAATAGATCCTGGTGGTATACTGATGGATCTCGACAAAATGGAAGAGCCGGAGCCAGAGTATTCGGCAGGAGCACAGGAGTCAGAGAATACTACCCTCTGGGATAATATGCGACAATCTTCACAGCGGAAATTTATGCTGTTCTGCAGTGTGCCCATCTCTGTGAGAGGAAAATAGACAGGAATAGGGTAATAAATATATGCTCAGACAGTAGGGCTGCGTTATTGGCACTGAATTCCAGTGCCGTAACTTGGCGACTGGTATCTGAGTGCAAGGATGTACTAAATGGTATGACAAGGAACGGCTGCACAGTCAGACTTGTATGGGTCTCGGATCACTCGGGCATACGCGGGAATGAGGAAGCAGACCATCTAACAAAGTTGAGTTCTGCAACTGAACCGTATGGACTCCCACCAACACTACCTGTCCCAATTGCTATTGGCAAAAGGGAATTAAAATCGTTATTGGAAGGCAAATTTATTGAATCGTGGAGGGGATCTCCTAGAATTTGGTGTGCTAAGGAACATACACGGCGTACTAAGAAGCTTCTCCCCTTGGGAAGGAAAGAGCTGCGAATTGTGGTGGACAGGACATTATCACCTCAGAGGCCATCTTCATAGAATCGGTGTCGAAGACGACCCGACGTGCAGATGGTGTTTGGAGGAGGATGAAAATGTTGACCATGTCCTCAGAGAATGTCCAGCACTCAACGGACTGAGACAGAGATATTTCGGAGATACAGTTTTGTTACCGGAAGCAGCCAGGCAAGTTCAACTAACGAGGCTGCCTGGATTCGCAGAGGCGATCGAATAACCTGCAGCTATGGTGGGATGTAAAGGGCCCAATGGAGGCCTAAACATCGATGATCTAGTATCACCACCCCTTTTTCATTCATTCATTCATGAAAAGCTGAGAGCTAAGTCTGGAATTACGTTTTCCATTAAATGAACCAAAATAATCGTTGCACGAATCAGACTTATGGGGATCCCATGGAAGTTCCAAAAATTTGTAAAAATTATCGTTCACTGTTATAAAATTAATTAATTTAATAAAATTATTCTTTGAGATTTTGTATGTATTTTAATTTTGTCCCACTTTAATTCCAAACTATCAACTACTCACTTCAGAGGTATGTTGGCGAATAATGAAACTACAGATTAAGACGTAATTTTCAGGTTAAAAACAATTTTTCTGTTTTTTCTATATTATCTGTCTGGTCTAACACAATTATTCTTCCTCCCTTAACTGATTGCAATACGCACAAATGAGGATGTTCTTTTAAAAACTTGTTTGTTTTCTTAAAGGTATATTTAACCTGGATGGTGACTCAATTTCAGGAAACTTTTAGAGGCATTAAGCGAATGTCACGTCGATCACTTCGTAATTATCAAGAACATATATGAGAATACCACGGCAAATGTCAGAACATCGGCAAATCAATGCACAGATAGATTTAATATCGCTCGAAGGGTAAGGCAAGGTGACACTCTCCCCAAAATTGTTTGTAGAATTGCTAGAGAATATATTGAAAAATATAAACTGGGATTCAACACGAATCAACATCGATGGCGAATTGGTAAATCATCTCTGTTTTGCAGACGATATTATGTTAATAACAGACAAAATACAGGAAGCACAAAATATGGTGGATACGATAAATGATACTTCAGAAAAAGTCGGTTTGAAAATTAACCTATCAAAGACACAATACATGACAAACCTAGTAATGAGTAGTCCCTTAAACATCATTAACATAAATCTAGAACAAGTGCATATATACAAATACTGGGGACATGAGATCGGTATTAGGCGAGATAATCAGACGCACGAAATCCGGCGAAGAATAGGCGGCATTCGGTAGATTCAGATATATACTGAGAGCTAATCTTCATATATGCTTGAAATGAAACGTGTTTAACCAGTGTGTTTTGCCTGTTCTCACGTATGAAGCTTAGACACTTACTTTGACAAAAAGAACATTAATAGAATATATGTCATGCAACGAAAAATGGAACAGTCAATGTTGTGAGTCACTCTTAAGGATAGAATACCCAATCACATCATAAGAAACGGAACAGGAGTAAGAGACGCGATGAAATCTATCTTACACCTTAAATGGAACTGGGCAGGACATGTAGCTAGGATGACTGATGGACGGTGGACAAAAAGACTTGTGGAATGGAGACCAAGACATGAGGACTATAGAAGTAGAGGACGACCTCCTAGTCGGTGGACAGATGACATAAAAAGAGTGGCTGGAAATTGGATACAAGTGGCACAAAATAGAAAGAGATTGTTAGAATTAGGGAGGCTTTTCGTTCAGCAATGGACAAGATAAGCGAAATGATGATGATGATAATGTGGCTCAGTTTAAGATTCCTGAAAAAAACAAGTCACCACATTAGTCACTCTAACTATTAAAATGTCTTGGCACTCATTAGATGTTAATTCTATGATGTTTTCAACATCTGTAAGAAAGTGATCAACTCTCAAATCTTTCTTTTGAGGAGGAAAGCCAAAAATCAGAGATGTCAGCACTGAACCTATTCTTGATCCATTTTCTAATTGTCCAAAAATAAAATCATGCATATTGTCGAGAATACCGTGGCCAATAGGCAACGTCTGACAACACTATCCGTGCGGGAGATCATCAACTTACCGTTCATGTACACCGAAGAAATCAAGAAATGGAGAGATTGTGTATTTCAGTATATAGATATATATATATATATATATATATATATATATATATATATATATATATATATATATATATATATATATATATATATATATATATATCCATTTCTTGATTTCTTCGGTATACAACCTGTTAATAACTTATTAATAACTTAGAGAGAGCGTTGCCCAGAACCCAAAAGTGTCGTATCGTCACCGCGCTCAGCATTTTGGCGTCAGTGGAACCACTTTGCGGTGCATTTTGAAGGATGATTTGCATTTGTTTCCATACAACACAAATAATATTGCCGACAGACCGTCCACGTCGCTTGAAATACGGCCAAACAGTCGCTCAAATTGTTGACACTGAACCTGATTTTTGGAAGCAAATTTTGATGACCGACGAGACCCATTTCCCACTTTCTGGCGGCGTTAATAAGCAAAATTGCCCCTTTGCGGGGGGGGAGGGGGCACGAAACGCCATTGCATGACCGAAAAGTGACTGTTTAGGCCAGCGTTTGTGCCAAAACCATCATTGGACCATTTTTTTCAAAGAAAACGAAACAGTCGATGGAAATCGATATCGGTGGATGTTGACTCATTATGTCTGTCCATAAATGCGTGAAAAAGGTCTTGATGGTTACTGGTTTTCACAAGACGGTGCGCCATGTCACATTGCAAATCAAACAATCCAGTTTTTGCAACGGAAATTCCCTGGACGTCTGATGTCAAAAAGAGGCGACATTGACTGGCCACTCAGATCTCCAGATTTGACCGCTCCGGACTTCTTTGGTGGGGTTATTTAAAAACAAAGTGTACGTCAGCAAACAGACCATTGCAGAGCTCAAGGCAAACATTCGTGCCGAAATCACCGCTATACCACCCGAGATGCCCGAAAAGGTAATGGAAAACGCAGCAAAAAGGTCACATTTTGTGTTGACCAATAAAGGTGGCCACTTGATCGATGTAGTATTCAAAAACTAGTCCCAATAAATTGTAAAGGACCAAATTTAATAAAAATACCTCATATATAGAAATCATTTTTTTTTTCCAAGTTATTCAATGTTTACATACCGACATAAAAGATGGCGCACGCTATATATATATATATATATATATATATATATATATATATATATATATATATATATATATATATATATATATATATCAAATGTTTTCGTTCATTTTCAAAATCTGACGTTGCTAAAACTCACTCAAAAGACACATATAAAGTTTATATTTATATGTGACTGAACGAATGTAGTAATTAGGCACCCAAGAACATGTGATGAATGTAGATATTTAATTTTGAGGTTAGGTTACTTCCGTAACGTCGGGAAAACTGTTATTATCTGGTAAATAGTTTAATAGGTATAAGTAAATGTTGAACCCGGCAGGTCATTACGAAATATATTATTACTTAATGAGATGTTGTGTAGTTATGAAAGTGGTATTTATTGTACGTACGATATTATATTAAAAAGAGATTTTTTTTAGTTTAGGAATGAGTTGTGAACACATGTATAGATTACGAAAGAAATCCTGAAATTACGATTAAATAATTAAAAAATTATCAATGAACAGAGTAATTGAACCGACTTATAAAAATGCGCTAAAAATGAAAAATAACTATAAATTTTTATACGAAATTGAAATTTTTGAATTCAGCGCCAAGCGCATCAACAGATTAAAAATATATTATTTGAATTGCTTTGTGACCACAGTTATATATATATATATATATATATATATATATATATATATATATATATATATATATATATATATATATATATAATTTGTCGTTTTCGCAATTGTGCAATGTGCTCGTAAAAAAAATTAACTCTATTGTTTGTTTATTAGTAGAAAAAAATTATTGACAGCATATATATATATATATATATATATATATATATATATATATATATATAATATAAAATAGAATAAAATATTGGCGAAGCGGACGTGAAAATTTGTCAATCTACATGATTCTCGTATTAAAAAGTACGGAGCACTCCAAAATATGGAAAAACTCCGGGTCCGACAGATGGCGACAGCGCTGTTTCGTCCTAATATGGGGCTCGTCAGGCCACCGCAGTCGGTACAAACCATCATCTCGCCTTTGCATCGTATAAAGCTGAATTTATAATCAAAACACAGCAAATAAGACGACAAAGGCGACATCTCGATGGTCCACTTGATAATACAAGAACCACACAGATTAACAAAGTTTGTAAAAGAACCGTCATATGGTGGCGCGACGGTGAATTAAAACAGAAATATGCAAAATCGAGTACACGAAACGCGCTACCCAACGGAAAGGGGTGGCATTTTTCGGTACTGGCAAGCAAGCCTACCGCTATTTAAGCAGCCAAAGCCACGTGCCGCACCAAACGATCCCACCATGAGAGCATCGTTTAGCGTGTTTAAAAGCCAAACAAGTAAATAAATATGTAGATAAGTTTTTGTCCGTGTAATTTAAAATAAAATAGAATAAAGTATTAGCGAAGCGGACGTGAAAATTTGTCAATCTACATGATTCTCGTATTAAAAAGTACGGAGCACTCCAAAATATGGAAAAACTCCGGGTCCGACAGATGGCGACAGCGCTGTTTCGTCCTAATATGGGGCTCGTCAGGCCACCGCAGTCGGTACAAACCATCATCTCGCCTTTGCATCGTATAAAGCTGAATTTATAATCAAAACACAGCAAATAAGACGACAAAGGCGACATCTCGATGGTCCACTTGATAATACAAGAACCACACAGATTAACAAAGTTTGTAAAAGAACCGTCATATGGTGGCGCGACGGTGAATTAAAACAGAAATATGCAAAATCGAGTACACGAAACGCGCTACCCAACGGAAAGGGGTCGCATTTTTCGGTACTGGCAAGCAAGCCTACCGCTATTTAAGCAGCCAAAGCCACGTGCCGCACCAAACGATCCCACCATGAGAGCATCGTTTAGCGTGTTTAAAAGCCAAACAAGTAAATAAATATGTAGATAAGTTTTTGTCCGTGTAATTTAAAATAAAATAGAATAAAGTATTAGCGAAGCGGACGTGAAAATTTGTCAATCTACATGATTCTCGTATTAAAAAGTACGGAGCACTCCAAAATATGGAAAAACTCCGGGTCCGACAGATGGCGACAGCGCTGTTTCGTCCTAATATGGGACTCATCAGGCCACCGCAGTCGGTACAAACCATCATCTTTAGGACGAAACAGCGCTGTCGCCATCTGTCCGAACCGGAGTTTTTCCATATTTTGGAGTGCTCCGTACTTTTTAATACGAGAATCATGTAGATTGACAAATTTTCACGTCCGCTTCGCCAATATTTTATTCTATTTTATTTTAAATTACACGGACAAAAACTTATCTACATATTTATTTATATATATATATATATATATATATATATATATATATATATATATATATATATATATATATATATATATATATATATATATATATATATATGATTCTTATTTTTCCTTTTTTAAAATTGTTGGGCGTCAGGCACAAATAACTATACCTGAGTATAATTGATTTGTACCAAAAAATTTTTATTTTAATTTCTTCACAAATACACATATGCTGTATTTCTGAATGTACCCCGTTTTTCGTGATCAGATGTCTAAAAACATTAATGTCAATTTTTTCTTTCTCAAGTGAGTTCCGATTAAATTATTATTATTATTAGAAAAGTCAAACCAATGATTCATAAACACAAGTATAATCTTTATTAAAATAATACAAATAGTCAGTTGGTGCAATTATATGAAATATTTATAAATAATCTTATCTATTTCTAATTAAAATATTCAATATTATTTAATGTGCACTGTTTCTTTTTTGTTGGATTTAAGATTATTAAATCTGGCAACGTTGTACATAATGTCTGAAAAGTTAAAAATGACCAGTGTTTTATTATATGTAATTTTGCTTTCAACAATCTAAAAATAATATTTGTGTGTGCCGTTTATATTAAGAGTGATATTGTTGCAGTGCAAATTAAATAATGTATTTCACTACTACCTCAAAATATTTATTATAAAGTTAATATGTATATATATATATATATATATATATATATATAATATATATATATATATATATATATATATATATATGTATATATATATATATATATATATATATATATAGATATATATATATATATATATATATATCTATTTTATCAAACTGTTTTCAGGCAAGTCAAAAATTTCTATTTCTTACACGCTATATATATATATATATATATATATATATATATATATATATATATATATAGCTTTCTTTCCTTAGTTTTTCGGTTGTATGTCATTATAACTGTAGCATTACCTCCAATCGCTGAGGTTTTAATTTTAAAATCTTTCTGTAGGTTCATTATGTCAAGAAGGGGAGCAACCGTGAAGTTCAAACCTGATACATCAGAACTCTAGCTTCCTTTCCTTAGTTTTTCGGTTGTATGTCATTATAACTGTAGCATTACCTCCAATCGCTGAGGTTTTAATTTTAAAATCTTTCTGTAGGTTCATTATGTCAAGAAGGGGAGCAACCGTGAAGTTCAAACCTGATACATCAGAACTCGAATCGCTTCAATAAACTGTTTTATGGCTATGAAAGAAAGGTGGAAACCACTTTTTAGTAACTGTAAACTAAAACTAAATATAAATAGTTGTGTAACTTAAGAATTTGTTCTGTTTCACTCGAAAACGGTTAGAAATCACTACTAGCCGAAACGTCGTGTTATTCAACAAAAGAATAAAGATAATGTCCAACTTATATCTATCACTTTGCAAGAAACTACGTTGTCTATGGCCTTCAAACAAACACTGGTAGTCGTTTATATTTCAGGAACTACCAAAAGTTGCTAGTCCTTTTCTAACTTCCGTGCTAATGTCAAAGGTATTTTACGGCCAAGATTTACGACGCTTTTGAGGCCATATAACATGTCAAAATTTCTTTAAAATATACAGATCTACTTAAAAGCTACACCCTAAAATGTTTATCACTGATCACCCTTCTTCATCTGCATATCTCCGTTATGGGAAAAAATTATTTGGAACCATAGAGTTTGACATATACTTACTGGACACCCTGTATAATTTCGTACATAACTGCTTCTAATCACTTTCTTGAACACAAATACATGTATTATTATAATTGTACGACGCCCCTCGTCAATAGTCATTGTACGCCACATTCCGTCCGCCACCATAATGTCATAAATTACCCATCCTCATTAGTTAATTAAAAAATAAGGCCCTTCCCACACTTAATAAATCTTAAAGAGCATGTGGTACTTATTTTTATTTCGCTCCTTTGATTAGTTAAACACTTAAACTAAACTGTTAACTCTTTCCGTCCTGTGTGTTAAAACAATTTAGATCAATTTTTTCTTGATTGTTGAATTGAAGGGGGAATCGGGATGTTTTTACATGGAAGGTCTGCGCGATGACCAGATCTGGATAATAGTGACTTTTTGTTTGGAGGTATTGGGTCCAAAGTCTGCAGTGTCGAATTAAGGTGCTACTAGACTGGTGATTGATGCAATAGGAACATAAATTCGATCTCTTTACCTTTTAAATATTACTGAAATACAAATTTGTTAAAATGACTAACTTTTTGATTATTCCAATTCTTTTTTCTTGCGTGTCTTAAATTGCCAAAAAATACCGTTTCCAATTCGAAAACCTACAAAGAAAAAACAAAATAATAATCACATGCCAGAAAACATAATCTACATTACAGCAAATTGGAACTTTCAAACTAAATAGGTATCTATTCATACACTTAAACATAAAAAATTTAATAAAAAACACATGTTGTCATTTAGGCAAATAATAGACGTGAACTTTTTTACGCACGCATGGCTACCAACACCGCACAGTGTCATTTTCCCAGTACGGGGACATGAAACGGTGAATACATAACCTCAAATTGTCGGTAATTACAATTGGAGACAATAAAAATGCGCGAGACCGTGAATTTACTGGACATCTTATGTCGGTGCATGTTACTCTTTCGTGTCAATCAAATGTGTTATTAATTTTAACGTTTTGTTGCGAGATGTCAACTGTGACGATGTTCATGTACGGTTTCTTAAAAAATATTCTTATAGGCTTCATTATATTACCGACTTTATACCTTGTGTTTATATCCATTTCATTAATTCTATCCTTGTTATTTTTCTGATGTGCCGACTATTAAGGAATTTCATTAAAATATATAAATCTACTCAAAAGCCCAAAACTTAAATCAGTGGGTACCACTTTTCAATATTTTAACTTTAAAGACTGTACGAGGTGAGTCCCAAAAGTATTCGACTTGAGTTTATAACACAAAGGTCTAGCTAAATCCCAATGAATATCGATTGCAAATTTTGTGCTAGGGATGTGCGATATTTTTAATAAAAGTATCGATATTTGGTATCGATTCGTATCATAAGAAATCGTTTCGGAAAATTTGAGAGTGGGTTGCATGTGTGTGAAATGCATTCCAAAATTGCTCCCAGTAGAGAAGAAAATGCTTCGCTTTGAACTAGGCTAGAACAACTTGGAAATAGTCCTTAATAATGAAAATGTGTTTTATGGTTATGATCCCAATGAGAGCGTGTTATTCTGTTGAATAGAAATTATTTTTAAGGACGCCACCTACCGGATGACGAAACATAATGCCATTGCAAAAACGGATATTTTTGGGACACACCTTGTATAATTGTTTTTCTTATTTCTCGCTAAAACTTTTTTACTTCCTGTTAATGTAGATGATAATGTCTGTTTTGTAATTAACAATTTTTATTTTTATATTATTTAAATAAAAATTGCACAGTAATGGAGAGTGGGTGGAATATTTGTTTAAAAAATAAGATAATTGGTAATGTTACCATATGACTCTTATCTTAGATCTTTCTTAATCATCATTGTCATAATTTATGCATATGACTTTTTAAACCTTAATTTTAAACAATTAAACAATGGTACATTGTTATTATTTAAAAAATAACATTATTTTCGGAAAAATGTATGTATTCTGATGGGTGCTGAATTTTAAAAATTGCTGACGGATATTTTAAAAGAATATATCTCCTCCTCAACTCTCTTTGTATATATATATATATATATATATATATATATATATATATATATATATATATATATATATATATATATATATATTAACTATTCTGATTTGAAAACTCACTATAAGCAGATCTTTGGGACCTCTATGGGGAATGAATTATCGTCAATATTAGTCAATTATGTCTTAGATGATCTTATAGAAGAGTACTTAAAATACCTGCCTTTTATATTCCTTTTGTAAACAGGTACGTTGATGATCTCCTTTTGGCCCTTCCTGCACAAAGAATAGATGAAACCTTGGAGATTAAACATCTCATACAATTTCCGTCTCAAATTCACGGTCGAAAACGAAGATTCATCACACAGCATACCATTCCTTGACGTGTTGGTAAAACCAACCTTCTGAAAACCAATTGGTACAGAAAGTCTATGTGTCCAGATTCATAAACTTTTAATATTACCACTCTTCAAAAATGAAAATCAACCTCATTCTAGGAATGAAAAGGAGGGCAATTAAACTTATCCATCCAGGCTTTAGAAATGACGGCTTACAACTGCTTAAAACAATTTTCTTACGGAATTCATATCCACTTTCGATGATCAATAAATTTTGATACAGCACACAGTATGACTTACCAGAGAGCATTTTTAAAAGAGTAGAGAGAGATACATACATAACCAACTCAATTATCACAACCAGTTGCAGACAACAACGAGGTTGAGCAATCTATTTACATGTCACTTCCCTACATTAAAAATTTAACTCCCAGACTTAGACAGGTTTTCCAAAATGGAACCTCCATTAAAATTGCAACTAAACCAATTAAAACAATCGCGTTACTTTATTCTAGAGCTAAAGCACCTATCTCACTGAAAGAAAACTGGAACATTATTTATAAGATCTCATGCCTAAATTGTGACCAAGTTTACATAGGCCAAACCTCTAGAAATCTTTCAGGTAGAATAAGTACTCCTAAAAGCGATTGGTTTCTTATGCTCTTGCAAAGCATGTACTACATGAGGGTCATATAATGAACTTTGAGAGACCGAAAATTCTAGCAAAAGAAAATAATTTCCATAAAAGAGTCTCCCTAGAAATGGTTCACATAAACAACGAACCACTTGCCATGAACAAAAGAGGAGACACAGAAAACCTGAACGTAATTTATAATTACTTATTATAACTAGAAATTAATGGGAATTGGTCCCCCACTGTTCAATTTTCTCAGTCAAATACTTTTTAACCATTGTTTTGAATGTTATTATCACACTTGTCCAACTAGGTGTGTACGTTGCCGCTCTAGATATCTAAATAGCATTTTGCTTTGATTGTTATTACAATTTCTAGTCATAAATTTCATTTTTACTCTTAATAATATAATACTTTTCAAGAACGGTTACCTTCGTTCCAGGAACTATTATCTGTTCTTGGACGGTCTAAACCGTACCTATTAAAACGGGCTTTTAGCGTCAACTATCAAGTGTCAACTTTATTCTTCGGCGAGAGCTTTTGGGACACCCTGTCTAATAAGAAAATAATTTTAAAAAGTAACTATATTAAACCCCACATATCCCAAAAGTGAAACTTTTTGAAAGTCACATATTTTGGCCGCAATATTCCGTGCCGTATAGAGTGAATAACCCTGTATATTATTGTGAATAAACGCTTATTTTAGAACAATAGATTGAATTTCAGATTTAATATGTCCCAAGCTCCTTATATAAATAAAATAAACAAAATAATACGGCATACAGTGCTAAAACTACAATTGTTCTATTGCCGAAACGGGGAAACCTAGACATTAAACGGTGCGGTGGCGGTACTTTTACTCGGTACTTCCCCGAATTCAGAGCGCGACGTCACCACTACTATAAAAGCGAAAAATCAGCTGTAAAATTAAGGACATTAAGGATTGCTTTTCTCGAGATAACTCTTTCTTTTTCCAGTTGAGCTTAGCTCTCGGGGGCCACATTGACTGTTCTATTTTTTAGGCAGCTCGTGGTTCTTAAAGTAGGTTGTCTTTGACAACATAACATTCTACAGACAATAAAGATCGTGCATGTGTCTTAATTCCTGAAATTGATACCGTCGATAAAAAGACGAGGTTAGCGGCGCATACGAGTTACTTAAACGACGCGTTCTGACTTAAAAATAATTACCAGAACGTGACAAAGTGGAGATAACCTGATATTGACTTTGCGACTGATAGTCAGCCCCGTGCGTTGGCTATAAAGTTATGAAAATCCCGATTTGACAAATAAATCCGAACGTGACATTTGCTTAAATAACGACCCCGCGGTGCGGGGGGTGCAGTCAATCTAGGGACGCCCTCAAGTCCCTTGATGAAAATAAATAAATACAAAGGATCAAGACTAGTGCAAAATAGTAGGGCGCTTTCATCTGAGGGGGAGGGGGGCGCACATACTCTTTATTACGCCACTGAGTGAAGAGTAAATAATCCCAAACTTGGCTTGCGAAAACAGTACTGAATTAAAAAAATAGTGAATAAAAAGTTAACTAAGAGTCATGGGTGAGTGTTACTTGATAACCTTTTCCTAAATAACCCATTCCCTAATTAATTAATCTTCGTTAACTCTAAACTTCACACATTCCCCTTCTATCCCGGTGAGCAAGAAGAAAGGTGAGGCGGTTAGAGTTTTTATTCTAGTCGGGAGGTTTGGCGAAACTTCACCAACAACCCCTGATTTGTGTTAAAACGTAAGTTTTACACAAATAATTGAAAATTCCCAAAATCTTAATATGAATTAATCCCGAAATGAACTTCCACGTTTTCTGAAGGATAAAATTAATCGAATAAACCCGGTAAATGCGTAAATAGGTTCATATTATCGGAGATGAGTTCAAAAATACCGAATAATGCCGAGGTGCGTTGACGTTTCGCTAAAATTGAAAAATAATTAAAAATGCGAAAGGTAGTTGAAAGAAATCTTTGGAAAAACTTCGTTAATATAACAATATATATAAAAATTTCTAAAAAATTAACTAAAATAATGTATTTTATTGATTTATTCAAAATCTCAATAATTTTTCTTGAGGCACCCATTATGTCGAAATTAATGAAGTCTCTATTTTCTCTAAAAAATCCATACTCAGATTTAGGTTAAAACAAGACCTTTCCGAAACCTCAAGCTGCTTGTTTTTCCATTGTAATCTTTGACCCTTTCGAATCTCAACCCTTCTGCAAAACATTATCAGATTCATCTTTAATATCTGCTCAAAATAGGAGCTTTTCGGCGGTCGCAAATCAAAGGACTTGCTTGGTCTTTTGTATTCGAGCGATAATTAGTGGAAATATGATCACAAGATCGGGTCACAATGAAGATATATCGCTTCTTGGCGTTTTCTATGGCAACGCCGCCGTTGCAGCGTTGCCAGACTTTAATGTTTATTGATGTTTAGGTGACGAAGAGTTAAATACATTTAACTGAAATAGAAGTTGACGTTCTATTTTACTATCTTATTATGAAATAATAAATTCTACTTTTCACAAAATCTTAAATAAATTTAAATTTCCTGTTTATTTTACATATTTTTGACAATGACGGATTCAATATCGATATGCATTTTCCGGAAAAATCAGCGATTTTTCAGTAGCAATCGAATCTGACTGCTCCATAATTAAAATCTAAAATAGCCACTCTTGAAATATTTAGGTTCTATAAACTGAAATTTTCTTTATCGATTGCTGAAAATTGAAACCGGTTAAATCGACGATTTTAGAATATAGTGCATAAGACCAAACCAATTTTTTTTTCATTCTCAATAAACCAAAATTAGTAAATAAATAAATTTTCAAGAAAATCCTTCTTCTTCTTCTACGTTGACTAGGGATATCCCTGTTTGTTATTCTATCTACACCCGCCTTATTTTGCTGATGAAGAGAACCAGCTCTGGGCCCATTTCTTTGGTGGTCGTCCTGGTAATCCTCTTCCTCTTGGTCATCCATATATACAAACTTTGGCTAGTCTCTCTTCACTCATTCCCTCAACGTGTTCTTTCCATCCAATTTTTCTTTCTTTTGTCCATTTTACCACGTCCTGCATATTACATTTTTCTCTGATTAAGGTATTTGTCAGCCTATCTCTGATTGACACGTTCAGCATTGATTTCAGTACTTTCATTTCGGTGGTTCTCATTTTCTGCTTTGTCTTTTTATTGTCTGCTCTTGTTTCCGTGGCATAAGTTAGAATTGGTCGTATCATGGTCTTATATATTTTTGTTTTTCGCTCTATTCTCATGTATCTATTTCGAAATATAACATCTCTTAAGCATCCTGCCACTTGTAGGGCTCTTGTATTTTGTGACAGTACTTCTCCAGTAAGGTTACGACAGCTTATTGTGTCAATGCCTAGGTATTTAAAGTTCATGACTTGTTCAATTATGGCATTTTCTATCTGTAGCTTACATCTTCTTAGTTCCTTGGAAATTACCATACACTTTGTTTTATTCATTGATATCTGCATATTGTACTTCTTAGTTGATACGTTAAATAGGTGTGTCAATCTCTGGAGGTCGTCTTCGTTATCTGCGATTAGGACCGCATCATCCGCGTAGCATATTATATTGATATTGTGTCCGCCCACCTGGTATTCGCGTTTCGGTCTGATGTCCTCTATTATGCGGTCCATTATCAAATTGAATAAGAAGGGGCTTAGCGAGTCTCCCTGCCTTATCCCTTCGTTTATCTTGATGTCTTCGGTTAGACCTTCGGATGTTATTATTTTTGTGCTGGAATTTGTGTACAAGTCATCAATTATGTTTATGATTTCCGCTGAAATATTTTTCTATTTTAGGATATCCGTTATGTGCTGCTTCTTGATGCGGTCAAATGCTTTTGTTAGGTCAACAAAGCATAAGTATGCAGGGTGGTTAAATTCTATCGATTTTTCGATTATTTGTCTCACTATAAATAAGGCATCTGTGGTTCCCCTGTTTTTTCGAAAACCCTGTTGTTCCTCCGAGATCTCTATTTTCTCTTCAAGTTTGTCACGAATAATTGCTGTAAATAGTTTGGTGACTGAGTTAAGAAGTGTAATTCTTCTGTAGTTGTCCGGGTTTTTGTGGTCACCTTTTTTGTGTACGGGAATTGTATAGCAAGAAAATCCATGACCAAAAATTTTTCAGGAAATTTTGCGTCAGGACTTTCAAGTTTAATCGAATAATCTTAAGTTTATCATTCAACACGTTTTCATTTTTTCCCCGTTTTTTTTTCCCTTTTCCCCATTTTTTTTTTATTCTTTTTTATTAACATTCATACTAATAATAACTTCGAATAACAAAATTGTTAATATAAAATACCAACTTCACATTAACAGTAAAAGTATAAAATTACACTGGTATTACACTACAATATCATGATTTTAAGACACTTTTGCCTGACGTTATAAAATCTTCTGTTAAAATCGTTTTACCTTCTTTAATAAGATTTTTGTAAAACAATTGAACTGACTTCTAAAAAGGCGCTAAAAAGCGGAAAACAACAATATATATTTTTATATGAAATTGAAATTTTTGAAGACAGCGCCAAACTAATACCTGAAAAAATGTAATTGACTCTCTTACTATAGTCTATAAACTTCATGTTAGTAATTGTTTCCTTTAGAAACAATTTAACGCCGACTAAAATAAACTACGAAAAAGTTTTTGATTCTGAGAAATCTCCAAATATCAGTTTTGAATGAAAACAAATATTTAGTCTGCCACAGTAAACCTTGAAATTTCAATTAACTTTAGATTAGTAACATAGGCCCCCGAAAAATCTCCAATACCAATTTTGGACAAAATATAACATTTTTAATCCTCCATATTGTAGCTGTCATATTAATCTTAAAAAAATAACTTCAAGATTCGTTGCCTACGACCCCGAAAACCTCCCAATACCAAATTTGAAAAAGTATAAATAACATAAGATAAAAACCCATCATATTGGATACGTCATCTCGAATTTCAAAAAAAAAATAATTTCAACCTCTTAATCTAATCTAATTAATCCCCTAATACGGATATTGGACGAAATCTGAAAATGTAACATTTTCTGATCATCATATTGAATCTGACACATGAAATTTTCTGAAAATAATATAAAATCTGCTATCTACACCCTTAAAAGTGACTAAGTATCAATTTTAAATAAAATCGAAAAATATAAAATATGTTGTCAAGAACCCCCTATACCAATTTTTGAGAAAATTTAACGATGTAGAATTTTGAGGACGCCGTAATAAATCCGCCATATTAATTTTTTTAAAAACTATTTCAAATTCGTTATGTGTGACCCCAAAAACTCCCTCTTAAAATTTTGGAAAAAATCAGAAACAATTGAATTTTTACCCGTCATATTGGATCCGCCGTATTGAATTTGGGCCTTATGTGAGACCCCGAAAACTCTCATATACCAATTTTGAAGAAAATTATACCAAATTAATTTTTTTGTCCGCCATATTGAATTTGCCATATTTAATTTTAAAAAATAATTTCAGATTGGTTAAATGCGACCCCGAAAACTTCTCGATATCAATTTTGGAGAAAATCGGACAACCAATTTTTTTGTCCGCCATATTGGATCCACCATATTGTATTCTTTTTAAATAATTTCAGATTCGTTATGTGCAACCTTGGAAACTCCTCTGTATCAATTTTGGAGAAAATCGGACAAAATTAATTCTCTTGTCCACTATATTGGATTGAATTAAAAAAAAAATAATGTCAGATTGGTTATATGTAACCCCAAAAACTCCTTAATATCAATTTTAGAGAAAAGCAGACGAAACCAATTTTCTTTGTCCGCCATATTGTATTTTTTTTAATTATTTCAAATTCATTATGTGCAACCTTGAAAACTCCTCCTTACCAATTTTGGAGAAAATCGGATAAAATTAATTTTTTTTTCCGCCATATTATCAGCGCCATCTTGGATTTTACTGCACCAATTCCATCCAAAATAATATGGGACCACCGCAGCAACTTTCTGAACATAGCATAAAGAAATTCAGTGAAATCGGTGTCGCCGTTCCGGGGTATATCAGCATTAGTTCTCAGCGAGTAACGAGACGAACCGCACTTGAAAATGCCAAATGAGATTTTGGCGAAACGTCGTGAAAACGATTTTTTGAACGAACGGATTGAAACCCGGAATAACCAAACTATTCATATATATATATATATATATATATATATATATATATATATATATATATATATATACAAAGCGGTGGAATTGAGAACCTCCTTCTTTTAGAAGTAGGCTAAAAATACATTTATTGGACAGATTCGGCCTTCAGAAGGAAGAAAATTAAAAATACTGCGCCAAAATAGTTTATTTTATTTCTACTATTTTTTCTCTTCTCCGTTAACTTTGCTTCTCAAATTTCTTTCACCAGCCATTTATTTTTCATTATTTTTAAGTGTTCAACTTAATTGTCTATTTTCTATGATTATTTTATTTTTGAGTTTATTAAATTTTCTTTTTTCGTTACTCCTCCAAATCATGTAAGCGACTTTATTTCACCTGTTTGTACTTTGGTCGGTATATCGCTTTGAACACATTTATCTTTTTTCTTGTTAAAATTTCCTTTTTATTAAGACATTTTTTGCTAAAGTCCCTCATTTAAGATTATCTTTACATTTGACAACATTGTCACACAGGTTTTAATACACCTCGGTCGAATTGCGGTAATCCTTTCAAAGATGTTTTGATTTTATGGCCTTTTCGGATCTCGTTTAATTGGCGATTATGAGTCTCAGCCTCAAAGGGTTGCCCCCGATCTGTAAAGAGTAGAAGATAAGGTGTACTCCATAAAAGAGACAGTAAAATTGAAAATATAGAGATTGCAATCGGGTAAATATCTTGGTTGTTAGTACTGGATGGGTACTTATTGCTTTCCATGATCACTATCATTGTAACCGGTGTCATTTTGAGGGGAGCGTGGACAGGGGAAATATTAGATCAAAATATAGGAAAATCACAGTGCTTCAAAGCATATGTAATTTTCAAAGTCTCTCAAATCAAAAACAAAACATAAAATATTCCTAGAAAATAACATTTTGAGTTGTATTATTAGCACATAAAAAGTTTTTATAAGTTATATTATGTGATTATCAATAATATTTAATCTATAAATATTGAATTAGGTTTGGCAACAGCGTATACACTTTATATTTCCAATTCTTGCGAGCAATGGCGCTAGTTTTTTTTTCACAAAAAACTCCGATAAGAAAATCCAAGATTGTTTTCCACATACTAAGCAAATATATTTCGAAATTTAGTAAAATTTCCAGACAAAAATGAAGCTCACTTGAAAGCTTTCTTGAAGTCAACGCTCTGTTCTAATCTACGTCTGAGCCCTCTTTGATCCTGAGCCTTGTTCTTGGGTACTCATTAATACAGAATTTTCCATATAGACTAGGAATAAGTTTAATTTGATGTATTATTTTTGTTCATTTAAAGGATTTAACTACAAAATTAAATGTACACATAAGACTTGTGCTCATTTTAAAGATAGCTGTGTTGTAAAAACAATGCAGATAGTTAAAAAAACACCTACTCATTCTTAAAAACCCAAATTATGGTTGGGTACCCTTTGCTATAGAGTTTTCCATATGAACATTTCTTTAGGAATAAGATTAATTTGATGTAGTATTTTTGTTGATTTACAGGATTTAACTACAAAATGAAATGTATACATAAGACTCGTGCTCATTTTAAAGATAGCTGACTTGTAAAAGCAATGCAGATAGTTAAAAAAAACACCTACTCGTCCTTAAATAACCCAAATTATGCTTGGGTACTCATTGCATTTGGAAATCGTTTAAAGAACTAACCAACAAACTAATAACTGAAAATACTGTACGGAGGAACAAACCGAAAAAACAGAAATGGATGACAGCAGAAATATTGGACCTAATGGAACAAAGGAGACAGTCGAAAACAAATCGAGTGGAATATAAAAGAAGACAAAGAGAAATTAAACAGAAAATTCGGATAGCCCAAGAGAACTGGATGAGAGACAAGTGTATCGCAATGGAAGATCTAGAAAGGAAACATGACACATTCAACATGTACAAAAAGGTCAGAGAATTAGCAGAACCCTGATGTTAAAATTATCTTGGAAGAAAAAGAAATTTTTGAAACATGGGTTAAATATATGAAAGAATTATTTGATGATGACAGACCGAATAAACACAACTCCGATGATCTCGCTAATATAGACGCTAATATAGACATGGGACGGGAAATTCTAAACAGTGAAGTTCTATCTGCCATAAGAACTGCAAAAACCAGGAAAGCCATCGGGCCTGATAATGTCCCAACCGAGCTGTTACAAATGATCTATGAGGAAAATATAGGAATCTTGGTCAAACTGTTTAATACCGTTTACGCGACTGGAGATATACCGGAAGATTGGCTGAGGTCTGTATTCGTCCCAATCCCAAAAAAACAGCGAGCAAAGCGATGCAGTGAGTACAGACTAATAAGTCTAATGAACCACACTTTGAAGGTCTTTCTCAGAATCTTTATTCGCTCTAAATATACTTCTGCAAAAATGCCGGGACCAACACAAGGATGTATTCGTATGTTTTGTCGATAACGAGAGGGCCTTCGACAGAGTACAGCACAGAAAACTCATAGACATTTTAAATAACGTAGGGGTAGACAGCAGAGACGTAAGAATTATTAAAAATCTATATTGGCGGCAGAAAGCAACAGTAAGGCTAAGTGGAAAACTCACAGAAGAAAGTAAAATTCTGCGAGGCGTCAGACAGGGCTGCATACTATCTCCACTGCGTTTTAACATATATTCAGATAAAATCTTTAAACGGGATACTCAAGGACAACGGATGGGAGTGCAAATCAATGGAGAATATATAAATACAATACGATATGCTGACGACACTGTTATCCTAAGCGGCAGACTACAAGACCTGCAACATCTATTAAACTGTGTTAACACTGAGAGTCAAGAAATAGGGCTTAACATAAATATCAAAAAGACAAAATTTATGGTCTTTAGTAGACAACCTCATCTTAACGCTTTAATACAAATAGAAGGAAAAAGTATAGACAGGGTGACACATTTTAAATATCTTGGATGTTATATCACCGAAAATCTAAACCCAGATAAGGAGATAAGGAGTAGAATAGAGACTGCTAGAGCAACTTTTCAAAAAATGAAACCACTTTTCTGCAATGATAACCTTAACCTAAAACTACGACAGAGAATGATAAGATCACACGTCTGGTCAGTATTACTATGTGGGGCAGAGATCTGGACAATTAAGACTGCCACGATTAATCGGTTGGAGGCTCTCGAAATGTGTTTACACCGGCGAATACTGAGAATACCTTGGACAGCTAGGCAGACCAACGAAATGGTCCTCAATAGGGCCGACACAAGTCGTCTACTATTAAACACTGTGAAGTGTAAAAAAATCTCATATCTTGGACATATATTCAGAGGGGAGCGATATAGAATTCTTCAGCTAGTCATGATGGGTAAAGTAGAGGAACGTAGAGGGGTAGGAAGGAGACAGGCTTCCTGGTTGAGGAATATTCGTGTATGGACAGGTATACGTAGCGCGGGGGAACTGTTCCAGCTAACGCAGGACCGTGAAAGACTTACCAATGTAATTGCCAACGTCAGGGGGACCTGATATGGCACTTGAAGAAGAAGAAGACTCATTGCTACAGAATTTTCCATATGGACAGTTCTCTAGGAATAAGTTTAATTTAATGTAATATTTTTGTTCACTTACAGGATTTAACTACAAAAAATGTACACATGAGACCTCTGCTCATTTTAAAGATAACTGTATTGTAAAAACAACGCAGATAGTTAAAACACTTACTCATCCTCAAAAAACCCAAATCATAAAGCAGACGTCATATTTATTAAAAATCAAATATATTCATTATTTTAATTGTTTAAACATTCAAATCTGCTTACTCCAAATTTAAAACTTTATCAACCTTCTTTCGGAAACTCTTTATTTGATTCCCAAATACAAAACAAGAGGGCTTTCCTGTACTTGCTTTGTCTCTTTATTTTTGTAGGTAATGCCGCCGGCTTCGAGTTCCTTTTCGGCGAACATTCAACAAAAAGCTACAGCAGGAAAGTTCTACATGTGCCGCTTTTTTTGTGTTTTTTGAGTCGGTTTTTAAAATTTGTCCAAGTCATTTTGACGCTTCCGATTTTTTAGTTTTCTTTTTAAGATTTTTTTTCCCTCATATTTTTTAACAATTTACGTTAATGAAAGGGATATATATATATATATATATATATATATATATATATATATATATATATATATATATATATATATATATATTCCTTTGTCTCTCTAAATTGTTTATTTGTTAGTAAAAAAAATTATTGACAACACATATGTATATATGATTCTTATCTTACTTTGTTTTAATTGTGGGCGCCAGGCACAAATAACTATACCTGAGTATAATTGATTTGTACCAAATTTTTTATTTTAATAAAACGAAACTTTACAAATACACATGTACTGTGTATGTATCCAGTTTTTCGTGATCAGATGTTTAAAAACATCGATGTCAATTTTCTCTTTCTCAAGTGAGTTCAGATTAAATTATTATTATTGTTAGAAAAGTCAAACCAATGATTCATAAGCACAAGTATAAACTTTATTAAAATAATACAAATATATCGGTTGGTGCAGTTTTGTGGAATATTTATAACTAACCTTATCTATTCCTAATTAAAATTTTCAATATTATTTAATGTGCACTGTTTCTCTTTTGTTGGATTTAAGATTATTAAACCTGGCAACGTTGTTTTTAATGTCTGAACGGTTAAAATGACTAGTGTCTTATTACATGTAATTTTTACTTTAAACAATCTAAAAATAATATTTGTGTATGCCGTTAATATTAAGAGTGATGTTGTTGCAGTACAAATTAAACAATTTGTTTTATTACTAACCACAAATATTCATTATAAGGTTAGATATACTGGTAAGGTATATACCTGTATTATCAAACTGTTTTCAGGCAAGTCTAAAAATTCTATTTCTTACACGTTAGATAAATACCTTTTAATCTCCAGAATTTTTTTTATCCCTGTTCTAGGTTTCTTCCTTTTTTTTAAACTTAAAAATTATTTCTCCTGTGCCAACTATTGTAACTATTGTTCTTATATATATTACTAATTTTTATAAATATTTTTCAGAGCTGTTTGCTTAGTGATAGTATTTATTTATAAATTTAGTAAACTTCTTTCCCTTTTCTTTATTTTATTGAATGAGACTAATGATGGTTATTCTACCACATATTAATCTCCACTTCTTTTATTAAAAAGAATGGCAAATGAAAATTTTTAGGTTATATTACTTTTAATAAACAAGACTAGCGATGTTTATTCTACAACCGATTAATATGCACTCCTTCTTTTTTTTTAAACTAAGAAATGAATATTTTCAGGTTATGTTACTTTTTACGAATAAGATTAACGATGTTTACTGTACAACTGATTGACTTGTACTCCTTTAAAAAAAATTAATTTTCGCTTTTATAGTTAGTGGTAACGTAGTATAAATTTTTGTTTTAAAATTATGAACTAAATATTATATTTGATGAAAATAAATCATGAGTTATGTAAATTTTGGATTTTTCCTGATATTTTGATATATCTACAATTTAGTTTTGGTTATTATTCACCACATAAAATTGATAAATAATATTTGATTACATCTAAAAAAAAATTTACATATTCATTTAAATTTTAATTGTAATTTGCTGAAATTGATAATTCTTGTTTTATTAATATTATAATCATATTTAACAATGTTTTACCTACAATTAGGTACTATTTTATTCTAGTTTATTTTAAAATTAACTTATAATCTACATTTTCTTATACTAGTCTTACAGATTTACAATATTTTAAGAAGTTTTTATAAATATTGTTGTTGAACTGAGTTAAAACTAAAATATTATAAATAATTATTGATAAATAGTGTCTATATTTCACTAAATGATTATTATTTGACCTTTATTCTCACTAATATTTTCTTTACGGGCCCTATTTATAAAATGGGTGTTCAAGATTCTCTTGTTTCCACTATCCTGTGTTAAAATATCTTTTTTAGTCACTGTCTTTGGTCAGTAACACTTCACACATTATTAGAAATAACCATTGTTTATTAGTTTATATGTTTTATGTCTTTTGGAGTGAAATATGTTTATAATCCTTGCTTTAAATGCGATAATGTCCAACCTTTCACTCTAATTTTTATACATTTTATCATGTCATTACACAATTATAGGCATTTAATGTCCTTATAAAACATGATTCGTGTACAAATTCTTACGTACTATAACTAATATCTATTCTACAATCCACACTTACCACGTAAACGCATTAATTAATTATTTATGTCCTTTTTTGCTCGACATTTTATTATATAAACCTTATCACACCTGAGGTGAGGTGACTAATTATATATATATATATATATATATATATATATATATATATATATATATATATATATTGTTACGGTTAAAAATTGGGTTTAAATAATAAATATTTTTGTTTACATTTTTTCAAGATTAAAGTACAGGTTCAGATTACTAAAGTAATAAATAGATTTTTGTTTTGTACGTAAATTTACAGTAAACGATGTTTTCTACTATAAAACTAAGGATTACCTTTTGTTTTTCATTCATTAATATTGGTTTCATCTATATTCAGATCATTCCTTTTGTTTACATTTTGAAATTTTGATTGACATCGAAACTTAACATATTTCTGTAATTTATAAATTTCAGAAAGTTTTTAGGGTTGCCTATAAGATGGCCCATCAGTTGAATATTATCGAAATGCTAAATTCGAAATAAAATAGTATCGATTTTTTTCATTATGTTGTTTTTAGTTTATTAGTTGAATATTTCTCTTTACTTTACTCGTTAGAATTTTTGGTAATTATAATATTGTAAATTTGACCCTCGAACTAGTTCGAACTAGTTCGAACTAATTGGATTTTATTTTTAAATATTTCGAACCCATTAAGTAGTTTGTTATTGGGTATTCATTTTGTAGGACGAGGCAGGTTAGATTATTAATATATTGGTTGTCTCTGTCTAATTTCAGTACTGGCCAGTTTAAAGTTGAGATAGAAGAATTTTTGCATATATTTTCCGGAAGTAGTTCAAATTGTATGATAAATGTCAAGGGTTCGAGATTATGGCTATGAGATTAAGGTTATTTTTTTTGGATAGATTTTTGATAGACGTTTTTATAAAGTTTTTTTGGTAACTTCCGTTGGAAGAAATGTGCTAGTAATTGGAGAGAAATCGTTCTCTTTTGGCTATCTGACGCAAGAGCGTGAAGATGTGGTTTTAGTTCTACTGCTTTCCCAAGTTAAGGGAATTGGTCATAAAGGGCCGATTAATGTAACTAAACCGAGTCGGGGTGCAAACAATTTTTGGTGATTTTGGTCGTTTCACTCTACAGCCAGTTTGGCGATTATTTTCTTCAGCCAGCCAGAAACAACGGCTTATCAGTTAACAGATGCCAACATTTTCTTGAGTTCGAGGGTCTTTGGAATGAATATGTCTTAGGAATAACTACAGTATTGTCTTTGGGATAAGTACAATATGTCTGGAATAATTATGTTTTTGGAATAATTACGTCTTTGGGTAAACTATAGTATGTTTTTGGAATAGTCATAATGTACAGTTTGGTTTTTCGTGCTGCACTTCTGGGATTGTGAGCCTCTGAAAGGGACAATTTCCATCTTGAGCCAGGTCAACGTCCTGTCTGGGGAAGCCGTCTATGTCACAGGCCTTGTTCAACCACCTGTTTTAAAGTGAATCAGCTAAGTGCCTAATTTTAGCCAAAGTATGTACACAAGAGTTTCTGACTGTTAAGCCTAATGGGTATTAACCCTGTATTTTGAATCGTTTAGTTATCTAAACACAGTTTTCTGTTCGATTACCTAGAGGGCTACCAGGTAGGGGATTCTTGTGTATATGTTTTTGAACCTTTCTGATTGATAGATTTTAAGTATCTGGACTTTAATATTTTTTTTTTAATGATATTTATCTTTTGGTAATTTACCATATCATATATTTGCGGCGAACCAGTAAACTATGTAAGGTGAAACGCAGTCGACTTCGTTGCGCTACAGCCTCAAATTTAAATGTTTTATTTTTGCGATACTTTACTGTAATTGAGGTTTTATTATGGTTCCAATTTTTTTTTTTGAGTCCCAGAGTGGCCAAGTACCCATTTAGTTATTGTTTAGAATAATGAATATTATAGTGATACATTTATTGAAAATTTCAATTGCTTAACAATTGAATATTTTGGAAACTAGTTATTTTGTACAAATTTGTAACATACTTTTCAGTAAAATTTTATTAAGATTTTAACCATTTGTGCGACAGTTATAAGTTGATTTCTATGATCTAATTTTTGTAATTATCTATCACTTTTTTTTGTAATTTTATATTGCTTATTTTTTTATTACTGCAAAGTTGATAGTCTCCGGCATTGTTGGGCTTATGGAACTTCATAGTCCAGTTTAAAATAGAGTGTGTTCTTTTCTTCTATAACTGGGCTATGTCGACGTAAACCTTCCAAAGGTAGTAGTTGATTTGTTTACTTTTTGGATCGGTTTGCCGTTCACTGTGCAGGACACTGTCAAGTTTAATTTACTATTCTTTTGTTTAAATATTCACATTTTGCTACGTCATAGAAAGACAATAACTTTCGACTAAGTCAACAAGGTTTCTCTATTGCAATTTAACATTTGTAATCGCACTTCTATTAGATAGCCCCATTAGAGGAGCTTGCAATAATTCACATGGTGATAACTTTTTCCAGGGGTTGTACTGATTATCTGGGAAGGGGTATACCGTGAGGAATAAATGTATTGGCCTCTATTTAATTGGTTTTATTTCCTATAAATTTAAATTAGGATACTTTCAAGTACTTAGACTTTGCGATTTATTTACCTGGATATGACATATTAAATTTTAATTCTTTTCCAAGTTTTCTTTAATACAAGTGCTCGTAGTATAATCATTAGGGCTCATTCTAAAGTAAAATTTGGTGGCGCCTTTTTCCCGATTTAGACATTTATAAAACTTACACAGGCAATATATTAAAAATAGTGGAAAAATATAAAAACAACGAATCTACCCTGAGATGAGCTAGCGTATAGGTAAACTCCAGTCAGCATTAGGACAATCATTAGGTAAGTCTGAACTGAGGTACCTTACAGGGTGTTGCCAGGATTTGGTAAGGCATTTATAGTTGGTAATAATATATTATATTTCATGGGAAAATTTTGAGATTTCCTTAGACAGCAAAAATTCTGAGTTTCACTGGCACGAAATTAATTGCAATTTTAATTACCCAGTTTGAGATAGTTTTTTTCTAAGCAGCAATCCTTTATTTTTCAATATATATATATATATATATATATATATATATATATATATATATATATATATATATATATATATATATATGGGGCTGCAGGCACAAAAAGACTTTTGGGTTTTTGGCATTTCCTTAACTGGTCCAGTCAGTGTGTAAGCCTACAAAATCAAAGAGAAAAAGGGATAATATCAGAAAAGACTGAAAACACTAAAATAAACAACTTACAGTTCCAGAGTTATTCCTGAAAACCTAACCTCAACACGCTCAGCATAGATATGATTTAAAATAGAAAAACATACAAATAAAGATCTTTAAAAATTCCCAATCTCTTTCTTACAATATTAAAAATAAAAAGAAAATTAAAAAAAAAAATCGAAATTCTATATATAACAAACAAGACACGGTTTAAGGTTAAATTAGCAAAAAAACTAACACACTGAAGAAAATAATTTTCATATACTGATTGTTAAATTTTAAAATTAGATAAAATCAAATAAAATTTAAAATATTGCCATAAATATTGCTGAGCTTATTGGTATCAGAATTGTAATTAATTGCGTTTTTATTTCTATTGCTGTAATACCAAAATTTTTACGTTTTCATAATCACCGTCTTTAGATGTTGATCAAACACTTCACATGTATTTTTTTCCCAAGCGACAATCGAGAGTCACTCTTGTGTTGAGTAACACGTTGTTATAGCCGTTGAGCCATTTGTCTCGCATAACAGTCTGAACATTCAAAACAAGATAGCTTATATAAGACATTGCTCTTTTATCACAAGGGTGTTTCATCCCCGACTTTTGAAAATAGGTTGTGGTTACTTACCTAAGTGTATTTGTCAATTTTTAGCTGTGAAAATCTTTAAATAAGGAAACCATTGAATTAGGCATGTAGCTGACCAAGGGAAGACTTTTAAATTTAATTATATTTTCATTGGTTTTTTCTGCCGGACCATGACAGATGTTAGAATTATTTTTTAAGAATGAGAAGAAGTTCATAAGGCCCAACTCCAAGGAAAAAGACAAAAATATAACGAAAACCTTCAGGAATATGAGGTGGATAGAATGAGACTAATAAATTTGACTTTTCTAACATATCCAGAAGAAATAATGCAAGATGCAGTAAATAGTTTTATCGAAGGTTTAGACGATCCGGGAACAAGTCATACTCTAAGAATGGCCCGACTAAAAAAAATTTCCGATACTCTTACTTATGACCTTCAGTTTGAAACAGCCAAATAGACTACAAGGGACCAAGAAAAAGTCATGAGAAGACTCTATGTTTCCCCGTATTATCACCACCCCAACGAGGAAATCATGAGGGAGTTGTTGGAAGTGTCGCCAAGAAAAACATGTACAATGCCGCTGAACTAGCAGTACTCCTCCTGCCAGTGATCCTGATGGTTACCGGCTTCATATTGCTGATATAGGTGATGAAGTTCGAAGGAGCGACTTGAAGAAAGTCTTTGCTCCTTATGGTGAACTTAAAGAAGTCTGGTTAAGTAATAGTACTTTCCGTTTCGAATTTGCTGTTTACAAAGTTTAAAAAGATGCTGCAGTTGCTCTCAAGGCTTGCGATGGAGTTGAAGTGAGCAGTTGTCATATTAGAGTGACTTATACCAGACCAAGAAGAAGGGGTCAGGGTTTGCAGTATTATTCGAATAACCTAAGTTGTTACGAGTGCGGATGCAACGATCATTCTTATCAAGATTGTCCGGAGAGGCTATAGCAGAAAGAACGTTTACGGAAAAGATAGAAGGAGTACGTACGGCGATCGTGGATAACGAGACCATAGGGACTTTGACTGTGAAAGAGACTATGGAAGAAGAACGTTTTACAGGTCATCTTCGGGAAGGTACGTCGAAAACGACCACGACTGCGAAAGGGACTCCAGAAGAAGAACGTCCTATAGGTCATCCTCGAGAAGGTACGTCGAGAGGGACGGCGACCGTGGAAGAGACTACAGAAGAAGAAAGTCCTACAGGTCATCCTCGAGAAGGTACAGCGAAGACTACAAATAGAAAGTCAGAATGAATACCCACTATGGCCTCAAAGCCAAAAGTGGTGGATTCATGGATGGTTGGTAAAAAAGTTGTGCAGTCCGAAAAGAACCAAAGGGCGTTCACCAAAGCTTCAGAAGTCATGGGAAGGTCTGTACATCGTAGTGATCTAATTAAACGATCTGGTGTACCGAATTCAGAAAAATCCTCATGCGAAGATGAAAGTCGTGCGTCTTGACAAGGTGGCAGGGTCAGGACGATCAATACTTCCAAGGGGGCAAGGTAATGGGCTTTATACAGTTTATAGTATTAGTTTGTGTTTTTTGTATGTAGGGTTTTAGATTAATTTTCATAATTTATTTAACTAATTTTACCTTTTGTTAATTTCTGCATGAGACGCCCACGAAAGAAGGTCTGGAACTTTTTAGAAAATTATATTTCCTTATTTTCGACATGGAACGCCTATGACAGAAGATCTAGAAATGGCTAGATTATTCATTTTTATTATTTCTATTACACAATGTAGTATGAACATCCATTTAGAAAGATTCGCAATCTTCTGGTATCTGGAAAAAGGGTATATAAAGGGTCTAAATCAGCTTTTGGGGGATGGTTTAGTTTGAGACATCGTTTAAGTAAATCGAATTGTTTGACAAGTTGTTAGAATTAAAGTTTTAATAATAGGTTATTAAATAATACAGTATGTTTAAAGACCGACCGTCCCGAACAGTATAAACAGTAGTTCAAATATATCCTTTCTTTTTTCACAGTACCGTTACTTTTGCACAAGAACGAATTAAAAATTTTAAGCCCCTTCTACATGACCAAACACCCTATTCTTGACCTATCAATCCAACAACCAGATTACTTGAAGAAATTTGCTTCAAAACTTTAAACGCATTGTCAAATCGTCCCTTCGACAAAAGAAATAAAAGAAACGACGAATTTTAAACGGACTAAACAGTAGGAAGACCTTTTTCAAAAGTATTTTTATTCTTTTTTATTCTTTCGATTAAAAGAAGTAGAAATAATTGTGAATGGAAATAGACTATAGGGAAGAATAGAAAACAAGATTTGCCAAGTGAAGATTTTACATTTCGTTAGGCGTGTTAAAAAAGTTTGTGAGTGATGGGGCTTTAGGTAATTGAGGGTGGTTTGTAGCGATGTGTTTGCTGAATTAGATTGAGCTTATTATATCAAAAAAGAAGCGAGTAATTTCCTAATAAAATAGAACTCCCAATAGTGTTGCAAAGTTTTGAAAAAAGTTAGCAAAAGTTATTTTTTATAAAAGTTGAGAAAAATATATATGCTTATGTTCTAAAATTATTTTTAGATATACAGGGTAATATCAAAAAGATAGAGAGCAAGGATATATATATATATATATATATATATATATATATATATATATGTATATGAATAGTTTGGTTATTCCGGGTTTCAATCCGTTCGATCAAAAAATCGTTTTCACGACGTTTCGCCAAAATCTCATTTGGCATTTTCAAGTGCGGTTAGTTCAGGTTAGTTCAGGTTAGAGAACTGTTCTCAGCGAGTAACGAGACGAACCGCACTTGAAAATGCCAAATGAGATTTTGGCGAAACGTCGTGAAAACGATTTTTTGAACGAACGGATTGAAACCCGGAATAACCAAACTATTCATTCTACCATCCGTGAAAATCTACGATATAACATATATATATATATATATATATATATATATATATATATATATATATATATATATATGTATATATTTTATTTGGAGGGTTTGCTTGGGGTTTTCAGTCTCGTTTTTTAATTAAAATACAACATACAAAGTTTTCTTAGTTTGGAACGTATATTCACAAGTCAATGTAACGTTTCGGCTGGAACTTCCCTAGCCTTTTTCAAACATTGTACATTCAAATACTGCAAGAAAATATTACATTTGAACACCCTGCTATTATAGATATTAATTAAAAATTAATCCTACCTTAATTCGAACTCTCACAACATCAAAATAAAACAAAACGGAGACAGAACAAGACACTTTAAAATCATAAATTATTCTAAACTTGTACGCCGGAAGGTTAACTTTTTTCAATATTGTTTTTACTTCTCTGTATTAATAGATAAGGATAATATACTTAAAGGTGACAACAGGGTGGCTGTTTGCTGAAACATGTGGATAGTTTCTATTTAAATAAATTATTATATATTTTACTTAATTGTCTCGTGTCAGTTTTTGAGTTTACAGCGCTTTTATTTTTTGGATTTCTATCATCTCATGGTTCTCGTTTTTTATTATGATTTTCGGTTTTTAAAATTTTGTTTTTTTCAAAGTTAAATTTATGATTAGTTTCCGTCATGTGGTTAGTTAGGACTGTTTTATTATTTTTTTTTGTCAAATTTATGTCCATTGATTCTATTTTTTATATATTGGCTTGTTTGCTCTGTATACACCGAACCACAGTTGATGCATGGAATTTCGTATACGACATACCTCTTTTTGTCATTTGGAATTTTTGTTTTTAATTTGGAGAAATTATTTTTCAATAAGTTATGAGCTTTGTGACAAATAGTAATATTTTCCTTTTTAAATAGGTTTTGTATGGGGAGGCTATCTCAAGAAAAACAAGTTGACAAAGGGAGGGGAGTGCAAGCAGCATACACATTCCTAATATAAAAGGCAGAATCGGTTCTATTTTCCTGAATTGAAAGCTCTTCGGAGGGGGGGGGGCGATCTCAAGCATACACATCCCTATACTCTATTCAAGAACTAGAGAGAGTAATAAAACTGTTACCGAAACGTCCAACGTACCTGAGCTACTGCCGCAGGTAACTGAGGACTGCCGTAAATCTAATTATATTTAAATATATTCAAATATTATAGGCTTTTATAAATTTACTGCAACAATAAAATTTCTGACACGTCAATTTAACTTCTGTCAGTAAACCAAGTACACTTTACCCTGTGTCCTTAGTGTTTTATCTTATTTGTGCTTGTTTTGATATATTATTTGAGATTAGTGAGATACCCAGAAGATAATGCTTCCACCTCTATATTTATTCCAAAATCGTTAAACCAGGGCATTTTTTCCTCAACGAAAAACTTATTACGATGAATGTTTATGAAGCCTTAAGATATCGGTATCTAGGTAATAATGTTCAAAGCTCTGTTGACATGTATTCCAACATGACAGGAGTTGGAAAATTTACTATGTACCGAATATTGAAGGAGAAAAAAAACGACTGGATTTGTTAGTACTCCCTAGCCACATTCGATCACAGACAGACGAATAACCTCGTTGGAAGAAAAGATGAAAACTGCAATCAAAGGAATTGTATATACATTTTATTATGAGAAGCAGATCTCAACCATCGACCAAATTCTAATTAAAAGCAATGAAGATCGCGGAAACTGTCCGTTGGAGAAGGAAATATCTCTCTCAAGTAAAAGGTAGAGTTGCTAAAAATAACACAACAAAATTTGTAGTTTAACTAAACTTTTGAAAGATTTTTTTGAATAAAGTTACTGCGGAAAATTGGGAGAAATCTATATAATAAAAGAATAAAACAAAATGTGGAAACTCGATTTCATGATCAGTGAGATAGAGGAACCAATTATAATTAATTTGAGTGAAGATAGTTTCACTGACTTTGATTAGGAATTAGATACGTAATGTTTACCAGTGTAAACACAATTTATTATTAAAATTTTTGTTTTTGTTGTGTTTTATTGTTTAATGTTGTTTATATATTTTTTTATTTTTTTCATATATTTTTATTGTAGTGTGTACCACTTTTTAATTTAATATATATTTAATTCCAATTAGCAGTTAGTTTTTTATTATTTTATTATTGTATTTGTGTCTTTTCCTTTAGTGTGTAGAATAAACACGTTTATTTTAATTTTTTGGGGCTATCGGCTTTCCATATAATAAAGTAAATTAAATTAAGATATCAGTACAATAGAAATAAAAATAAGTAGGTTTAATTTTAACTGTACATATAAAAACTAATAATATTTGAATCCCTTTTTAGTGTTTAATTGTAATTCTGCAGATGATTTAAGAAATAAATAAAATGAAACGTTAAATGCCCTAAAAATGTTTTTAATTAATAATAAAATGACCGATAGTCCCCCCCCTTTAGATCCGCGCCTGATTGGGTATCGGAAGACGTCGAATATTGTAAACCGATATATATATATATATATATATATATATATATATATATATATATATATATATATATATGTATATATATATATATATATATATATATATATATGAAGTAAAAATTCCTTTGCACAGACAGGTGCATGTCGGTACCCTGATGAGTCTAGTAGAGACGAAACATATACCTCTGCCGTATCACTGTGGCGGGAAGGGTGTTTTGACTTTCTTCTCGGTAGGCTATCATCTCGATGGTGGTGGAATAGGATAAATTGTGTTCTTTAGCAATTTGTTCAAACTGTGCAACCTCTAACACGGAAAGAATATGGTTGGAAGGAAGCTTGCATTTACTGTTCGCATTTTACTTCATTTATACACGGAGTTGCATATAGTTGTAAGTTTGCTGAATGTGATTTCAGCACTACAACGGCATAATGTGGATATATCCACTGCTATTGCATCTTACACGGAAGGATCCGTGAAAGCCGCATATATATATATATATATATATATATATATATATATATATATATATATATATATGCGGCTTTCACGGATCCTTATATATATATATATATATATATATATATATATATATATATATATATATCTTTTACAGTATGTATCTTGTTTTCTCTGAACTTGAACTAAAATATGATCGATTAGGTAATTATTATTATGTTTTGTTTTCTGTACCTTTATTATTTATACACAAATTAAGATGAAGATGTCTCAAAATTGTTTTTGATATATTCGTAGATTGATGATTCATTCCCTAGACCAACTGTATACAATATAATAATTGTAACTTCATGAGAAAAACTAGCGGCGCCCCACTTAACTCTTCTAATAATACATTTTGCTCGTTAACCCGTAAATCTGCTCGATTTACGCAAACATAAAAAATATTTCCCTATTGTTTCCTATTTCCAAGCATAATTGCCTGGTAACATAATGTAATATGGCGCGTAGGCCGCCATAATTTTATCAATAGAACCACACAAGGCGGCGTGATTTTACATATATGGAGTTCAAATAGAACAATAATGCTTTCAGCGAGAATAAATAACGCACTGATATGATCTCGAGCTTTATTTTCGTGTTTCTATGTTCAGATTTCGTGTTGTACCCACGTCGGAGTCGGATACGTTTCTGCATTTATAAACATATTATGCTGTGGTGTAGGAATTACTTAAGTGTGTTGATATTCTATTTTTTCGGCGAATTACATTTTTACGTGGTAGTTAATTTAATTCGCACATCGATCTCTCTTTTTTACCAATCTTGAGACCTAGGAATTATATTTCATAATCTGTCTTCTTGTATTGTTTTTGTAATTTAATTGCCTATTGATCCCTCTAAACGAAGACAAAATCTGACGAAAAATTACAGGGGCAGGATCACGGATTTCTGAAAATAAAATGGATGACAGGTGGTAATGGAGCTGTCAAACGAAAAATGTCCGGAGTATGCTCTGCGCCATTTTGGGTAAAGAGACATTTTGGCACGTCATAAATAACTTAATAACCAAGTAATATGCACCAAGCCATCAGTCAAATATTTAGGTGTCAATATAGACCACAAAATCATGTTAAATTGGCAGTTTGGAACTGTTAAACAAAAAATGTATACAAAGGGCTAAATACCTTAGGAGTCTAATATACAAAGAAAAAGGCATATCAAGAAAAATAATTCATATATACAAAGCAATATACTGACTTTAATAAGAATACATACCTCCTATATACAGTAATTGCAGGAAGCCAGCACTCATAAAACTTGAAACGGTAGAAACCACTGCTCTATGTAGTATTACTAAAATCCATCGTCCTAGCTATCCACCAATCAATTATTGTATGAATTCACTAAACATCCAGCCAATTATTGCAAGAATTCCTGTCCTGACAAGTAAGGTAGAAAGAAAACCTGAAACTTGACTGGTGATAGAGGAACTGTGTACGACCAGGGACCGGAACCATAGGCCAGCCCGAAGACCCCCATTAATGATACTATTCAACCTTTAATATACTTTTTTTTATTATTTTGTGAAGATTTGTAGTGGCTTGAAGACCAAAGGTACTAAAAATAAGCTTTTATTATGAAGGACCTCGTTTGTTGGCTTGTAGGGTTCAAATTTATATGTCCTAATAAATTATAATCAATAATATTTATTTAATTGTAATGTAGTATAGTGTTTAACACAGTCTAAGGAAGTAAAATGTTGCATTTAACATTATTTGAATATAAAATTGAATGTTACTTATTTAAATAAAAGTTTTAAATATCTTACAAATTGTTACTTCTCAAATTTTTTATGAGTTGTGTTGATGAAAACAATTATGTTACACTTAACTGTTTCACAGTAAGATACTCGACCGTTTGGGGATATAGGGACACAAGTGTTTATGTTAAATCCATAATTAGAACTAGCCGTAAGAAAACAATTTTTAAACAGCACGTTCATACTATTGAGATATGAACAGAATTTAGTGTAATAATTTTGTATGTCTATAATCTCAAATTTACTTGAAATTTGCGAAACATTCAACTTTCTAAGGAAATTTTAATTAGAAAATACTGAAAATAACGGGGTACTACCTAATTAACATTTCAACTGTTTTTTCAAAAAATAAAACGTTTTGAAGAAACGATTCGTCGACATATTGCTTTTTTTAAGGACTAGTTATTTTTAACAACCAAAAATATAATAAAAATTTTTAATTTATTTTTACGACCGACCAATAGTATGGCAGACATCCAACATAACAATCAATTGATATGAATTGGATCAGTTGGTTGGGGTTATAACATAATTCTGTCATTTTATCTCTTTCTACTATTCGTTTCGTTCAACAACTTATGTCGATGAAATTTCGGAAAGGTATGCAAATTGCTGCAAATTTTGTCAGTGGGAGGTAAACGATTACGTTTAGTCGTTATAATTTTTCAGTGGCGACAGCGTATTCACTGTTATTATAACTTCACCTTACCCAAAATGGCGCATAGCCTGGTCCGGACATTTTCTGTTTATTTGACGATCAGTACATATACTTTATAAGTGCGTGGGCAGGATCAATCTTATTTTCTCCGATAGCAAGGCAGGGTTAAAAACGCTTACACGTCGTCAAAATAATATCAAAACAAGCCCGGGATTGTCTTCAAAACTTTATCGCTCTGGCAAAATTCAACAAGTTTACCCTTGGTGGATACAAAGACACAACGGCATCCTGTGCAATAAAAAAGCACATTTGTTTGACCAGTTTTTAGCATTACTAATGTTGCTATTCGTGAGTGGTTGTCTTGGTGGATAAACCTTTAACACCAGACCCACCCACTGAACAAACCATCCGGCAAATTCAGCCGCAAAATTCTGCGCCTCATATAAAGAACAGGGAAGAATTCTTTGGCATTTCTGAAACAATGACATCCATAGAAATCCAGAGATGAACACTGTTAATCAGACCTAGAGGGGAATTTACCAAAAGACGTGAAGAACGACTCCTCAAACACTCTAATGTCGAAGCTATCCAGTTAAATTTAGAAAGAAGACCTAAGAGAATCAAATATTTTGAAATAGTTAAGTGGTACCAGTGTAGAGCAGAGTAAGGTACAAAATTGATACACGATAATCAGATGTAGTTAAGTTATTAGAACCTAAGGATGATTATTTATTTATTTATTGATACTCTTACAAACACCTAAACATAACATGCTACAAGGTAATTATAAGTTGAGAGAAATTTGACAGACTTAACTAACACAGAACAAAGAGAGCACAAACCAGAACCTGAATAAACCTAAAGGTCACTGCATAAGTTGCAATAGCAATTTCTTAGAATAATTAAAAAAGTCAATTTCATTATTCTTATATAATATGTTGCACTCAGTTAACATTGAATTCATTGAAGAACGCCTACCAATGGAGACATGAAAGAATTTTTTCTTTTTGCAAAAACTCCCCGTAAATTCTGTAAGTGTTCATTGAATGTTTTTCCCATAACCATGACATTATCAAGGTAGAATAGATTTATTTTCCATGTAAGACCTCGCAGTTCTATTTGGCATAACATCATAGAGATCAGCGCCAATGGAAAAAGCAGTCGTTTCCGTATCTTCATTTTGAATGCCTACTTGCCAATAATATCCACTTATTAGATGTAGCGTGGAAAATCATTGTGATCCAACCAACGCTGAATCTTTCTTAGTAACGTCTTTAAGCGTCCTGTAGTCAGAACAAAATCTAGTTGTTCCACCTTTTTAGCTATCAATATTATAAGAGATAACCAAGGACTAGATGATTCTTCTATAGTCCCTTCATTCAGCATTTTATCTACAGATAACTCCACTTCCTGGCATTTGGCTATGGGAAGTCTTCTGGATGGCTGCCGTATTGATTGTGCACCGCCAGTATTTACATCATGCTAGATAATGTTCGTCGTACGTGTATTACCTTTTTTTGCTTCAAAAGCATTACTTTACCTCCTTATAAAAGTCTTAGCTTATTCAAGTTCTTGAGGCGAAAGATTTTTCGAATTTGTCTGAAGCTTATCTATAAGTTCGTGACGACTTTAATGTAGATTTGCCAAGTTGTTCACATTTTATCAAACATTTAATTGGCTCGTATAATGCTACTCCGTCTTCTTTAATAATTTTGACATAGTTAGGAAGAATATTCATAACCTGAACTAATTCTACGTGACTGCCAGAACTCTTGTCCAGTCTTTCGTAAACGATCTTTTCTGTGCTCCCCTTTATTTTGTTTTTTTTTTGCTCGGCAACGTCTCTGATTAGCTCGGTATTACCTTTCATAGACAGAGTAAATTCTTTGGTGTCAAACTTTAGGATGATAAGCTTGTTGTTAAAGGAAAATCCTTATTGACGAATCAGGTTATAGCCAGAAAAAAACTCACCTTCTATATCAGCAGCTAACACCAAATAGTTTAATTTTCCAAGTTGAAGCTCCACAAACTTTTTTCCAATCACAGCATCTGCTTCTGCAGTTACAGTTCCCATTATTGTTCTTCTGGATAGTGGTAGGATTTTAATTTTACCACAAGGTTTGACTTTATCAGAGATATTGCTTAACCAGCGTCAATAGCTATGATTCAATTATAAGACTTTTGTATCCCACATCTCGTAGATGGGTCAGAACTTGTACTTGGTTGTTTCGTTGTCGATTCAGAAATAGTTTGTGAATTTAGTAACTCTCCAAACCGTCTTTTTGCCATTCTAATAATAAATTGTTTATGAAATGTTCGAAATTTATAACCTGGATCCATTATTGTGGCTAAATAAAAATATTTTTCATTTTCCAAATAATTAAATCTTTCATTAAAAGCCAATAAGTTTCGATACATTTCCTCTTGCAAAAGACTGACCGTCTGTGTTTTTGATGTTCTAAAGCACTCATAACGTAAAATGTTGACCACCTCATCCATCATTATCCATTCTTCCGTTGTGAGTTCTATGTTGCATTTCATACTAGGCAAACAAGCTTGCACTGCAACTCGTTGCTCCAGTAATCGCCTCAGTGCTCGCAGTGTCGAATCCCATGGCGTAGATACGTCTTATATAGGTACATGCTGCTCGCAGAATGATTAAAATGACCAATGATAGACCGTGCTTCAGTACTCATGACATTCAACTGATCCTATTAAAAAGGCTGGCCTTAATTACCAATTGTAGCGAACGAGCCAAACATTCTATGGACTCTAAATTGTATGTTTGTTGAATCTCTCTGAGACCGACACCCATATTTGCAGCGTTGGATCGACTTCTGTCCTATATATTCCAATACTGAAAATCCTTCTTTAGATTACATGTTATATTGGATCCTGAGTGATGAAGACCCTCAGATGGCATAACTTCGAGGCAATAAAGCCTGTACTCGAAGTTACCATCAATTCCATGAGCTGCCAATAAAATCATTAAAATCATTAGATTGCGAAGAAGAGTCACTCAATGAATATGCCTCAAAACTGTCTTTTATATGTTGATTGATTGATAACGAATGGATTTTCTCACTGGATCAACTGTACTTAATTCAACTGGTTATCTTCTCATGACTGGACAAAGCACAGCACAAAAAATACTAATTAAAAGAAGTGATTCAAAAGTTTATCACTAATAAAATCACCCACATTTTTAAATCGCCTAAACCCCCAAAAAGAGATCATATTTCACAATTTTACTTTACATTAGACAATAAGCACAAAGTGTCCACCCCCCAAAACTAATAAAGGGATCCTAAACAAAAAACGACATAGATCAAGCAGTTATGATATATTTAATACAATACAATACCACCGGTTCTGTAAACTATAAAACCGCACTTCTCCCACATTATAAAACTTCCCTAAAAAACTTTAAAACTAACCCCAAAACGCACCATTTATCCCGTCAATTTGTGCCCTGTATTCAACAAAAACCTCCGAGATACTAAATACGAAAAAATTATGTGTTATTCGATATATTTCTTTAATAAATTTGCCATTATTCTTAAATGTAAGCATATACGACTTTGTGGATGCCATATTGGATTTTTACTTGGGGTAGTTGCAGAGGTAGGGAAATATGGTGCAAAGAGAGACACTGGTTATTATTTTTTAAAGAAAAATTGTCCAGTTGCGAAACGCCTAAATTCTCCATTGCGAAACAAACCATCCTTATATATATATATATATATATATATATATATATATATATATATATATATATATATATATATATATATATATATTATTCACCCTATACGGCACGGAATATTGCGGTGACTTTCAAAAAGTTTTACTTCTGAGATATATCGGGGTCTAAAATAGTTACTTTTTAAAATTATTTCCATATAATACAGGGTGTCTCAAAAGCTCTGAAAGTATAAAAGTTGTTTTTTTTTAAATAGAACCCCCTGTATATTATTGCATTTTGGATTTTCTGATCAAAATAAGTGTTCATTTTAATTAGGTTCATAGTACTTAAACCTTAAGGGTTTTTAAATAATTTGAATTTTGACAAAATCTAACCTAATTTTCATATTTCAAGTACTTAAGAAGTATTTCAGTTATGTACTCAAAATTTACAGTGAAGTGTAACAATAAGTCATATTTTATATCCCAATTATAATTAACTTGCTATATTATACAGGGTGTCCAAAAACTAAACCTAATTAAATAAGAACTTTAAGTGGCTATATCTTGATTAATTTAAATAGAACGCTATAATTTTTAACTTACCAGAAAATGTACCTATCGAATGGTATAAGAGTGTTCTATAGCTAAATCTTCGCGTTTTTACAGAATAGGAATAGATGTTCTAATGCTGTGCCGTATAGGGTGAAAAACCCTATATATATATATATATATATATATATATATATATATATATATATATATATATATATATATTCGGTTTTTGTATCTTCGTCGATTTTACTCTGTATAGTTGCGTTTTTATATATGTTCTGTATGATAGTAGTATACCTGGAGTCAATTCTAGCATTATTAAGTGATTTCAAGATCGCCCATGTTTCTATAGAGTCAAAGGCCTTGTGAAAATCTACAAATGCCAGGTGTATAGGAATGTTATATTCCTCGGTTTTTTCTAGGATTGTGCGTAGGGCTTGGATATGATCTATCGTACTAAATCCACGTCGAAAGCCGGCTTGCTCCACAGGCGATTTGTCAATATGCTGGTGAATAGTTTATATAGGTGGTTTAATAAACTGATAGGATGGTAGTTTTCTATATTTGCTGTGTCCCTTTTTTGAAGAGAAGTACGATTTGTGCGTTATATCATTGTTTTGGTACTCTATCTTCGTATAAGCATTTATTCATCAGTATTTGTATCGCTTTTTCAAGACTGTCTCCACCCATCTTTAACATCTCAGTTGTAATTTGATCCTCGCCCGAGCATTTTCCATCCTTCATCTGTTTTAGTGCTCTTTTTATTTCATCTAACGATATCTCCGGCAAATCCTCTGATCCTACATTTTTTATTTGTTTTACTGTTTTTGTTGGATCTGGATCCGTATTGATCGAGGAGTATAAGTCCGCATAGAATACTTCCACAGCCTTTATGATGTCATCCACATGTTTTTTGGTTCGTCCTCTTGAGAGACCTGACCTCAAAACTTTCATATTTGCGTTTCTTTCTATCGTTTCGTGTATTAATTTTGTTTTGAACGTTCTAATGTATTTCCTTACTTCTTTCTTGATATTTTTATTCAGTTGTTTAAAATCCTCTGTGTCTCCCTCAGTCATCCTTCGTCTTTCCATCATCTGTAATGTATTTGCACTAAGTTTCTTGTCTGTAGTTTTCCTTAATCTTCCACAAACTTTTTTCATTGATGTTTTTATAGTAGTTTGGATTTTATCTATTATTTCATTGATGTTATGTTGTTCCAGAGTATTAGTCGATTTCAAACTTTTCGCTATTTCGTATTGGTATTCGCTTTGTCGTGTATATATATATATATATATATATATATATATATATATATATATATATATATTATATATATATATATATATATATATATTATATATATATATATATATATATATATATATATATATATATATATATATATATATATATATATATATAAGTAAATCATATTGAAACTGAAACGAATCGAGGGAAACTTCAAAATAGAGATTCTCGATATATTTTTTCTCACTTTTCGATGGTATTGTTAGTTTTTCAAAAATTTGGTGTTTTTTACCTTAAAAAAATACAAAACGTGTTATATCTCGAAAAATGCATTTTTTTTGTAGTTTAGATCGAAAGTTTGAACTAATTCTTGACACCTGTCTTATCCTCCTTACTCTAATTCACTTGTCAGTTCGACCTTCATAGTGCAGTTGTCAAATTTTTGTACCTTTTTCATTATCAGATATTATTTGTCTAGCCCCCCTGCCAAATATCTTTTGTACTTCTCCTAGCGCATTTACTCCTCCCAAATAAATTCAGATATCAAAGGAATTGCGCTCTGTATGAGCTCTTTCCGACCCTACGTGATGTTATGGTCTGTTCAGATTTGAACCTATTTTGATTATGATTTAAAGAATATTTAGAAATTACTTTAAATCTCCTCAGAGAGAAATGTATTAAAAACTTTTTTGTCAACGCATCATTAACAATAACATACAATATTTGATAAGTTTTGTCTTGATATCATTATATTTTGGAAATAAATCACGATGACTATATATTATTTATTACCTTCATTGTAATAAAGTTTATCCCACGTTCCCCTATAAAGCACACAGCTGTGTCGTAACACAGTAAACTGCACTCAGAGCATTGAACACCGTATGCACACACATACACAATACCTCACTATGCATTTACCTACCCCTAGTTATGGCTTTTGTGCGTACCTTCATATGTACACCAATAGAATCAAATTCGCGAAGAATAATGAGGCGGCCATGTTTAAAATGTCGTGGGTTGCATGCGTAGATTGAGGTAATTATGAGATTAAATACGGGGTGTTCCTTTTTTTTGTGTAATTGTCGTATCAAGATGCATTTTTTTTTTGGAAATTCGGATTGGTTGTTTGTTTATCATACTTTAAAAACAAAAGTTTAGTTGTTAATGTCTTGAATTTATCATTCAACGTTCTGTTTTTATATATTAAAGCTTTGTTGACTTATGTAATTTTAAAGTTATTAGAGTTTCTAATGTTTGCTGAACTAGTTTTTTAAATTAATGAATTGAATATGTTATTTTTCTTGAATTATTTTAGTTTTCTTTTCTGACGATGCAGCTTTGAGCTGAGAAACGGCTAGCAAATTTTTAATAAAGAATATGAAAATCCAAAAAACACTATTATTTCGCTTAAAATGCTTGTTATAAATATACTGCTCAAAATGAATAATTTAGAGCTTAAAAAAAATTGTTGTTAGTTATAAAACTATTAGTATCTAATCAGGATTTTAATCAAATGATTTAAATCACGAATAATATCACAATTTAAATTACTTGATTTTTTTTGAATAAAAATCTTGGTTTAAATTTAAAACATGTTTGTTATAATATTTCAAACAACCTGCGAAAAAAAAATACAGACTTCTTTATAACTATAATGCAACGCTTGAACATAAAAAAGGTAAACTTTACCTTATACCACAGAAAACTGATTGCAGAAATGGGTGGGGGAAGATAGTAGAAATGACGTTTCATCTCGTATCTCAACAAATTTTGATTGGAACATTGTTTTCTTTTTTAATAAATATGTCGAAAAATAATTTTTCCTCGGTTTTTTGGATTTTACGGAAAATCTAAGGGATTTAGAGAAAAATGTTCCAAAGACGAATTGTACATCTTAAAAATGTCTTCAAAATGAGTTTTTGGTTTTCCAAATCGGTCTGTAAACAAAAAAGTTATTGCAAATTAAACATTAAAAATGGCTTATTTTTCAATTGTTAATAACTTTCTTAATATTTATTGAATTGTTTTCAACTTTTACCAGAATGTAAGTATTAAAGTGCTTAAAAAGTGTGCGGAAGTTGGGCGCTGTCGGTCCAATAGTTTTTGTAAAATTACATTTGTTTATTAGAAAAACGAAAAGAGTGACTATTTTTGATTGGCTGTACCGTCGTCTAGGAAACTGCTACAGAGCTCTGTCAGTGCTCATTCTCTTCGTAAAGGCTTAAGCTATCTTGTAGTAAAGTTGATTTTTTATATTTTGTTTGTTTATGCAAAATCGTCATGAAGTTATGCGTAGTTTTTCGCTTATAAATACATTAATTAACAACCGCATTTTTTGTCCGATTTGTTAATGAAACATATCATTGGAAAGCTAATAAAAAACACGAATTAAAAAAAAATAGTCTCTATGACCAATGGGAGCCGAGTTGGCAATTTTTTTTTCAAAAAATCACAGAGCGATTATTTATTTATATTAAAAGCTGAATTTTTACAATTCATTAATAACAGCCTAAAGTATATGAAATCATTCAACTGAGGTTAATTTATGCACAATTAACCCTTCAGGAAATCGCTAAACTGAGAGTAAGTGCTGGACGCCAGATAAGGTACGTTGGAGGGGGCAACCGAATCTCACCAAGTACAAAGTGAGAGCGCATCTTCAAATCGGTGCGAACTTGAAAAATTAGCAATATTTCCGGTTCTAGCTAACGTAGAGCTTTCATTCTTTGATTTTTTTTGAGGTAGCTCATCGAAAAAATAATTGGGCACATGTTCAACCTTCTCGGTTCTATTAAAAGTTATACAATAATCCATTAAATCATAATTTTTCACTTTTTTTACTACATGATAGCTTAAGTCTTTACGAAGAGAATGAACACTGACAGAACTCTGTAGCAGTTTCCTAGACGACGGTACAGCCAATCAAAAATAGTCACTCTTTTCGTTTTTCTATTAAACAATTGTAATTTTACAAAAACTATTGGGCCGACAGCGCCCAACTTTCGCACGCTTTTTAAGCACTTTAAAACTCACATTCTGGCAAAAGTTGAAAACCATTCGATAAATATTAAGAAAGTTATTAACAATTGAAAAATAAGCCATTTTTAATGTTTAATTTGCAATAACTTTTTTGTTTACTGACCGATTTGAACAAACAAAAACTCATTTTGAAGATATTTTCAAGACGTACCACCAAATTTGTTTCTACATGTTTCAACCAAAATTTGTTAAGACACGAGATGAGAAGTCATTTCTACTACCTTCCCCTATCCATTTTTGCAATCAGATCACAGGCAGTATTTGAGTCATTTTTACCTCCCAAAAATCGCTTCGTTTCCTGGCCTATATATATATATATATATATATATATATATATATATATATATATATATATATATATATATATATATATATATGTATATATAAAGACAACTTGAAATCATAAACTTATAATTTATCATCATTGGCATTTTCACTGTAAAATTTAAATAAAAATACCAATTTTCCACCTTTTTTCAATCCCTAATCTGTATGATTATATATAACATATAAGCTACAAAATAATACCAGTGCCGTAACTAGGGAGGTGCCAGCGGTCTCCAGGCGCAGGGCGCAGAAATGACCAGACCAGGACCAAGTTTTGGGTCATGCATACCTATTATTTCCCTTCTATCAGCAGTATGCACATCTGATTTAATATATTCTTTTTATAAGGAATTAACATTAGTGATAATAGACGACGAGTTTGTAAATGACTAAAATGTGGTTATCGGATTTGCATTGTCTTTATTTTTACTTATTTTTATGACGTTTCGATCTCTAATCGTTATCAAGTATAAACTGAATGTTTTGTCTTACGGCTACGAGCTTATATAGGGTCTGTGTCCATTGAAGTGCTTCACTGTACACACCACAATGATTTGACGTTACAAAGTAGTGGTTGCCAAAGAATAGGTATCTCAACACTGGGTTTACTGAAGATTCCATTACTGTTTTTAATGTAAGCTGCTTCTATAAATTTTCTTTTTTTCATGTTGAGTTTCATATATATTGCCGCAGGTTCAGACCATTATACATGGTGTTGTTTATCCCATGCGTGTTCGGCAATATCTGTTCTCGACGTTTCCCCCTTTTGTGTAGGAGTTTTATATTCCTTAATTCTAACTTTTAGTGGTCGTTTGGTTTCTCCAATATACGTCTCACCACACTCACATGGAACGTTGTAAACACATTCTTTCTTATCGGTGGTTTTTGGTTTTGTTTTTGTTAAATGAGTTTTAAGTGTATTTCCTGATTTAAAGGCTATTTTTATATTATAACTAAGGGCAATTGGTCTTATTGTCTATGATTAAGATATTGTCCAGTATGTGTTGGCTTTCTCTATACTGAAGCTTTAATAGTTTCATTTGAACCGATTCAACATGACATCTAGCAAGGGCAATTGATTCTCGGAGATATCCTGAAAAAAAGAAAACATAGACAATTAGTTAGTGACCCACTAAATCTATAGAATCAAAAATCTACAGAACAATAAGGAAATACCCAGATCATATACCTGACAACCTACGATCGGCGCTCACACCACACTACTTTAAGCAACCACATCTTTACAGACTCCCAAAAATTTGCAAAAAGAACTTACCATTGAGGCCAATAACTAGCTCCAAAATATCCCCAACAAATGCACTGGCAAAGTTTCTTTTGAAAATCATTCAACATTTAGAAGGTAAGAAGAACACATATGTTAAAAATTCTACACATTTCGTGAACATTATTAGCAGCATCAATCAAGAGCCAGACGACAGATTAATAAGCTTTAATGAATCACTAGGCATAATCAAAACTAGATTTTCAAATGATATTACTTTATCAGATCGAACCAGCTGTCTAGCTAGCTAAATACACGAGACGACGCTATAAATTTTTCAACTATATGGAACACATTAATAAAAAATCATGAAAGAAAACAACAAAAATCAACTAGTACACGAGAGACCTGCATACAAGAACAAAATATATCGCACTCGCCAGAGGGGAGGAGCCTGCGAAGCCGCTCATCCAATCAGGCAGCGAGCCAGCTAAACAAAACTCGAAATTCATCAGAGGCCACCATCAGTTCTCAGCGAGTAACGAGACGAACCGCACTTGAAAATGCCAAATGAGATTTCGGCGAAACCCGGAATAATCAAACTATTCATATATATATATATATATATATATATATATATATATATATATATATATATATATATATATATATATATATATATATATATATTATATTATATTATATTTTGTTTACAAATTTTAAAAAAAATTGGGTAAAATTAACTGTAATACGTTAGTTTTAAAAGAAAATATGAAATGTTACAATAATATCGGATAATCAACAGATAATTTCAACAAATCACTTTATAAATATATTAAACGAAATGATTCGATTACTTACGCAACTGCCTGCTTGAGCATCGATCGTCTTATTCTTCACTATTTGCAACCAGAGGCTTCACCAGGTGTTCCTTCCGTTGCTGTTGAGTGGGGATGTCTTCTTTGGTTCATTTTTTAGTTTCAAGGGATTTCTTTTGTTCGTTCTTCTTTCAAGGGATTCGGATCCGCCGTCAACAGTGAGTTTATCTTCGTGTTCTGCCAACGTAAACTAGCAGAATAACAGCATTAATTGCTTTGTTTACTATTACTAACTTACAATAAAAAAGGAAATGTATTTATACTTTCCTTATAGCAACATTAGCAAGTTTGTATGATTAAAAGTCACGTAATCACGTATTGCAATATTGCTGACTTTGCTTAATTGGAAAACAGTCTAGTTGTCATTGCGAATTCTGACACCTGCAGTCAATGAACAATTATTATTAATAACATGAGCGTAGATTCGCACGTAACATATATATATATATATATATATATATATATATATATATATATATATATATATATATATATATATATATATATATATATATATTCACAATTCCGTACATTAAGGGAACTTCGGAGGAAATAAGACGGAGTGTCAATAATTATAATATAAAAACAGCCTTTAAATCAAAAAATACACTTAGAGCTCATTTAACAAAAAAAAAACTACCGATAGGAAAGAATGTGTTTGCAAAGTTCCATGTGGGTGTGGTGAAATGTATATTGGAGAAACAAACGACCACTAGAAGTTAGAATTAAGGAACACAAAACTCAGACGCAACAAAGGGAAACGTCGATATCAGGTATTGTAGAACACGCCTGGGATAACTAACACCATATAAAATGGTCTGAAGCTGTGGCAATCTATATGGAACCCAACATGAAAAAAAAAAGAAAATTTATAGAAGCAGCTTATATTAAAAACAATTATAGAATCTTCAGTAAACCGAGTATTGAGATACCGAATCTTTGGCAACCACTACTTTGTAACATCAAATCACTGAGGTGTGTACAGTGAAGTGAAACTTTGTACTTCAATGGACACAGTCTCTATGTAAGCTGGTAGTCTTAAAACAAAACATTCAGTTTATACTTGATAACGATTAGAGATACAACCTCATCAAAACGTCGTAAAAATAAATATAAATAAAGACAATGCAAGTCCGACAACTGATATTTTAGTTCACATGAGGAAATTAGACCACAACAAAGTTCCGCTAAATATTCCGAAGCAAAGCACGATTAGTTTTGTTTTAATTCCTTTCGTGAAAACTCACATTACCATTCAATATTTCCAAGTTTTCAAACAATAGAAAGAAAAATTCGTACCGATTATTCTAGAATTTTCTTATATCTCACATAACTTATTTTAAAAGCCGAAGCTTTTAACTTTGCCAAATACGTTTTTACGACCGATTTATGACATGATCCATCTTCTGAAATAAATCAGCCTGTCATTAACAATAAAAGACTGCTGAACTTTGCCCCTTTTTATTGGTTGCCACACACAAACACAACCAGGTCCGTATTAAAGACATTTTTAATTGAGGCAATTCGTGTGTTGTTAATAGGCGTTAAAGAAGGCACATTCCTCCACGGTTACTGATATAAATTGCATGCATTCACGCTGAAATAACAAGCAGTCACATGTTTTCTCGGAAATACCGAAAAACCCATTCTGGAAAATGCTTATACCGATGTAAACTTTAACTTTCGATATTACGTCCCTCAGAGGTCGCTGAAAACTTTCAAGGGGGTGACAGCGATTTCAGAGGCAACTGGGGAGGGTGGTGTGTGTTAAGGTTGTCTAGGTGGAAGATGGAGTACTGAATTTTTAATGTTACTGTTATCGCACAAATTTTTAAGTAAATAATTATAACTATAATATAAGACAAAAACCAGAGAGCTTGTAATGACTTCTTTACACAACGATCTTTCCACGATTTATAAACTTTCATAAAAATCCTCTTTAACTCTATTAAGACTTTCAAATCCAGCCCTGTTCCCAACATATAATTTTTATTCCCAAAGACGAATAAACTTTTAATCTCCTCGATTGTTCTCAAGTGTCTGTTTTCGTACTTCAAAAGAGCCATTTTGATATACGATCAAAAACTACCCTTTTAATGGCGGCCATAATAATAAAATTCCAAATATAAAAGTAGTTAAGTCAGTCAGAAATATCGTTAAAAATTTTTTTATTGATTTGATATAGTTTTTACGATATATGATGTTAAAGTAATTAGTCTGTTTTCGATGTTTAATAAATTAATAAATTCCATGACCTCTTATTGATCCATATATATATATATATATATATATATATATATATATATATATATATATACAGGGGCGGTCCAGCCCCTCTCTTTGGGGGGGGGTGATATCACAAAAATACAGTATGGCAAGCGAAAGCAAGTTGTTGATGGGGAGGGGGGAGGGGAGAGGGGGGAGGGTAGAGACCAGCATCATTCCCATTTCTAGTGTGAAAGGCAGGGTCAGGTCTATTTTTCTGAATTTGAAGCTTTTAGAGAGGGGGGGCGATCACAAGAAAAAACAAATTGCCGACAAGGGGAGAGATGCCAGCAGCATACACAATCCTAGTATAAGAAGCAGAATCGGTTCTATTTTCCTGAACTCAAAGCTCTAAGGAAGGGGGGGGGACGATCGCAAGCATACACATTCCTACACTCTATTCAAGAACTAGAGAGAGTAATAAAACTGTTACCGAAACCTCCAGAGTCCCAGCTCCAGTGTCGCAGGTAACTGCGGATTGCCGTAAATCTAATTACATTTAATTATATTTAAATATTATAAGCTTTTATAAATTTACTACAACAATAAAATTTCTGATAGTTCAATTTAATCTCTGTCAGTGAGCAAAGTACACCTTACAGTGTGTCTTTAGTGGTTTATCTTGTTTGCACTTGTTTTTATGTATTATTAGAGATACCCAGAAGATATGGCTTCCACCTCTATATTTATTCCAAAATCGTTAAATCAAGGCATATTTTCCTCAACGAAAAACTTATTACGATGAATGTTTATGATGCCTTAAGATATCAATATCTAGATAATAATGTTAAAAGCTCTATTGAGATGTGTTCCAACATGACAGGAGTTGAAAAATCTACTATGTACCGAATACTGAAGGAGAAAAAAACGACTGGAATTGTTAGTACTCCAAAGCCACATTCGATCACAGGCAGACGAAAAACCTCGTTGGAAGAAGAGATGAAAACTGCAATAAAAAGAGTTGTATATACATTTTATTATGAGAAGCAGATCTCAACCGTTGCCAAAATTCTAACTAAAATCAATGAAGATCGGGATTTACCTAAAATTCAAAGAACTGAGCTCTGGAAATTGCTCATAAAACTTAATTTTTGCTGGGAAAAGCCAGATAGGAAATTAGTTTTTATAAATCGTCCGGAAACTGTCCGTTGGAGAAGGAAATATCTCTCTCAAGTAAGAGGTAGAGTTGCTAGAAATAAAACAACTTACGAAATTAGTAATTTAACGGAACTCTTGAAAGATTTTTTTGAATAAAGTTACTGCGGAAAATTGGGAAAAATCCATGTAATAAAAGAATAAAATAAAATGTCGAGTTGAAACTCGATCTCACGATTGGTGAGATAGAGGAACCAATTATAATTAATTTGAGCGAAGATAGTTTCAATGACTTTGATTACGAATCAGATATGTAATGGTTACCAGTGTAAACACAATTTATTATTTAAATTTTTGTTTTTATTGTATTTTATTGTTTAATGTTGTTTACATATTTTTTTATTTTTTTATATATATATTTTTTTAATGTGTACTACTCTTGAATTTTATATATATTTAATTCGAATTAGCCGTAATTTTTTTATTATTTTATTATTGTATTTGTGTCTTTTTCTTAAGGGTGTAGAATTAACACGTTTGTTTTACTTTTTTGGGGCTATCGAATTTCCATATGATAAAGTAAATTAAATTAAGATGTCAGTGCAATAGAAATCAAAATAAGTAGGTCTAATTTTAACTGTAACATATAAAAATTAATTACATTTGAATCCCTTTTTAGTGTTTAATTTGAATTCTGCAGAAATAAATAAACTGAAACGTCAAATGTCCTAAAAATGTTTTTAATTAATCATAAAAGGCCCCAAAAAATTTTAATATTATATGAACGAATTTATTTTTTATATGTGTTGCTTTCTTGTATTTTTGACAATAGGTATTTTGTAAGTATTTAAATTATAACTTAGAATTTTTTGAGAGAATACGGCTACGTGTTTGTCTGAATGTGCCTAAAACGTTTTCTACGCCAAACTTAAAAATAATAAAAATACAATTGTGATTTGTGGTAAATATGTTAAAATTATCTATATTTTGTTATGTATGTGAATTATTAAGGAATCATAAAAAATAAAATAATATTATACAAACTTTTTATTTTAAGTTTATTACTGAAATAATATTCTGTCATAAATACTTAATGATAAAGTAAACCTTCTTCCGACGCCTATGACAAGGATTAAAATCCTTTTTAAAACTTTACCCTTCCAAATATTTATTGTTATCCAATCCAAATAGTCCAGACAGGTATTTTTGATTATCAAATTTCTAACCCATTCCTATGAAAAATATATGTCTAACAGATTTTGCCACAGACACAGGACTAAAGAACATAGGTAGTCCGCGAAGAAAAAAAGGGTAAAAATAATTTATTACTCTCTCTAGTTCTTGAATCAACTATAGTATAAGATACAAAATCGGGTCTATTTTCCTGAACTCAAAGCTCTTGAGGGGGGGGGGGGTTAAGAAGTCATAATCGATTCAACAATGCTGTGATATATCATCCCATTTATCACGAAAGCTGTTAAGGATAGCCTCTAAAGGTAAATTGGTAAAAAGGGAGACAACATCAAAACTAACTATTACATAGTTGTTAGGCAATTGAAAATTGTTTATAAATGTGCTAAGTAAGAAAGAGTCCCTTACAAAAAATTCATTATTAAAATTATAAGCCGCAGTGAAAATATTAATGAGGTATTTAGCTATAGAACCATTTGGACAATTAATTGATGAGACAATGGGATGCATTAATATATATATATATATATATATATATATATATATATATATATATATATATATATAAATAAATTTGTATTTTATAAAATTCAAAATTCTTATTTTTTGCGCGACAAAAGATACAATTTCCATAAATGAAACCCATTTGACGTATTTTTTTCAGCCCATCTCGAAAATTAAACGCTTTAAATTTTTAACGACAAAGAAACGTAACTCTGTAATTTTCTTTCATTTTAAACACCGCCTTGAAATCGACACGGCATGAAAAAAACGGTGGAAAAAACGACATAAAGAAAAAAACAATTTACAGCTAATTTACCGATTTTCCCCGCCTAGATGTCGCAGGGCTATAATTTTTGTTAGACTCGGTTTCCCGTAAATAGGGAGTTTTTGCACTTTCAGTTTAAAGGTAAGGACATTATCTAGAGCAGGAGTATTCCAACTTTTTGTCCGAAGGATGACACTAATTTCTTCATGAAGTCCCAAAGACCAAGATCAACATACTGTAGTTTTAAAATATTGCAAATTTTCATATTAGTCTGGGAGACCAATGGGTTTTTGTAGCCGATGAAGATATATGGCTACACCAAAGGTTTTATATGTATTTTGACCCCAAATTACAAATATTGGGGATGAATTTTTGAAAAATGATGAGGTAATTTGCCAAAAACAATTATTAATAATTAAAAAAACTGTTCCTCTGTCTGTCTGAGATGATCTTATAGAAGACTGCTTAAAATACCTTCCTTTTTATATTCCTTTTGTAAAGAGGTACGTTGACGATCTCCTTTTGGCCCTTCCTGCACTTAGAATTGATGTAGCCTTGGAGATATTCAACTCATAAAATTTCCATCTCCAATTCACGGTCAAGAAGAATATATATATATATATATATATATATATATATAATATATATATATATATATATATATATATATATATATATATTAAAAAGATGGTAGTCTCGTGACTGGACTAGTTAAGAAAAAGCCAAGTAAACCGAGAGGTTTAAGGCACTTTTGTGGGGCTGCAGTCGAAAGTATGGTTGGCCAGAAAAGAAAACTCTTTTTTGTTAGTCTAGCTTTCGAGAAATCTTATTCCCTTCTACAAAAGAGAAAATAACCTTCCTTAATTCTATTACTATGAATAACAATAAAGAAAAAGACATACCAAAGTGAGTATGTACAGGGTGAGTCAACGATTGGATGAAGTAAGTTTGTGCCTTTTCGGTGAAATTTACAAAGAAACTATATTTATTGTTTGATACAGTTTATTTTTACGCAGATTTTAAAAATATTTAGGACTCTACAGGGTGAGCCAAAAAACTAGGACAGCATAAAGTTGTATTTTTTTAAATAGAACACCCTATATACGAATCATATTTTCGATTTAGCTTATAATTTTAAATCTTTTTTATTAAGGGTTTACTATAACAAAACTTTATAGTTTCTGAGATAATTAAGTTTAAAGAAAAAAAGTCACATTTTCAAGCATCAATTCAATCCTAAATAACGTTTTCAATTTTGTGACAAATATATTCAAATTTGGAATTTAGCAAGGCCAAGGACAAGTTAACATAATTTTTATCTAATATTTGCAATAAAAGCTACAGGGTGTTGAACAGATCGGCTCAAATTTGGACAAGTTTAAATGAATAAATATATATTTTTTTAAATGGTACACCTTGTATATTTTCATGTTATTTAATAGAGTAATAAAAACCCTAAAAGTTTTATTCAATATATCCTATACCTATTTATAATAGTTTTTGAGATATTTCAGTTTTTCTTATTTTCCATACTTTTTTACAGAAATAGTCTTCATTATCATAGTAGTCATGGCAAAAACAACGTAAAAGAACATTTTTCTGTGTGTCAAATTTATAACCGCAATCGCTTCTTTTGGTTTTTTTTTTGCAATCATCTTATATTGTAAAATGAATTTTCCAAAGAGTGAGTTAATAGATATGATTTATACAATAGGAGAGGCTCAAAAAAATTGCCTTCTTGCTCAAAGAATTTACAAAATGAAGTATCCTGATCGACGCCAGCCTAATACCCATACTTTTCAAAACTTAATGCAAAGATTTGATTCTTCTGGTACCGTTGATTATCCAAAACGTAAAGTGGTCAACAAACCAGTAACTAATGAAGAAAAAGAACTACAAGTATTGTTAAATGTTCAGGAAGCATTATGTGAAACATCACAATCCACCGCTAATCGTACTACCAAGAAATATAGGTATCATCCATATCACATGGAATTACACCAAGAATTGCATGGACAGGATTTTGAAAGTCGTGTAAACTTTTGTCGTACAATAAATGCGGAGATTCAATTAAATCCAAATTTATTATGCAAGGTAATGTTTAGTGATGAAGCTACTTTTAGAAGTAACGGTGCTGTAAATAGACGCAACATGCATTATTATGCCACAGAAAACCCATTTTGGATTAGAGAGGTGCAACATCAAAACCACTGGTCATTAAATGTTTGGTGTGGTATTCATCATAATCAAATTATTGGACCCCACTTTTTTAATGAACCACTAAATGGCCATAGTTACCTAAACTTTCTACAGGAAGAACTACCCCAACTGCTTCAAGATCTCGATAGGGATGAGCTCGATAGTATGTGGTTCCAGCACGATGGTGCGCCTCCGCATTACCATCGTGAAGTTCGTGCGTTTTTGGACCAACGATATCCGCAAAAATGGATTGGACGTGGGGGTTTCATTGAGTGGCCACCAAGGTCTTGCGACATCACCCCATTAGATTTCTTCCTATGGGGTTATATTAAAAACGAGGTGTATGTTAATCCACCAACAACAGTGGAAGATATGCGAAACAGGATTAGGCATACCTGTAGAACAATAACGCCACTAATTTTGTCCAGGGTCCGAGAAAATCTGCAAAAAAGACTAAATTTGTGCATTGCACAAGAGGGTCGTTTATTCGAACACTTATTAAAAAGAAATAATTAATCTCAGTATTTAATAGGTAATTTTTTTGTTTTAATTTAGTATAAAAGTAAATATGTATTTGCCTTGTCGTTATTGTTGTGTTAATTTTTTCACATTATGTTTAATTAAACTATTGCCGTTGTAATATAACGAATAATGTATTTCATCACATTTAACCACATTCTGTTTGTTTCTGTAGTTTATTTTTATTATTTTACATGGCTACTATGATAATGAAGACTATTTCTAAGCACTAAAGCTTTGGATGCTTTAAAAATAAATTTTAACTCTCGTTTTTCAGATTTTGGTGCAATTGCAAACGATATCAAGGTCTTTCAAAAATCTTTTAACCACGATAGTGAACCCCTTGCCCCAGAAATTCAATATTTTTATATTTTTTAAGGAACATATTTAAAGTTATTATTACTGGAATTTTATAAGAGTTAACCACTCATAATATTTATAGTTAAAATGTTCAATTTCCTTCGGTTTTACAATATAATTAAAATAAACAAGATGGGCTGGATTGATGGGCTGGATTGACCTGCGGGCCATAGATTGGAGACCCCTTATCACATTTAGTTGAGCGTGGTTTCAGTACGATCGCAAATTTACAACCAATAGAAGAAACAGACTACAGATCATTTAGCTGGACGATATCCAACTATTATCGTAAAAATTGTAACCCGATACTAACAAACTGTTAAAACTCCACAAGCCTTAACCATCTTATTAATTTTTTTGTTACTTATTGATTTTTATATCCTAATTTATAATCAACATTTTTTGTTTTCATTTTTAATGCGTCATTTTAATATTAGGTACAACAGCTGTGATGGGGGGAGGGTAGCGTTGGATTTATTTTTTCTGGCAAAAATGCCCGTAGGGCGTTTGGTAACCCATGACTTAAATTAACATAAATACGCTAAAAAAACTTATGCTAAAACTGTCAAAAGTAACGCTCAGCAACCAAATGTAAAACAAATTGTATGTCATTAAATTTTTGCGCTCGGCGCTCGTCAATTGGTAACAAATGACAATAATGGAAAGTGGGCGTGGCTGTAATATCGTGCAGGACATACGGGAAGTGACACAGGAACGTAAAGTGTTTATTATAACGGAAATCGACTGAACTTTTCAGGTACGCGATGATGTTAATGATGCATATTTTTTCGAAATTGATTATTAGCAAGTTTTGATTTGTTTTTTTGTGTGTCTTAAATTAGTTTTGGTTAAAAGGATCCATAAATTATCTAAAAACCTTCAGAAGTTGTATTTCTGCTATAGAACCTCACTAATTCTACAGAAAGAACATGAAATTAACAATACAAATTTTTCTTCCCGCCAATTTTCAATTAAAAATTCAAATATTTATTCACGAATGAACGTATTATGTTTTTTCATAGACATAAAAGTTAAATATAGAGACTGCGGATCCTACAGAAGAAAGTTCCTTCAAAGAAAGAGACAAATCATTTTCGTGACAGGGGAATCCAGTGACGTTTGAAATATCGTACTTTGCTCCTCGATTAGAAAAAGAAGTACTACTAATCGAAAACTCTCTGTCTTGCTTTTATAAGATATGTAGTTTATACACCTAAATTTTATGTCTATGTACATTTTCCGATCAAAATTAAAATATTTTTGCTTCTCTGACAGTTTCGTTGAACTCGTGCCGAATTATTTGGCTATAATAGGAGTCATGCGATTGTTACTAATGATTACGCTATACTCTATTCAAGAAATAGAGATAGTACTAAAACTGACATCGAAACCTCTGACGTAACTGCTCAGTGCCGCAGGTAACTGAGGACTTCCGTAAATCTAATTATATTTAATTATATCTAAATAATATAAGCTTTTATAAATTTACTGCAACAATGAAATTTCTCATAGTTCAATTTAATTTCTGTCAGTAAGCAAAGTACACCTTATAGTGTGTCCTTAGTGATTTATGTTGTTTGCGCTCGTTTTTATATATTATTTGAGATTAGTGAGATACCCACCACTATATTTATTCCAAAATCGGTAAATTGGGACATTTTTTCCTCAACGAAAAACTTATTAAGATGAATGTTTAGGATGCTTTAAGGCATCACTATCTAGATAATAATGTTAAAAATTCTGTTGGGATGTGTTCCAAAAAAAGAAGAGTTGGAAAATCTACTGTTTACCGAATGCTGAAGGAGAAGAAGACACATTTGTCACAGGAAGACGAAAAACCCGGTTGGAGGAAGAGATGAGAACTGCAATATGATGTGGATTTACAAGAAATTAAGAGAACTGAGCTCTGGAAATTGCTCAGTGAACTTAGTTTTTGCTGAGAAAAACCAGATAGGAAATCTGTTTTTATAGATCGTTCGAAAACTGTCCGTTGGAGAAGGAAATATCTTCGAACAATTAGCGATATCGGGTCAAGAAAAAAGTTGAGTTGCTAGAAATAACACAAGTTACAAAATTAGTGATTTAACCGAATTTTTGAAAGGTTTTTTTGAATAAAGTTACTGCCGAAAATTGGGAAAAATCCATATAATAAAAGAATAAAAGAAAATGTGGAAACTTGATCTCATGATCGGTGAGATAGAAGAACCAATTATAATTAATTTGAGCGAAGATAGTTTCACTGACTTTGATTACGAATTAGATATGTAATGTTTACTAGTGTAAACACAATTTATTATTTAATTTTTTGTTTTTGTTGTATTTTATTGTTTAATGTTGTTTTTATATTTTTTATATATTTTTATTTTGGTGTGTTCCACTCTTTAATTTTATATATATTTAATTCCAATTAGCCGTAATTTTTTTATTATTATGTTTGTGTCTTTTTTTTAAGCGTGTAGAATTAATATGTCCATTTTATTTTTTTGGAGCTATCGGATTTTCATATAATAAAGTAAATTAAATTAAGATGTCAGTGCAGTAGAAATAAAAATAAGTAGGTCTAATTTTAACTGTAACATATAAAAATTAATTAGAATTGAATCCCTAACCTGAACTAAAAATAATAAAAATACAGTTGTGATTTGTGTTAAATATGGTAAAATTATCTTTATTTTGTAATGTATGTAAATTATTAAGAAATCATTAGAAATAATATTATTATAACAACATAGTTCTATTTTGAGCTTATGACCGAAATAATATTCTATGCCATAAATACTTAGTGATAAAATGAACCTCCTTCCGACGCCTATGACAATGATTAAAATCCTTTTTAACACTTCACACTTCCAAATATCTATTGTTATCCAACCAAAATAGTCAATTATTATAGATCGGTATTTTTGATTATAAAATTTCTGAACATTCCTATAAAAAATATATGTTTCTAATAGATTTTGTCAAAGACACCGGACTAAAGAATACAGGTAGTTTGCGCAAAAAAAAAGGTTAAAAAAGATTTATTACTCTCTCTAGTAGTTGAATAGACTATAGAGGTGTCCCTCAGGGCTGTATATTGAGGCCTTTTTTGTTAGCATTGTATACTCTAGATCTACAATTGATTGTTCCTGACTGTTGTATACCCCAATTGGCGGATAACACCTTGCTGTATATTAGTTACAAAAAGGATAATGCAAAGGGGTCTACTGCTAGATTAAATTTGGCAGTAGAAAATATATATGACTATTCTGTGAGGTACGGATTAAGGTTCAAAGCTTCTAATTCAAGATTTATTCATTTTGGTGACGCATTGGAGGATTATCTCTATAAATGGTGTGGTTGTAAAACCTGAAAATAATGTTAAAAATCTTGATTTATTAATAGACTAGCGACCCGCCCCGGCTTCGCACGGGTGCAATGCTGATACTAAATACACTACAGAAAAACTGTGACTATTTATTTTATTTTTACAACAATTATTACATCGGCCTCCGACGCGCTATTTATAGGCACGCTGCCGCCGCCCCGATCGGCCAGTACCGCCGCAAGCGCTACTTCCCGCAATTTTAAATCTGTAATATCTTCGAAAATATTCATTTAAATCTTGTGCTGTAAAGGACCATATAGATCTATATTAAATCAACAATGTATTTAAGCTATTTAATTGGATAAGGATTAATGCTGTATTGGTTAAAATCGCTTCAAAATTTGCCATTATTTGTCGTAAAAAGTAAATGACAAAAAAATGTTATTGTGGGATATCCATGAGAGATAGACATATACCATCGCGGAGTTTTCTGTAGACCTTTTCAATGTGTACAAATAATTAGTACATTATTTTGATAAATCTCGTAGGGTTCAGCCTGCGTTTGCAATGTAAGCGGAAAAAAATATGATAATTAACGACATCACATTAGAAACCTCAAAAATAACAGTATTTCTCCACTATTTAATGGATGTTATTATACATATAAACCTTCCTCTTGAATCACACTATCTATTGAAAAAAACCGCATCAAAATCCGGTGCGTAGTTTTAAAGATTTAAGCATACAAAGAGACATAGGGACAGAGAAAGCGACTTTGTTTTATACTATGTAGTGATAAAAATTTACGTTTTAGATTTCATGTAAAAACAGTAACACAAAATGCGTATGCTGCTTTAAAAAGGCTATGTCCCAACTTTAATATATTAAATACGGACTTAAAGAAAAAGTTTTGTAATGTTCTAATTTTGAGTCATGTGAATTATGCACATCCCGTACTGGCGCGGATCCAAGGGGGGGGGGGCGGTGGGGGCGATCGAGAGCTTTAAGTTTAGGAAAATAGACCCGATTTTGCCTCTTACACTATAGTTTATTCAAGAACTAGAGATAGTAATAAATCGTTTTTTACCTTTTTTTTCATCGGAAACCACCTGTGTTCTTTAGTTCGGTGTCTTTGGCAAAATCTGTTTGACACATATATTTTTCATAGAAATGGGTTAGAATTTTTATAATCAAAAATACCGGTCTATAATAATGGACTATTTGGGTAGGATAACGATAGATATTTGAAAGTGTGAAGTGACAAAAAGGATTTTAATCCTTATCATAGACGTAGGAAGGAGGTTTATCTTATCACTAAGTATTTATGGTATAGAATATTATTTCGGTAATAAACTTGAAATAAAAAGTTTTTAGAATATTATTTTATTTCTTATGATTGCTTAATAATTCACATACAATAGAAAATATAGATAATTTTAACATATTTAACATAAATCACAACTGTATTTTTATTATTTTTAATTTTGGCATAGAATCCGTTTTAGGCACATTCAGACTAAAACGTAGTCTTTTTCTCTTAAAAAATTCTAAGTTATAATTTAAATACTTACAAAATACACATTGTCAAAAATACAAGAAGTTAAACCTATATAACAAAATTAATTCGGCTATATAATATTGAAATTTTTTTAGGGCTATCGTTCGTTTTATTACTAAAATCATTTTTAGGACATTTGAGGTTTCAGTTTATTTATTTCTTAAACCATCTGCAGAATTACAATTAAACACTAAAAAGGGATTCAAATGTAATTAATTTTTATATGTTACAGTTAAAATTAGACCTACTTATTTTTATTTCTATTCCACTGACATCTTAACTTAATTTACTTTATTATATGAAAATCCTATAGCCCCAAAAAGATAAAATAGACATGTTAATTCTACACGCTTAAGAAAAAGACACAAATATAATAATAAAAAAATTACGGCTAATTGGAATTAAATATATATAAAATTAAAGAGTGGGACACACCAAAATAAAAATATATAAAAAATATATTAACAACATTAAACAATAAAATACAACAAAAACAAAAATTTAAATAATAAATTGTATTTACACTAGTGAACATTACGTATCTAATTCGTAATCAAAGTCAGTGAAACTATCTTCGCTCAAATTAATTATAATTGATTCTTCTATCTCACCGATCATGAGATCGAGTTTCCACATTTTCTTTATTCTTTTATTATATGGATTTTTTCCAATTTTCTGCAGTAACTTTATTCAAAAAAATCTTTCCAAAGTTCAGTTAAGTTACTAATATTGTAAGCTATATTATTTCTAGCAACTCTATTTTTTACTTGAGAGAGATATTTCCTTCTCCAACGGACATTTTCTGGATGATCTATAAGAACAGATTTCCTATCTGGTTTTTCCTAGCAAAAATTAAGTCCTCTGAGCAATTTCCAGAGCTCAGTTCTTTTAGTTTCAGGTAAATCCTTATCTTCATTGATTTTAGTTAGAATTTTATCGACGGTTGAGATCTGCTTCTCATAATAAAATGTATGTACAATTCCTTTTATTGCAGTTTACATCTCTTCCAACGAGGTTTTTCGTCTGCCTGTGATCGAATGTCGTTTAGGAGTACTAATAATTCCAGTCGTTTTTTTCTCCTTCAGTATTCGGTACATAGTAGATTTTCCAACTCCTGTCATGTTGGACTACATCTCAACAGAGCTTTTAACATTATTATCTAGATGTTGATGTCTTAAGGCAACATAAACATTCATCGTAATAAGTTTTTCGTTGAGGAAAAAATGCTTAGAGGTGGAAGCCATATCTTTTGGGTATCTCACTAATCTTAAATAATATATAAAAACAAGCACAAACAAAATAAATTACTAAGGTCGCCCCGTAAGGTGTACTTTGCTCACTGACAGAAATTAAATTGAATTATCAGAAATGTTATTGTTGCAGTAAATTTATAAAAGCTTATAATATTTAAATATAATTAGATTTACTGCAGTCCTCAATTACCTGCGGCACTAGAACAAGTACGTTGGAGGTTTCGGTAACAGTTTTATTACTCTCTCTACTTCTTGAACAGAGTATAGGAATGTGTTTGCTTGGGATCGCCCCTCCCTTCTCAAGAGCTTTGAGTTCAGAAAAATAGAACCGATACTGCCTTTAATATTAGGAATGTGTATGCTGCTGGCATTCCCCCCCCCTCCCGTTGACAACTTGTTTTCTTGCAATAGCCCTCCTACTAAGAGCTTTCAGTTCAGGAAAATAGACCTGATTCTGTCTCTTATAATCCGTTTGCTACTCGCATCCTCCCCCACTGTCGGCACGTGTTTTTTCTTGTGATCGCCCCCCCCCCCTTCCTCTCCAGGACCCTGCTTTTAACAATAAAAATGGGAATGTTGCTGATGTCTCCCCCCCCCCGTCGACAACTTGCTTTCGCTTGCCATACTGTACTTTTTTTGATATAATCGCCCCCCCCCCTCCAAAGAGAGAGGCTGGATCCGCCCCTGATCCCGTATATCGGTCTTGTTTGGATGTTTGAACAAGTAGAAGGATACAAAAAAATCTTGTGTGAGATTTATTTATGGAATTCATAGGCGAGACCATATTTCTCCTTGGTTGTATGTATGACAGAAGGAATTTACATTTGCTAAAAAGGTTTTGAATACGAGCACTACGTTGTATCTAGGGAACAGGTTAATTTCTTATTAAGAAGATTTTTTTGTTATACAACTGTGAATGTCTACAATTTCCTACAACTTGCTATTCATGAGCACTCGCTGTTCGGCTTCAAAGAAACATAACGAAGGTACTTACTACATGTTTAAAACTTTTAGATATTGTTAAGTATTATTTTATTTTGCGTATCATATGCTGATTGTTAATTTGTATTTTCCTCAAAATATTTAATTTGCATTAGTTTAAGCATTGTATTAATATTAGTGTGGTGATTTGTGAGTTTATGTACTCAGATTGAGCAGTTATATACTGAACCTTACCGAGTTAAAAATAAAGACATTTTATTATTATCATTATTAAAAATAATACATTCACAGGGTGTTCCTTGTTCTATCTCTATATTTTACTAACCGAAAAATAAATATTTCTATTCCAGAACATTCTGTCAATAGAAAACCCCCTCAAAAAAATCTGTTCGTCAACAGAAGTAATACAAACAGATTAACGTTTAGTGAATGGAAATAACTTGTTTCACAAGACACAAAAAAGAAATATTTGAAAGAGTAGCCTGTATAAAATAATTCGCTGAAATGCCCTCGCTTGATAAAAAGTTAAATGTTGGACAGCTAGTTTTTGAAATCGAATCGAACTGAAGATTAAGGAGCAGTTTTCACCATCGGTGATCGTGTTTAGCGGTATTACTGCAATAAGAAATCGTTATTTTTGAAGGTACCAAAAAATAATAGAAGCTAAAACCGCCATATTTACACTTCCATAAGTATCATTGCGAATCCGGCGTCCTCTACCTATTTCTTCAATCCATTAATATATACATATATATATATATATATATATATATATATATATATATATATATATATATATATATATGAAGTAACATATGACAGTAAATGCAAACTTCGTTCCAACCATATCCTTTCCGTGTTAGAGGTTGCACAGTTTGAACAAATTGCTAAGGAAACACAATTTATCCTATTCCACCACCATCGAGATGATGGCTTACCTGTACCACTATAGCGAGAAAAAAGTCAAAACTTACCCTCCCCATCACAGTGATACGGCAGAGGTACATGTTTCGTAAGTTTTGACTTTCTTCTCGGTACGGTGGTACAGGTAGGCCATCATCTCGATGGTGGTGGAATAGGATAAATTGTGTTTCCTTAGCAATTTGTTCAAACTGTGCAACCTCTAACACGGAAAGGATATGGTTCGAACGAAGTTTGCATTTACTGTTCGCATTTTACTTCATTCATGCACGGAGCTGCATATAGTTGAACTTTTGCTGAATGTGATTTCAGCACTACAACGGCATAATGTGGATATATCCACTGCTATTGCTTCTCACACGGAGGAATCCGTGAAAACCGCATAAACACACACACACACACACACACACACACACACACACACACACACACACACACACACACACACACACACATATATATATATATATATATATATATATATATATATATATATATATATATATATATATATATATATATATATATATCGGTTTACAATGTTTGACGTCTTCCGATACCCCAATCGCCATCAATCTCGATCTGTCCAGAGATTCTCTTCCAGTTCTCTATACCTCATCTCTCGGCTGATTCCTTCTTTACAACTCAGACATGATCTAACACGTTTCCGTCTTCCATGGGGTGTCCACTCTAAGATCTGTTTCAGCAGTCTCTCCTCCGGTATTTTCTGTACGTGTCCATACCATCTCAACTGCTGGGTTTTCAATTTCATCTACGATTGAATGCTGCACATTCATAATTTGTCTGATTCTGTCGTTGGTAATCCTTTTCAACCTGGATCTTTCGGCTGAAAGCCTCCAGAAGTCCATCTCTGTAGCTTCTAGTTTCGTTTTGGTTCGTTCTTTCAGCGTCGTGTTGTATAATCGGTGTTGGAAATTGTTTGGTCCCACAGTACACTGTTGAGGAGTGTGATTGCTCTTCTTCCTTGATTGTTTCTTTCTTTTTTCTCCTGTACATACCTCCGTCTTTTGTGATAGTTAGTCCTAGATATTTGCACTTGTCGCATCTGATTATCTTCCAGTATCAGGTCTCGCTGTTCGCTACCAATATACATATATTCAGATTTTCTTATGTTTATGTCTAATCTCCATTTCCTGTATTCTAGAAACATGCTGGTATTCCATATCAGGAATACTATTTCACATTTGGTTACTTCTAGGCTATTTTCAATTTTTCTTTTATTTTAAACATTTAACTAAATCCAAGTTGTAGAACTCACATAGTCAATAAATAAATCAATTCTCCCTAAACACTGAAAAAGTACTTTTTGGCTTTTGTCTTAATCTGAAGAAGAGTTGAAAATTTACTTTCGCAGAGGTAAGTATAAGCAAATGGCACTAATATTCGAAAAACAAGCAAGAAACTTTTGGATACGAATGACGCAGAGCACACAATAATTGAAGGAATAATTTTTCTTGAAATATATCACGCGCTGAGGAGTCATTTCGCAAAATCCATTCTAAACTTCATCAGGAATGTCGGCAACAAACAAAAATGTATGAAATAGTTTTAGATTATATTATCTTCAATTCCCGTCTCTGAATCTTCAGTTTTAGTGCAAAGGTGTTCAAACATAGCACTATTTTTTTCGCCTCAGAAAAAGTCTTTTGTAATATATACAGGATGCTTTGTTTCTAAGTGACGTTTGAATGTTAAAGGTTTCATAAATTCAGGATTCACACGCTGCTTCAAGAGGCAATAAAATTTTACGATTGCTACGAACTACCTGGCTAGCTTACCCCAGTCAGATTTTGCCAGGCTTAAGGAGAAATGCGTGCGCCGAACGTTCACTAATTACGTCGCATATTTAAATTGCTGCCACTTAAATATATTATTTCTTCTTCTTCTTCTTCTTCTTCTTCTTCTTCTTCTAGGTAGAACGAAGTTCTGTTATCTACACAATGCCTCATCGATCCTCGTTTGACGTCGGAATCCAGCTATCTCTTCATCTTTTGGGGGGCCGTCCAGGCGGCCGTTTGGTGTTTGGTTTCTCTCTCATCTCGATTTTTGCTAGTCTGTCATCGTCCATTCGTTCCACGTGATCTCTCCACTGCCTACGACGGTTTCGAACCCACTTCACAACATCCCCCACTCCGCTGTCCTCGCGTATTTTTGCGTTTCTTATTCTATCTCTTAAACTTGTTTCAGTGATCATTCTCAGCGTTTTCATTTCTGTGGTTCTCATAATTTGTTTTGTCTTTGTTGTTTCATTCGTTGTTTCTGCGCCGTAGGACAGTATCGGTCTTACACAGACCTTATAAATTCTTTCTTTGCTCTCAACCGTCATATGTTTATTGTTCCAGATTACGTCTCTTTGTTGGCTTGTGTGCGTACTTCTTCCGTTTCTGCCCTGTTACTTGTTATATGTGCTCCCAGGTATTTAAACTTCCCAACCTGTTCGATACGTTTGTCATCAACCATTAGTTTGCATCTTACCGGTTCTTTTGCTATTACCATTGCTTTGGTTTTCTCCACAGATATTTTCATATTATACTGATTGGCTGTTCGATTGAGATGGAAAAGCATTCTTTGTAAGTTGTCCTCGCTATCTGCTGTCAAGGCAACATCGTCTGCGAAGCATAATATCTGAACGGTGTTGTGTCCCATTGGGTACCCAATATTTGTGCTTTTTACCTCATTAATGATTTCGTCCATGATTTCATTGAAAAGTGTTGGACTTAGGCTATCACCCTGTCTTATTCCTATGGATAGTAGGATTTCCTCTGTTAGAGTGTTATTTGTTTTAATTACCATGGTGTTTTTGGAATTCAGTTCGTATATTGTGCGTATGATTGTTTCATCTACTTGTTTTCTTCGCAGTAGTTCTGTTATGTGTTCCAGTTTGACTCGGTCGAACGCTTGTGTAAAGTCCACAAAACAAATGAACAGCGGTTTATCGTATTCGATAGATTTTTCAACCAGCTGTCTGATAATAAATATACCGTCGATAGTAGAGCGGTTATTCCGGAAGCCCTGCTGTTCTTCGCACGCCCCTAACTTGTCTACGATCCGTTGTGACAGTATTTTGGTTAATAATATGGCTGGACTGTTCAGTAGGTTGATTCCCCTGTAGTTTTCGGGTTGTTCCTTTGATCCTCTTTTGTGGATCGGAATTGTGATGCTTTTCCGCCACTCGTTGGATACTGATGTTGTGCGGAGTATTTTTTGAAATAGAACAGTGAGCTCTGTGACAAAGCTGGGGCCTCCGTACTTTAGCATCTCATTCGTAATTTGATCGGTACCAGGTGAATTTCTGTTTTTTAATTTCTTAATTGTCAGGTGCATCTCTGCTTCACTGATGTTAACATCTGTTAGTTCTGCGCTTTCTTGTTGGTTTATATATTATTTATATTTTATTAATAAAGTTATATTTAATTTTGGTTTTTAACATTGATAACCGGTAATCTCCCAAAAAAGCTAAGGAGACCCATTGGTTGGGAATCATTGGCTTCTAAAACATAAAAAAATAATTAGATGTCAACAGTCAGATAAGACAGTAACTTCTTTTAAACACATTCTAATCATACCTAAAAAAGAGTTGTATTTTCTTAATACTGAACATAGATAAGCAAAAATCTTTGTGATTTTTTTAATAAATAATTTCAGCCTCACCTTTTCTTAATTTGTATCCTGGATTACGTAGTTACCATTGGCGCATTTATATTTCTCCTTTCCAAACAGCATCCTTGCAAAACCCTTAGAGGCCCTATTTCCATTTCTGTCTTTTCTACCTCGTATAAATATACTTGTCTTTTTTCTACTTATTAAATAAATCAGATATACATACATATAGAGAACCACTGTTCGATCAAAGATGCCAAAATAGGAAATAATAAAATAGGCATAAATTATTACATCACATTTATTCAGTAAAAAGAGCCAATCAAATTAGCAGTTCTCCAGTTTTTCAACCTCTCATATCAGTTAAATATGGTCGGTGCAGTCGACCCTACGCGTAAAATTTTAACGTTAATACGCAACAACTACCTATTCGGAATTTAAGCGAGATGTTTACATATGTTAATACTTTTGGCGGGCGCATAATTGTCGGCAAAGAACTGTCAAAGATCGGTAGACAGTGGCGCCACCCTGTTGCAAAAAACTGCACATTGCAAACGTAAATAAAAAGTCCACATGATAAGATACAAGTTCAGAGAAAAGAGGGGTCCTGTCAGTAGGTATGCCAAAAATAACGTTTACGATTATTATTCATAAAGTGTTTTTAAATAACAAATCATGACATCCTTACCTGTTTTTATATTTCGTAAGTTGAAACATAAAAAAATCTCCTAAAAATCAAAACAAGCTATAAACCAAAAGACCTTCTTTATCCTTAAAACTGACATAATGAGAAAGTTATCTTTCCTTCGCAGCTTTAGACCTAACGATCAAGAAGGTCTTGGTTCAAAAAGAATATGCGGAATTACACATTTCTATATTTTTCTAGTACTTTATGTAATTACCGTCGGAAAAAAACCCGTCCTTTTAACAAGAGAAAAATACGGGAAAATAAAAGATAAAAGGGAATAAAGAAAAGGTCCAAACAAAGAAAAGACCAGTGGACGGCTGAATTCGGGCCGTGTGCAATTTTCTAAAACGATTACCCGGCAGAGGAAAAACGACCAGCGGGTCAAAGTTGTAAGAAGAAGACGACAAAAATTCAAATAGACTCGTTTCTGTTTACGAAAATATTAAAATCACTTACGATCATTGAAGAGTTATATTTTTATAGTGTTATTTGTTTGTTAAGTTTTAAAATATATTTCAAATTTTTTTAATAAATAATTTCTAATTAATTTTTTAACTAGTTATTTAAATCTCCATTTTTGATGCTTGACTTCCAAAAATATAGGGTACTATATCGGAAATCTACAGGGTGAGTCAACGAGTGGATGAAGTAAGATTATGCATTTTAGGTAAAATTTACCAAGAAACTATATCTACTGCATTAAATGATGATATTACGCACATTTTAAAAAAATTTGGGTAAAAACAATAAAGACGGCATAAATTTGTATTTTTTAAAATCAAAAACCCTGTAAACGAATCATTTTTTCGATTTAGCGTATAATTGTAAAATTTTTGTGTTAAGGGTTTTATATACTTTAACTTCATAGTTTTCGAGATAATTGTGTTTAAGGAAAAAGGTCAAATTTTCAAGCATCCATTCAAATCGTAGAGACCGTTCTTAATTCTGCTGAAAATGTATTTAGGTTTGTTATCAAAGAAGAACGAAACATGGGAGGCTAAATGTAACAAGATTAACATGTTTCTGGGGGGACGGAGAAGTACGGAAAGCTGGAGAATTATAAAATCCCTGAGACAGGAAAAGAAAAAAGATGTAATTGCACCAATCTCACTCGAACAATGGGATAAGTATTTCTCCGTTCTGCTCCAGGAAGATAGGGTGGAATTTCAGAAGGAGGAAAAACAACAACACATACAGGTAATAGCTTCCCCCCGACCTAAACAACGTCATTAAGATATGCAAATCACTGAAAAACGGAAAAGCGCCAGGGCCCGGTAATATCCCAGCAGAGTTGATAAAATACGGAACTAGAAAGCTGTATGAACAGATGACGAATTTATTTCAGAAATGCCTAAATGGAAGCACGGTACCCAGCGAATGGAAAACTTCACTAATATCCGCCATACACAAAAAAGGAAGAAGGGATGAATGTGAAAATTACAGAGGTATAGCCGTTACGAGTACCTTAAGCCGAATATACGGGAAAGTAATAAAGGAAAAGATAGAACTGGAATACCAAGACATGGAGGCCGAGGAACAAGCCGGATTTAGAGCAGGAAGATCCACTATGGACCATCTGTTTTCTATCACCCAAGTAATCGAAAAGAAGCTGGCTTACAATCAGGAAGTTCATCTTTTGTACGTGGATCTTAAAAAAGCTTATGACAGTGTACCACAAAACCGCTTATGGCAAGCCCTCGAGAAAACAAATATAAGTGCGACCCTTATTAAAGCTGTCAAGAACCTTTATGAAAATAGTAATGCACATGTAAAATTGGAAAATCAAATGTCGAACGGATTTAGAGTTAATCGAGGATTTAAGCAGGGATGTTGCCTATCACCCACATTGTTTAAAATATATTTAGAACAAGTACTTAAACCATGGAAAAGGAAATGTAGTGCTATGGGTATTCCATTAAACGATAATACGCTGTATACCTTATGCTTCGCAGATGACCAAATAGTGGTGGCTCAGGAGTACGATGACCTCAACTACATGGCAAGGAAGTTAATCGAAGAATATAACAAGTGGGGTCTGGAGGTTAACATAAAAAAGACCGAATACATGTGTATTGGAGGGATTCAGCAAGATCTTAAATTGGAGGATGGGCAATGTATTAAAAAATGCGAGAGTTACACATACTTAGGGTTAAAAATAACAAATGATGGTACACTGGATAAAGCAATAAAGGAAAGGAGCACTCAAGGCAGGAGAGCTATAGCTATGATGAACGGAATTCTATGGGACCAGCAGGTATCAAAAACTAATAAACATCGAATATTTAATACGATAGTAAAAAGTATTATCACATATAGCAGCGAAGTGTGGCAAATCAAACAGAGGACGGAGGGTCAATTAAGAGCTACTGAAATGGACTACTGGAGACGTGCGGCAGGTAAATCAAGGATGGATAGAGTGACCAACGAAAGAATTAAGGAGATTATGGGAGTTACACATGACATAGTGGACGACATTAAAATTAAACAACTTACGTGGTATGGACATGTTCAAAGGATGCCTGAAGAACGGCTCCCAAAGCAGATATTAGAATGGAAACCACGAAGAAGACGGAAACCAGGAAGACCAAGAAGAAGTTGGAGAGGAGGAATTGACGAAGAAATCAGGATAAGGCAACTGGATAACGATCTTTGGCAAGATCGGGATCAGTGGCGACTGGAAATCGGAAGACGTAGAAGGACGTTATAAACCGACTATATATATATATATATATATATATATATATATATATATATATATATATATATATATATATATGTATATATATATATATATATATATATATATATATATATATATATATATATATCAAGAAAGACCATACTAAGTAAAGAGTATTTCTGTTAAATATTTTACAATAAAAGCTCCAGGGTGTTCAACACATTGGTCCAAATTTGAAAAATTTTAAATTAAAATATATTACTTTTTCAAGTGCTACACCCTGTATTTTGTGATTCTGTTTCACAGATTTTTAAAAACCCTACAACTTTTGTTTAATATGTTCTTATCCTATTCATAATAGTTTTTGATATTTTTCAGTTTCTTTATTTTTTCTTATTCTTATTGTCAAATTTTTCATCGGTACTTGTACTAACCATGGCAAATAAAAAAAAATCCACACTAACAAATACTATGTAAATAAATATAATAAAAAATAAATCAAAATTAAAACAAAACAAGGAAAATTTTGACTCTTTAAAGAAATATAAAACATTTTTAAATCCATTTATAAAAAAAAATGGTAAATGATAAAGAATATTTTATTTACTTATCAATACCTAATAATTAATTATTTGTTCGAAGTAAATGTTCGAATAAGAGGTCCTTCATAGTTATCGAAGTCGAGCAGTAGTAGCACCTACTTATAGGTACAAAAAACACGAAAATATGAACTCAGAAGACTGTCGTGCATTTCAATAAGAAAATGATTTTGGGTGGACACAAACCGAACTGTTAATAAGAAAACTCTTAAGAAGTGATGAAAAATCAGGAAGATACAAAAGCACAAATGATGTTCTAAAAACAGACTCTTCTGAGATCCGGTAGGTGTCAGCAATCCAACACAAGGACCTGTAAAAAATTGAATGTCAAGCTAAGGAAAATTACGTTCTCCGCGAGCGGATACAACAGCTTGAAAATCGACTTAGGGCTACCGTTCAAATGAAGGGTGAAAAATTAAACACACTCGAAGAAAGCGTCAAAAACATGCAGAGCATATAAGAAAAGAACGCACCCGTCCTAACCAAAACCAGGGAGCTACCCAACACACTTAAATCGTTGAAAAAACCCATAAAGGAGACTACACAGATACATTACCAAAAGGTGAATTTTGAGAACTCTGACCCACACTCTACAATCTCAAATGAAAGAGAAGACGAAAGAGGAAAAAAATAGAAAAACAACAGCATCAAACAACAACAAGAAAGACAGGAAAGCAGGGAGGTCCAAGAAGGACCCCGCCACTCATCCCAAGACTAAGAGAACCGCCGATAGTCTTCAGAGACAAGACTAAATACAGTGAAGTCCACTAAAATTGCAAAAATAATCAGATTTGTCTGGATTACCCAAAAACAATCCCGCAAGGCATCAAACTGCAAACCAAAAGCACAGGAGATCACAAGTTACTGAGAACAATACTAGACACAAGACAGTCATATCATACATATTTCCTAGAAGAATAAAAGTCAATTCACATCACCGCCTGAGAGGCATAATAGAATCCTTTTCAGAAGCGGAAATTGTAAGTGATCTACACATAAAAGGCTTTCACCCACTGAAGATAGAATGACGACACTATAAAAACAAGAAACCGATGTCCATGGTCTTTGTCATTTTACCTGGAAGTGAAAACTACATCGTCAACATCAAGGATATCATGGACAATAAAATGATGGCTGAAAACCAAAGAAGACGTTCCAGTGCTACAATTGCCCTCTATTCGGGCATGCAGCGCAAAACTGCAGAGCCCGAACTCGCTGCGTTAGTTGTGGAGAAGAACGTCACTGATCAGAGTGTCAAAAATACAAATATGATCCCCCAAAATGTTCCAATTGTGGAGGAGAGTATCCCGCATGATACAAGAGCTGCCGCAGAAAACCACAGCCAACAAGAGAGGCTCGGAAACGAAACCCACAACAGGCACAAACTACTCTCATAAGCCAAAAGGTGCACCAAGCCAGGGCACTAGAACAGATAAATGTACAGCTAGACACAACAATCTATGGCATTGTTGGAAAACGCATTCGCGAAAGGTATCTAGGGAAAACACATAAGAACCAGCCACGAAAACAAGCAGACAGAACCCACGAGTCTACCAGGATGAAGACAATACATCACATAGAAAAAAGTTATTTCAAAATATTAAGATTACCGTGTAAAACTAACACTGCACATAAAAAGAAAAGTTTATCGATGGTAGAGATTTTCAAGTGACTATTTTCGAGAACCATGGTTATCATTGTCCTGCAAATATCAAGATTGCTGACTTCTAAAGGCCTTACACTTCTTGAGTTATCTCCAGAGAAACTATTTTTAACCAATCGTTCATCCATTTATTCATTCATTATTTGATGACACTGCCACGATCCAAACACTTCGCAAAAACACAAAATATTGAACGAATTGGAATCAAATCCGATACAGTTAAAAAAAAAATTGAATATTACTGCTCAACCTACAGTCAATAGTTTATATCAGGGCAAGTTAGACATTCTTTCTAGTATCTTTCGTATTTTGACCTTCTCCTCAATTTTGAACCACTGTGGCTCGCTCATTTCTACTGGCAATAAAAGAAATCAGCCCTATTGTAAGTTGATACTCCTAAAACGCGTGTTCGGGCCAAAAATACAAATAGATTTCAATGGATTTTTCACGTGTAGAAGGGGCCTTATTATTTGCGCCCTCATATTTATCTACGTAATGGAACGTCCTGGTATAATAGCCGCAAATTTAGTATTTTATTTCGAGAATGTTCGTCGGGTTTTCTGGCTTCTGTTATTAAAATTTTTGAAAGATTGAATGATCGTATATGTTTCTACATATAAATACATATATACATATATATATATATATATATATATATATATATATATATATATATATATATATATAAATATATATATGAAGTAAAATACGAACAGTAAATGCAAACTTCTCCCCATCCTATCCTTTCTGTGTTAGAGTTTGCACAGTTAGAATAAATTGGTATAAAACGCAAATTTATCCTATTCCACCACCATCGAGATGATGGCCTACCTGTACCATCATACCGAGAAGAAAGTCAAAACTTACCCTCCCCGCCACAGTGATACGGCAGAGATACATGTTTCGTCTCTACTAGACTCATCAGGGTACCGACATGCACCTGGCTGTGCAAAGGACAGATCGGAAGGAAGCATGCAAATACTGAACGCGGCTTCGCCGACCTCCCGCCGGATGCCGTATATATGTTTATGCGGCTTTCACGGATTCACCCGTGTGAGATGCAATAGCAGTGGATACATCCACATTATGCCGTTGTAGTGCTGAAATCACATTCAGCAAACGTACAACTATATGCAGCTACGTTCGTATTTTACTTCATTCTATACACGGAGCTGCATATAGTTGTACGTTTGCTGAATGTGATTTCAGCACTACAAAGGCATAATGTGGATGTATCCACTGCTATTGCATCTCACACGGGTGAATCCGTGAAAGCCGCATAAACATATATATATATATATATATATATATATATATATATATATATATATATATATATATATATATATATATATATATATATATATATATATATATATATATATATATATATATATATATGATTCAGTATTAATCCGGGAATACATCCGTTAGTTCGTTTGGTTTCCTGTAGAGTTGTAGTTCAATTGATTTACAACCACCAAGCACAGAAGATGCCAAATGAGATTTTGGCGAAACATTTGCAAACCTCTACAGGAAACCAAACGAACGAACCGATGTATTCCCGGATTAATACTGAATCACATGTTTCCATCCGTGAAACACTACGCAACAACATTATACACCTCTACGGGGAGTAGATATTGAAACAAATCAAAGCATATGAAAAACTGAGAGAGAAAGTCTGCATACTCCTATGCGATCTCACCTTCTTAATAATATGCAGAGACAACAACGTACAACCAGCTTTTACAAGGATACATTACCACACCATAACAAGGAAAACAGTTTCAATATTGGAAAAATCTCGAAATGCCCTACTTAGAGAAGAAATACGACTGACAAGGATACAAGTAAGCACAACGGAACAGGCACTCTGCCAACTTCACCTGTCTCTGGATAACTTAATGCATCCCGTCCTATGGAACCGTTTAGAAACTTTCTGCTATTTGCGAACAGAAACTACAAAAACTGCAAAAACAGAAACGCATTTAAAGAAATTTGATAATATTATGAAATACTACCACAAACAGGAGAACAAACAAGCGACAAGCAACAACAACAGAACAGTGTAAAATATATCCAAACACCAACTGACTGAAACAGAAAAAAAAGAATTTTAAGTAAATGTGTCATTTACGCAATAGCTCCGAAAAAGATTCCCACGCAAGAAATCACACAAATCGAGTCTACTCTTTCTTCTAAAGACAACCACGAGGCTGAGCAAATACGGCAGGATGTGTCAAGAATTCTCAGAACATCGAATCCTCCGAAACAGAGCCTGAATAGAGCAGAATTTACAGCCTTAAATGACCTGAACAAAAATGATAACATCATAATATTACCAGCAGATAAAGGCAATGCAACTGTCGTCACTGATACCGGCGACTATACTGTAAAAATGAAAGACATCTTGAAAGATCCTGCTTACAAACCTGTATCAAGAGATCCCACTACATATCTTGAGAATACAAGAAAGACCAAAATCATGGACTCACCCATAGAACTGGATGTCAAACAGAAACTGATACCAGCAGGTGCCCAAGACTATACGGACTTCCAAAGATCCACAAGTCAATGTCCCTCTAAGACCCATCGTTAGCACCTACAACTCTGTCACTCAAAAACTAGAAAAATACCTTGATGGCTTCATGCAACCACGTGTTGAGAATGCCACCTCTTACGTCAAAAATTCGGAGCACTTCTTAACCATTCTACAATCCGTAAAAATTGACGAGGACATCATTGCAAGCTTCGACGTAAAATCCCTGTATCCGACCATACCAATGGATGAAGCACTGGATCAGATCGCTCAAAGAAAAGATTTCTGCCACTTTATGAAGAAAATGAACATTTTTTTGATAATGTGTTGTTTAGTGATGAATGTACTTTTCGTAATAATGGTTCCGTGAATAGACATAACTTCCATTACTATTCTGATTCAAATTGGTTAATGTGTGGGGAGGAATACTGGATCAATACTTAATTGGACCTTTAAATGGTTTGATGTTTCGCGATTTTCTTTTACATCAACTTCTAGTTTCACAAGCAGAATTCAGTTTGGTTGTCAAAATCATTTCCGTGAAGCTCCTGACAAAGCTGGATTTTAGAAGGATGAAATCTGTGTTTGTTAAGAATCCTTGAAACACTTGCTTGGCTAATGTTTTAGTATTTTCGGATATATGATTCTGACTAATGTTGAGATTTTCGATCACTGAACCAAGTACAGTAAAAATATTTTCTTCATCCTTAGTGACAGGTTTTGTAATAACAGGTTTGGGATGGTTTCTTTACGCATAGACTCGAGAAGCAAAAAAACAATTTTGATGACATTCTCCATGAATAAAAATCATATCGATAAGCTCTTCCTTTGAATAAATCTTCATTTTGACAAAGATATAATACAACAATGTTCAAATAATTCAATTCAATAAATGAAGTTTCACAGTTACAAAAAATAATACCGCTATTATAGCAACAGGCTTTGCAGACTAAACTGACAGATTAAATGAATTATCTGATATTTCTAAATGCCTTAGGCAACTAGATATATTAGAACATCTATTCAAAAACACAAAATGGTGCCGAAAACGATTAATTGGCGTATTCTGTGAAAATGCGAAGACTTAGCTATAGAACACCGGTTTAGGTTTCATTACTTTTTAGTTGAATTTTACTCGCGTTTACACCCTCCCGCATTTGGACAAATGTAAAAAAGGACAGAATAGTAGTACAATAATTGTCGTATAGTGTAGTACTCGAAGTTTTGCACGTCCCTCGCCTTATCGAAAAGGTTTATCGTTTGCTCACAAACATATTAACTCTCGCCTCAAAAACTATTCCAAAATATAGTGAGAGTGTCCCCCTTCCTGGTTCCTGTATAGTGAAGCTTGGGGGATTATCCTGGTGGCCACCAAGAAGAAATTAATGAAGTGATTTCGACTACAAGGTAGGCCATTTTAGTATTTGTGTCACGCTGTCGCCGTATTTTGTATTTGCTCATTATTTGTATAATTTCTCATCTCCGCAACCAACCTATATACAGTCCACTAATGGCTCTTTTTGTCAATCCCCTACAACACCCTTATATTATTCGATAGGTATTTGAAAGGTAATTTTCTGGTAAGTCAAAAAGTGTAGCGTTCTATATAAATTAATGAAGTTATAGCCACTTAAAGTTCTTATTTGATTAGTTTTAATTTTTGGACACCCTGTATAATATAGCAAGTTTATTATAATTGAAATATAAAATATGATTTATTGTTACACTTCACTGTAAATTTCGAGTACATAACTGAAATACTTCTTAAGTATTTGAAACATGAAAATTAGGTTAGATTCTGTCAAAATTCAAATTATTTAAAAACCCCTAAGGTTTAGGTACTATAAACCTTATTAAAATATACACGTATTTTAATCGGAGAATCCAAAAATGCAATAAGATACAGAGGGTTTCATTTTAAAAAACACGATTTTGATACACCCTGTATTATATGAAAATAATTTTAAAAACTACCTATGTTAGACCCTATATATTTCAAAAGTAAAACTTTTTGAAGGTCATGAATTTTGGCAGCAATATTTCGTGCCATATAGGATAAATAACCCTATATATATATATATATATATATATATATATATATATATATATATATATATATATATATATATATACATATACCGGGTGTCAACGAATCTATTAGACAAGTCATAATTTCTAGAGTATTATGTGTATCAAAATGAGAATTGGTACAGGTAAATGTTATGTGAAGAGGAGAGTTTTCGCATATTTTCCACTTTCCGGTCACTTCCGGTTTCACCGGAAATGGCCCCGGTTTTGAATTCTTAAATAGAATACCCTGTATATTTTAACATCTTTGGATTTCTGAGACAATTCTAGATCAGAATGTGACATTTTAAAAACTTTTTACGTCTACTTCATTTTTTTAGAGCCACTTTTAAAATTGCCTCTAGGTGGCCATGATCGGACGCAAACTAATCTAACGGCCTTAGGTGATGTCAAAAAAATACAATCGCAAAGTTTTAGTGACTAGTATGAAAGACAGGAATTGGATTAAAAATTTAACAAAATTAACAAAAAACTAACAAAATAAACTAATAACTTAGACGACGCACTTAAAATATTTGAAAGTACAGTAGCTGAATTTGTTAAAAAGTTTAGTGTAGTAAATGTTCAAAGTGCATTCCTTCTTTTTCACGACACATTTCAGCTCGTTCAATTGTTTCTCTCAACACGTTTTGTAGCATTTGGGGCATTATACTTCTAAATGCCCGTAAAATTCTTTCTTCTAATATTTCAAGAGTTGCTGGAGCTGCTCCATAGTAAACCCTTTCTTTAACATATCCCCAGACAAAGAAATCGAGCACAGTAAGATCCGGTGAGCGGGCTGGCCACCGTACCGGACCATTGCTTGCAATAATTCGATTATTAAAAGGCTTTATTAAATAATTAAGAACTTCTCTAGTATTGTGAGGCGGTGCTCCATCTTGTTGAAAGTAAATTCGCCATAAAACTGCTAAAGGTATATCATTGAGATGATTTTCGATTTCATTTTGAAGAAAACCTAAGTATCTAACCCCTATTAACTGACCTTGAAACAATATTGGCCCAATTATTCTGTTTCCAACGATACCAGCCCAGACATTGACGCCAAATCTTTCTTGAAAATTGCCCTCTCTCACTTCATGTTGATTTTGTTGGGCCCAGTACCGAGTATTTTGCTTATTGAACATACCCTAAATTGGAATTCGTCGGAAAATAGAATAAAATCGATAAAATTTGGGTTAACTCTATGATTTTGAAGCAGCCAATCACAAAACACTACCCGTCTATCGCCATCCTCAGTATACAAATGTTGATGTAACTGATATTTAAATGCTCGATATCCATGCTTTTTCAGTATTTTTCTTGCTGATTCATAACTTATCTGCAGTTCTTGACTAATTTTTCTTAACGAAACTGTTTTATCAACCTCAACCATAGCAAGTACGTTAATCTCAGTCTCTTCATTTATGATAAACCTCTGTTCCGCCTCTTGATTTCCTATTTGCCTAAAACGAGTCTCGACATACGGAAAATACTGATTTGCTGGATGTTGCCGATTCGGATATCTATGAGCATACAACTCGACAGCATTCCTTGAATTTCTATGACACTCTCCAAATATTAATAACATATCCACTTTTTCACTTTGAGTATACATTATTTTAACGAAAATTTAAACTAAACTTAACGAAAATTAAGAAACTTTTACATCTGTTCTTAGAGCGTATGTCACTGTCATTATCTACTTAAGTGAGTGATTTGTTTTCCAAAGAAGACTTGATAAAAACAGTTGCAAATTATTATGCCTCATGGCTGTCCATGGCGCACTTGTCATAAGTAAATAAATTATCCAGTATTTTGCTTAATAATATTTAATTTCTGTTGTTATGTCTAATCCAATCGCAAATAAATTAGTACCGTTAGATTCGTCAAAGAATGCTTTTTTCGAAAAGTAGTTGTCAAAAAGGGGTCGCAATTTGAAAATTAATAGTTAGAAATGAAAACGTAATTTTGTCAACTTGTCTTATTCCTGTCTTTCATACTAGTAACTAAAACTTTGCGATTGTATTTTTTTGACATCACCTAAGGCCCTTAGATTAGTTTGCGTCCGATCATGGAAACCTAAATGCAATTTTAAAAGTGGCTCTAAAAAAATGAAGTAGACGTAAAAAGTTTTTAAAATGTCACATTCTGATCTAGAATTGTCTCAGAAATCCAAAAATGTTAAAATATACGGGATGTTCTATTTAAAAATTCAAAACCGGGGCCATTTCCGGTGAAACCGGAAGTGGCCGGAAAGTGAAAAATATGCGAAAACTCTCCCCTTCACATACCATTTACCTGTACCAATTCTCATTTTGATACACATAATACTCTAGAAATTATAACTTGTCTAATCGATTCGTTGATACCCGGTATATATATATATATATATATATATATATATATATATATATATATATATATATATATATATATATATATATATAAAGCAAAAAAAATTGAATAATATGACCCAAAATTTTGAAAATTTAGCAATCCAGTCTCCCCTATTTCCGCCTAAGGTCATAGATTCCTCCAATACTTCCTAAAACAACCAAAAAAGCCACCTCTAACTTACAAAAGACGCCACAATGGCGCCAGGCGCCATTTTACCCGCTTAATAACCTTCTAAATGCTTTAATTACCGAAAAAGTTGTCGCAAAAAGAGACCGCTTCAGATGCAGATAAGGCCGTATGTCTGTTCCCTTTACCGACGTCGATTTTTTCCCGGTTGGTTCCATCCGCTTCGTTTCTCGTTCTTCACGGGTTGTTGCAAAATATAACAGAGGATTGTCAAAGGGGGCGCCTTCTGATACTGCTAGATGAGTGTGTTCCAAAATACTAGCTTACGTAACTAATATTAGAGACATTTTAGAAAGTATGATTAAACAGAAAACGATGACGCGAGACTTTGCACATATATTATGCAGGCCGGTGGCGAATTCACCGAAGAGATCTGATACTATTCACAAATGACAGTTCTACTACTCTCTAAAGGCATGTTTCCGACATGATCAGGTTTTCCGAAGGAACATGCGACCATTTGGTTCACAATTATTCGTGCACGAACATTTTTTGACATCTAACAACGCCAGTATTGCTAGTTTCCGAAATATAAAACGAGACCCTCCTAATAGTTTCAGATTGTATTTTTGTGATTGATACAATGAAATAAGTATTTTAACATATTTCGCTCTGAGAAGTGATATACTTAGTTATGTACTCTCTCTCTCTTTGTCAACCTCTATCCATCCACTCCTGGATGTGGGTCTCTCTCAATTGGTTCCATCTTTCTCTATTCTTTGTCAATCTCATCCACTGTTTACCCGCCACTGTCCTTATGTCGTCTACCCATCTTTTTTGAGGTCTTCCCGTGCTTCTTGTTGTCTCCCTCGGTCTCCATTCCAGGATTCTTCGTGTCCATCTGTTGTCCTCATATCGGGCTATGTAACCAGCCCATCGCCACTTCCTAGAAGACATTTTTAAGGAACTTAAATGGGACATCAAAGGTATAAACATCGACGGAATATTGTTACGGTTAAAAATTGGGTTTAAATAATAAATATTTTCGTTTACATTTTTCTACATTAAATTACAGGTTCAGATTAATAAAGTAATAAATAGATTTTTTGTTTTGTACATATATTTACAGTAAACAATGTTTTCTACTATAAAACTAATGATTACCTTTTGTTTTCATTCATTAATATTGGTTTCATCTATATTCAGATCATTCCTTTTGTTTACATTTTGAAATTTTGATTGACATCGAAACTTAACATATTTCTATAATTTGTAAATTTCATTAGGTACCTCGAGACAATGTATCACAGATTGGGAAAAGCGTTTTCTTAATGTTTGGATAAATATAAATAGGGTTATTCGCTTTCTTGTTGATTTTCCTTTTTCAGAAAATATTTATTTATTGTCACATATCAGCTGTTAAATAGTCAGCTCCACGAGATTGCGTGAAAGTTTTTAGGATTGCATATAAGATGGCACATCAGTTGAATATTATCGAAATGCTAAATTTAAAATGAGATGGTATTGACTTTTTTTCATTATGTTGTTTTAGTTTATTAGTTGAATATTTCTTTTTACTTTACTAGGTAGAATTTTTGGTAATTATAATATTGTAAATTAGACCCTCGAACTATCTCGAACTAATTGGATTTAATTTTTTAATATTTCGAACCCATTAAGTAGTTTGTTATTGGGTATTTATTTTGTAGGACGAAGCAGGTTAGATTATTAAGATATTGGTTGTCTCGGTCTGATTTTAATACTGGCCAGTTTAAAATTGAGATAGAAGAATTTTTGCATATATTTTCCGGAAGTAGTTCAAATTGTATGATAAATTTCAAGGGTTCGAGATTATGGTACGAGATTAAGGTTATTTTTTTTTGGATAGATTTTTGATGGACGTTTTTATAAAGTTTTTTTGGTAACTTCCGTTGGAAGAAATGTGCTAGTGATTTGAGAGAAATCGTTCTCTTTTGGCTATCTGACTCAAGAGCGTGAAGAAGTGGTTTTAGTTTTACTGCTTTCCCAAGTTAAGGGACTTGGTCATAAATGGCCGATAAAAGTAACAAAACCGAGTCGGGGTGCAAACAATTTTTGGTGATTTTGGTCGTTTCATTCTACAGCCACTTTGGCGATTATTTTTCTTCAGCCAGCCAGAAACAACGGCTCATCAGTATCAGATGCCACCATTTTCTTGAGTTCGAGGGTCTTAGGAATAACTACAGTATTGTCTTTGGAATAATTACGCCTTTGGGAAAACTATAGTATGTTGTTCGAATAGTTACAATATACAGTGTCTCCGGATTTCTTCAGTCTTTTTTTTTTGGATGGAATTCTGTAATGTACAGTTTGGGTTAGCGTGCTGCACTTCTGGGATTGTGAGCCTCTAAAAGGGACAATCTCCATATTGAGCCAGGTGAACGTCCTTTCTGGTGAAGCCGTCTATGTCACAGGCCTTGTTTAACCACCTGTTAGAAACTGATTCAGCTAAGTGCCTAATTTTAGCCAAAGTAAGTACACAAGAGTTTCTGATTGTTAAGCCTAATGGGTATTAAACCTGTTTTTTTTGAATCGTTTAGTTATCTAAACTCAGTTTTCTGTTCGATTACCTAGAGGGCTAACAGGTTGGGGATTCTTGTGTATTTCATTTTGAATCTTTCTAATTAATAGATTTTAAATATTTGGACTTTAATATTTTTTTCTAATGATATTTATCTTTTGGTAATTTACCATATCATATATTATTTGCGGCGAACCAGTAAACTATGTAAGGTGAAACGCAGTCGACTTCGTTGCTCTACAACCTCAAATTTAAATGTTTTATTTTTGCGATACTTTACTGTAATTGAGGTTTTTTTTTATGGTTCTGTTTTAGAGTCCCAGAGTGGCCAAGTACCCATTTAATTATTGTTTAAAATAATGAATATTATAATGATACATTTATTGACAATTTTAATTGCTTAACAATTGGATATTTTAGAAACTAATTATAATGTACAAAATTGAGAACAAACCTTTCATCAAAATTTTATTATTTTTCAATATACTTGAACCATCTCAGATTTGCTGATGACATAATCTTAATAGCAAGTAATCTGCAAGAATTGAACGAAATGCTACAACAGCTAAATGACGCATCCGCATCTGTAGGCCTTAAAATGAACTACAACAAAACAAAAATAATGAGCCACGAACAGGCAAACATAACAATGCAGAACCAGTGGAAAGAAAACGTCGAAAACTATGTATACTTGGGTCATGATATCAGACTAGGGAAATCAAACCAGGATGCTGAAATAAAAAGAAGAACACAGCTGACATGGGCTGCTTTCGGTAAACTTGCATACATCCTGAAAAATAATTCAATTCCCATAAATCTAAAAAGAAAAGTATACACATGCATATTACCGGTGTGTAGTCCGTTAAAAAATTAGAAACAGTCCAAAGAGCGATGGAAAGAAACATGCTTGGAATATCATTAAGAGACAGGATTAGAAACACCGAGATAAGACGCAGAACGAAAGTCAAAGACATCGTGAGGGAAGTTGCAAAGATGAAGTTATGTATATGTATAGACAATTTTGATTGATAAATCTTAGGTGTAAAAGAGTAGTAATTTATTTCAGAAATTTGTACAAAAGGGAGGCTAATTTCATTTTGCATATGGAAGGTCAAGTGTCTAGGACCGGCTTTTCTAGTAACCCTTGTATATTTTTAATTTTGTTTTCGTTATTAATGAGTACATCTTGATAATAATAATAATAAAATAACTTTCACAAATCAAATTCCAGTTACCTTGTGCCATGAACTAGTCCTAAATATTTGTTAACTATTTATAGCTTTACTTTTACAATAGATGCGGAAAAATCTTGCATTTTCGAACATACCCTTAACCAATATTATTTCGAAAATGTTACAGTTTTATTATTAACCTGTCTCGATATGACAACAAAACAATCTTGTTAGAAATACCACACTGTATTGTGTTTCCTTAAGTAGTCAAAAATATGATTTTACCCAACAAAACCAACAAATAAAAAAAGACAAATATCACATTCTAGTGTAAATTTACCGACTAATTTACTTAACAAATACGGTGATAATGTGTTATCACTTGCTAAAAGTGAATAGTAAACACAAATAAAATAAAGATTTATAAGGGACAAATATTTCGAAAATTATTTGACAAATAAAGAAAAATATTTAAATACACTAAAAATTTTTGGAGCACGTTTGAAATTTTGAGACTATTTTTAAGATATATCTTTCTTTTATAGAATACATACAAAATTTCTGGTGGATTTATTAAATAGTCCGTTTTTTACGTAATTAGTTTGATTGCATTTTCATTTATTGGCCGTAGTGTTTTTGTTTGGTTGATAAAAAATGTCACCAGTACAAAACAATCGCCTATTTGGCAATACTTTGATTTAAACAGAGAAAATAACAAGTTTAATGTATATTTATTGCGTCGGCTTCAAATTTCTCGAGGTGGCGAAGGAAAAAAAAAGCCGGTACTTGAGTATTAGAGGTTATGTTTTTGTTTTCAATTGAACTATTGTTAATTAAATGAAAAGTACAAATATTTAATTTTCCCAGGCTGCTTTTGTTAATATGTAATCTACCATTATAAATTGTGTCATTTCTATTACGACTACGGCCTTACAGCCATACAAAGCTACAGCCGTAACTATTTTTTTAATTTTTATGTACATTGTCCATCACTATTTTTTATCATTCATCAGATAAAATCCAAACATCCAGAGGAATTTCAAGCGATAAACAAAAGTAAAACTGCTAAAATTTCTACGCCAGTTGTAGTTCTGGAGCATGTCGTCCCTGGCACAAGTTCGCGCGACATCAACAGAATAACAACTAACATTGTGGGAATCATTTGAAAGAAAATTGCTTTGTGATGTAAACGACACAAAGACCAAAAAATATCATTATTTAATTGCAGAAATGATTGCTTTAGATAATTAGCCGTTAATTATCATAGAAAGAGTCGGGTTCAAAAAATTTCTAGAACAAACGTTAACTCGTTATGAATTACCAAGTCGCACTTATATTTCTCAAAAAAATTTTTCCTGATATGTACAACAGAATTTATGTCAAAATTAAAACAAGCATTTCAAAAGTTATTGCAGTTTCTGTTACTTCTGACATTTAGACCTGTCTCTACAACAATTTTAGCTTCTTGAGTTTCATAGCTCATTGATTGTCTCCAGAATTCCAGCTGCAACACGGCGTTCTTGCTATAAAACCATTTTGAGAATCTCACACAGGAGAAAACATGGCAAAGAAACTGAATATTGTTGTTACTTGCTGGATTTAGGGCAGTGGAGCTAACATGGTGAAAGTAGTTTGAGCTGCGGAGTACGATTCTGTTAGATGTTTCATACATTTTCTTTAAAGAGTTCTGAATAAGTCAATGAAAGTCCAGGCTGAAGTATTAGAAATAATTGCCACTGGAACACGTCTTGTAACTAATTTCAATCCTTCGGGTTTAGCACAAGAAAAACTCCTGGCAATAAAATAAATAATGGTAAATAGCTAAGATGGCGAATCAAATATGGCTGGTCCTGTTTTGGTTAGATCTTTCTATTATCATATTTATTGTGCTATTTTTCAGGGTCAATAATCACGAATCTGAAGTCATAAACTGAAAATTTTCAAATCCAAGATGGCGGATCAAACATGGCAGACCCTTTTTATAAGTCAAACATTTAAGCAAAAATTTAAAAGCCGTATAGCTTTTTTACAAAATAAAAATGTAAAATTTCCAATATTTTAAATACTACAAATTTTTCGAATAAACTACCTTATTGAAAGCCACCCTTATTTCTAATTCTAAATACGATAACATTATAAAAATAGGTGGTTTACGTTTAAAAAAATTGACTTTTAACGATTTTTTCCAAGTTAATATTTATTGTAAGTTTTTGGTCACTCTGTATTTATTTATTATCAAAATATCAACACAGTCTACTAGAGTAAATCCCCTTTTAGAGGAAAACCAACCCCAATTAAATAATAAAGGTTTCCACATAGGAGAAATTGATAGTTAGGCCTTCAAACGCAATTTTTGGCAAAATTTAAAATATGTCAAATCAAGTGTATAATATTATAAAGCATCATTTACTACAAAATGGCGATGTCTAGCCATGCTGTTAGTTCAGTTTAAATAAAACTTTTGCAGATGGATTCACTAACCTGGTTTACCTGGTTTAACTTTAAAACCATCCTAAATTGCTAGCAGAGAGCCTACATTAACAAGAGCAACAACAAGTCAAGCAAGTTTTAAATCCTAAAAATATAAGCATAAATTTTGTTTTATTACTGAACCGGTAAAAATGGAGAGTTTTATTTATTTCCGGTATACAACTATTTCTTTTACATATTTCAAGGCTTTATCGCGAGGTTTTTTATCCTCAATATACCTATATATACTCCATGGAAATTAGATTAAAAAAGAGCTGTTTTTTAACAAAAATGTAACATTGTTTTTTTTTTTGCTGGATTGTGTTCATTTCGGCATCTTAATAAACATATCTCGATGGTAACTCGGAAAGACCTGTGCAAAAAAAATGGCGGACCAAAAATTGTCACGATTTTCGGTTTTTTGAGTTTATTTCGAAAAGTAAAAGTTGTATCGAAAAATTTTTTAAACAAAACTTGTAGATAATTAAAAAGCCTATTGATTCATATAATATAAGTTATAGGTGGCGCCACTAGTTATCAATATATTTTTTTTTTCGACAAAATTTACGGTTTTTGTTTTTTTTAAGGCATTTATTAACAAATTACCGATTTTAAATTTAACATGAATATAGGTATTGTCATTCTAAAAAAGTATGTCAAATTCGGAATCTGTCAGTTTTTTATTTTCCGAGAATTTCGATGTCAAAGTTGAAAATTCCACCTCAATTTTTGCTCTCATAATTAAGATACAATACCCAATTTTAATGGAAATTATTTGTATTGTTTTATATTTTGAAGATCTATTAAAAAAAAATTTTTTTTTCAATCGTGGGCCGAGAAATTTTGCAAAAACCAATTTTTGCGTCAAAAAAATTGCGATCACTTTTCACCAAATGGAGATAAAAATTTTTTAATGCGTGTATTAGATTTAGATGTATCATTTCCGACCTCAAAAAAAAATTCTAATTTTGGATGAAAAAAACGTTATTTTTTTCAAAAATTCATAATAGCGTGGCAAATGAATATTAAGAGCTCAAATTTGAAGAAGATGCTTTTTAATACTTGTACTTTACCTGTGAATTTTTTGGATCCAAGAAATACACTTCCATACGATCTGTGAACCTTCGAAAATTGGGCCGAAGTTAATCGAAAATAGCTGCTGCAGGCCGCTGTCGGCGGGTTGCCTTAGTTCAGGCGCATAGTAATATTTATAATATTGATGTTGTTTTATTAATTTATATGATAGTAATAATTTGTTTAGTCATATTGATTATTAATTTGTTTATTAACAAAATTTTAACAAAAAATTGAAGAATATATAATATATAATTGATGATGTATGATTTTCTCTATAATGTTTTCTAAAAATTTTGTTTGTGACTAAACAAATTGTTACTATCATACAAATTAATAAAATAACATCAATATTATAAATATTATTTGTGATGCATAAATTTCCTTGAAGCGCCAATGAATAATGCGCCTGAACTATGGCAACCCGCCGACAGCGGCCTGCAGCAGCTTTTTTCGATTAGATTCGGCCCAATTTTCGAAGGTTCACAGATCGTATGGAAGTGTATTTCTTGGATCCAAAAAATTCACAGGTAAAATACAAGTATTAAAAAGCATCTTCTGCAAATTTGATCCCTTAATATTCATTTGTCACGCCATTATGAATTTTTGAAAAAAAAAAATTTTTTTTCATCCAAATTTTTTTTTTTTTTTTTTGAGATCGGAAATGGCACATCTAAATCCAATGCATGCATTAAAAAAATGTTATCTCCATCCGGTGAAAAGTTATCGCAATTTTTTTGGTGCAAAAATTGATTTTCGTAAAATTTCTCGGCCCACGATTGAAGAAAAAAATTTTTTTAATAGATCTGGCTGTTAATTTTTTAATTTCTCTTTCCTTAAAAATTCACTCTTAAGTGGTTTTGGACGACGATTCTTGGCGGGCGTGATATTCACACAACATAGATATATTTTTTCAAAATTGTCGCAAAATCTTAAGAATCTCTAAACTTGGAGTATTTTTATTCCGTTTTTTAGTAAATTTCACCTCTTGTTACCCCCTGTAGGTTCCGGAATATGAAACGTCGCATACATTTGTTTTTTGGGTCAATTAAACTATTTGTTTTACAGTATAGAAGGGAAAAGGACAAATAAGGCACCGACAACATAATCCCCAAAGTATGTAAATTTTAAAAATAAATATCTCAAACCGGAAAAGGTGTAGTTCACCAAAACCATGCCAAATTGGAAGAACTGGACTACTTTAAACATTGTTCCTAGAAGATATTGCTTCGAAATATACATATTTTCGAACATTCCGTGCAAAAATACCGTTATTATGCTCCTATTCCAACATTTACGCTACACAACTTCCCAATTACATGGCGCCACATTTTACGTTTTCCTTAACTTCAATAAAAGCCCCCAGAACATTTAAACTATTAAATACAGGTAGCCAATTGTCAAATCGTCGCACAATTACAAACCGAGATTACCTTGCCGCTTTGCAGACCCGATCTTGGTCAGTTGATCTTTTTCAAAAGTATCGATTACACTAATGCGGAGATTTTACCTTTCGGAGATTTGGCTAAAGGTACAAAGATAAGACGGACCTATTACATAAATTGTCTTGTTAGTGTATTAGAAAAGTTGTTTTTGAGCTCGTATTTCGTAATTCCGTTTTGGGTCCCATGATGATGGACGCTGGTCAGTGATTTGTGGAAGAGAGATCTGTGTTCTTGAAAATTTGAAAATTTTTCAAGGAATTGGGGATCAATTTTTTAGTATTTGAGTTGAGACTGAGACATAGTTTACGTTCGCGGTTGCACAAGCGCCGATTTAGAGCTATCTGTCTCTGTCTGTTGTTTTCACTCACGACGTATCCTAAAATTATTCGCAATTATCAAAAATTCAGTTATTTTTACTCGTGTATTTAGATTCAATTCAGACAAAAACACTCAACAATAGACCAAATACATAAAATTACTAACACTACTGAATGTGCTTTGGAAAAAAATTTTAAATGGGAAAAAATACTAAATTAAACAACAAAAAAATCGTTTTTTTTAGAACTCTCCAAAAACCAGTTTTGAATGAAATTGTGAAAAGCAGATATTTTAGTCTTCCATCTTGAATTTTAAGATATTAATTTTAGATTCGCAACCTAGGCCTCCAAAATCTCATCACATTGATAATGATAGAACTTGAGGCATGTAAATCTTCTAGTTCGACATATTGTATCCTGCATATTGAGTTTGATTAAATTAATTTATAATCCGTAATATATTCCAGAACCCGTCAAGACCAATTTCTGCAAAGTCGAAAAAATATAAAACTTTTAGTCCACCATATTGTATAAGCCATATTAAATTGTAAAAAAATTGACATATTGAATATCAAAAAAAAAACAAATTTTAACTCTTAATACAATCTTAATTTATACCCTCGAAAAATTTTTATACCATCATATACCATCTGCCATGTTGAATTTTTTTTTATTAATATGAAATCCTTTATTTACTTCGTCTCGTTACTCGCTGAGAACAGTTCTCATATATATATATATATATATATATATATATATATATATATATATATATATATATATATGTTTACGCGACTTTTCACGGATTCCTCCGTGTGAGTTGCAATAGCAGTGGATACATCCACATTATACCGTTGTAGTGCTGAAATCACATTCAGCAAACGTACAACTATATGCAACTCCGCGTATAAGTGAAGTAAGGAGGAGGAATCCGTGAAAAGTCGCGTAAACATATATACGCCATCCGGCGGGAAGTCGGCGAAACCGCGTTCAGTATTTGCATGCTTCCTTCCGATCTGACCTTTGCACAGCCAGGTGCATGTCGGTACCCTGATGAGTCTAGTAGAGACGAAACATGTGCCTCTGCCGTATCACTGTAGCGGGGAGGGTAAGTTCTAACTTTCTTCTCGATGTGGTGGTACAGGTAGGCCATCATCTCGATGGTGGTGGAAATGGATGGATTGTGTTCTGTAGCAATCTATTCAAACTGTGCAACCTCTAACACGGAAAGGATATGATGGAACGAAGTTTGCATTTACTGTTTCGCATTTTACTTCATATATATATATATATATATATATATATATATATATATATATATATATATATACTAGCTGACCCGGCAGACTTCGTACTGCCTCATCGATAAATAAAAGACCTAATCTTTTGTATAAAATGATTTTAAAACAAACAAATCGAATCAGTATTTAATAAAAAAGCATTTATTGAATAAAGCATGAAGTTTTATTATTATTTTCGATACATCATGTTGCTTACTTAGAAAACAGAGTTTTCCTGAAATACTGGCTATTTATAAGGTTTAAATTTGATATTCACAGACACACACTGTTAAAATACAGTCTGTTAATTAATTTAAAGCTTTCTCATAAACTATATTTTTTGTTTTGTTTTGTGGTGCGTAAATAAACAAAGAAGACGGTTTTCCGACGCGCGAACACGCGACGTATAATTGTCCATGCGCGAAACATGGATACTCCAAGTTGATTCCACAAACTTCTAACGACTGTCCTTGCGATTTATTTATGGTCATCGCAAAGGCCAGACGTACTGGAAATTGTAAGCGTTTAAAATCGAATGGTAAGTCCGTTGGAATCATCGGTATCCGCGGGATCAAGACATCCTCTCCTTTGTATTTTCCTTTTATGATTGTCGCCTCAATGACGTTATTCATCAGTCTTTTCACAGCCAGTCTTGTTCCATTGCATAGTCGAGGTTGATTAATGTTACGCAGCATGATGACAACTGATCCTACTTTCAACTGCAAATTGTGAGGTGGTAATCCAGGCAATTCCAGTGAATTTAAGAACTCAGTGGGATAGTTGACTACGTTATCCTGGTTCATTACGGTGTCGACTGATTTGAAGGAAACCAACTGTCCTGGAAGAAAATTCTGAATGGTCGCATTAAGATCCTCGACATCTTTATTTTTCGCTGCTAATATTGCTCGTTCACCCAGTCAATTATGGTTCTTGAACTTTTGCGCTATATCTGGGAAAACTCGCTGAATAAGCTCCACTTTTGAGTCTGTGATGTGACAGAAATCTGTAGGTAATGTGATGAATCCGGTCGAGGTGTCCACTGCAACTTTATTATTTCCAATGTCTAACAACTGCTTCGCAAACACATTTGCAGTTTCATCTTGTTGCAAAAATACTCGCATGTTAGTTGTTAAGTGGAGTGTCTTTACGTACTGCCACAAATTTGATGATTTTAGGCATGCATTTAGTTCATCAGCAACAGTTGATCGGGGAATAACTGGAAGAGTCTGACGAAAATCACCTGACAACAGAATCATGGCCCCACCGAAAATATTTTGGTTGTCACGAAGATCTTTCAACGTTCTGTCCAGTGCCTCCAGTGACCTCTTATGGGCCATTGTGCATTCATCCCAAACAATCAATTTGCATACCTGTAGGATCTTGGCCATTGCGCTATTTTTGGCGATGTTGGAAATTGGTGTTTCGGTGATTTGCATGTTTAGTGGTAATTTCAAGGCAGAATGTGCAGTTCGCCCGCCTTCTAGCAGAGTTGCAGCTATTCCAGATGAAGCCAACGCTAGAGCAACATCATTTCGCGATCTGATCCTCGCCAAAAGCAATGAAATTAAAAACGTTTTTCCGGTTCCTCCGGGAGCATCAAGGAAATAAATTCCACCATATCCACTGTTCACAGCTTCTATCAAAGTGTCGTACGTAATTTTTTGTTGTTGATTTAATTGTGGAACATTTGTACGAACTGTTTCGGCCAATGCTTCAATGTCGTACTGATGTTCTCTTTGCAACTCGTGGTTTAATGCATCGTGCATATGACGATTGGTTGCTGTCATTCCCAAACACGACAATACTTTATTTGCCATCAATAAACACATATCTTCTATCATGATCAATGTGTCATTGTAAATTTCTTCAGTCATTTGTAGTGTAGGATTCAAAGTTTGACGGCGCACACGATGCAAAACATCCTCAGACATGTCATCTCTATACTTAACCCACAAATCTTTTGGATTCGAGGGGAAACATGTCGATATGATAATCGCAAACAATGTACGAATTTGATGCGGCGACGAAGATATTACGGAATCCTTGAGCGTATCATCCCAGTGCGAATCGTTCTCAAGTAAATGTAATAGTTGACATGCCTCACGGTAAGTCGCACACAGCTGTCCATTAACTGTTCTAAGTTGTTTAAACGATGTCGGACCACGAACATTCACCAACAACAACCGCAAATAATAACATTCATCGTTATTTGGATGTACTGTGTAGATGCGACCCAGAGCATCAGAAGCAAATACATTTGGATGTCCTTCAACTGGTGTTCCTTGTTTTCGACGCTGAAACGATTTCGATGATGCGTTCCATGTGTAATAGCGTGGCATGTCAGCATACAGCAAAGTGCGAGCAAAATCATCAGTTTGACAGACTGTAAAGAAACTTGTTAATGTTGTCGACGGTGGATGTGCCGCCCTGTCTGCCGCGTTAGATTCATTAAAATAAACTCGTTGACCATTTTCTAAATGGACTGCCAAATGGACTACTGTAGGGTGTCTTTCATGGATCGCAAATGAAAAGATACGCCAAATAGCTTCGTTGCTACTTACATAGCGACCCATCTGGTACTGTGATATTTCATCATTTGCATTGGTTACACCGAAGACAGCCATATCACTACCTTTATTAACATATTTACATATGTACTTTATCGACTTCACAGAATTACAATATTCCACATTGATGTGAGTCTCAAAAGCTTTGGACAATATTGGCGAGTATGGCACAATCCAACGATTGTCTACATCAACATTTTGTCCTTTTACCTTCACAACTACCGATCGCCCACTGTCCGCAACTGATCGCCGACGATACAATGGGTATCCATCATTTCCAGTTATGGTTTCAGCAAGCAGGTCTCTTGGGTATCGCTTGGAACACCTACCGTCGACCATACAGGGTGAGTTGTAGTTGAAATGTCCGCAAGGTCCATGTATCATGTGTTTGGTAACTACTGCATGCAATTTTGGGTCAACTATTTCATCTGGAATTTCAGCTGAAATTATGGAATCAATCTCATCTGGCCTTATTTTGTCCACTAACCAGACTAAAATGTGCGCATGTGGCAATCCACGCTTTTGCCATTCTACAGAGTACATCCAACAACGGACTCGGCCATACACACAATGCTTTATTAAGAAATTCATGAGAGATTTTAATTTTTGTTTAAAAACTCTGGCAGTTATGTCATGTCTATCAACTGGTGTTTGGCTATGTAGTAATTCCTTCTCGATTTCGGACCATTTTGGGTTACATGTGAATGTAACAAATAAGTCTGGGCGGCCATAATGCCTAACATATGACATAGCATCCTGAGCATATTCATGCATGTGGCGTGGGCTTCCTATATAAGTAGCTGGCAAAATTGTCATTCTTCCTACATTATTCACATTGCCATCAGCATTTATAGCATCGCGGAGATGGATGTATTCCTCTGACCGTAGCTGTCGTTGGTTCAAACGGATGTATGTCAATCGTTCAGTCTCAATTTTGACATACATGTCAACTGCAAACTGATGAAAAAGTCGTTGACACATCAAAATATGATTTACTTCACCTTGACGGATCATGAGTCTGTATGAATAGAAATTCATAGCACTAACTTTTTTGTTGGTTTCAGCACCTGCAATCAAAAATGATAAATGTTTAAATTGTTACTTAGATGAATTGAATTTAAAAATATTATTTAATCTTGTTCAATTCATTTACCTGTTACTTGATTTACCATTTTGATATTAAAATGGTATCCATCTTCCCCCTGCCAGAAGATCAAAGGATATTGTAGTGCCTCATAACTCCTGTGTGTTTCAGATACACGTTTTAAATCACTATTCCGACGATGAAGCACAATATCTCTAGATTGTAAATTTTCTCCCACAATGACAACAGCCACTTCATCAATGGTAGGTGAATTGAACCTCCTTGTGTGTTCACCGGCAGGTGTTTTGTCAGCTCGAATAATAATATTATGGCTATCAGATGGCATCCGATCCAATGCTATTTTGAACATGTTTACTAAATTGTTATACTGATGAAGAAACATTTGTAATTGTTGGACAATGGTTCTCTTCACTGTTGGATTGTGAGCACAACGATTATTAATTTCCGCATCTGAATTGCCCATAAAATAAATTTGTAAAAAATGATGATCTGCATCAGGTAGTGGTAACAGAGTTCCCAGTAAGTGATAAATTTGTCCTTGTATCTGTAATTTTTTAAAATTTGTCCATTAATTATTTCCGATATAGTACAAACTTGAATAATATAAAAAAATATTCTTATATAATACCTTGAAAGTGGGCATGAAATTGTCTTGTATAATATGTGTAGCACCAAATGATGTCATCTGGAAACAGTTGTTATATTTCTGAATGTTGGTCAAGAAGTGCTTAGAATCATTTCCAATCCCAGAAACTAAAGAGCGTAAAGGATCTGGTGGTGGCACCAATTGTGGCAATTTTACTTTGCCTTCAGCACAACATAATCCAGTAGATTCACCAGTGTATTTTAACGCCTTACAATATTTACAAATTGTTTTCATTTCTCCAATTGTTATCGATTTGTCGGCACAATAATCAATTGCCGGATCATAGTGGAATGCAGCTCGTTCAAGAATCACAGGAGCACTGCGTCTGCGGATTCGCTCAATTTCATTATGTCTAGCTTGCTGTTGTTGTGTTTGATGTGCACGAACTCGTTGCATTCTAAGCCTATCTCCTACATTGTCACTCACTAAAGAACGCAATTCTGACATAGCAATACGACTATTTTCTTGATCTGTCTGTCTCTGGTCATCAGTGCGGTTAGCACGTGAGGTAGCTCTTCGCACATTTGATTGACTACAACGACCTAAGTCAGGTCGTCTTCTCCTCGGCATCGTAAATTGTAATTAATCAAAGTGAGAAAATTTCCCGCTCATTTAGCAGTAAAGTGTCACTATCACAAAAAAGAGCACATTACTTGGAATGTCACTATCACAAAAGATCACCATAATAAAGAAAGAAAGTTCTCGCGCACGTAGCCACAAAGATAGATATAATATCGTAATACTTTTTTCCGTGCTCTGAAATGCGACAGGATGGATTGACATATTAGTTGGTTGTCAAATCTAATGTCAAATATTATGATTGCGTTCAGAAATTTAACTTAAGATTTATAATTTAATTTGTGACAATACTTAAGATTTATCTTTCGATTTCTATATAGTCTTATTAAAAAATAATCTGACAGATTAACAACTGAAGTTAGCTAAAATTGAGTTTCTCGAAGCCGACCACTATTTATGTACTATGTATTTTGAGACTATGCAATTTTGTCGCGTTCGCGATTCACTTTCACTTTTGTCGAGTTTCAGAACGCGATATTAGATCCTCCAACGCGCACGCGAATTTGAACTTTATGCAGCGGTAATAAATTACAAATTGACTCTCCATTTTATTTAGAAAACGTTTGTATGTAAAATAGAAAAATGCTGTTTTGAGGATTTTCCCGGCAAGTATTCGAATTTTTCTCACCTTTTAAACCTTCCCTAGACCTCCACGAATAATTCAAGACCAAGATAAGATAAATCCGTTCAGCCGTTCTCGAGTTTTAGCGAGACTAACGAACAGCAATTCATTTTTATATATATATATATATATATATATATATATATATATATATATATATATATATATATATATGTATATATATATATATATATATATATATATATATATATATATATATATATATATATATATATTTCTTAGAAACTCTCTCGTAACCATTTTGAACAAAATCGAAAGACGTTAAATTTTTAGACCGCCATATTGGATTTGATATATCGAATTTTTTAAAATTAATTTTAAACTCGTAATTTACATCCTCAAAAATTCCCTCACACCAATTTTGGACAAAATCGAGAAATGTATAATGCTATAATAAATTTTTTAGAAGTTATTTTAAATTCGTATCTAGACCTTCAAGAAATCCCTATAACTCTTTTGGACAAAATCGAGAGATTCCAAAATTTTTAGTCCGCCATATTGGATCCGCTATATCGATTTTTTTTTTAAATAATTTTAAATTTGTTATCTACACCTTAAAAACCCCCCTATACCAATTTTGGACAAAATGGAAAGATCTAGAATTTTTAATAAGCCATATTGATTCCCCCTTTTGAATATTTTAAGAATAATTTTAGATTCGTTATGTACGACCCCAAAAACTCCCCAATATCAATTTTCGAGAAAATTGAACAAAATCGATTTTCTTATCCGTCATTTTATCAGCACCATCTTGGATTTTACTGAACTAATTTCACCCAAAATAATATATGACTACTGCTGCAATTTTCCGAACAAAATGCCAAAAAAATCATTAAAATCAGTGCGGAGGTTCCAGAGTACTTAAGTCTCACCGTTTCGGACATATTTAAATTTTTAAGTCAAAAATGACGTTTGCAGACCAAAACTTAACTATAAATTTTTGCTATAAGAAAGTCTACTATTTAATTTGGGTTAGTTTTCTTGTAGACGAAGATCGACTTTCGTAGTCTTTTTATGATATTTTGAAAATTATGAGTACAGAGTGGTCAAAGAAGAAAAATTATATTTAAAAAATCATCAAAAGTCAATTTTTTCAAATAGAAAGCCCCTATTTTTATAATTTTATCATATTAAGCATTAACAATAAGGGTAACTTTATATAAGGTTATCTATTCCAAAAATTTGTAGTTTTCAAAATATTGGCAACTCAACATTTTTCTATTGTAAAAATGCTATACGGCTTTTAAGTTTTGTTATTAGTTGGCCATGACGGTGAGGCGTGGCAAAAATAAAACAATCGAACCCAACAGAATTGTCACTATTTCTTGCCATTTGGCATTCATTAATAATAATCATGCCGAGGCGATTAAATTACACGCACGAAGATTATTTAAACTTATTTATTATTTATGGAGAATGTGATAGAGTTATTTCAAGAACATGCGATACATTCGCGATCCGATATCCGAAGAAACAGAAATCAACACTACCAACTGTTAAAAAGATTATAAAAAACTTCAAGAACTTTGGATCTATAAAAGCTAAAAGAAATAGAAATAAACCAGTTGTCAATAAAATCAAGTTACAAAAATTATTTGAGTAACTGTTCAAATCGACGCCCTTGCACTTCCAAATATTTTTCGCACCCAAGGAGGAACTCTTCATGGGTGGTTCTTCTTACTAACTGAGGATTAAGTTCTTCAAATGCTATTCTGACGCGCTGCATGCATTCTTTCATAGTGGTTAATGCGATATTGTATACTTTATATTTTATTATCTCCCAAAAAAACAAATCAAGTACTGTTAGGTCGGGGGAGCGACGTGACCAAAGATGGGGCCCATTCTTGGCTATCCATTGATCATAAAAAAAGTTTTGCAGATGATTGTTAACTAAATGACTATTATGTGGAGACGCCCCTTCATATTGATAAAATAGATTTCTATGATCAGCCAGCGGCAAGTTATCTAAATAGTTCACTTCCAAATTTCTCAAGATGTCGAAGTAGCGCTCACCTATAAGTTAAAAAATGTATTTCGTACCTAGAAATCTTCAAAAATGGCTAACTTACCATTCAGATTATCTTGGTAGAATTTTAGAGCGACGCCGTCATTTCTTATAGCACAATATACGTTAAACTGCCAAGAGTCTTGAAAATTTAATTATCTAAATGGATGTACGTTGAAGTCGCTCCAGTAGTGGGAATTGCGTCGATTAAACAATTCAATTTTAGTGAATTTGGCTTCGCCCGACCAAATAATATTATCCAAAATACCAATATTTTGTTGGGACCGAAGTAAAATAAATTGACAGAACTCTGCTCTTCATGGAAAATCAGTGCCTTTTAAATGTTGTACTATGGAATATACATAGGGATGAACATTGTCTTTCCATAAAATCCTTAAAACTGATGTTTGAGATAATCCAGACTCTAATGCTACCTGCCTTGTAGATATTGTCGGATATGCAGCGAAATATCCTAAAATTGTAATTTCAATATTTTCATTATCAACAACTGGTTTATTTCTATTTCTTTTTGCTTTTATAGATTCAAAGTTCTTGAAGTTTTCTATAATTCTCTTAACAGTTAGTGGTGTTGGTTTCTGTTTCTGCGAATATTGAATCGCGAATGTATCGCATATTCTTGAAATAACTCTATCACATTCTCCATAAATAATAGATAAGTTTAAATAATCTTCGATCCTGTAATTTAATCGCCCCGGTATGATTATTATTAATGAATGTCAAATGGCAAGAAATAGTGACAATTCTGTACGGTTCGACTGTTTTATTTTCGCCACACCTCGCCATCATGGCCAACTAATAACAAAACTTATAGCATGCCATATAGCATTTTTACAATAGAAAAATGTTGAATTGCCAATAGTTTGAAAACTACAATTTTTTGGAATAAACAACCCTATACAAACTTACCCTTTTTTTTAATGCTTAATATGATAAAATTATAAAAATAAGTACTTTCTATTTTAAAAAATTGACTTTTGACGATTTTTTAAATATAATTTTTATTCTTCTGTTTGACCATTTTCAACTCATAATTTTCAAAATATCATAAAAAGACTACTAAAGTCGATCTTCGTCTATAAGAAAACTAACCCAAATTAAATAATAAAGACTTCCTTGTGGGAAAAATTTATAGTTAAGTTTTGGTCCGCAAACGTCATTTTTGACGTAAAAATTTAAATATGTCCAAAACGGTGAGACTTGAGTTTAGAACATTATTCATAAAATATGTGTGGAATTTTACGTAAAAATCAAAAATGCTTTAATATATAGGGTGTTCCATTTAAAATAAGCAAGTTGACATGTACTTCCGGTATAACCGGATATATTTTAGGCAGCAGTCCCGCATGCAAGTTAGTACACTTTCAAATTTTCAGATTCTTCCTAATTATAGTTTTCCCACAATCGATCGAAAAAATTCCCGGAGAATCACCCTGTATACATAAAAAAAATCCATTGTCTTCGAATTTAAAACCTCCTTTTAAAAGTTGGTGAAAAAAACATATAAAATTGATTTGACAGAGCAGCGTTAAATTCTCTCGGATTTCAATGATCTACGAACATTCTAGAATAATAATTGAGAGGCGCCACAACACGGCGGGTCCTAAAGGAAGTAAAATATTGAGACCACCTTGGAATTTTTTTTTGATGTGCCTTTCGGTCACTATAAATTAATATAATTAAAAAATATGCCTAATAAAATATATATTTAATAGATCATAAAAAGAGTCAAATGATCTGAGAACTAGAATCGATTATTATTAAATTTTGTCTAATTATTAACTACTAACTATAATTGGAAAGTAGCAATTATTTGAAGTATGTGAAGAAATCCTAGATGTTACTAATACTCCATGGAAATTAGATCAAAAAAGAGCTGTTTTATTAAAAAAAATGTAACATTGCTTTTTTTTGCTGGAATGTGTTCATTTCGGCATTTTATAAAACATATCTGGATGGTAACTCTGAAAGACTTGTGCAAAAAATAATGGCGGACCAAAAATGGTCACGATTTTCGGTTTTTTGAGTTTATTTCGAAAAGTAAAAGTTTTATCGAAAGATATTTCAAACAGAAGTTGTAGAGAATTAAAAAACCTATCGATTTATATGATTTAAGTTATAGGTAGCGCTACTAGTTTTCGAGATATATTTTTTTTTCGGCAAAATTTATGGTTTTTATTTTTTTATTAAAAAAATACATTTATTAACAAATTGCCGATTTAAAATTTAACACAAATATAGGTATTATCATTCTAAAAAAGAATATCAAATCCGGAATTTGTGAGTTTTTTTATTTTCCGAGAAATTCGATGTCAAAGTTGAAAATTCAACCTCAATTTTCCACATTCCTAATTAAGATACAATGCTCAATTTTATTAGAAATTGTTTGTATATTTTTATATTTTGAAGATCTAAAAAAAAAGTTTTTTTTTCAATTGTAGGCCGAGAAATTTTGCAAAAACCAATTTTTGCACCAAAATTTGCGATAACTTTTCACCGGATGGTGATAAAATTTTTTTAAGGCATGCATTGAATTTAGATGTATCAATTCCGATCTAAAAAAAAATAATTTTAGATGAAAAGAACGTTTTTTTTTCAAAAATTCATAATGGCGTGGCAAATGCATATTAAGGGCTCAAATTTGCAGAAGATGCTTTTTAATACTTGTACTTTACCTGTGAATTTTTTGGATTCAAGAATACACTTCCATGCGATCTGTGAAGCTTCAAAAATTGGGCCGAATTTAACCGAAAATACCTACTGCAGGCCGCTGTAGGCGGGTTGCCATAGTTCAGGCGCATTATTCATTGGCGCTTCAAGGAATTTTATGCATCACAAGTAATATTTATGATATTGATGTCGTTTTATTAATTTATATGATAGTAACAATTTGTTTAGTCATACCAATTGTTAATTTGTTTATTAACAAAATTTTTACAAAAAATTATAGAGAAAATCATTCAAACGTTCAATTATATTTTACATATTCTATTGTTTTTTTCCTTTATATTATTAGTATCTAGTAACAATTTGTTTAGTATACTAATTGTTAATTTGTTTATTAACAAAATTTTGACAAAAAGTTATAGAGAAAATAATACAAATATTCAATTATATATTAAATCTTATACTATTTTTTTTTCCTTTATATCATTATTACCTAATAGTTTATTAACAAAATTTTTACGAAAATTACAGAAATTTCTGAAATGTACAGATTTGTGTACAGTGATGGACAGAGCAATAATTGCTCTGCAGAGGTGATGGAATGCAGTGGGGGTATATCTAAAAATCATTTTTGTGACCATCCCATAGATAAAACTGAAGTACGCTGTGCTCTTCAAAAGTTAAAAGGTAACAGAGCCATTGGACCAGGTGGATTGCCTGGCTATGTTATAAAGGGCTGTAGCGAATCTCTGTTAGAACCTTTACTATATATTTAACCTTTCACTTAAAACAGCAACATATCCTACAGAATGGCGTATTACAAAGATTATACCTACTTTCAAAGGAGGGATAAAGCACGAAGTAACTAATTATAGGCCTATTAGCATAGTAAATGCAACGTCAAAGTTATTTGAAATAGTGATTTTTAACAGAATATATGATGAAGTAAAACACAGTATATCTGAGTGCCAACATGGGTTCTTACCAAATAAGTCAACATTAACTAACTTAATTACTTTTACACAATACATTCATAACTCTTTTAATAAAAAAGCACAAGTTGATGTAATCTACACGGATATGGCAAAGGCATTTGACAGAGTGAAACATACCCTTATAATACAATCTCTTAAGCAACTGAATATTACAGAGAATCTGATAAATATTATTGTCTCTTACCTGACTGATAGAAGGCAGTACGATGAAATAAAAGGGGCCAAATCATATGTATATAGAAGTACTTCTGGTGTTCCTCAGGGGTCTAATTTGGGACCTCTTTTGTTCTTAATTGCCTTTAGTAATATATGTAACGTGATCAAACACTCAAAAGCATTACTGTTTGCAGACGACTTTAAACTTTTTAGGGAAGTATTGACTGCTGATGATTGTGACTGTTTACAGCAGGATCTAAATGATATTGTTGAGTGGTGTCGAATAAACGGTTTTTGTCTTAATGACAACAAGTGCTCGTCAATGTCTTTTACTCTGAATAAAAATGTTTTAAATCAAGCCTATTCTGTTAATGATATAGTGTTAAAACAGACTTCTTGTCAGAAGGATTTGGGAGTATTGTATGATAGTTCATTGAATTTCAATGAGCATATAGTAAATAAAATTAATGAAGCTCACAAGATAATGGGTTTCATCATCAGATCTACTAGACATTTTGATGTTGATGTTTGCATGACATTTTTTGACAGTCTTGTACTGCCAAAACTTGAATACTGTAGTATAATATGGTCACCACAATATGAAGCGTGGAGTGGAACCATAGAACGTGTCCAGCGAAAGTTTTTAAAGTATATGTTTTTTATTCAGGGTTATAGTCACCTGGACTTATTGAATATATTTAACAGACTTTCATTGGAAAACAGACGTATAAAAATATGTTTGGTATATATATTCAAGATCTTAAAAAATAAAATAAATAGTCCAGACCTATTGCTGCAACTTCCATTTGTGGTAAATAAGGGTGGAACAAGACAAATACCAACATTTTATCTAAAATTTCCTAGAACAAATACTTACAAAAATTCGCCCCTATATAAAATGTGTAATTATTTTAATACATACGTTAGTGATGTAGATTTAAGTAGTATTACTTTACGTAGATATAAGGATATTCTTGACCATAAATTGCTAGATTCTCAGGCTCAGATGTAATATTGACAGTAATATTAACTAGGAATGTTAGTTTAATGTTTTTAACTTTAAGAAAGGTATCTGTAACTGGCTTAACTGCTGTGGATGCTGTATTCAATAAATAAATAAATAAATAAAAAATAAATAAAATTTTATTTCCTGCGATTTAAAAAACGATGATGACAATTCAGAGGAAATTAATAATATGTGTGAGAATGATTTTGACTATGAAAATGGTAATAATGATGAGAATGATATGTACAATGAAATTGAGAATAATGATGAAAATGGTATTGTGCGATGTAAGTGAGAGTAATAATTGCGATGATGAAATGGACGCCGATTGCATAGAAGTAATAGAAAAAAAAAGAAAGATGAATGTATAATTGATATATTGTATAATTTTCGCACGTAATTTTAATGTATTATATAAATATTTATATGACGTATTATATATTATTATTAAATATTTATATGATTTGCTAATAGAAATTTTCGTAAAAATTTTGTTAATAAACTAATAGGTAATAATAATATAAAGGAAAAAACAGTATAATATGTAATATATAATTGAATATTTGTATGATTTCCTCTATACTTTTTTGTAAAAATTTTGTTAATAAACAAATTAATAATTAATTTGACTAAACAAATTGTTACTATCATATAAATTAATAAAACAACATCAGTATTATAAATATTACTTGTAATGCAGCAGCTTTTTTCGATTAGAGTCGGCCAAATTTTCGAAGGTTCACAAATCGAATGGAAGTGTATTTCTTGGATCCAAAAATTCACAGGTAAAGTACAGGGTGAGTTAACGATTGGATGAAGTAGGTTTGTGCCTTTTCGGTGAAATTAACAAAGAAACTATATTTATTGTTTGATACAGTTTATTTTTACGCAGATTTTAAAAATATTTAGGACTCTACAGGGTGGGCCAAAAAACTAGGACAGCATAAAGTTGTATTTTTTTAAATAGAACACCCTATATACGAATCATATTTTCGATTTAGTTTATAATTTTAAATCTTTTTTATTAAGGGTTTACTATAACAAAACTTTATAGTTTCTGAGATAATTAAGTTTAAAGAAAAAAAGTCACATTTTCAAGCATCAATTCAATCCTAAATAACGTTTTAAATTTTGTGACAAATATATTCAAATTTGGAATTTAGCAAGGCCAAGGACAAGTTAACATAATTTTTATACCTAATATTTGCAATAAAAGCTACAGGGTGTTGAACAGATCGGCTCAAATTTGAACAAGTTTAAATGAATAAATATCTTTTTTTTTTAAATGGTACACCCTGTATATTTTCATGTTATTTAATAGAGTAATAAAAACCCTAAAAGTTTTGTTCAATATATCCTATACCTATTTGTAATAGTTTTTGAGATATTTCAGTTTTTCTTATTTTCCATACTTTTTTACAGAAATAGTCTTCATTATCATAGTGTACAGAAATAGTCTTCATTATCATGTACAAGTGTTAAAAAGCATCTTCTGCAAATTTGAGCCCTTAATATTCATTTGCCACGCCATTATGAATTTTTGAGAAAAAAAACGTTTTTTTCAGCCAAAATTAATTTTTTTTTGGGATCGGAAATAATACCTCTAAATCTATTGCATGCATTAAAAAATTTTTATCTCCATCCGGTGAAAAGTTATTGTAATTTTATTGGTGCAAAAATTGGTTTTTGCAAAATTTCTCGGCCCTCGATTAAAAAAAATTTTTTTTTAATAGATCTACAAAATATAAATCAATACAAACAATTTCCATTAAAATTGAGCATTGTCTCTTAATTAGGAAAGCGGAAAATTGAGGTTGAATTTTCAACTTTGACATCGAATTTCTCGGAAAATTAAAAACTCACAGATTCCGGGTTTGTCATACTTTTTTAGAATGATAATATCTATATTTGTGTTAAATTTTAAATCGACAATTTGTTAATAAATGTCTTTTTTCTTTAAAAAAACAAAAGCCGTAAATTTTGTAGAAAAAAAATATATCTCGATAACTAGTGGCGCCACCTATAATATGAATCGATAGGTTTTTTAATTCTCTATAACATTTGTTTGAAACATTTTTCGATACAACTTTTACTTTTTGAGATAAACTCAAAAAACCGAATATCGTGACCATTTTTGCTTCGCCATTTTTTTTTTGCACAGGTTTTTCAGAGTTACCATCGAGATATGTTTTATAAGATGCCGATATGAACACATTCCGGCAAAAAAACCAATGTTACTGATGGAAGTCTATTTTCCATGGAGTAATACTAGATATGCAATTTGTAAACAATATAAAAACATCAATTGCTGAATGTTCTTGCCTTTTACAGCAATATTAAGCAAGAAAACATAACACTAACGAAATCTTCACAAGTGTCTTTCGTTCGTTTCTTCTTTCCACAGCTTCCCATGATTTATTCCGCAGCCGTCGTGCCGTCGAGAGGCGCATCGCGCGGCTCCGGTAACGAGATGTCCCGGTGGTCTGATCTTCATCTGTCTTCGCGGCGATGCTTCGTTGTTTCGAGCAAGGCTGCCGCGATTGTTTTCCAACGGTCATAAGTCATAGTGGGCCAAGGATCTTTCTTCTTTTTTTCTTTTATAAATATTTTATGAGTTGGAATTTCGTATTGTATGGTGAAAAATTTATCGATAGATTTTTGGTGATATTTTATTGTCTCTGCTTCTAATTTTGAAATATGTTTTTTTTTATTGACGTTACAACATGTTTATAAAAAGGAATAGATTTAACATATTGGAAGCTACTTCCGACTGAAGAAATAAGAATCTAAAACTTGAACATTAACAGCCAGGTTTACTAAAAAGGTTTAAGACTCAAAATCGATCTAGTTGCCATGGAAAATAGTTTCCGTATACTCTATTCAAGAATTAGAGAGAGTAATTAAACTGTCACCGAAATCTCCGAGGTACCTGCTCCAGCGCCATAGGTAACTGAGGACCCATAAATCTAATTATATTTTAATCTTATAAGTTTTCATAAATTTATTGAAACAATAAAATTTATCATAGTTCAGTTTAATTCCTGTCAGTGAGCAAAATACACCTTACAGTGTGTACTTAGTGATTTATTTTGTTTACGCTTGTTTTCATATACTATTTGAGATTAGTGAGATACCCAAAAGATATGGCTTCCACCTCTATATTTATTCCAAAATCGTTAAACCAGGACATTTTTTATTCTAAAAACCTATTACGATGAATGTTTATGATGCCTTAAGACAGCAATATCCAGATAATAATGTTGAAAGCTCTGTTAAGATGTGTTCCCAACTGACAGGGGTTGGAAAATCTACTATTTACCGAATACTGAAGGAGAAAAAGACGACTGGAATTGTTAGTGCTCCCAAGCCACATTCGATCATAAGAAGACGAAAAACCCCGTTGGAAGAAGAGAAGAAAACTGCTATAAGAAGAGTTCTACATACATTTTATTCTGAGAAGCATCGTCGACAAAATTCTAACTAAAATCAAGAAAGATCGGGATTTACCTGAAATTAAAAGAGCTGATCTCTGGAAATTGCTCAGAGAACTTAATTTTTGCTGGGAAAAACCAAATAGGAAATTTGTTCTTATAGATCGTCCGGAAACTGTCAGTTGGAGAAGGAAATATCCGTAAACAATTACGCAACATCTCGATATGGGCTTAAGTAAAAGGTAGAGTTGCTAGAAATAACACTAGTTACAAAGTTAGTGATTTAATTGTACGTTTGTAAGATTTTTTTGAATAATGTTACTGCGAAAAATTGGGAAAATGTGTGGACCATATAATAACAGGATAAAACAAAATGTGGAACCTCGATGACATGATCGGTGAGATCTTCTTCTTCAAGTACTATATCAGGTCCCCCTGACGTTGGCAATTACATTGGCAAGTCTTTCACGATCCTGCGCTAGCTGGAACAGTTCCCCCGCGCTACGTATACCTGTCCATTCACGAATATTCCTCAAACAGGAAGCCTGTCTCCTTCCTACCCCTTTACGTCCCTCTACTTTACCCATCATGATTAGCTGAGGAATTCTATATCGCTCCCCTCTGAATATATGTCCAAGATATGAGATTTTTCTACACTTCACAGTGTTTAATAGTAGACGAGTTGTGTCGGCCCTATTTAGTACCATTTCGTTGGTCTGCCTAGCTGTTCAAGGTATTCTCAGCATTCGCCGGTGTAACCACATTTCGAGAGCCTCCAACCGATTAATCGTGGCAGCCTTAATTGTCCAGATCTCTGCCCCATATAGTAACACTGGCCAGACGTATGATCTTGTCATTCTCTGTCGTAGTTTTAGGTTGAGGTTATCATTGCAGAAAAGTGGTTTCATTTTTTGAAAAGTTGCTCTAGCAGTCTCTATTCTACATCTTATCTCTTTATCTGGGTTTAGATTTTCGGTGATATAACATCCAAGATATTTAAAATGAGTCACCCTGTCTATACTTTTTCCTTCTATTTGTATTGAAGCGTTAAGATGAGGTTGTCTGCTAAAGACCATAAATTTTGTCTTTTTGATATTTATGTTGAGCCCTATTTCTTGACCCTCAGTGTTAACACAGTTTAATAGATGTTGCAGGTCTTGTAGTTTGTCGCTTAGGATAACAGTGTCGTCAGCATATCGTATTGTATTGATATATTCTCCATTGATTTGTACTCCTATTCGTTGTCCTTGAGTAGCCCGTTTAAAGATTTTATCTGAATATATATTAAAAAGCAGTGGAGATAGTATGCAGCCCTGTCTGACGCCTCGCAGAATTTTACTTTCTTCTGTGAGTTTTCCATTTAGCCTTACTGTTGCTTTCTGCCGCCAATATAGATTTTTAATAATTCTTACGTCTCTGCTGTCTACCCCTGAGATAGCGTAACCAATTGTAATTAATTTGAGCGAAGATAGCTCCACTGACTTTGATTACGAATTAGATATGTAATGTTTACCAGTGTAAACACAATTTAGTTTTAAATTTTTGTTGTATTTTACTGTTTAATGTTGTTTATATATATATATTTTATTTTTTTATTTATTTTTATTTTAGTGTGTCTCACTCTCTTTAATTTTATATATTTTTAAGTTGAATTAGCAGAAATTTTTTTATTATGGTAATTTTGTCTTTTTCTTAAGCGTATAGAATTAACACGTTTGTTTTATTTTTTTGGGGCTATCGAATCGAACTATAATGTATAAAAATTAATTACATTTGAATCCCGTTTTAGTGTTTAATTGTTATTCTGCAAATGGTTTAAGAAATAAACTGAAACGTCAAATGTCCTAAAAGTGTTTTTAATTAATAATAAAATGACGGATAGCCTCAAAAATTTTAATATTATATGGACGAATTTACTTTTTTTTATATATGTTTAACTTCTTGTATTTATGATAATGGGTATTTTATAAGTATTTAAATTATAACTTAAAATTTCTTGAGACAATAAGGTTACGTTTTAGTTTGGACCTGCCTAAACTTGTTTCTATGCCAAAATTAAAAATAATAAAAATACCTTGTGATTTGTGTTAAATATGCAAAATTATGAAAAGTTGATGCTGGTAGCCGTTACTATGTGGTAGTTAATCATCTTCGGGAAATGTTTAAAACGGAACTACTATGTTTTATACCACTAAATTTATTAAGAAAACAGTGACTGCAGTTTCAACTCACAGAGTCATTTTCTCACCATATCTCACCTCAATAATCAGTGTAATTTTAAAATTTTTAGAAAACCAACGTTTATAGGTAATACTATATCTAATGACTCTTTTCACCCCTTACAACACAAAATGGCTGCATACAATTCAATGATACATAGAGCGTTCTCTTTGCCTCTCTCTGAAGAAGATCTTCAAGAGAAACTAAATATCATTGAAAGGATTGCAATATCAAATAATTTCTCCCAACAAACCATAAAGAAATTAATAACTAAAAAACAAAAACAACTAGCTTTTAATTCAATATATCCCAAAATAAAAAAATGATAAAGATAGTTCATCTTATATATCTTTGTCATATTGTGGTACCCTATCAGAAAACATAGCCAATACTCTTTCCAAACATAACATAAAAGTAGCCTTTAAATCTCAACACAATCTGTCCACTATCCTTTACAATGCCAAAGATAAAATTGATAAATTTGATAAATTAGGAGTTTATAAGTTAAAATGTTCAGAGTGTGATAGCTTGTACATTGGACAAAGTGGTAGAAGCTTTAAAACGCGCTTTTCAGAACACCACCGATCATATAGACTACAAAAAACAGACTCGAGCTTTGCCAACCATTACTTAGAACACAGCCACAGTTTTCCTGATTTAAGCAACACTGACATATTACATTATTCAACAAAGGGCCAAAAGTTAAATATTCTTGAATCTTTAGAAATATATAAACTTAGTAAAAATAAAAATGTAAATTTGCTGAATGACCAGACAGAACTTGGGTTTTCCTCATTATTTGTTGTCGCCAAATAATTAATTTCCAAAATTTAGTACCTCCCCTTTGTAATAGTGTAATTTCTCAGGTAGTTTTTATTTATTGTTAAATTTTCTCATGTTTCTGTATTAAATACTTAGTCTACCTTTGTAATTCAGTTTGAAAATGACTCTGTGAGTTGAAACGGCAGTCACTGTTTTTTTAATAAATTTAATGGTATAAAACATAGTAGTTCCTTTTTAAACATTTCCCGAAGATGGCAAAATTATCCCTATTTCGTAATGTATGTGAATTATTAAGAAATTATTAGAAATAAAATAATATTATTATAACAATTTGGTTCTATATTGAGCTTATGACCGAAAAAATATTCTATGTCATAAATACTTAGTGATAAAATAAACCTTCTTCCGACGCATATGGCAATGATTAAAATCCATTTTAATACTTCACACTTCCAAATATCTATTGCTATCCAAACCAAATAGTCCATTATTATAGACCAGTATTTTTGATTATAACATTTCTAACCCATTCCTATAAAAAAATATATTTGTCTAACAGATTTTGCCAAAGACACCGGACTAAAGAACATAGGTAGTTTGCGAAGAAAAAAAGGGTCAAAAATGATTTATTACTCTCTCTAGTTCTTGAATAGACTATAGTCGGACTGTTTTGCTTATGATGTTATCATGACATAGGTCAACAAATAAACGTTTTTATAGGGATATTAGACGTTTTTAACTCATGAGATAAACTCTATTTTTGGATCGAATTTTTTTTTATCATAAGGTTGAACATTTGATAAGAACAAAGATATAATTTTTATCGAAATACGCCAAATACATCATGCATCAAGAGTACTTAATTTGTTATCAATAGTTAAAGGTATGTAAAAAACATTGTCCAAAGTTCTTATCATGTAGGGCGTGAAAAAATGGGGTCATGAGTGTCACAGCCAGTCCGTCTCTGCCACTGTGAGTAATTTACAACACTTTCTTGGATAGTAATTTGAAGAGTGTCTCTGAAGAGGACATCTGTACGAAAAAACTTTATATGAATTTGTAGTATTCCTTTCACGTGTTTTTTTTTTTCATATCCAGGAGATTTCCCACATTTTCTCGGACACTCTGTGTATTTTATCAGTTTGAGTACGATTCCTTCCATTCCAGATGCTCTTCTAATCTCTATTCATTTTATCGCCTTTATTATTACGTTATCCTATATTTATATGATCTCCCGATATCTGTGTAATCTGTCATTTGTTGTTATGTTTTGGAATTCTTGTCGATGTTGTCAATATTTCGGTAAAATACGTCTTCCATTGAGATTTTACTATTATTTCCATGTTTATTTTGTTAGTTGGATTAAAACATGATTATAAAAATTAAACTCTGATTCGCACATTCAATCAGTATAAATAAAGATGGTAAGTACACACACTTGTGCCGGTATTTTTCAAAGTTTCAAGCAAAAAATAAAAGCGAAAACGCACAGCAAAGCATTAAAGAATATGACATAATTAGCAATTAAAGGAATTAGTTTGAGCGATCCGCGATTTCCTTTAAGCGTTTCCTTGCACATGTTGTGAGTGCAGCTTGCATGAACAACCGCACGGCGCTACGATCCGCCATGGAGAGGATTGAATTAACGGTGGATTAACTGCACCAATAAGGTGATTTAAGGAAAGATCATAATTTGCTCATTACATAAAGAAAAGGTTTTTTTTACGAAGAAATTAGTTAAGTGGGTGATATGATTGATAACACCGGCAAACAAAAAAAAAGTGGTCTGATCTCGGTCCCCCACCATAGTATTTTGACACGCTGAATTCGTTTAATTCCATTATCCACACATCACGAAAAATAGCTGGAAAAGCGGAAAATTGCTTACTTCATATTTTACCGACAGACAAGAAATGTTAGCTTGCCAAAGCAACCATCAAGAAATGAACACCTAACAAGCGGAAACAATTCAAGTGTTCCAAAGAAAACAGAGCCTGGCAAAAGCTACAGCCAAGCTATTGCTGGAAAGCCTGTAAATAACGATGGTCAAAATCAGCTACAAACAAAAGCATCCATCGAGAACTCACTGCAACAAATATTGGAGAAGCTTAACGTCATGGATGAACGAATCTCCAAATTAGAATATCGCACACAAGGAGCGACCCCTAGGACTAAAAATGGCTAAACAATTGAGAGTAATGGAGTGGAACGCTAACGGGCTCCTACAACACCAGCAAGAATTACAAGTGATCCTTGAATTAGAAAAAATAGATGTGTGCCTCATTGCTGAAACACATTTTACTAAGGAATCCTTTATAAGATTTCGAGGTTATAAAACATATCATACGAGCCATCCTGATAATGCCGCCAAGGGAGGGACTGCTGTGATAGTTAGAGAATTCATTGCACACTATCAAGAAATGAGTTATCAAACAGCAGAAATACAAGCTACTGCAATCAGTATAAAAACGCACAACTGCAACATTACTCTTGTAGCAGTCTACTGTCCACCTAAATACACCCTCGGAACAGTGCAGTACTTAGACTTCTTAAATACTCAAGGACAAAAATTTATTATTGGAGGTGATTACAATTCGAAACACATCCATTGGGGATCTCGATTAACAACCACCAAAGGTAAAAACTTATTAGCAGCCTGCAGGCAACTGAATTGCGAAACCCTTTCTACCGGCAAGCCTACTTATTGGCCTACTGATCCCAACAAAATTCCTGATTTGATTGACTTCTTTATCGTCAAGAATATCTCTACCAACTATCTGCTAATAGAAGAAGGCTGGGATATGAATTCCGATCATTCCCCAATATTACTTACGTTAAGTGATAATATAATAAAGAAAGATAATCCACCTCGACTAACAAATAAATGGACAGACTGGCCAAACTTTAGACTTGACCTAGAAAATTGCATTAATCTCTCCGTACCACTGAAGACAAAAGAACAGCTGGATGAGGAAGTTGAGACTGTGACTAAAAATATTCAACAAACTGCATGGAAAAACACACCAGAAATTCCTATAAGAACTCGAGGTAATAATTATCCGAAAGAAATTAGAATACTGATCAATGAGAAAAGAAAACTCCGGAGAAAATGGCACCAAACCAGAAATCCAGCTGACAAAACAGCTTTGAACAATCACTCCCAAAACATCAGGAGAGAAATACAAAGGATAAAAAATGAGGCAATAGGTGAATTTCTTACAGAATTGACAGCTGACAAGAACACAGATTATTCACTGTGGAAATCCACCAAAAGATTAAAAAGACCAATTCTTCAGAACCCTCCAATACGCAACTCTGATGGGACTTGGGCTCGCAATAATATGCAAAAAGCGATACGATTTGCGGAACATTTAGAATCTATATTTCAACCCAACGACGGAGATGAAAATCCAGATTGGGAAGAACCAATGCAGATAAACCTAAACATTGCACCAACCACGAAGAAGGAAGTTTCTGAAGTCATCCACTCAGAAATTAATCCTAAGAAAGCTCCTGGCTTTGATTTAATCACCGGGGAAATCATAAAACAGTTGCCATAAAAGGCAATAAGAAAACTAACACATTTGATCAACGCCTCATTCAGACTGAGATATGTTCCTCAAATGTGGAAAGTAGCAGAGGTGACGATGATCTCCAAACCTGGAAAACCACCCAACGAAGCAACCTCATATAGACCCATTTCACTTCTCCCAGTGATCTCAAAATTATATGAGAAGATCTTAACAAAGAGAATAAAATCAATCATTGAAGAAAAGAACTTGATCCCCAATCATCAATTTGGCTTTAGAGAGAGTCATTCGACTATTGACCAAGTACACAGGATAGTAAATATAATCGAAAAAACTTATGAAGAGAAAAAGGTCTGCTCAGCAATCTTTCTGGATGTGGCGCAAGCCTTTGACAGAGTGTGGCATAAAGGCTTAATTCATAAGTTGCGAGAATTATTACCAACCCAGTTCTCACAGCTCCTGGAATCGTATTTGACTGATAGATATTTTAGAACTAAGCAAGAAGAGGCCTATTCAGACCTTAGGCATATTAAAGCAGGAGTTCCACAGGGGAGTGTGTTGGGACCTATACTGTATGTCCTTTACACCAGTGACATTCCTCCTCTAGAGCAAAACACAATCGCCACATTTGCCGATGACACAGCTATCCTAGCCGTTGGAAATACGCATGAAGAAGCTACTGAAAAATTACAATCTGCAGCGAGCCAAATTTCTACATGGACCAGAACCTGGAGAATAAAGCTAAATGAGGCAAAGTCTGTTCACGTAAATTTTACAACCAAAAAAGCTCAAAATTTGCCAGTTAGAATTAATGACACACAGATTCCGATTGAAAATGTTGCCAAATATCTGGGTATTCACTTGGACGCACGTCTTAGATGGAAAGTACATGTAAAGAAAAAACGAGAAGAGCTCGGGATTCGATATAAAAAGATGTATTGGCTACTAGGCCGTGGATCCCAATTGTCTATAAGTAACAAGATACTGCTATATAAGCAAATTTTGAAACCTGTTTGGCTCTATGGTGCACAACTTTGGGGGTGTACCAGTAAAAGTAATTTACAAATCATTCAACGATACCAGAACAAGGTACTGAGAGGTATAGTAGATGCTCCTTGGTATATCCGTAATAGTGACCTACACAGAGATCTGAAAATGGACACCGTGGAACAAGCCATATCGAATGCTGCTACAAGGCATGAACAACGATTACATCATCACACCAATATCGAAGCGATTCAACTTCTCGATAACACTGACATCACAAGAAGACTCAAAAGGATTAAACCATTCGAATTGGTGAAGTGGTAGTCCAACAAAAGCAGAGCAAAGTGCGGATATTGTGTACACGAGTAGTGATACTTATTATAGTGGACACTAAGGATTGCTGTAGAGTAAGACTTAGATTTTAAGAGAACACTAGTTAAGATTAGGTTTGAAACAAATTGCTCATTTGCCATATGTGACAAGATTGCAATAAATTCTTAAAAAAAAAAAAAATATTTTACCGTCACGACTGTTGTGATAAACAAAACGAATGATACATGGATGTGATGGATGCATATATCAACTCCTCATAAGTTGGCAACTTGGCAAGCACATCAAAGAAAAAATTGGTTACGATGCAGGGATTCGGATGCCCAGTCAGGGTGAGCAAGCGGGCTCGCAACGGTCGTCATCAAGCGACCACAGCTCCTTATCAGTTGGCAACTTGGCTGATAAGGAGTATGAAGCTACAAGAAGAACTAATGAACCTGCCAGGCATGAATGCAGTCGCGAACAAAGCATGTTCTCTTACGTTTGCAGAAAATATGAAGTAAGCAAATTACGTAGGAAAATGAGTGATACATGTAAAAATATATATAGTGAATGTTATGAAAGTGTAATATCTAATCAAGATGATACATGCGCTCCGGACATCATTTGCTGCTCTTGTTACAACAATCTTAGACGATGGACTACAAAAAGAAACAAGAAAGTTTTAAAATATATCTCACCGACTATATGGTCGGAACCTCAATCACAAGAGAACTGTTACTTTTGCAATACAATAGGTTCAATGCGAAGACCAAACCAAAATTATCTTATTCGATAGCGTCTTCTGTTGTACCAGCAAAAATTCATTTAGAGTCCAGGTATGGATACCAGCGCTACAATGAATGAAGCTTCAAAAAGTGTTGAAGAAACAGATAGAGAAGTGAAGGAAGACCTGGAAGTGGTTGGGACCAAGAATATAAAGATGAAGAATATGTGCCAAAAGGGAAGAGAAATAAACCTATAAGACTATTTGACCAAGAAAGTTTAAGTGATTTCATCAGGAACATGGGTCTACCTGATTTTTCACACAAATCGTCTACAGCTTTTCTCTTTACATCACTACACAGCATACACTCATGGTTGTGGATTTCATGTTCACAATTTACTCAATTTTATGCACCTATCGTATAGCAAGCAGCTTTATAACTTTTAATTATACATCTACAGAGATTTTCTCGTCTTGATAACACTCCTACTTTTCTGAGTTCGAAATTATTAAGAAAAATATCTTCACCTCCTTTCGTACTTTTACAAATTTTTCATTCCATTTTTGGATGTCATGTACAGATACTATAAGATTATGATATCTCTGGATTACGACCGGATATCTTCCCATTTTTGCGGAAATCCATTTAATTTATTGCTTAATACCAAAGAATACAGAGGCAGAATCGGTTCTATTTTCCTGAACTCAAAGCTCTTAGAAGGGGGGGGGGGCGATCGCAAGCATACACATTCCTATACTCTATTCAAGAACTAGAGAGAATAATAAAACTGTTACCGAAACCTCCAACGTACCTGCTCCAATGCCGCAGGTAACTGAGGACTGCCGAAAATCTAATTATATTTAAATATTATAAGCTTTCATAAATTTACTGCAACCATAAAATTTCTGATAGTTCAATTTAATTTCTATCAGTGAGCAAAGTACACCTTACATTGTGTCTTTAGTTATTTATCTTGTTTGCGTTTGTTTTTATATATTATTTGAGATTAGTGAGATACCAAAAAGATAGGGCATCCACCTCTATATTTATTCCAAAATTGTTAAACCAGAGCATTTTTTCCTCAACGAAAAACTTATTACGATGAATGTTTATGAGGCCTTAAGATATCAATATCTAGATAATAATGTTAAAAGCTCTGTTGAGATGTATTCCAACATGACAGGAGTTGGAAAATCAACTATATACCGAATACTGAAGGAGAAAAAAATGACTGGATTTGTTTGTACTCCCAAGCCACATTCGATCACAGGCAGACGAAAAACCTCGTTGGAAGAAGAGATGAAAACTGCAATAAAAGGAGTCGTACATACATTTTCCTATGAGAAGCAGATCCCAACCATCGACAAAATTCTAACTAAAATCAGTGAAGATCGGGATTTTATCTGAAAATAAAAAAACTGAACTCTGAAAATTGTTGAGAGAACTTATTTTTTGCTGGGAAAAATCAGATAGGAAATCTGTTCTTATAGATCATTCGGAAATTGTCCGCTGGAGAAGGAAATATCTCTTTCAAGTAAAAGGTAGAGTTGCTAGAAATAACACAACTTAAAAAATTAGTAATTTAACTGAACTTTTGAAAGATTTTTTTGAATAATGTTACTGCGGAAAATTGGAAAAATCCATATCATAAAAGAATAAAAGAAAATGTGTAAATTCGACCTCATGATCAGTGAGATAGAGGAACCAATTATAATTAATTTGAGCGAAGATAGCTTCACTGACGAATTAGATAAGCAATGTTTACCAGTGTAAACATAATTTATTATTTATTTTTGTCTTTGTTGTATTTTATTATTTAATATTACTTATATATTTTTTTTATATATTTTTATTTTAGTGTGTCCCACTCTTTAATTTTATATATATTTAATTCCAATTAGCCGTAATTTTTTTATTATTTTATTATTGTATTTGTGTCTTTTCTTAAGCCTGTATTAATATGTTTATTTTATTTTTTGGGACTATCGGATTTCCATATAATAAAGTCAATTAAATTAAGATGCCAGTGCAATAGAAATAAAAATAAGTAGGTCTAATTTTAACTGTAACATATAAAAATTAATTACATTTAAATCCCTTTTTAGTGTTTAATTGTAATTCTGCAGATGGTTTAAGAAATAAATAAACTGACACGTCAAATGTCTTAAAAATGTTTTTAATTAATAATAAAATGACCGATAGCCCCAAAAAAAAAATTAATATTATATTGACGAATTTATTTTTTACATATGTTTGACTTCTTGTATTTTTCACAATGGGTATTTTGTAAGTATTTAAATTATAACTTAGAATAAGGTTACGTTTTAATCTGAATGTGCCTAAAACTGTTTCTATGCCAAAATGAAAAATAATTAAAATACAATTGTGGTTTGTGTTAAATATGGTAAAATTATCTATATTTTGTAATGTATGTGAATTATTAAGAAATCATAAGAAATAAAATAATATCATAGAGACTTTTTATTTTAAGTTTATTACAGAAATAATATTCTATGCCATAAATACTTAGTGATAAAATAAACCTCCTTCCGACGCTTATGACAAGGATTAAAATCCACTTTAACATTTCACACTTCCAAATATCTATTGTTACCCAACCCAAATAGTCCATAATTATAGACCGGTATTTTTGATTATAAAATTTCTAACCCATTCCTATGAAAAATATATGTGTCTAACAGATTTTGCCAAAGACACCAGACTAAAGAACACAGATAGTTTGAAAGAAAGGATAAAAAATTATTAATTACTCTCTCTAGTTCTTGAATAAACTATAGTATAAGAAGCAAAATCGGGTCTATTTTCTGAACTCATAGCTCTTAGGGGGGGGGTCGCTCGCCCCCACCGCCCCGTGCTTGGATCCGCGCCTGGGTAAGGGTAGAAGCGCGCAAAATGTATGTTTCAAATTTTGCAAATTTGGTAACCATTCAATCTCGGCTAAATGAGGCCCATAGTGTAAGGTTGGATGAGGACATGATGTGGCGCAATATAAAGGTCATATTGATTTAAAAAAATAAGATTATAAAGTTTAAATAGCCGGTGAAAAAGCCGCTTTAATAATTACCCCTGTTAAAACAAACCCCTCGCTCCCCTACTAATATCTGTAAAACAAAGCATTATTTCTACTTTAAAAGATTTTACATCACCATAAGTTTTATATCTCCCTACAGGTACTATCACTGACTTAATTAATTCATCAAAATCTATTTTTTCAATGATAGTACCTATTTTTTAAATTATGTCCTTTAAGAATGGATAAAAGTGTACCCTATCACTCCTACATAAAATCCCATGCTAAATACTCGGTCACAGGATGATTTTCTCCTCTTGGTGCAAAGGATCTTCGTCCTTACCGGCGCCTCTTCGGTGGTGGCGTCTGCCGATCTCCGCTGAGCCTTTGACACCGCCGAAATATGCCATCGGACCGCCGATCTTCCAAAAGAGATAAGGCCGATTTGGCCGGTTCAAGATGCCTCAAGTCTAGAGAACAGTGGGAACAAAATGTTTTAAACTACGGGTAAATCATTTATAATCATTAATGTCGTCGATTTTTTGTCGTAAATAATTTTAATGCTATTTTCAACGTAATGAAGAGTAACCGTTCAAGGTTTCATGATTAAAGGGTTTTAATATAAAATTATTTTTGGGCGTAAAAAAAGCGGGAATTAATTTTATAGCTTGTTTTTTATTATGCTCGATCATAGAATGTGACCAGTAGATACGTTTCACTTTGTTTAGAAGACTCTTCAGGGTTAAAAAAGATGGTTGTCTTGTATCAAACACTATATACATACATAGAAATAGGGACAATTAAATACATTGTATAAAACGCGGTAATCAAATATTGCTTTCGGAAATACCAGTTCTTGTTACTGCCCGTACCCTGTAAACGACTATCAACCATATTTTGTTTTTTTTTAAATATCTCTCATATGGCACAAAATTTCTGCCGGGCATAGCATGAAAAATTGTAGCAGGCGTTCAGCAAGCTTTCGAGAAAGTTTTAAAACCTTACAAGAAGCTTTCTTGGAATTCCGTGATAATTACCAAATGTCTGTAACAAATACTAACGTAAAGATTCTGTCTAAACTTACTTTAACTTTTCAGAAAAACCTAACGTAAGATATTTTGTAAGCTTATCTCAAGATCCACGTTAGTTTCTGAAAGTTACTACTTGGTGTATATGACCTTACACGACAGCTTCCTATATTCTTTCAACCAATATTTCTGAAAGCTTTCGAGGAATCTTCCAGTAATTATTTGATGTCCGTGACATCTAACGGAAAGATTACGCCTTACACTAAAATATTCTGGAGTCTTGCAAGCAATAGTTGTGAAAGTTTTCATAGAAGCTTTAAGTAATTGCCTAAAGTCCGTTTCAAATATTATGGGAAAGGCTTCTTTGTAAACTTACAGTTAGTTTGCATATATGAGTATATGCAGCGGGGGGGGAGGGGTCTTACTGTGTGACCTCAATCGTGCCTTTAATTGTGTTTCTCATGATCTTTTGATTAGAAAGCTTCATAGATACGGTGTAAGAGATGTTCCCCTCGATTTGCTTTCATCTTTCCTGTCAAATAGAAGGCAAGCAGTCGCATGTGGTGGAGAGTTTTCTGGGCCCCTATCCTCGTACGTGTGATGTGAAAGGTGAGGTGAACGGCGATGGGAATGGCGATGTGAACTTTTTGACAGTAAAAGCCGTATTCTTAAAAAGCCAATGTTGCCAAATATGAACGTGCTAAAACCCGAGAATTTCAAAAAATAAAACTGATAACAGATTGAATTGAGCTGTCAGACCGAAAATGTTCGTGGTATATTTTGTTGCCTTTTTAGGCAAAAAGTAGTTTTGGTACTTTAAGTTAATCGTCAAAAGTAAAAAAAAAATAGTGCTGCTGTTGTTATTTTTGTGAAGTTATTGATTGTCATTACAATATTTGTACTTTGCCTGGATTAAATTTATCTTAAATTGACACTCTTAGAACTGTTAAACAAAAATGCATACAAAGAGCCAAGTACTTGAAGATTCTAATATATAAAGAAAAGGGGATATCAAAAAAAGCAGCAATCATATATACAAAGTAATATACTGACAGTAATTGCAGAAAGTCAGCACTGATAAACCTTGAAACGGTGGAAATTACCACTCTACGTAGTATGATTAAGAGCCATTATCTCTATGCACTATGGAAACTATCCAATCAGTTATTTATTGTATGAATTCACAAAGTGTCCAGCCTCTTACTGCAAGATGTTCTGTCCTGACAAGTAAATTTGAAAGAAAACCTGAAACTTCAACGAAGATAGTGAAACTGTTTATGACCAGGGACCGAAACCAAAGGCATGACAGAATACGTCCATTAAAGATACTGGCGGATCTCACATTCAACTTTAAATATATATATTTTTTTATTTTATAAAGATTTGTAGAGGCTTGAAGATAAAATGTACCATAAATAAGGTTTTTATGCTGAAGGACCTCATTCGTAGGTCTTTAAGGTTCATATTTATATCTCTCGATAAATTATAAACATAATATTTATTTAATTGTAGTGTCGTCTAGTGTTTAACACAGTCTAATTAAGTTAAGTGCTGTAGTTAACATAATTTAAATATAAAATTTGTTACTTATTTAAATAAAAGTTTCAGATAGCTTACAAATTGCGATTTCTCAAATTTATTATAAGTTGTGTCGTGAAAAGAATTATGTTAGATTTAACTGCTTAAAACTAAGATACTCAGCTGTTATAGACGCAAGTATTTATGTTAAATCCATAAGCAGAACTGGCCCTAGAAAAAATTTTATAAATAGCACACTCATACAATTGAGTTATGAACAGAATCTCCTGTAATAATTTTATATGTCTGTAATCTCAAATTTACTTAATATTTGCGAGACATATTCAACTTTCTAAGGATATTTTATTAAAAAGTTTGAAAATATTAAAAATATCTGGGTACAACCTAATTAACGTTTCAACTGTTTATTCAAAAAATAAAACGTCTTAAAGAAACGGTTCGTCAACATATTATTTTTTTTTTGACAAGTTATTTTGAAGAACCAAAAATAAAATAAAAATTTTTAATACTATTTAATTTTTTGAAATTCGTGCGTTCAGTATATCATTTAGCGGCTGACATTTCATTTGCGCATGTTTCACCGTTCGCTTGCCTTTCACCGGGCGAACAAGGATATGAGCGATGAACATTTCAAGAATACGCGTTCGCCACCTTTTCACCGTTCACTTCACGTTCCCCAGTATGAGGATAGGGCCCCTGAACCTACGGCGGTACGATGTGGAGTGCCGCAGGGTACGGTATTAGGACCTCTTCTTTTTAATATATATATATATATATATATATATATATATATATATATATATATATATATATATATATATATATATATATATATATATATATATATATATATATAAATTTGTTTATTTTCACTTTTTCTTTGAATTTATTTTTTTAATTTTTCAAAATATTACCAAAATTTAATTAAAAATTAGTATTTATTTGTTGAGGGCCAGGTAAAAAATAATTATAATAAATTATAGCTATTCTTTACCAATTTTAAATATTTTCAATTTTCAAATTATCTATATAGATATAAATGTGTTCCTACCTGTAAATTCGACTCCTTCTCAGGTGAGTTCAGTTGTTTATAATCAGTCAATCAGACAATCAATACATAGAATGATTAAAAGACAAAAATACAAATTTTATTTAACAATATAAACAAATGGCACAATATTATTAATAAATATTAGATGAAATTAAATGGTCAATACTTTTATCTTTCAACAAACACTATTTCTAATCAATATTACTTATTTTTTACTTTTATCTACCATGCATTGTCTTTAACAACCTATATCACAAATTTGCAACGTTTTAGTTTCGCAATCGTCTACTAGATGGCTATAGTGTAGTTTAAGATGGAAAGCGTTGTTACTTCTTAAAAATAATATTATTTTAAACAAATTATCGTGTGCTGTGTTGTGATTCAAGTAGTTAATATAGTTTCACACCTAATATTGATGATGATAAATATTATTATTATTCTAACAGGTTAGTATAGCAAACTATTATTTATTAAATTATTTTCATTTTAAGAAAAGTTAGGTTATTATTGGATGCTAGTTTTCAATGTCTACGAAAAATTTAAAGCTTTCTACTATCTTATCTAATATAAATACCTTATTATGTTTTCTTTTACTTGGTCCCAATACATTATAAAACGCAATTCCAGTTTTTTTATTTATTTTCTTCTTTGAAAAACTTCCAAATCTCCAAAAATATTTTTTGTTGTCGTTTCCTATAAGTTCAATTTAAATTAATTTTTCTTATATTCTTCTTATCAGAATTTTCTCGTATTTGTTGTTGTCTGAGAGTTGAACAATTATTTTACAGGACAAACTTATAAACTTTTACTATTTACTTTAGTTAAATTATTAAATTCTTTTTATTTTAACAACAACAAAAACACATAACCTCTTTTAAAAACAAAATATTTTACTTTTGTTTTCTTGTGACGTAGAAAAACTTCTGTTTCTTTTGTTAAACAATGGAAAATTTGAGGTTATGTAAATTTTCGGGAATTCGAGAAACGCAGTACTTTCAGCAAACTGATAATTTCAATTCTCTCGAAATTCCTACGCTTTGGATTTTTTATAGTCGGCCAAAACATAAGAAATTTCTGCAATATGGATTGGTCAGATTTTTGACACCTGGCTACTTGATAAATCTTAATACCTTGAAAAATTGGATTTTTTGATAGCTTTTTAATTTTACCAATTTTGACTGGAATTTTTATGTTTTTATTAATATATTGACCTAAATCTGACTATTGAGCATTATTGAGCTTGCAATAAATAAACTTTAGAGATTTTTCGACATTTTGATATATGTAAAAGCCACTTTAGCATATTATTTATATAGAAAAATTGATAAAAAATAACACTTTGCACATTGAAATTTATGACAATTTTACTCAAATTTTGTTCGAAAAAAATCTAAAATGTTTATTGTTACTTTTGATATTATTACCCTATTATTTAAAATAATTTTCTTAACATATTAGTATCAAAATTGCTTAAAATAAACTTAAATCTACCTTATAAACTAATTAAATCTATCTTACATTCTACAGTTTTACATACATTATGGATTTAATTTCAATATAATTTCTTTCATAATTCCTAAAACTAAAACATTCTTCCTATATTTCGTGCATTAATGTTTGTTTATCACTATTCACGGTGTTTTTATCTTAATTTTGCACTAATTTTTCCACTACACGCCCTTTTGTGTCTTATGAGTGTTTCATTGGGACCAATGACGATGTCTACCACTATATTATTAGTTTTTTTTAAAGCATCCACTCTCTGTTCATTCAAATATATATATTTTTTTGTATTAACACTTCCTCTTACTAGTTCAATACTTTTGATATAGTTTTTTAATTAACTTTAGTTTATTGAGAAAAATATTTTTGAAGAATATACCAATTTCAATTAATTTACTTAGTCAAGAGTTTTGGAATTTATTGTCTGTTTCTTAAGACTATATCTGTTTATATATATTACAAATTAACTAATACATCTTAATCTATCCTTAAATCTAATTTTGTCATATTCTAAACCAAATTTGCTGGTATATTAACCATTTAAATACTTCATTTAATCCTTCTGTGTCTGATTTCTTCTCTTTAATGTCAAATAAAACTGGGTCTTAGCACATATATATATATATGTACACTAATGCAAACTAACTGTCAGCTTAAAAAGAAACCTACGTTAAGCTTTCCTGAAAGGATATTGTAAGCTTAGATGGAACCTTTTCCATAATATTTGTCACCGACAGGTAATTACTGGAAGCTTCTATGAAGGCTTTCACAGCGCTGTTTCGTCCTAGCATGGGACTCATCACGTCAAACTATTATTTCGTAACTATTATGAAACCATCATCTCACCATTATTTGCCGACAAAACATGGCTAAATAGGAGTCTGAGTTTTGTGGAAAGCATGACAAACAGGATGTCTGGGAAAGATATTGGTGGATCCCACTGATGAATCCACCACCGATGTCGGGACGAAACATGCAGTCATTCTTTTTACGGTGGTCGAAAATTATATCGCTAGTTATATGTCCTTACCATCAAGGACATGGCGAGCGTGACAGGACAGGACGGCGGGCACATGACGACGTCTAAAACCTCAAATGACGTGACTATAGGACAAATGTCTAAAACCGCAAATGTGGATATAGGACAAACGTTTGAAACCGCTTAAGGGCTTTCATTAAGCTCGGCCTGTTCTTTGGAAGACCACCGAAGATTTTCGTTTCACATTGTTTCTCAGGCATATGTTTACCTACGGTTTGGACTATCGTAGTCAAAGTCGGTTAAGCAGATATCTTGAGGGGGGCATATTGTGAAACCATCATCTCACCATTATTTGCAGAGAAGACTTGGCTAAATTGGAGTGTGAGTTTTGTGGAAAGCATGACAAACAGGATGTCTGGGAAAGATATCGGTGGATCTCACTGATGTGTCCTTACCATCAGGGGCATGACTATTTGCGACACAACTGTGTACTATAAACAGATTCTAAAATTAAAAGAAGTAAAGAAGACACAGTGGTCACATCTCGATGGATCACGCAATAGCACTTTCAAGAAATATTAGAGGCTTACATGATAATTTTACGAATTGTCAATGAAAGCTTCTATTCGAATTTGCAACAAAGTATCCGTCAAGATTCTAAGAAGGTTATAGAATGATTACAGGAAGCTTTCTTGAAAGTATCAGTTTAGAATAACAGAAATTTTTTTTGAAATCTTGCTGGAGAGTTACGTTAAGCTTCTTAGTTTGCTTACTTGTCAGATTACATATTCTTTTCAAAGATGTCATGTTATCTTTCAGAAAATGGCAGGAAAGTTTCACGAAATTTTCCGAAAATATGAAAATATATCTTAGCTTTCATGAAATTTACATTAGACTTTCAAGGAAAATATATAAGAGACTTATATGATGATTTCATAAATTTTTAATGGAATCTTTCATTCAAGTTTGCAGCAAATTACTCGTAAAGGTTCTAATCTTACTGAAAAGTTAAGTATAGGTACCCACTTTGCTTACTTGGTAAATTACAATATCATTTCTTGGAAGACTGCACGTTATTTTCGGTTTCACGAAACTTTCACAGTTAGTTTCACGTTAATCTTCCATGTAACATTTTTATCTGTCTCGGACTCTTTCATGAAGGATTAAGTGAAATCCTTTACAAAATTTATTCATAAGCTTTCTGGAAAGTTCTTGAAAGGTTATTTAGGAAACTTACATCAAATTTGTATCGGAAAGCTTTCATGCGACGTGTGGAAGCTTTCGTGCTAAGTGGGATATGCCAAAATCATCTTTGGAACTTCAAGAGTAACCCAAACATACATACAGACGTAGCCAACAAACTTTCTTATACACTACGTTGTAACAGTGATAAATTTCCACCCTATACACACCATCTCCCAGCAAATGTAAGCAAAAATTAATTCACTCCATTGTGACGCAAAAATAAAAGACAACAGAAAAAATACCGGAAGCGACAGCATCGCACTCGCGTCTGAACCGGAAGTACAGATTCGTCACAGCGGTGGCGAATGTAATTGTCGCAGCCAGAGGGAGCTACCCTTCATGTGACAAATTTTTATGACTCTCTGTGCTCTCGGACCAGAAAAAGTACATGCATTTTTGGATGTAGCGCGTAATGAAGTATTTTGTTAAATGCTACGAGGGAAGATTAAAACGTTACGAGAAATCCTAGGTAATATTAAGGGTAATATAGTATATTTTCAAAAATCTAAGTATTGTATTAGGCATAGAGTCCTTGAAGAGCGATTGTAAAAATATGTAACAAGAGGAGAATAGCGAAAACTAATTTTAAGCGACTTGTATTAAATTTTATTACTAATCTTCTTATAGTAATTACCTAATATAAACAGAAAATGGGTGCTTTTTATAGAGGTGGCAACACTTTTTTAACTGGCGGCCATTTTGTCAGCTGTCAAGTGATTTATGTTTAGTTTGGTTTGGCATTTCAACATGAATAAACTGACGCCTGAACAACGCTTCCAAATTGTGCAAATTTATTTTGAAAATCATGGTTCTGTTTGAAATACGTATCGCGCACTACGTCCATTTTACGGTCAACATAATCGTCCATCAGAGCAATTAATTCGATTAACTATGAAACGTTTTCGCACCACGTTTACTCTAAATGATAATACGCATCCACAAAGACGTCGTACAGTGCGTACAGAAGAAGTCCTTGCTGCTGTAGAGCGTAGCGTAGAGGAAGACCCGAATCAGTCTATCCGCCATCGTGCACAGAAATTGGATATGTGTCCATTCACTTTATGGAAGATTTTGCGGAAAGATCTTGGTTTGCATGCTTACAAAATCCAACTCGTGCAAGAATTGAAGCCACACACCTAGCAAGGCGTAGATTCGGTGAATGGGCCCAAAACAAGATTGCCGTTGATCTCGATTTTCATAAGCGAATTTTGTTTAGCGATGAAGCTCACTTTTGTTTGAATGGATACGTCAATAAATAAAACTGCCGTATTTGGAGTGATGATAATCCTCAAGTGTATGTTGAGATACCGTTACATCCAGAAAAACTGACTGTTTGGTGTGCTTTATGGGCTGGTGGAATCATTGGTCCGTACTTCTTTAAAAACGATGCTGGTCAGAACGTTACAGTCAATGGTGACCGCCATAGAGCCATGATTACTGACTTTTTCGTTCATCAATTGAACAACCATGATGTGCAGGAGCTGTGGTTTCAACAAGACGGCGCAACATGTCACACAGCTCGTGCAACAATTGATTTATTGAAGGAAACGTTTGGTAACCGCATAGTTTCACGTTTCGGACCCGTGAATTGGCCCCCAAGATCGTGCGACTTAACGCTGCTAGACTATTTTCTGTGGGGATATGTGAAGTCGCTAGTCTACGCCGATAAGCTCGAAACGATTGATCACTTGGAGGACAACATTCGCCGCATTATTGCCGATATACGGCCACAAATGTTGGAAAAAGTCATCGAAAATTGAACCTCCAGATTAGACTACGTCCGAGCCAACCGTGGCGGTCATATGCCAGAAGTCATATTTACATTATAATGCCAGAAGGTTATCTTTCGAATAAAGTAAATCTCATGTCAATTTAAAAAATTCATCTTTGTTTTATTCCATTTAAAAGTTCTATACCTCTATAAAAAACACCCCTTATCTAGAAATTATTTTTGGTAATATACTGTGTAGGTTTTCAAGCAAACCAACACCAATGACTATCATGTGCTAATATTCTAGGGCAATCAGATGTTCTAGATGTTCCGCAGAAGCATCCAGAGTTGTCCCAGAACTCCCTTAAATGATTTTGTTGCCATTATGCCATGAACATTCCGGCATTCATCTTTTAGGTAGAATTTTTCATGATATAGTACTCTAGACTACGATCTCTGCTTGGAAAACCGTTTTTGAGATGTTTAGTCTTTATTTGTTGGTTTAGAGTCTAGAGCCTAGTTTGTTTTAGTAAAGTAAGTAGTAGAGTACAGAAGTAGGATAAATCCTGAAATTTCTCCGCATTTAGTCGCCTTCTACGATTGGTTGAGGGAAACCCTGGATCTATTCGTAGCTGGGTCCAGTCGGAAAGCTGAAAGAATGTGATTCCTAAGGAATTGTGTAGGAATTATGGATAGGTGGTTAGGACAGAGGCATGTTTAAAAGGTAGAAAAAGGATATGGTTAAAGGTCAGTGCCTAGCTGGCGTTGCTGGCTGTACTGTCTACGCATTATAGTAGCGACAAGTATACCGCTGGGAATTATAATAATTATTTACAAGCCAAACGGCTTCGCACTCCCTCCAAGGAAAATTGACTCATACCAGGTACACTAAAAGTATGAAGCTCTGTGGGAATCGTTTCCATGTTTTTGGGTCCTAGGTGACGTGGTCTGCTGTATTTCCTAAGAACTTTCGTATGGTTCGCGCGGTTGCAAGGAGAACTGCTTGCTGAATTGGTCTATACAGATGCTCACTAAGGCCCAGTCCCTTGATGTTCTGCAGGAGGTTCTTTGGTATCACTCCAGTTGTTGATAGTATTAGAGGAATCGTGTGGACGCTGTTCATTACCCACTGTCTGCGGATTTGCACCTCCAGATCCCTGTATTTGGCGATTTTCTCATTGTATTTTGATCTTAGGTTGTTATTGTTATGTATAACAATGTCGATTAGTGTAGTTGGCCTAGAAATTTTATCTGTGAGCCCATATCTCCGAAGAGGAGGTCTTTCACTTGTTTATTCATATCTGAAAGATTTCCTCCATTTTCCTGGACACCCTTTATATGTGAGCGATGAGTCCTTGACAAAAATTATGGACTTTAGGTATAAATATATTCTACTATCCTCCCTATTAACGTAAACTAGAGTTATTTGCAAATCAGTTGCAGAAAACTGTTTGGCAAAAATAAAAACACATCATCGAAATAATAATATCAGAAATGAACCAAGTTCTCTTCTATCAATCTCTTCAGCGACAAACCGTACTAAATATTTCTAAACCCTCGTATATATTCCTAAATTATCCGCAAATATACCCCATCTCGAAAAAACGGTTGGGGTGCCGAAAATCACGGATATGACTTGCAAAAAACACAAGTTAATGTACCGAAACCGTAGCTAATTGTTATTGGTTGTTAAAGCCACGTGACACGAGGATGACACCAGTATTGTGAATATAAGAAATAAATGGGAAAATTAGAGTATTATTATTAATAGGTTGGTATTGATATTGATTCGGTATTCATGGGAAGCGAGTAGGTTTGAATAAGATGAATTATAAGGAAAAAATAACAGTACGATTACAAAATACAAAATATGAAGAGTACAGTAAACGTTACTAAAAAACTATATAAACTGATTTCTTTTATAAAGTCGCTGGGTTTTCTGTAAACCTGACTACGTGAGTTTCACCCAGAATTACTATTACACCATAAATCAATTTTATGGTATTGTTTAAATGTATCGAATTTTGGATATTCTATACTTAATTTTGTGCACGGTTTTAAAACAATTTAATGATTTCCAAGATATTATTAAAAAGAAATTTTTATATTTTGTTTTAGTTACGCTGGTAGTTGATCTACAACCACCAAGCACAGAAGATGCCAAATGAGATTTTGGCGAAACGTCTGCAAATTTCTACAAGAAACCAAACATACGGATGTATTTCCAGATTAATACTGAATCACATGTTCCCATCCATGAAACACTATGCAACACATATATATATATATATATATATATATATATATATATATATATATATATATTCTACTAACATTCGGCATATTTCCAAAAGACCCAAAATCAACTGTTCCCTACCTGTTACAAGATGAGTCTAATCAGATAGAAACGTACACAGGTCTCCAAAAAAAAGGTAAGAGATACCATTTCAAATTGTTTTACACGGCTCATCAAAGTGTCCACCGAAACGTAAAATTTTAATCTTTGGTGTTTTAAAATCACTTTTTGGGTCCTAAAGAGAGATGATACACCCTGATAGGCTTAGAGATATCGGTACAATTTTATATGAACCATTGGTTCTTTGAGATATTGATAATGGGATTGGGTTCGATGGCATGTAAAATATTTTTGATTTTTTGTTTGTTTAATTCGATTTTTTTTTCTGGAAATTACGGTGTAAGTTTTATTTATAAAATTCAGGTGACAGGTGTCAGTTTTTAGAGCAAAAACCCGATTTTTTAGATAATTTGGACAATTATCTAAAAATAAGTTTCTATAAATTTATTTCGAAAAAATCAGTCATTTCTGAGAAAATTTTTATCAAATATACGTTAGTAGTAATTACACATTTAATGGAATTAATTGAACTCTGTGTTATTAACTAATAAAATTACTATAATCAAACGAAATCTAATAATAATTTACTACTACATAATTACTTATTTAATTCTAGAATTCTCAAGAAATCAATGAACTTAAAAATGTGTAAAAATACTGACATGTAACATGTTTTTAATTTATGAAGAAGTATAATAGGCCACTGAAATTAGCATCTAGAAACCTTCAGAATGATAATAGTAATTATGTAATATCTTATGTCTCATTTTCTTTTTTGGGGAAAATTTTTTATTTAACAATTAACACGTGAAAAATTGGTCTTAGAATCTTTATGTTTTTTTTTAATTCGTGGTTTCTCGACGAGATATGAACAATGGATGATATGTTTTTTTAATCAAATTATTGTTAAACATAGCAATAAACAAATTGTTGCACCTGCTTTTCAAATTGCGAAAAAAATGTTCCAGTGGTCAACAGTATCAACAGTATACTACTAATTAGGAATATTAAAAATCAGAATGTACCATTAATATTTATGGAGTCATAGCATGAAACAAGTTGCGACTGTCATTTGCAGTGTAAAATTATTGGTTGTCCAAGAAAAACACATGTTAACTTTTTGGTTTATTTTATTGGAAGAACATTTTTCACATACAAAATTTTTAGCTAACATATATATTTTTGTCTTAAATCTATACAAAATATATATTCCGTTCTCCGTTTCATAGACATCGATGGACACTCATTTTCGAAACCCTTATCGGTTTCATTATTATCAGATTTACAAGCCAAACGGCTTCACACTCCCTCCAGGGATTATTCACTCATACCAGGCATACAAAGACACCAAAAATATGAAGCTCTGTGGGAACCCTTTCCATGTTATCGGGTCCTAGGTGACGTTGTCTGCTGTATTTCCTACGAACTTTCGGACGGTTCGCGCGGTTGCTAGGAGAATTGCTTTCTGCATCGGCTTATACAGATGCTCACTAAGGCCCAGTCCCTTGATGTTCTGCAAGAGGTTCTTTGGTATCACTCCAGTTGTTGACAGTATTATGGGAATCGTTTGGACGCTGTTCATTGCCCATTGTCTTCGGATTTGGACCTCCAGATCTCTGTATTTGGCGATCTTCTCGTTGTATTTTGGTCTTAGGTTGTTGTTGTTAGGTACAGCAATGTCAATTAGTGTAGTTCGCCTAGAAATTTTATCTATTAGTATAATGTCTGGTCTATTATGAGCTACTGTTTGATCCGTCAGAATCGTTCGGTCCCAATATAACTTGAACTGGTTGTTCTCAAGAATAGGCTCCGGATTGTACTTGTAATAAGGCACTTTTCCTACCTGTAATAGGTTTAACCTTTCTGCTAACTCTTGGTGAAGTATCTTAGCGGCTGAGTCGTGTCTTTCCTTATACTCGGTTGCGGCAAACGCTTGACATCCCCCAGCTATGTGCTGAATTATCTACGATGTTCGACAGCCATATCTGCATTGGTCATTTTCTATTGAGGGATCTCTAATGATGGACTTTCGATAGTTCTTCGTCGGAATAACCTGGTCTTGGATAGCTAACAAGAAGCCCTCCGTTTCTGAAAACATCTGTCCTGAAATCAACCAGTAGTTCGACACTGAGTTGTCGACATTGTCCTGATTGACCTCATTTGGATGCCGTCCATGAAGTGACTTCTGAAGCCAGGTTTGTAACTTCTCTGGGTCTGTTTGGTGATGAGAAGTAATATCTTGTTCCCTCAACTGTAGCGGCGTTGAAACGTCTGCCTCGCATATTGCTCGATGTAGTGTGGAAGAATTCGCTAACCTGTGGAAATATGAATGCAAGTTTATTATTTGTTGGTCGAGCTGCTTACCAATATCCACCAATCCTCTTCCTCCTTGGTGTCTTGGAATCATTGTATGTTCAATAGCACTCCGAGGGTGATGTTTTTGTGCTTTTTTTAGGAGTGTCCTTATTTTTCTTTGCAGATTTTGGATGTCCGTCCTGCTGCACTTTACAATTCCAAAAAAGTAACTAGTAGTAATTAGTTCGTAATACCCGCCTTACCCTCCTGACAAATTCGACTGTCAATTCGGCCTTCATAGTGCCATGGTCAATTCTTTTAGCCTGTTTCATACCCAGATATTTGTATGTTTGGTCTGCTTTCATTGCAGCTATAGTTTCACCGTTCTGCATTTCAAAAGCCCCCGGTTGTATCTTCCCTTTAACGATGTTCAAAGTACGGCACTTGTCAAGTCCAAATTGCATTCCGATATCCCCGGAGAACTCCTCTACAATTTTAAGCATTTGTTCCAGCTGGTTTCTCGTAGCAGCCATCAGCCATCATTACAATTATCATCATCATTATCACTCTCATCGTCATCATCATTATTACTCCCATTATCATCATCACTTTCATCATTAACATAACTAGCATCATCGTTATTATCATAATTATAATTATTTTCTCGCCTATTATGTTGATCGGCTTTGAAAGTAATATTACAATAATTCTCGATTGGGTAATCGCTTACAATATAATCGTCAAATGAAGTTTATTCCGCATCTCGAACAATAATAATGCTATCAACAAAAGTTGCTATTTGTTTCATGCTATATCCCAATAAATATTAATGGCACATTAAAAATCAATCTAATTTTTAATATTCCTAGTTAATAGTATACTGTTGACCACGGTAACAATTTTTTCGCAATTTGAGAAGCACGTAACTACGGTAAAATTATAATTATGCATAAAATATATAAAAGTGCAACACTTTGTTTATTGCTATGTTTATCAATAATTTGCTTACAAGAACATATCACCCATTGTTCAATTTTGAAGCGTCCTAGTCACGTTTTTTTTCAGTACGCCGCAGGCTGAAAGAATGCCTCCCCTCCACGTTTCGGTGGACACTTTGATGAGCCGAGTAAAATAATTTAAAATTGTATCTCTGACCTTTTTTTTTGGAGACCTGTGTGTATGTTTCTGTCTGATTAGACTCATCTTGTAACAGGTAGGAAACAGTTGATTTTTGGTCTTTTGGAAATATGCCCAACGTTAGTAGAATATATAATATATATATATATATATATATATATATATATATATATATATATATATATATATATATATATATATATATATAGTGTAACCAATAAAGTCCACATCATATGTGATTTTTTATTAATAGCTTTGTTCGAAATTCGACTTTGGCATAAATTTTTGCTTTGATCGAAATGAACATTAACCAAAAAAATAGTAGTCACGTGATTAGCATTATCTGTCAAATTTTAATTTTTTTTTACAGAAAGAATTCAAAAGTAAGGTTATATTTGAAAATATCGAAAAAAGTTATTAGAAAACTTTTTCTAGCTCATATACAAAATTTCAGCTATATAAGATAATTTAGATTTTTTGCTCATTTTATATAAATTGCAATGTTACAAAATAAGACTCAACGCAACCTACACACGCACATGTAAAGTATATGTACTGATCGTCAAATAAACAGAAAATGGGCGGATCATGCTATGCCCCATTTTGGGTAAGGTGAAGTTATAATAACAGTGAAGACGCTGTCGCCACTGAAAAATTATAACGACTAAACGTAATCGCTTACCACCCACTGACAAGGTTTGAAGCAATTTGAACGAAACAAATGGTAGTAAGAGATAAAATGACAGTATTACGTTATAACCTTACCCAACTTATCCAAATTGTGTCAATTGATTGTTATGTGTGGATGTCTGTCATACTATTGGTCGATCGTAAAAATAAATTAAAAATTTTTATTATATTTTTGGTTGTTAAAAATAACTAGTCCTTAAAAAAAGCAATATGTTGACGAACCGTTTCTTCAAAACATTTTATTTTTTGACAAAACAGTTGAAATGTTAATTAGGTAGTACCCCATTATTTTCAGTATTTTCTAATTAAAATTTCCTTAGAAAGTTGAATGTTTCGCAAATTTCAAGTAAATTTGAGATTATACACATATAAAATTATTACACTAAATTCTGTTCATATCTCAATAGTATGAGCGTGCTGTTTAAAAATTGTTTTCCTACGGCTAGTTCTAATTAACATAAACACTTGTGTCCCTATATCCCCAAACGGTCGAGTATCTTACTTTGAAACAGTTAAGTATAACTTAATTGTTTTCATCAACACAACTTATAAAAAATTTGAGAAGTAACAATTTGTAAGATATTTAAAACTTTTGTTTAAATAAGGAACATTCAATTTTATATTCAAATAATGTTAAATGCAACATTTTACTTCCTTAAGCTGTGTTAAACACTATACTACACTACGATTAAATAAATATTATTGATTATAATTTATTAGGACATATAAATTTGAACCCTACAAGCCAACAAACGAGGTCCTTCAGAGTAAAAAGCTTATTTATAGTAAGTTTGGTGTTCAAGCCCCTACAAATCTTCACAAAATACTAAAAAAGTATATTAAAGGTTGAATAGTATCACTAATGGGGGTCTTCGGGCTGGCCTATGGTTCCGGCCCCTGATCGTACACAGTTCCTCTATCGCCGGTCAAGTTTCAGGTTTTCTTTCAAACTTACTTATCAGGATAGGAAGTCGTGCAATAATCGGCTGGATGTTTAGTGAATTCATACAATAATTGATTGGTGGATAGCTAGGAAGATGGATTTTAGTCATACTACATAGAGCAGTGGTTTCTACCGTTTCAAGTTTTATCAGTGCTGGCTTCCTGCAATTACTGTATATAGGAGGTATGTATTCCTATTAAAGTCAGTATATTGCTTTGTATATATGAGTTGTTTTTCTTGATATGCCTTTTTCTTTGTATATTAGACTCCTAAGGTATTTGGCCCTTTGTATACATTTTTTGTTTAACAGTTCCAAAGTGTCAATTTAAGATAATTTTGTGGTCTATATTTACACCTAAATATTTGACTGATGGCTTGGTGCATATTACTTGGTTATTAAGTTATTTAAAATAAATTTAATCCAAGGAAAAACAAAGATTATTTCACAATAATAACAACAATGGCACTATTTTTTGACTTTTGACGGTTAATTTGACGTGTCAAAATGTCACTTTACCCAAAATGGCGCAGAGCATACTCCGGACATTTTTCGTTTGACAGCTCCATTACCACCTGTCATCCATTTTATTTTCAGAAATCCGTGAACCTACATAAAACTTCTTAGTTTCGACAATGCTTCATCCCAGACATATTTTGTTTAAAGTAGCGCCATATTAAATGTGTGTTTTTCTAGAAAATCCAAATAGGGTTATTGAAATTGGTCACGTGTGATGTAAAGTTTATGTGTTTTTTACCCTGTATAAGGTAACTTCATAAAATAACTATTTTTGAAAACGTTGATTATGTCTAAAAGTAATACACATTAATATTAAGAAAATAGTTTAAATGAAAAGACTCAAATTTTCTAATAAAAAAATCATATATAAATGCGTTTTTAAAATTTTTCAAAAACAGTGATGAAAGGCTTCGTAGTGTATACAGGATATTCAAAATATTAAAAAATGTAGAATTAACCTGAAATAAAACACTCTTGTTTGTAATTTTTTACAAATTTTATTTAACTGAATTGTTACGAAATAGCAACAAAGCCTAAATACGTACTTAAACAAAAAAATAAATCAATTTTACTATTATTCTTTTAAGCAATTTTGTGAAACTTTAACAATAAATTTCAAATAAAATGATATTTTACATGTTTACCTCTTACTAGTATACATTCTTCTAATCTTTTTCTAAATTCTTCGTATACAGATGCAATCGAAAATAAGCATGTTCATTACAATGCTTTATTTTAAAAAATTTATTTTTTAGTAATAAAGTACGTATTTAGGTTTTATTTTAAATAAATAAACTTTGTAAAAAAATCCAAAAATATGTATTTTATTTAAGATTAATTCTACATTTTTTAATATTTTGAACACACTGTATATGTTATCACGACTTTGATCACTTTTTTGAAATCCGAAGACAAACAAAACTTTTTATCAAGAAAGAATTTTCCTCAAAAAATCGGAAATATTGAAGTTTATTAGAGTGCGGTACCCCATCCGTGGTCATACTGTAATATATATATATATATATATATATATATATATATATATATATATATATATATATATATATATATATATATATATATATATGTATATGTATATGTATATATATACAGGCGCGGATCCAAGGGGGGGCGGTGGGGGCGATCGCTCCCCCCCCCCCAAGAGCTTTGAGTTTAGGAAAATGGACCCGATTTTTCCTCTTATACTATAGTTTAGTCAAGAACTAGAGAGAGTAAAAAATCATTTTTTACTCTTTTTCTCTTCGAAAACTACCTGTGTTCTTTAGTCCGGTGTTTTTAGCAAAATTCGTTAGACACATATATTTTGCATAGGAATGGGTTAGAAATTTTATAATCAAAAATACCGATCTATAATAATAGACTAAAACGTAGGATTATTCTCTCAAAAAATTCTAACTTATAATTTAAATACTTACAAAATATATATTGTCAAAAATACAAAAAGTTAAACATATATAAAAAAATAAATTCGTCCATATAATAATAAAATATTTTTGGGGCTATCGGTCATTTTATTATTAATTAAAAACATTTTTAGGGTATTTGACGTTTCAGTTTATTTATTTCTTAAACCATCTGCAGAATTACACTTAAACACTAAAAAGGGATTCAAATGTAATTACTTTTTTTTATGTTGTAATTAAAATTAGACCTACTTATTTTTATTTCTATTGTACTGATATCTTAATTTAATTTAATTTTATATATGGAAATACGATAACCCCAAAAAAATAAGATAAACATGTTAATTCTACACGCTTAAGAAAAAGACACAAACACAATAATAAAATAATAAAAAACTTACGGCTAATTAGAATTAAATATATATAAAATTAAAGAGTGGGACACACTAAAATAAAAATATATAAAAAAATAAAAAAACATATAAACAACATTAAACAATAAACTACAACAAAAACAAAAATTTAAATAATAAATTGTGTTTACACTAGTAAACATTACGTATCTAATTCCTAATCAAAGTCAGTGAAACTATCTTCGCTAAAATTAATTATAATTGGTTCCTTTATCTCACCGATTATGAGATCGAGTTCTCACATTTTGTTTTATTCTTTTATTATACGGATTTTTTCCAATTTTCCGCAGTAACTTTATTCAAAAAAATCTTTCAAAAGTTTAGTTAAATTACTAATTTTATTAATTGTGTTATTTCTAGCAACTATACCTTTTACTTGAGAGAGATATTTACGTTTCCAACGGACAGTTTCCGGACGATTTATAAGAACAGATTTTTTTATCTGGTTTTTCTCAGCAAAAACTAAGTTCTCTGAGCAATTTCCAGAGATCAGTTCTTTTAATTTCAGGTAAATCGCGATCTTCAATGGTTTTAGTTAGATTTTTGTAGATGGTTGGGATCTGCTTCTCATAATAAAATGTATATACAACCCCTTTAATTGCAGTTTTCATCTCTTCTTCCAACGAGGTTTTTCGTTTGCCTGTGATCGAATGTGGCTTGGGAGTACTAACAATTCCAGTGGATTTTTCTCCTTCAGTATTCGGTACATAGTAGATTTCCAACTCCTGTCATGTTGGAACATATCTCAACAGAGCTTTTAACATTATTATCTAGATATTGATATCTTAAGGCATCATAAACATTCATTGTAATGAGTTTTGCGTTGAAGAAAAAATGACCTGGTTTAACAATTTTGGAATAAATATAGAGGTGAAAGCCATATCTTTTGGGTATCTCACTAATCTCAAATAATATATAAAAACAAGCGTAAACAAGATAAAATAAAAACTGTAAGTTGTACTTTGCTCACTGACAGAAATTAAATTAAACCATCAGAAATTCTATGTTGCAGTAAATTTATAAAATATATTTAAATATAATGAAATATAATTAGATTTACGGCAGTTCTCGGTTACCTGCGGCACTGGAGCAGGTACGTTAGAGGTTTCGGTAACAGTTTTGTTACTCTCTCTAGTTCTATAATAGAGTATAGGAGTCTGTATACTTGCGATCGCCCCCCCCCCCCTCCCAAAAGCTTTGAGTTCAGGAAAATAGAACCCATTCTGCCTTTTATATTAGGAATGAGTATGCTGCTTGCACTCCCCCCCCCCCGTTGACAACTTGTTTTTCTTGCCATACTGTACTTTTGTGATATCATATATATATATATATATATATATATATATATATATATATATATATATATATATATATATATATATAAACATTCTCCATTTTCACTATTTTTTATTTTTTTATACATCATTTTATTATGTACCGAACTTATATCAAGATTAATCTCTAATAACAGAACCCTCTTCGATCACCAGCATCATTTTTTAACTCCCAAAGACAAAAGGTGTTTGTTTTTCTAAATGATACCTTTTCTTTCTAAGCAGGTACAAAATTCGGACATTAGCAACTGAACCGTTGTGAAACCCATTATTAAGGATCAAAATTAGACAGATGTGAAGAATTCTGTTTACATAACAAAATGACAGAGAGAAATTGTGGGGTTTTGAAGAGATCATTTAATTTTCGTATAGATAATCTAACGGGATCTATGAGATATTTAGGAAAACGTGTTTTTTGGTTTAGAAGGTCGTTTCTAAAGCGAAAAAAATCCTTTTTAATATTAGATCTATTCGTAAACAAATTACAAAACAGTCAGCTACAATTATAATTTACAAAAACAATCAGGTGACAGTTTGCTAACTGTTTCTGAACTATCTGACTGACGCTGACTGGTTTTTGATTGTTCTGTGAATAGAGATATTATCAATGCTAAATTTTGTACTTATACTCTATTCAAGAACTAGAAAGGGTAATAAAACTGTCACCGAAACCTCCGACGTACCTGCTCCAGTGTCGCAGGTGACTGAGCACTGCCATACATCTAATTGTATTTAATTATTTAAAATATTATAGGCAAAGTACATTTTACAATGATTTATCTTGTTTGCGCTTGTTTTTACATATTATTTGAAATTGGTGAAATACTCATAAGATATGGCCTCCACCTCTATATTTATTCTAAAATCGTTAAACCAGGCCATTTTTTCCTCAACGAAAAACTTATTACGATGAATGTTTATGATGCCTTAAGATATCCAGATAATAATGTTAAAAGCTTTGTTGAGATGTGTTCCAAATAACAGGAGTTGGAAAATCTATTGTTTACCGAATGCTGAAGCGGAAAAAGACAACTGGAATTGTTTGTGCTCCCAAACCACAGGAAGTCGAAAAACCCCTTTGGAAGAAGAGATGAAAACTGTAGTAAGAAGAGTTGTACATTCATTTTATTATGAGAAGCAGATCCCAACCGTCGACAAAATTCTAACTAAAATCAATGAAGATCGGGATTTAGAAGAACTCAGCTCTGGAAATTGCTCAGAGAACTTAATTTTTACTAGAAAAAACCGGATAGAAAATCTGTTCTTATAGATATTCCGGAAACTGTCCGTTGAAGAAGGAAATATCTCCGAACAATTAAGCAACATGTCAATTTGGCTCACGTAAAAAGTAAAGTTGCTAGAAATAACGCAATTTTCAAAATTAGTGATTTAACTGAACTTTTGAAAGCTTTTTTTGAAAAGAGTTCCTGCGGAAAATTGGAAAAAATGTGTGAAACATATAATAAAAGAATAACCCAAAATGTGGAAACACGATCACATGATCGGTGAGATAGCGGAACCAATTATAATTAATTTGACCGAAGATAGCGCCACTGACTTGGATTACGAATTAGATACCTAATGTTTACCAGTGTAAACAAAATTTATTATTAAAATTTTTATTTTTGTTGTATTTTATTGTTTATTGTTGTTTATATATTTTTTTATATATTTTTATTTTAGTGTGTCACTCTTTAATTTTATATATAAGTCCAATTAGCCGCAATTTTTTTATTATTTTATTATTGAATTTGTGTTTTTTTCTTAAGCGTGTAGAATTAACACGTTTGTTTTATTTTTTTCTCCTTAATTTGATAAATTTGTCATTTCTAGCATGTAAAATTCCCGATGAATTAAAAATATCGACTATTGTTCCGGTTCCTAAAGTAAATAATTCTCACAGGGCTGTTGACTTGCGACCTGTTAACATGCTTAGTTGTATTGAAAAAATCATAGAAAAAGTAGTGATGAAACAACTGTTAGAATTTATAGAAGTCAAAAAAATTATAAATAGTATGCAATCTGGTTTTCGGGGTAAGCATAGCTGTGAAACTGCAGTGCAGTATGTCCTTAATGACTGGAAACATAGTTTCGACCAAAATCTTATTACGGGTGCTGTATTCTTGGATTTGAGGAGGTCCTTGAACACTTTAGATAAATTAAAGAAAAAAAGAATTAAAAAATTAGAAAGTGTCGGTATAAGGGATGAAGGGTTGGAATTTATGAATAATTACTTCATTAATAGAAAACAAAGATTGAAATTGCATGACGTGGTATCTGACGAGATTGAAAGCAGCATGGGTGTTCCACAGGGTAGTGTGCTAGGTCCATTATTATTTCTTATATATATTAACGATATAGTGAATAAATCTGGTGATTGTTTTATACATCTTTTTGCAGATGATGTTCTTTTATATTTTGAATGTTCTGATGGTATTCAACTGGTTGACACACTTAACTCTACATTACAAAATTTATATTGGTGGTATTCTTGTAACCAATTAAGAATAAATGTGGAAAAAACCAAATTTATGATAATCTGCAATGAGAATGATTACAGAACTTGTTCTCGTGGAGATCCTATCAGTAAAGTGGGCAATGAAACAATTGAAATGGTGGAAAAGTTGAAATATTTAGAAGTAATCATAGATAGACAGCTTAAATTTAAAGAACATGCGAATAACTTAATAAAAAAATCTCTTATAAAATTAACTATATTCAAAGATGTTCTAATTTTTTGACAAGGTGGACTAAAACAATCCTGTTTAACACTCTGGTATTGCCGCACTTTGTTTATTGCTCCATAATTTTGTTCCTTCTAAATCAAAATTAAAAGGTAAGATTTCAAAAACTGCAAAATAGAGTCATGAGAATTATACTCTCAGGTACAAGAAGAACATCAATTAACTACATGTTGAGAGAAATGCAATGGTTGTCAGTGGAGGACTTCTTTCACTATCAAACATTGATCTTTATTTTTAAAATCAGATCAGGTAATTCTCCTACATATTTACAAAATCTTATTAATTATAATAGAAATTTACATCCATATGACACTAGATCGAAGGATGACTTTTATATTCCTCCAGTATTAAAGAGACAAACATAAACCTCTGTATTTTTTAAAGGTCTAAACAGTTTTAATCAATTGCCCACAAATATTAAATGTTTAAAATCTCTAAATAAGTTTAAGCGGTGTCTGAAGCAGTATTTTTTTTAATAGGGTCTGTCCTTGAAGGGAATGAACTTCCTTTGTCTTTTTTTTTTTAATTTGTGTCATTTTAGTTTTTTTAAATAAAAATTAATTACATCACAAACCAATTATAATCACACACTCTCTTGTATATTAACTTTTCAATAGTATTTTTAAAAGTCCAGTTAGAAGAATGGACACTACATTTTTAACCCTTTAAGTGCCTTTGACTTGACTGAATATGGAACCCAGATGATGTATGTTTTAGGTACTTTAAGTAGCGTAAAAAGTTTGGGTCTTGTAATTGAAGTGATATCTTTCTGAAAAAATATCGTGATTCAATTTAGAAGAATTGAAAGCGGAGAATTATTTTTATTTATTGTTTTATTTATTTTAGAAATTTCCTTATTTTGGTTTATTTTAATATGTTGAAATAAAATTTGATTTAGATTATTAATGTCTGTTTTATCGTTTACGGCATTTGGATTTTTTTTTATTGCGACCATCTCGTAAAATTCTCGTTTTCCTTTGTTGGTTTCAGTTTTCATGATTTTTTTATTTTCATAATCAAAGGTGTGCTTGTGTTTCATGTCGTGTTTTTTTAGAAACAACTGTATCAAAAAAGCAAAAGAGGTCCTTATGTCAAACTGTTACCCAAATAAACTAATTAATAAAATTTTTAAAGAAAGGCTAGAAAAATACAAACATGGAAACACTAAAACAGAAAATTTAGAAGACAATAAAACCAAAAAACAATATATTTTCTTGCCATACATACCAAAACTTTCCGAAAACTTTCTAAATTTTTTAAGAAACATAATATAACCCCTAGTTATAAGGGCCATAATTTACTTAAAAGCAAGTTCAGCAAATTAAAAAGTGATATTCCTAAAATCAAAAAAATCAAATGTTGTCTACCAAATACCCTGCAAGGATTGCCCATCGAATTATATCGGCCAAACTAGTCAGTATCTGCAAAATCGTCTAAATGGACATAAATATGACAAAAAAAAAATATTACAGCCCTAAAAAAATACGAAATGAAACACAAGCACACCTTTGATTATTAAAATACAAAAATCGTGAAAACTTAAACCAACAAAGGAAAACGGGAATTTTACGAAATGATCGCAATAAAAAAAAATCCAAATGCCGTAAACGATAAAACAGACATTAATAATCTAAATCAAATTTATTTCAACATATTAAAATAAACCTATATAAGGAAATTTCTAAAATAAATAAAACAACAAATAAAAATAATTCTCCGCTTTCAATTCTTTTAAATTGAATCACGATATTTTTTCAGAAAGATATCACTTCAATTAAAAGACTCAAACTTTTTACGCCACTTAAAGTACCTAAAACATACACCATCTGGGTTCGACATTCAGTCAAGTCAAGGCAGTTATAGGGTTAAAAATATAGTGTCCATTCTTCTAGCTGGATTTTTAAAAATACTATTGAAAAGTTAATATACAAGAGAGTGTGTGATTATAATTGGTTTGTAATGTAATTAATTTTTATTTAAAGCAAAAATCTCTGTTCTTAATGCTAAGTTTTTAACCACGTTATTCCGTATATAATAATATTAAAAATTTACATTATTGTAGAATCCGCCGAAACAGTTGAAAAAGATTCCAAAGAATCGAAACGTTCTGAAATAAAAAATATATATACAATAAGTATGACAACTTTATATATGTAGTTTCAATATAAAAATGAACTATATTTACAAGGAAAATAACCAACTAATATATATATATATATATATATATATATATATATATATATATATATATATATATATATATATATGAAATAAAATGCAAACAGTAAATGCAAACTTCGTTCCATCATATCCTTTCCGTGTTAGAGGTTGCACAGTTTGAATAGATTGCTACAAAACACAATCCATCCAATTCCACCACCATCGAGATGATGGCCTACCTGCATCACCACACCGAGAAGAAAGTCAAAACTTACCCTCCCCGCCACAGTGATACGGCAGAGGCACATGTTTCGTCTCTACTAGACTCATCAGGGTACCGACATGCACCTGGCTGTGCAAAGGACAGATCGGAAAGAAGCATGCAAATACTGAACGCGGTTTCGCCGACCTCCCGTCGGATGGCGTATATATGTTCATACGGCTTTCACGGATTCCTCCGTGCGAGTTGCAATAGCAGTGGATACATCCACATTATGCCGTTGCAGTACTGAAATCCCATTCAGCAAACGTACAACTATATGCAACTTCGTGTATAAGTGAAATAAAATGCAAACAGTAAATGCAAACTTCGTTCCATCATATCCTTTCCGTGTTAGAGGTTGCACAGTTTGAATAGATTGCTACAAAACACAATCCATCCAATTCCACCACCATCGAGATGATGGCCTACCTGCATCACCACACCGAGAAGAAAGTCAAAACTTACCCTCCCCGCCACAGTGATACGGCAGAGGCACATGTTTCGTCTCTACTAGACTCATCAGGGTACCGACATGCACCTGGCTGTGCAAAGGACAGATCGGAAAGAAGCATGCAAATACTGAACGCGGTTTCGCCGACCTCCCGTCGGATGGCGTATATATGTTCATACGGCTTTCACGGATTCCTCCGTGCGAGTTGCAATAGCAGTGGATACATCCACATTATGCCGTTGCAGTACTGAAATCCCATTCAGCAAACGTACAACTATATGCAACTTCGTGTATAAGTGAAATAAAATGCAAACAGTAAATGCAAACTTCGTTCCATCATATCCTTTCCGTGTTAGAGGTTGCACAGTTTGAATAGATTGCTACAAAACACAATCCATCCAATTCCACCACCATCGAGATGATGGCCTACCTGCATCACCACACCGAGAAGAAAGTCAAAACTTACCCTCCCCGCCACAGTGATACGGCAGAGGCACATGTTTCGTCTCTACTAGACTCATCAGGGTACCGACATGCACCTGGCTGTGCAAAGGACAGATCGGAAAGAAGCATGCAAATACTGAACGCGGTTTCGCCGACCTCCCGTCGGATGGCGTATATATGTTCATACGACTTTCACGGATTCCTCCGTGCGAGTTGCAATAGCAGTGGATACATCCACATTATGCCGTTGCAGTACTGAAATCCCATTCAGCAAACGTACAACTATATGCTACTTCGTGTATAAGTGAAATAAAATGCAAACAGTAAATGCAAACTTCGTTCCATCATATCCTTTCCGTGTTAGAGGTTGCACAGTTTGAATAGATTGCTACAAAACACAATCCATCCAATTCCACCACCATCGAGATGATGGCCTACCTGCATCACCACACCGAGAATCCGTGAAAGCCGTATGAACATATATACGCCATCCGACGGGAGGTCGGCGAAACCGCGTTCAGTATTTGCATGCTTTTTTCCGATCTGTCCTTTGCACAGCCAGGTGCATGTCGGTACCCTGATGAGTCTAGTAGAGACGAAACATGTGCCTCTGCCGTATCACTGTGGCGGGGAGGGTAAGTTTTGACTTTCTTCTCGGTGTGGTGATGCAGGTAGGCCATCATCTCTATGGTGGTGGAATTGGATGGATTGTGTTTTGTAGCAATCTATTCAAACTGTGCAACCTCTAACACGGAAAGGATATGATGGAACGAAGTTTGCATTTACTGTTTGCATTTTATTTCACTTATACACGAAGTTGCATATAGTTGTACGTTTGCTGAATGGGATTTCAGTACTGCAACGGCATAATGTGGATGTATCCACTGCTATTGCAACTCGCACGGAGGAATCCGTGAAAGCCGTATGAACATATATATATATATATATATATATATATATATATATATATATATATATATATATATATATGTATATATATATATATATATATATATAATAAAGTAAATTAAATTAAGATGTCAGTGCAATAGAAATACAAATAATTAAGTCTAATTTAACTATACCATATAAAAATTAATTATATTTGAACCCTGTTTTACTGAATTGTAATTCTGCAGATGGTTTAAGAAATAAATAAACTGAAACGTCGGATGTCCTAAAAGTGTTTTCAATTAATAATAAAATGACCGACTTCTTGTATATATGATAATGGATATTTTATAAGTATTTGAATTACAACTTTTTGAGACAATAAGGCTACGTTTTAGTCAGAATGTATCCAAAACGGTTTCTATGCCAAAACTAAAAATAATAACAATACAGTTGTGATTTGTGTTAAATATGGCAAAATTATCTATATTCTGTAATATGTGTAAATTATTAAAAATCATTAGAAACAAAATATTATTATAACAGCTTAGTTCTATTTTGAGCTTATAACCGAAATAATATTCTATGCCATAAATATTTAGTGATAAAATAAACCTCTTTCCGACGCCTATGACAATGATTAAAATCCTTTTTAACACTTCGCACTTCCAAATATATATTCTTATCCAATCCAAATTTTCCATTATTATAGACCGGTATTTTTGATTCCTATAAAAAATATATGTGTCTTATAGATTTTACCAAAGACACCAGACTAAAGAACACAGGTAGTTTGCGAAGAAAAAATGAGTCAAAAATGATTTCTTACTCACTCTAGTTCTTGAATAGACTATAAGTGATAGATGCTTCCTTATAAACACATTTAAACAAACGATATCTAGATATGATTGCGCGAAAATAGAAACTACGCTACATTTTCCTTGAAATTCGTCGAATTAACATCTTTAAAACTCATTTGTGTTGCCTGAAAAGCTTGCCTCTATTACCGTATAATAAACTCTAAAATTTAAAAGCACACTTTCTTCCACGTAACAACTACCGAGAACAATTTTCTCATTCGAATCTACTAACGAAGCTACGGTATACGCAAATCCTGCTCGATTTAAAATTCAGACATGGTTTTGCCGGGCCTGGATGCGATCCAATTTGACTCGACAACGGATCTACAACGGTTTCTGGATCATTTTGCATCTAATTATACTGTTAAATCTCGTTTGCTTGCACTGTAGGCTCGTTTTCCAGGCTTTTTTCTTCAACGGAAAGGACTGTTTCCACCAAAGATTTGGTATTTGCAATATATATATATATATATATATATATATATATATATATATATATATATATATATATATATATATATATATATATATATATAATTATATATATATATATATATATATATATATATATATATATATATATATATATATATATATATATATATGTTGTTGCGTAGTGTTTCACGGGTGTGATTCAGTATTAATCCGGGAATACATCCGTTCATTCGTTTGGTTTCCTGTAGAAGTTTACAGACGTTTAGACAATATCTCATTTGGCATCTTCTGTGCTTGGTACTTGTGGAACAACTGAAATAAATTCAACGTGCCTTATCGAATTAAGGAAGACCTCCTTTTTTTTTAAATTGTGGTTTGTTTTCTAAACGCGTATCGAGTAGAGCTTGCCGGTTTTCAGTCAGTCGTCGAAGGCGCTAGACTAGTATGATGTTGTTCCCGAAATCGCTACAGTATACGATATCTTCATAAAGCAGGGACCATAACAACCTCGGGCGAAGCATTTCCAAGTACACATTTATCTTACTAGACCATATCGTGATGCGTGTTTGGTTCCGTAACGAGCGCAATCGTGGTTCATTTCAACCAGGTTCGCTTTTTGGTCGTTGAAAGAAGGTAGATTTAGAACATAAAAACCGTATCTAAGTTTTTTCTAGCTTATTAAACTGCAACGCAGGGGGGTGCGGTGGGAATCCCTCCTAAACCACCCGACCAGATAGGAAATCTGGCCGCCTCACCTTCCTTCTCGCTTACCGGGGCAAAACGGGAGAGGATGATAATAGGGGTTTTATTTTTCTTCTGTTTACTTCGGAAATTGAAGTAAAGTTTGCTTCCAAAAATAAGCATTTGTCGGCTATGCATAATGCATGATGAATATTGAGCTTGTAATGCTCCAAGGTTAAGATTGTATGGGTAAGCCAAGCATTACGTTGAATAACACTTAGCCAAAGGGGAACTTGCAAGTGTTTGAGTTTGTAGGCCTTTTTGTTTATGTTATTTTCCGCAAAGGAAATGATGTGAAAATTTAGGGTAAAATTTCCGCAAAAGAAATCGTTGTACAACTTGTCGTATGAAAATCGTTTGCAAATTTGAATATAAAATCCGCTACTGAAATGTAACTGTGTGTGTAATTATAACTATCTGTACATACTTTCCTTGTAATATATTCCATAACATCCTAAAAACAGCCCATTTAACTTACGCAAGGGATACATCTTATCACTTTGAACCATGTCATAAGTTGCTTTCAAATCCCGCAGTTAAATTCGCTGAGGAGAATGTGAAAATATCTAAGATAATATTTCAAAACCGACCTCTTTTCCCGGGTATTCCCAGCAAGAAGAATCCCGAAAACAAGGCGTTTTCGTGTTCCGAAATATATTGGACAAGAGAGAGAGATGCTTTCGCATAAAGTAACTAAAACATGTATGGGTAACATGGAACAGATTGCAAGTTCGCAAAACAAGTATGGGTAATTGTTTTGGGTCTAAGATTAATAACATGTATGGGTAAGTAAACGCTGTGAAAAAGTATGGTTAACCAATGTTGCTAAAAACAGTACTAGTAACTGTGGACTTATTAAATTATGAAATTTTCTCTAAGAGAAGGTATGATATTATATAATGGAATAATATTATAGGAATAATAAAATGATTGAAAGTTGATTTTGAATTGGGAAAATTTGAATGAAATTTCCTGGAAAGAAATATGATATAGGAATTTATATCATATTTTGTCGAATTGAGGTTAGGTTTGTTTTGAGTATTTGGAAACTCATTGTTAATTCGAATAGAATCGCGATCTTTATGTCGGCGATCCGTTACTGCACGCCAGTTCGCGTATGCAGTCCCGAATAGCATCCTACTTTCGAGCTATACTCGCTGAGGACCCTGTAGTTGCGAAAACTTACTTCAGGCGTTCGTAAGCAGATACTACCTGAAAAGTCCAACATTATGTTTTATACAAGGGAAATCCTCAACCACCGTATTTAATGCGGATTTTGTGCATTTCGCTTTAAATCTTTGGTTTTTCACTATCGGGATGCAAATGATAGTTATTAAACGCTCAAAGATCCCGAAAAATTGAATTTAAGTTTAAAATGTCAAAGACTGGACGTTCTCCGAAGACTACGATGCCTTGCCACTGAAAGCGCGTCTGACACAATCTGACACTAAAAGTTAGGCATTTCTTCTTCGGTTACCGGCGGTGGATTCGTCAGGGGGTCTGGCGGTACCTTTCTCAGACACCTTTTGACGTACTTTCTATTATTCAGAACTTGTACTTGAACTAGCGACGAACTTTGTCAGTGAGATGTAATCTTACAACAAAATGAAATCTTTAAGCAACCTATTTCGAACCACTAAAAGTCAGCGCCATCTATCAATCTGAATAGAGAAATTTGATACGATACGATGTATATATATATATATATATATATATATATATATATATATATATATATATATATATATATATATAAATATTGCGAATGTCTTATACTTGCAATGGGTATATTTAAACAAATTTATATATAGGAGAAACCGATGATATCTTTTGTATATTAATATTATGATTAAAATAATAGGAAAATAAAGAATACTAAAAAAGAATAGGAAAGCAACGTCTACAAAATCCTGACGTAATGCATATTTTCTGACGCTGAAACCTTTGAAACTTCAAGCATATGATTGTCTAACGGTCTGTATTAAATGATTTAATTTTCGAATGAACAAAGTACATTCGCAAAATTTCTCACCGGGCGGTGGCGAAAACAATCCTCCTCCCACACATAAAATCTGGAATGGCACTGTTACAAACTGACGCGCTAATGTTGGGGCTGGAATTAAATCCACGAAATCCAACAAAGTGGCTTAACTGGAGTTAGTTTTGCGCCACAATTTTCGCTTTACTAGATTTACATTCGGCACACGCTTACTTTTTTTTATTTCGTTTAATTTTATTGTTTTGAATTAAAAACAGACATATAAGAAATTGTGTATCCTTGTATGTATATAATATATATATATATATATATATATATATATATATATATATATATATATATATATATATCGCACACGAAGATTATGTGTGAGGCCGTCTCGTCCTCTTCCTCACATGCCAGGTGGACTAGTCAGCAATAGCTTGCTGTGCCTTTGGCCCACAAGGTGGTTCCAGTGGGTCTGGTGTTGTTGATTTGTCCACCACGACAGCCACCCACGAATAGCAGCCTTTCTGAATCCAAATACTGGCTCTGGTCCAATAAAAGGAGTGGCAGACCCCTGTCTTGCAAGTTCGTCCTCTTTTTCATTACCTTTAATGCCCTTGTGCCCTGAAACCCACGCAGGAGTGACCCTATTGTGTTTTGCCAGAGCGATAAGGTTTTGAAAACAGTCCCAGACACGTTTCAATGTTATCTAAGCACGTTAGAGCCTTCAGCGCTGTCCAACTGTCATAGAAGATGAGGGCGGTCTTGCACCCATAACCCCTTCTCAAATTCTCCTGAAGACAGACATCTGTAACGTGAATTTGTGATATGCTTCCCCAGTGCTAGCTACACTTATGTTCAGTCTAGGTCTACCCCTGTGTATTCTTGTACTTGTACCATGATCAGTTTTGAACCCGTCCGAGTACCAGACTAGGTTTCCTGGCTGACTCACTGTTCGATCATACCCCGCCTTTCAGTCAAGCTAAATGGTCTGTCAAAATTGTAAATTCTAGGCAAGGTGTCACTCATTTCTAATAATGAATTCGTGACCACGCCTTTGATGCTGGTATATCCGAAGGCAGGTCCAGTCCACCAAACGTTGTTTCTTTCCAGCCTATAAGCTCTCATTCTCGTCTCAGCCATGATTAGTATATCAAGGAGAGGAAGGTTAAGTAGGGTGTTGGCATGGCACGCGTGTTGCATAAGCAAGCCAGTCTTTGAAGTTAGGAGAGCTTCAGAGTAGCCCGTCTTTATATGGTTTTTGTCTACCATACTACCGAGTCATAGGTTATCATGAGTCTTAACACCACAATGTACTGCCAGTATACAATGTGTGGCTTTAGTCTCCACACCTGGCCCAGTGCCCTTTTTGCTGCCATGATGGATATATGACCTTTAGAGATAATTTTCTGCAGGTGTAAGTTCCAGGCAAGCTTAGCACCTGGGGCTACACCTAGATATTTAAACTCCGGCTCATCTGCAGTTGTGTATTGAAGAAAGTTAGAAATTTTAATTCACCGAACTTTCTTCTTTTGGTACAGGGTATCAGTGTGGTTTTTTCAGGGTGAACCCTAAGGTGCTTCTTAATACACGCACTCCTCCGCTATAGTCAGAGCCCTTTATCTGAACTCCGATAATATGTCGCCATGTTTCCCTGCAATAAGTATGAATATATCATCAGCATACTCCTGGGTATAATAGCCTCAGTCGTTGAGATTTACCAGGAGCTTGTCGACTACCATATCACACAGTGATGGGGATAGTACATCTCCCTACGGGCAACTCTTAGCGACTGACATCTCCACGTTTTCTTCCAACAGTTTAGACTGTGCTCGTCTGCCCTGAAACATATTCTGAATGCCCCTGCACAGAGTGTCTTCAATGCTATGTCTTCTGGCTGATGCTATCATGGAGGCGAAGGAGATGTGATAAAATGCTCCTTCGATATCAAGAAAGGCTGTCAGTGCTATTCCCTTGGTATCCTTGGTAGGCTTTATTCTCCTTACTAGGTGACGTAGAGCTGACTCATATGATTTCCCTGATTGGTAGGCATGTTAGTTGGGGTCTAGTGGCCTCTCTTTGAGAGATGTTTCTCGTATATGCCTTTAAACCAGTTTCTCTGTCAGCTTCAGCAGAAAAGATGACAGATTAATTGGCTTGAACGACTTCGCCTAAGAGTAGTTTCTTCCAGGTTTTGGTATAAAAATAATTCTGGACCTTTTCCAGGTCGAGGGCAAGTAACCGGTGGCTATATTTGCCCGTAAGATTTTTCAGAGCACTGGGATGATGAGCTCATTGCCCTGCTTTAAAAGCATGGAGATGACCTTATTTATTTATGTATATATATATATATATATATATATATATATATATATATATATATATATATATATATCCAGATCGGCATTCGTGGAGATTTTATTTTGAGACTTAATTGAAACAACTTGAATTGTTTAACAACTGTCAGAATTGTGACAATAAATGTAATTATAACAATAAAGTGTGGATAAATTGATAAAATTGGTGCGATCAAATCCAAAAGAGGTTAGTTCAGGTTAGAAAATTAGAAAAAAAAGTGAATTGAAATTGTATGCCAGTGAAAACTAGGAAACAGAAAGCCAAACTGGAAGAACAACTTCAAACTAGTTTAAATCAGATACTGATGATGATACAAGCTATGAAATTAAACCAAGAAGAGATAAAACAAAAATTGAATGAAGATATGACGAAAAATCAAGACGATATGAAAAAAGAATTGGATACTGAAAACAAGCCAGGACGATATGAAACAAGAATTAAAGACAAACCAAGAAGAGACGAAACAAGAATTAAAGACAAACCAAGATGATATAAAACAAGAACTAAAAACAAGCCTGGAGGATATAAGATAGGAACTTAAGACAAGTCTAGAAGACATAAAACAAGAACTGAAAAAAGGAACTTAAGGCAAATCAAGAAGATATGAAGCGCATAGAACAAGAAATGCAACAGAAGATTAACCACATTAAAGAAGACGTACATGGCGAAGTACTACATGCGGTGACAGGAATCCACAAACAGGTGCAACAATTACATCTGCAAATCAAGAAGGTAGTGGGTACAAGTATAATGAAGGTAGATGGTGTTCCTGCAACTAGTGTGATGAAGCCACCTATCTTGGACGGCAAACCACCTTTGCTTACCTATGTCCGTCAATTCGAAGCCTCCGCAACCAGCAATAATTTAAGTGTACTGGGAAAGGCACGTGCTCTTGTTCTAGCACTACGTGGTGAAGCTATGGAGTCTTCACGTAACATTCCTGAAGAAAAACAGAATGATTACGAGTTTATTGTTACTTTTCTGGAGATGCGTTATTGCTCTATGGGGAAACCCATCTCGAAGAAGTTTATAAGGCCCAACTGATTGGTTATTATATTATCGGTTAGGATAGGCGATGGTGCTATCGCGAAATTAAAACCTTAAGTTAAAACACTTTTGACGGCTGGTGTCAAAAAAGAGGGACTCAACACATACATGAGATAACCGAAAACCTTCGATTACATATATATATATATATATATATATATATATATATATATATATATATATATATATATATATATAGTTAATGAAAGTTCAACAAATATTTACTAATTCGCATGACACATTTTGTTTTCTTATGTTATAAAATAAACCCTCCACCAAAATTACTACCAGTATGGATACCAACCCGAATAAAAACTCTTCTTAGGCCCCAAATTAGGTTCAACCAAAGGCGTCACCATAAAATATCCCAAAGACAAGACTTGACAAGACCTGAAGATCAGACGGTGACAGTGACGGATGACCAGCGTCGACAAGAATGGGTCGAAAAAGTAGACGAGAACAGCCGATGGACTTAGCAGCATGTTCTCCGTAATGTATGAACAACACCCTTGCTTGTACACTGCATTTTAATTGAGATTTACTATTAACACGTTTTGTTCAACATGGTGAGCGGTTTAGAGCAAAGGCGACCAGTGGCGTTCGTTTGACTATATTATATTTTTGCCAACGTTGTTAGTTTTTCAAACAGAAATTTTTTAATAATTTAGCTTAAAGGAAACACCAAATTTATAGCTAATTTTTTTAATACTCCTTATTTTTAAAATGTACCATACGAATCTGTGGCATTTTTACATATACAGGGTAACCTAAATATCATGTTCTACCTTCGAAACCCTAAAATATGTAATATAGGTTAAATTGAAGAAACCTTGCCTTTTCCGATTATCTTTCATTATAATTCGTTGTTATGCCAAATTGCTTTTAGTTCCTGAGAAATCATGATATATATAATGAACTGATAGTTTCTCTTCTACAACATTACGTCACCGGTTTTTAATTTAAGTACGCCATTTTGTTAAGAAGAAAAAATATGGTTTCTTATGCGTACATCAATGGTTTTCAAGTTATTCAGGGAATTAATTTTTGACCTTTTTGATACTGTCTATTATATTTCGGAAATTAATAACAATTTGGCAACCCCGCATTCGTATTATGGAAGATTTCTTAAATTTAACCGATGTCGAATTTTACAGTTTCGAAGTTAGAATAGTAACACATGCATCTTAGGACACCCTATATAAGTCATTCAAGACAAAATTTGCATAAATAAATTCTTTAAAATAAAGATTTTCAAAAACTGAACAAGATATATTTATTCTTCAAATTAGATATGTAGCTAATGCGGTCTTGCCATGTTTATATATATTTCTTTGATCTGGAAAAAAATTGTTATAGTAGGAAATGTTACAATAAAGTTTCAACAACACTCCCAGTACATTATTGTAACTGGCATCGTTTCATTATATAGGTATATATATATATATATTTCCTGTCATTACTCGCTGAGAAGTGATGGTGGCCTCTGTTGAATTTCAAGTTTTGTTTAGCTGGCTCGCTTTCTGATTGGACAAGCGGCTTCCGGGCTCGTTCCCCCTGCTAAGTGAGATATATTTTATTCTTGTATGTTGTTCTCTCGTATATTGGTTGATTTTTGTTGTTTTGTTTCTTGATGTTTTATTAATGTTTTCCATATAGTTGAAATATTTAAAGCATCATCTCATTTATTCCGCTGTCCCGCTTTTTCGATTTCTAGGGCCTCTCTTATGACGCGTACCTTGTAGTTTTGTACTGGTGTTATTTCTTTTGCTTTTTTGAAATCAATGGTATGTCCGGTTGTTTGGTGATGTTGAAATAGGGCTGAGGTTGTCTGTTTGCTTTTGAAACTATTTTTATGTCCTTGAACTGCGCCTGTTTGTTTGTCCTAGGTACATTTGATGGCAATCTGCACACAGAATGCTGTAGTCGCCATGACTTTCAAGGTTGGTCTTATCTTTGGAATTTTCCAGGACCTTGGGACACAAAAATAATAGGCAACATCCTGGGAAATCCCAAAGATAAGACCAACCTTGAAAATCATGGCGTTTACAGCATTCCATGTGCAGACTGCCATCAAATGTACATAGGACAAACAAACAGGCGCAATCATTCCACCATCTGTGAAAACCTTCGATATAACTATATATATATATATATATATATATATATATATATATATATATATATATATATATATATATATAATATATATATTTGTATATAGGTATACCATTTTTCTGTAGTTACTCTTGACACAATACTCAACCCAAGATCTTCACTTCTCCAATTATTCCCAACATTCGAAAAGAAAAGCAGCATCAATAGCAAGACTCGTGGCTATAAGAAGAAATATATACACAGATAATATCTTAAGTCTCTCACATTTTAATAAGAAAAACGCATCCGCCACTGTCGGTACTACCTTCAAGCTTATCAATCCGTCAGTCAGTAGGCCTTGCAACAATCGCAACCAATGAAATAAACAAAAAGACAATCGACGGACGCACCGAACGCTTGTCACTTGTTTTTTATTATGGCTGTCGACGTTTCCGGACATTCTCCCCGCAATTGTCACTCGCTTGTTGCCAATAAATCGCCGACGGCGAAACAATTGAAGATATTTCGTTTTAAATGGCGCCCATTTAAGGCCTACTGGGTATTTTTAATTGCGGCGCTCTTTTTACGGGCGATAGGATTTTGTTTATGGACGAGTTTCGATTGATTGACGAGTCGGTGTATTGGTTATTAGGAAAAGTCCATGAGAACTTCGTACTTACCGAGTATAACCTAAAAATTCAATATCTACGAGGGAAAAGTTTGCTATAGTTTACCTAGCCTGAAAATGATAAATTAAAATAACAAAATTTTATCATTAAGTTATCAAGACGTTTGAATGTGTCAAATGGGCAAAATAATGCGATAGAGAAACTGCGAAGAAAAGCAAAAAATTTGTGACTCTAATCATGAGAGAAAAGATTTTTAAAAAAATGTTTAAGGACGGTATGCAAAAAATATTCCTTTTATTTTGGCCTGTTGTTATCTATAGTAGGTCCTGTTGTTACACATTGTATCAGGAGGTCTTCTATGTTACGAAATCTAAACGGTATCTACAATTCGCTCCCTATTCTGTCGGTCGCAACCATTTCTCAAATTGCTCACTGGACAAGAAAATAAGAAAATCGATATAAAAGAATTATCAAGATTAAGCAAGTTAGGGATTTGAATAAAATACGGGGTGTCCTAAGAAGGTACAGGTGCTTAATAAACTACAATGGGTTAATAATTTAATATAATTTATTACTATATTTGATGGAATTATTTCAATTTCAAATGTACTTCATCATGTATATGCGTATGAGGTGTGTCCGTCCATAAAATGAATCGAAAAAAAAATTTTAATAAGACTTTTAGAGGTATTTTGCGATGGTGTAATCAGATATTTAAAAATGTAGTGTCAAATCTTTCCCTTTCTTATATCTTATCTTATTTTATATCTCTAAAAGATTGCCTTAACAAACTGTTATTAATGGACCCTACCTTGAGTTCTTATGAGGGTTAAAATGATTCATTGAAACGTACGGAACGGCTAAAATCAGCGTCTCCGGGCTTATTGTAGTAAATATGACGCAATTAACAGCAAAACAGGTAACCGATAAGGTAACTAAATAACTCAACTACTGGAACAATTTTAACTATTTTACACTCCAAAATCCCAAAAGATGAATCATATGAATTGAGATGTAAAAATTACACCTTCTTCCGTTGTTTCAAAGAAAGTCAAAGCAAAATGGTCTAGGATTTATATTTAAGATCCCTGTGTGCGCTCCACGCTATTTCTTTCAAACTTGACAAAAATTTAATAGATATGAGAGCTCGGAAATAAATTTATGCCGGTTCCTGGATAACACCAGTCGGCTGAAATAAATTTATTACGTTAGCCACTTCATTAATTATTTAATTACGGCTTAAAATTAAATAAGTAACCAATTAATTATTGTAAAATTAAAGAAACACATTTCCTGCTGGCCAGAACCGACGCAGAGTAAGAAAAAATTAAGTCTCCTGTCCAAATTTTCCTCTCTAAAATTTTCGATATCCCTAAAGTTTTGGGGACCCTGCAAGTTACGAAAGAGATAAGTGGTGTTTTGATGGAAAGTATATATCTTTAGTAAAGATAAAAAAAAGCATTGATAAGGATGAAAATTAAATTAGACCATGGGGAAAATTATGTTATAACAATGACCATACAATAGATTCAAATAATAAGATCAAAATGGCTGAATATGAGATAATGCAAAGGGCACACTTTCAAAAGCAATTTCTGTCAATGCAAATCTGATAATGACAGAAAACCTACGGAACTCGCCACAGAAATTTCATAAAAGCTGCCATACGAAAGAGTGAAAGGAAGAATTATACCAGAGTAGTAGGCAAGAAAACCGATATTTATCTGGAAAAAGGTAAACTAAATTTAACAGTAATAGAAATAAATACAACCACCTTCTGTCCAGTGAATGCAAATATAACATAAATATGGGCCAAACAGTGATAATCAAATGTAACTGGAAACCATACTTTGTAGTGAAGGAATGTAGCTAAAATTCAGGAAGATAAAATAACCGAGCTGGGAAAGGAATTGAATAGAAAGAAGAACTGCGGAAATTTGTAGTAAAATTACAAATACCACTGACCGACAAATGAAATATATTGTCTGTTATTCAAAGAATTTATGAGATATTCTTACAGAAAAGGATATTCTGTTTGATCATAACGTGAGAATTTACAAAAAAAAGATATAATATATATAGAAATAATTTATTAGACCAAAAAAATAAATTTGTATATTTGTATATTATATTGAAGAGCCTTGAAAATAAGGCGAAATGTAGGCAAAGTTAAAAATCGTGTTTCTTATTATAATTAATAAAATGTCAAGTATCACTTACACAATAGGTAATGAAACCAATTTCTAGATCTCTACTTTTTATAGATTTAATTTGGGCACGCATCGACTTGTATGCCTTATTTTGTTTACAAGCTCCAATATTTATATTTAATATGCTAGCGAGCTAGATTGCGTTAGAGTTGCCGTTGCTTATAAACTTACTATTGCTAAATTTTATTTTTAGAAGCTGCAAAATGTCAAAGTTGGGAACCCTATGAAATGGATGAAAAAGCAAATTCGAATCACCTATTCATCACAAGTAACAGCGTCAATAAACGCAGTTATTATGAATTAAACATGAACATTTTAAAAATAAATGAATTTTTCCGCCTACTAGATAAATAACATCAGCACATGAATAATTTTAAGACGTTAAAACTATTTTCAGTCAATAGTAAATCTAAATTATACGCGATAATTTTGTTTATGAATAAATATTTCAACTATTTTCTGGCCTGAATATTTGCGAACATTCTAGAATGCGGAACATACTTGTATACTAAAAATAAAAGAGAAATGGATGCTGCAAGCCATTTAAGTAATTTTTAAAGACCTGAATATCTTCGTTCCATTTAGAAATCTGTCGCAAATCTTTCATAAATAATTGGAACTATATTTGTATTAAAAGGCAATCCAGGAATATCGTTCTAGTAAAAGAAAATGTAGAGAAGAAAAATATAGGTATTATTAGGCCTTTTAGAGCATTTTCCAATGATACCAGATATGGTGTACCATCAAGGAATGAATAGAGACTTCTCAATTCAAGGTATAGTAGGCCTACTTAAATTTGTTATATGGAAAGGAGGCCTAATACTGTTTCAACAGAAAAATATATACATATATATATATATATATATATATATATATATATATATATATATATATATATATATATATATGATAACGACAGAGTATATATTGCCGTCCAGTTATTTTTGCCCATTTTAGACTAAAATTTATCCCTCGAACTCATTAACATGGTCTAACTTTAAAACCGATCCAAATTGACATGAGCAACAATAAGTCAAGCAAGTTTAAACCCTAAAAATACATAAAAAATAATTTTCTTTTATTACTAAACAGGCAAAAATGGTGAATTTTATTTATTTTCATAACACAACTATTTCTCTTACATATTTCAAGGCTTTATCGCCAGATTCTTATCCTTAATACTCCTATTTAAGAGTTTATTTGTTGACATATGTAATATAAATTAGGACAACATGATAAACAAAATAAAACTGGTCGATTATAAGATTTATTTTTCATGGCAGTTAGAGCGAGTGTAAGTCTTAGACCTTCTTAGTGAATGTGGCTGTTAAAGTTTTGTATCTCAACGTAAGGTTATGGTACAAAATCTCGTGGAGTTTCATTTTAAAGGTTTTTTCAAGAATTTTCGAATAATATAAATGATATTTATGTTTTTTTTTTGTTTTTACATTTTACAACGTCATAAAAATTTTTTCAATTTCTTCTCCAAAATTTTAATGCAATTTTTTTTATAGACAGTAGTTGGACAACTCTTCCAAAAGCTACTAAATCCATATTCAAGATTTTTTTATACATTTATTTTCAAAAATATATGGCGTTTTACACAAAAACAATGGTTTTGTGTGTTCAATAACAAAGGAAATTTAAATAACAACAGCGAGAAAAATGTATAGTTGTAATAATTATTTCCACTATTTTCTTAACGTCTCAAAATATAAATTATTTACATTTAGAGCTATTACCAAAATTTCAAGCAACCAAAAAAATGGACCAAGGACTCATTTTAAAGCTTAGAGCGTCTACTTTTAAATACTGAGTACGCCTCTGAAAAATCCAATATGGTGTAACAACATGGCGGCCGGAAGTCATAGAGAAATCGAGTGTCTAGCAAAAAAGGCATGTAAAAATAAAAATTTTTAAACCGATCGGATCGTTTTTTACTGAAATTTTAGCTAATGGACGCCTCTAAAAAGCTGGCGTGGTATGTTGACAAAACCCTACATGACGGATCCAATATGGCGGTCAAAAATCCAATATAGTGGCCGAATTTTTGAAAATCAACCTATTTGTACCAAATTTGGTATACGGGGGATTTTGGGGTCGCTGATCACGAAGTCGAAGTCGGATCTGCAAAACTCAAGATGGCGGATCTAATTTGGCGGACGTATTTTTTGAAAGTTAACTGATTTGCACCAAATTTGGTATACGGGGATTTTTGGAGTTATTGATTACGAATTCGAGGTCAAATTTGCCAAATGGTGGACAACATTTTTGAAATTCAACCGATTTGAGGGGTTTTTGGGGTTTTCGATCTCCAATCCAAGTTCAGATTTTCAAAATTCAAGATGGTGAACTCAATAAAGCGGAAACTCCATAACCCAATTATCTATGATAGGTCTCTAATCTTGAATTTCGAAAATCCAACCCGGGATTTGTGATTAGTAACCCCAGAAACCCCCGTAGACCAAACTTGGTGCACATCGGTTGATTTAAAAAAATTTGTCTGCCATATTGGATCCACCATCTTGAATATTGCAAATCCGACTTCGGATTCGTGAACAGCGACCCAAAAAACCCCCGCACACTAAATTTGGTGCAAATCGGTTGATTTTCAAAAATTCGGCCACCATATTGAAATTTTGACCGCCATATTAGATCCGTCATGTTGGATTTTGTCAACCTACCATGCCAGCTTTTTAAAAGCGCCCATCAGCTAAATTTGAATCAAAAACGACCCGATCAGTTTGCGAATTTTTATTTTTACAAGCTTTTTTTGCTCCATTTTTCTACGACTTTCTGCCGCCATATTGGATTTTTCAAAGACGCACTCGGCATTTGAAAGTAGATGCTCTAAGATTTAAAATGAGTCCTTGGTCAATTCTTTTGGTTACCTCTAATTTTGGTCGTAACTCTGATCCGGTTGACACGGATATATACAGGGTGTCCAAGATAAGGATCCTAACCATGGGGATCTCGGAAACAGTTGGAGATACGAGATCGGTTAAATTAGAGAAAAGTTGCGCAATTTAGTGCTAAATTAAACGCAGTTAAAAAAATTTAAAAATTTCAAACACTTCCGGAGATTTCCGGAAAAAAACGAAATTTGTCAAAATCGTTTTTAATTTTTGCAGGCTTTATTTAAAGAGATATCAGAAAATAAAAGGTAGATTCTCATTGCCACTTTTTATTTTTTATAATATGGTCTAAACAAAATTTAAATCCGACGTTTCGTTTCTGAGATACCATCATGAACTTTCATTTTTTATATGGAACAAAAAAAAGTATCCCATGTATTTGATAGCATTTTTTATTAGAAATTCAACGATGTATCACCCTTGCATATCGAATACGTAGTTCAAGTACTTTCCATAAGAGCTCCATGAGAGAGAAAGGTATATCAGTTTTATAAAAGCCAATGAACTACACACTTGATATGCAAGTGTGATACACCGTTGAATTTGTAATAAAAAATGCTATCAAATACATGGGATACTTTTTTTTGTTCCATATAAAAAATGAAAGTTCATGATGGTATCTCAGAAACGAAACGTCGGATTTAAATTTTGTTTAGACCAAATTATAAAAAATAAAAAGTGGCAAGAAGAATCTACCTTTTATTTTTTGATATCTCTTTAAATAAAGCCTACAAAAATTAAAAACGATTTTGCCAAAATTCGGTTTTTTCCGGAAATCTCCGGAAGTATTTTGAATTTTTAAAATTTTTAAATTGCGTTTAATTTAGCACTAAATTGCACAACTTTTCTCTAATTTAACCGACCTCGTATCTCCAACTGTTTCCGAGATCCCCATGGTTAGGATCCTTATCTTGGACACCCTGTATATATATCTTGAAAAACAAAAAATTTATTCCAAAGGTCTTGCAAGAACCTTTAAATTGAGACAGGGATTTTGTACGATAACTTTACGTTGAGATACAAAACTGGACGGCAGTGTAGTTGATTGGAGACACGAGTAAAAAAGGAACAAATCTTGAACGCATCATAGAAGGAAGAAGGAAAAGAAGAAGAAAGATGCTTTTCTTAATTAAAAATAGGTGGTTCTTTTAAACAATGTACCTATTACCTACCCTGCTCTTGATGATTATCAAAATAAATATTCCTCTAACCCTGTTCTTTTTTCCTCACTGCACCCTAAAATATGCATACCAACTATCGACGCCCAACATGTTCGATACAACCACCTGTCTCTACTCCCGGATTGAATATCGCATAGAGGTCCGTTTCAGCGATAAAACAACCGAGCATCGGGTCTGATGTCCGACGGTCGTTTGTTTTTTAGATGATGTCGGCCGCCGATCACTGCGATGGGTTTTATAAATATCATGTCCAACAAGGTATTGGATACCAATTAAAAACTATGAAACAGATATCTGATAATTGACGAACGTCGTTATGGAATTTCGTGTTTGAAATAGGCCTATGATGTTTGTATTTAGACCGTAGTTCTTGATTAGGCTATAGGAGAAACAACTTGTCAAGTGTGTGTTCGACTACGGCTGATAAGTGCTCCGTATTAAGTAGATGATTTTAATCAATACATGCAAATATATTGCTACGTAAATGACCTAGTGGTGACCTTGATATTGATCTTGAAATCAAATTGCAAGGGCAATTAGAGAACAAGTTAACTTTCTAAATAAAAACCCTTATTTTTGACCTCAAAAATAAAAAAGCAAGAAATTTCAAGTTTAAATAAGTAATAACTAAGTTACGTAATGTTTTTAAACTTGAAAAGAGACTTGCAAAGATCACCTTAACCTTGACCTTGGTATCGAACTTTAAGGTCATTACGAGATTAGGTTGATATTCAGAGTTTTTCACCATTCAACGTTATACTTACAGGACTTTTCTTTACATAAAAATATATAGGAAACCATAATTTATTTAAGAAAAAAACGAGAATACACTCGGCGAAAAAAAATATGACCATAAGTAAGTAAACACTTACTTCCACGCTACTGGTTGTAATATGGATTATATGGAAGCTTGCAACACTGAAACGCCATCCGACGAGAGGTCGGCGAAGTCGCTTTAAGTGTTGCGTGGTTCCTTCCGATCTGTCATTAGCACAACCAGGTGCATGTCAGTACCCTAATGAGTCTAGTGAGAAACCAAACATGTACCTCTGTCGTATCACTGTGGCGGGGAGGGTAAGCTTTGACTTTCTTTTCGGTAAGGTGGTACAGGTAGGCCATCATCTCGATGGTGGTGGAATAGGATAAATTGTGTTTTATAACAGTTTATTCTAACTGTGCAACCTCTAACACAGAAAGGATGAAGAGAAGTTTACATTTACTTCATATATACAGGGTGTCCAAGATAAGGATCCTAAGCATGGGGATCTCGGAAACAGTTGGAGATACGAGGTCGGTTAAATTAGAGAAAAGTTGCGCAATTTAGTGCTAAATTAAACGCAGTTAAAAAAATTTAAAAATTTTAAACACTTCCGGAGATTTCCGGAAAAAAACGAAATTTGGCAAAATCGTTTTTAATTTTTGCAGGCTTTATTTAAAGAGATATCAGAAAATAAAAGGTAGTTTCTCATTGCCACTTTTTATTTTTTATAATTTGGTCTAAACAAAATTTAAATCTGACGTTTCGTTTCTGAGATACCATCATGAACTTTCATTTTTTATATGGAACAAAAAAAAGTATCCGATGTATTTGATAGCATTTTTTATTACAAATTCAACGGTGTATTACCCTTGCATATCGAATACGTAGTTCAAATACTTTCCATAAGAGCTCCATGAGAGCGAGAGAGAAAGGTATATCAGTTTTATAAAAGCCAATGAACTACACACTTGATATGCAAGTGTGATACACCGTTGAATTTGTAATAAAAAATGCTATCAAATACATGGGATACTTTTTTTTGTTCCATATAAAAAATGAAAGTTCATGATGGTATCTCAGATACGAAACGTCGGATTTAAATTTTGTTTAGACCAAATTATAAAAAATAAAAAGTGGCAATGAGAATCTACCTTTTATTTTCTGATATCTCTTTAAATAAAGCCTGCAAAAATTAAAAACGATTTTGCCAAATTTCGTTTTTTTCCGGAAATCTCCGGAAGTGTTTGAAATTTTTAAATTTTTTCAACTGCGTTTAATTTAGCACTAAATTGCGCAACTTTTCTCTAATTTAACCGACCTCGTATCTCCAACTGTTTCCGAGATCCCCATGCTTAGGATCCTTATCTTGGACACCCTGTATATATATATATATATATATATATATATATATATATATATATATATATATATATATATATGTATATGTACTTACTGTACATATAATGACAAAATTTTACAAGCAAATTGAGGAATGTGCAATGGGTTCGACTATTTCCAGAGTCATAGCTCAATTAGTCTTAGAAGAGCTTGAAAATATCATAATTCTAAATCTAAATATTCAACTGCAGTTCTTCCTACGATAAGTAAATGATTAAATTACTGCAGTTCCTGAATACAAAACTGAATACATTTTAAACCAAGAAAAACTGAAATTTACCGTCCAAAATAGAAAATGACTGCAAAATAAACTTTTTAGATATGACCCTACATTCCAAAAAAAAACGCACTTTAAACGGAATGGTATACGAAAAAAACATGGTCCCGACGTAATATAAATTACTTTTCATAATACCCTATGTCCCAAAAAAAAAAAATCAATAATGATTAGAGTAGCCGACAGGGCAATCAAACTTAGTAACAAAATATACAGAAATAACGCAACATATAAAGCCAAAAATATCCTTACAAAAACAGTTACCCTCAAAAACAAGTTAATATGCTTTTGAACTCAAGAATACAAAAATTAAACATTTCAACAAAACAATATCATACAACCTCAAACAACTAGCTACGTAAATAATTTTTATCTAATCTCTACAAACAACGATTACAGAAAAACATTCAAACATACTTCAAAACTCTAAATATCTCGGTATATCATAAAGATCATAACATATTAAAAAAACAATTATTAGCTGTCTTAAAAACAAAATACCAAAAGACAGCCGTAATTTATCAAATGCCTTGTAAAGATTGTTCTTAAATTTATATAGGCTAAACAACAGAACATCTACAATTTCGCCTAAAAGTACATCGATACGATAAAAAAAAATAAGACTGCAGAGAGCAATCAAAGAAGTCAAAATTTTCATAAATTTAATTTCCAGAGACAAAAATATTACAAACAGAATTTAATCAACAAAAAAGTAAAATTTTAGAAATATATATATCAGGTGTCAACGAATCTATTAGACAAGTCATAATTTCTAGAGTATTATGTGTATCAAAATGAGAATTGGTACAGGTAAATGTTATGTGAAGAGGAGAGTTTTCGCATATTTTCCACTTTCCGGCCACTTCCGGTTTCACCGGAAATGGCCCCGGTTTTGAATTTTTAAATAGAATACCCTGTATATTTTAACAGTTTTGGATTTCTGAGACAATTCTAGATCAGAATGTGACATTTTAAAAACTTTTTACGTCTACTTTATTTTTTTAGAGCAACTTTTAAAATTGCATCTAGGTGGCCATGATCGGACGCAAACTAATCTAAGGGCCTTAGGTGATGTCAAAAAAATACAATCGCAAAGTTTTAGTTACTAGTATGAAAGACAGGAATAAGACAAGTTGACAAAATTACGTTTTCATTTCTAACTATTAATTTTCAAATGGCGACCCCTTTTTGACAACTACTTTTCGAAAAAAGCATTCTTTGACGAATCTAACGGTACTAATTTATTTGCGATTGGATTAGACATAAGAACAGAAATTAAATATTATTAAGCAAAATACTGGATAATTTATTTACTTATGACAAGTGCGCCATGGACAGCCATGATGCATAATAATTTGCAACTGTTTTTATCAAGTCTTCTTTGGAAAACAAAGCACTCACTTAAGTAGATAATGACAGTGACCTATGCTCTAAGAACAGACGTAAAAGTTTCTTAATTTTCGATAAGTTTAGTTTAAATTTTCGTTAAAATAATGTATACTCAAAGTGAAAAAGTGGATATGTTATTAATATTTGGAGTGTCATAGAAATTCAAGGAATGCTGCCGAGTTGTATGCTCATAGATATCCGAATCGGCAACATCCAGCCCATCAGTATTTTCCCTATGTCGAGACTCGTTTTCGGCAAATAGGAAATCAAGAGGCGGAACAGAGGTTTATCATAAATGAAGAGACTGAGATTAACGTACTTGCTATGGTTGAGTTTGATAAAACAGTTTCGTTAAGAAAAATTAGTCAAGAACTGCAGATAAGTTATGAATCAGCAAGAATAATACTGAAAAAGCATGGATATCGAGCATTTAAATATCAGTTACATCAACATTTGTCTCTTCATTTATGATAAATTTGTGTTCCGCCTCTTGATTTCCTATTTGCCTAAAACGAATCCCGACATACGGAAAATACTGATGGGCTGGATGTTGCCGATTCGGATATCTATGAGCATACAACTCGGCAGCATTCCTTGAATTTCTATGACACTCTCCAAATATTAATAACATATCCACTTTTTCACTTTGAGTATACATTATTTTAACGAAAATTTAAACTAAACTTAACGAAAATTAAGAAACTTTTACGTTTGTTCTTAGAGCGTATGTCACTGTCATTATCTACTTAAGTGAGTGCTTTGTTTTCCAAAGAAGACTTGATAAAAACAGTTGCAAATTATTATGCATCGTGGCTGTCCATGGCGCACTTGTCATAAGTAAATAAATTATCCAGTATTTTGCTTAATAATATTTAATTTCTGTTCTTATGTCTAATCCAATCGCAAATAAATTAGTACCGTTAGATTCGTCAAAGAATGCTTTTTTCGAAAAGTAGTTGTCAAAAAGGGGTCGCCATTTGAAAATTAATAGTTAGAAATGAAAACGTAATTTTGTCAACTTGTCTTATTCCTGTCTTTCATACTAGTAACTTAAACTTTGCGATTGTATTTTTTTGACATCACCTAAGGCCCTTAGATTAGTTTGCGTCCGATCATGGCCACCTAGATGCAATTTTAAAAGTTGCTCTAAAAAAATAAAGTAGACGTAAAAAGTTTTTAAAATGTCACATTCTGATCTAGAATTGTCTCAGAAATCCAAAACTGTTAAAATATACAGGATGTTCCATTTAAAAATTCAAACCCGGGGCCATTTCCGGTGAAACCGGAAGTGGCCGGAAAGAGAAAAATATGTGAAAACTCTCCCCTTCACATACCATTTACCTGTACCAATTCTTATTTTGATACACATAATACTCTAGAAATTATGACTTGTCTAATAGATTCGTTGACACCCGGTATATATATATATATATATATATATATATATATATATATATATATATATATATATATATATAATGACTTTATAAACTGACTAATAAAATTTGCAATAATTTCGCAAGTAAAAAAATTATATTTGAAGGTCGTAGAAGAAAGGATGCTACTCAAAAAATGACTATAAAACTACACGCTACTTATAATAAAATCTATTTGTATCATCCACCCTAAACCCCTTATTTGTCATCTCTAGACCAAAACTAAATCCACCCTAAGCAGTCGAAGTATACACAATTGTACACAACTCTATTATGAAACATTATTCTCAACCCTATACAGAGAAAATTTACCCTTAATCGCAGTATACTTTTGTTAAGTACTAGGCCACGTGACGTAGAGGAAGTATTAAAATTTGACATTAGATGACAATTTATCATTGCTCAAGACTCGCTTCCGGAATTTAGAATTAGGGAAGTCGATAATAAAAAATGGGGAATATCTCGGATGATTAGAAACTATATATTCTTTAAAAGGATTATCAGTACATTTTTGCATGCGTTTGAACCAATTTGAAAAGCATTTTGTCACTCTGAAGTTGATGTCTTCAAAACATGGATTTTGAACGGACCAATCGTTGACCAATCTAATTATTACATATTTAATGCTCCAACATTAATGAGTTAAAAAAATTCTGAAACTACCAGGAAAAGGTGGACATTTTTCCCATAGATAGTGCCCGCCATCTAGACCTGTTTGGAACTCATTAGTTCCCGTCAGTAAGGGCAGAAGAGTCCTTTAAGCAACTTATATCATACTAAACAAAAAGTTCAGTATAAGTTGTAATAATGTAAATTCCTTATGTATTAGGATATATGTGAATTAATATTAATGTACAGGAGTTGAAATATCTTTTGAGTTACTTAATTGAAATTTAAGATACCATTTCATCAAATTCAATGTACAACGAATTGATATTTGAATGAATTGCTTTAAATTCAAAGTAAATGTAAATTATTCAGAATTTTTGGTACAAAATCATTAAACTTAATGTATAATGGACATTAAATTTGCATTTAACTTAAGGTTATTGTTAACAGTATGGCATATAAAAACTTTGGTGGAACCATGTATGTTCATCGGCTACGAAACCCCAATGGGTTCCTGGGTTATAAAGGAATTTTCTCATTTATGGGTGCCCAACCCGGGTTTTACCCGTGATCATGGAAAAAGTATATTTCGTATATGCTGTGACCCATTAGCTGATTTTCAGGAGTTTTTCACTAGGGTTTTAATTTCTAGTAATTTTTTGTTTTGTATGGCCTGATCTCGCCATTCCCCTAGCTTTTTTAATATCGTTGCGTGTATTTTTTCTATTGTAAACGTTTTGTTTTAAAAATTTGTGCAATGGCAGCAAAAAAAGGCGGTTCATTTGGAGCAAGATAACTTTTATAACCTGAACTAACCTGAACTAAGAGACATAATCTGGAACAATAAATATATGACGGTTGGGAGCAAAGCAAGAATTTGCAAGGTCTGTGTAAGACCGATACTGACCTACGGCACAGAAACAAGACCTGAAACAACAAAGACAAAACAAATTATGGGAACCACAAAAATAAAAACGCTGAGAATGATCACGGGAACAAGTTTAAGAGATAGAATAAGAAACGCAAAAATACGCGAGGACAGCGGAGTGGGGAATGTTGTGAAGTGAGTTCGAAACCGTCGTAGGCAGTGGAGAGATCACGTGGAACGGATGGACGATGACAGACTAGCAAAAACCGTGATGAGAGAGAAACCAAACATCAAATGACTGCCTGGACGGCCCCCCAAAAGAGGCAAGACAGCTGGATTTCGAGCTCAAACGAGGATCGATGAGGCATTGTGTAGATAACAGAACTTGGTGCTACCTAGAAGAAGAAGAAGAAGAAGAACTAATTGTTTTGTTTCTTCTTTTGATTGTTATGTCGTTTCTTACCGTGCATTTTCAATATACAATTTTTAGTCTAAATTTCTGTGGTTTGTTATGTTACACTTTCGTCTATGGTTACATCAATATACCTTTATAAAATATATTTTACCTATATAAAATATGAATATATTTTTATTTCATGTACATAATTAGTTTGGTAATTTCAAATAATTTTTTTTTCAGACTAGTCGAAGCTAAACTTTTAAAAATAACAATGGACCAAGAAAACTAAAATGAGTAATAATGAATTCCATTTTTGAAGCACAAGAAGCGGAAGAAGCATATTAATTTCCTTTTTTTTTGGTTTCTATAAATAAAATAGTGTCTCAACATATATTAATTAATTAATTTAACAATATCGCAATATACTTATGCTAAAGAAATCACTTAGTCTACATTAAGTAGTAGAGCCACTAGCATATGCAGGTTTTTTCTTTATATTTAACACCACACCTAGAGGCTTTATTATAAATGGAGGGAAAAATGTTTTAAATATAAAAGATGTTTTATTTCTTCGGTATTATCTTTTAGATTTATTTGAAAAAACTGACAAAAAGGGGCTTGTAAAACAAATGCAATCCATACTGAGAAGTCACAAAACACAAATCGTAAATCCCGATGATAAGCAAATCTTCAGATGTGGCTTTATCCATTCGCTAAATGCATTTCTCAGGACCATAATCTAATTCACAAATTTCCTGTGTTCTACAGTAGCAAAGGACAAACCCACTACAAACGTTGCTTAAGTAAAAGAACTGTCAGTCCACAAAGTCCATTTATCTTTTAAAGTAGCACCAACATTACTTAGTGGTTTATTAAAAGAAATGAAAAATACAGGCAGAAAAGAAATACAGGGTGTCTCAAAAGGAAGTACACATTTGTTTTGCTTATTGCGTGAACGCAACTATTCCGAGCGGCGCGGGGGGTATGTTAATCGGTAGCCTGGCTTTTGGGAATTTAGTCGCTATGGAGCGTTTCTCGGGAGCGGACCGTGCTTTGTGCATACGTGAGTTTTACAAAAACGGTAATTCGGCGACTGTAGCGCGTAGAAAATTCTGCAATTTTCGACATATTCGTCACTTAAATGATGCGCCAAGCGCTCGGCTTATTGGAAAATGGTCCAGAAGTTTGAAGAGACCGGTTCAACACTAGATAAACCAAAATCCGGGCGTCCGAGGTCTTCGAGAACGGTCGAAAACGTAAAGAGTGTTACTCAGTCTGTTCGTGACGACCCAAACGTTTCGATTCGTAAGCGTGCTGTTGCTTTAAATGTGCATAGGTCATCATTATTCCGCATTTTACACAAAGATTTAAAGCTGAACCTCTATAAAATTCAGTTGGTGCAAGAATTGAAGCCTCAGGATGCTGGTCAGAGGCTTGACTTCGTAAACCAGATGACTAAACGCTTTTCAACGTTTACCAACATCTTCTTTTCGGATGAAGCCCATTTTCATCTTAATGGTCATGTAAACAAGCAAAATTGCCGCTATTGGAGTGCAAACAATCCAAAACACAAACATCAGAAACCTCTACATTCGCCGAAAGTGACAGTATGGGCTGCGATGTCGGCGCGAGGAATTATCGGCCCGTACTTTTTTGAAGATGAAAGGGAACGCACAGTAACAGTGACTTCAGAGCAGTATGTGGAGATGTTAGACGACTTCTTCGTGCCTGAACTGCAAAATTTTCCTGGCTATAACCAAAGAACATGGTTTCAGCAAGACGGAGCAACTTCACACACGTCCAACATGTCTCTGCCACGAGTGCGTGAAATTTTTCCTGGCAAATTGATCTCAAAGAATGGTGACATAAGTTGGCCTCCACGCAGTCCTGATTTATCACCTATGGACTTTTTCCTATGGGGTTATGTCAAATCAAAAGTTTACGCCAACAAACCGACTTCCCTGACACAATTAAAAGGAAATATCCGCAACGAAATGGCAGACATCACGGAGAATACCTGCCGAGCCGTCATGGGCAATTTTAGTGTTCGATTAAATGAATGCCGTGAGCGCAACGGATTACATTTGGACGATATCATTTTTAAAAAATAAATTCCCAAACAATGTATTTTAATATGTAATAAACATTTTTTCAATAAAGTCCTGACTTTTTTTTAAATCGATTTTTTAAATGTGAACTTTCCTTTGAGACACCCTGTAGTTCGTCAATACGTTACGGCATCTTTATAATGTCAAAAATATCAAAAGTACAAATCAACAAATTACTAGAAATTAAAACCCTAGTAAAAAAAACCTCTGAAATCAACTGATGTGACCCAGCATAGACGAGGTATACTTCTTCTTCTATGGTCACTGGTAAAACCCGGGGTGGGCACCCACAAATGAGAAAAGGCCTTAAAGGAGCCAGACCATAAATGCCTAGCTGTAAATAATTTAATTCACGCAGGAATTCCGAATTTGAACTAACGTTGTAACACTGGGCCACTTTAGTTCATGAAATATATAATATTGTAAATATTACTTAGATAATCAACGATAATTTCATCCCAATCAAAAAAGTATACGAAATAATCATCAAAACAAATTTCTATATCAACTGAAACCACAAAAATCCACGGAATTCGAAAAATTTCCCAGAAATTCGACCCAATCTCGAGAAACAGTGTTTTATAATGTTTTACACGGTCTGTCCGATCGGTAATACAGATAACGATCTTGCCGAAAGCTTTGTCTCTCTTTTATAATTAACAGTATGACAATTGGAAAGTGTCACGACCAAGATCGATGGGTTGTGGTCGGATTTAACTGATTTTAGGGATGGAATTTTTGTCATTTTTCGTGCTTCGACGGTTCGTATTAGTTCGGGTGACATGACTTCGGGAGATATTTATCATCATTAGTTTTGTAGAAATGCGTGCGTAAAAAGATCTTTTAGTATCGTATTATGTTTTGTTTTATTTACTTAAAACAAGAAATGAGTGTTAGACGGTGATCTATATAGGATGTAACTAAATGGAAGTATTTCAGTATCGTCGGTTATCCATGTGATCTGATGATCATCTTTCTAGACTAATGATATTTAATTAGAACTCTTCACCTATCACTCTTTTCCATTCCTTAGCATTTTCCATATTTCCTTATGTCCTTAGTATAGACCAGTGCTTCCCAACCTTCTTTTAATCGCGACTCTTTTTAGATTTTGAAAAATGTTCTCGATCTCCAATAGATGAAGAAAAAAAGAGGTTTAAAAATGCTTTTTAAAACTTACCAAAAATTATATTTTTATTATCACAACCTTGATGAAAAAGTTCCCGTAATTCATTCAGAAAATTCAAAATACAAGTTTATTCATCAAAATTAATATTGTCCCATTTAAAGTACTCCCCATCGATTGCAACGTACGGGGTGTCCCATTTTCGACACTTTTCGGGGGTATTGGAGTTATTATCAAAGATAGTGTTGCGGTTTTCACTATAGTCACTTTTTATCGAAATGAAAGATTCCGGTGATTTTGAAAATCCACGTCTTTTATTAAAAAGGTAAAAACTGATTTTTATAGAATTGTTTACGTCGAGTTCAGTGGCGCAGTCAGGTTTTTCTAAAAAGTTTAGTTTTTCAGATAATAACCAAACTTATGATTTTTTAAATAGGACACCCTGTATATTATTTTAGATATTGATTAAGTATAATTTAGGCTTTTAAAAAATATATAATGTTTATTTTATTTTGAAAAATAAGGTCAGAATTCGATATTTTCAATAATTTACTTTGTTTGTAACAATAGGCCATAACCACTTTTTAAGAAACAGAAGACAGATGTCCAAAACTTCACAGTTTTGTCAGATTATTATTATTTAGGAAATATTTCTGGTATGTAGGTGTTTTTATTTTACTTTTTATTTATTTGCAATGGTCGTTTAAGATGATTATTTATTTATTTATTTATTTACATTGCCCTACAGGACCATAGTCCCTATTATTAGGCAGGAAAAAGAACATACTTACATAAATCCCAAAATTATATACATAATTCAGACAGTACAATAAATATAACATAGCATATAAATCAGTTACAATCTGTGTAAACGACATCGACCTGAGTGCCAGAATCAATACGCTTTGAGACATACTACATATCTTAAAAACTAAACTTCTTAGAAAAAAAACTGACTGCGCCACTGAACTCTACGTAAAAACTCTATAAAAATCAGTTTTTACCTTTTTAATAAATTACGAATATTTCCATAATCACCCTGTAGATTAAAAAATAAGAGAGCCATGACAAATTTGACACCGAAATCTTTGATAATAACTCCAATACCCCTAAAAGTGTTGAAAATGGGACACCCGGTACATAACTTCAAAATTAGCCAAAAAAAACTTTTTCCGAGTACATAACCTCCAATATCCCAAAATCCTAACATGATAGGCCAATTTTGACCTCGGGTTCGGATGCTACGCAGCAAATTCCTTCGAAAATGCCTCAGCTACCCAACAACAGAACCTTCTAGAACTGTATATTTAATTTTAAAATAATGTCTTCAAGTACATCAAAAAAATGCTAAGTAAATTAGGAAATTTACAATTATTAAATTGAATGCAATTTAAAATGGTTCATAATATATTTTTTACCTTTTAGTGCAGTTTCCTGAAGTAGGTTTAATTTATTTCATAAAAATAACTTATATTTAACCAGATATTGAATAGGTCATTACAAAATCGACACCCATTTCAATTCAGCCCAAGTGTCAACAACTAAATATATTTCTAAGGAAAAGCACACATAAAATTTACACTAAAAAATCGTTAAAACTAATTTCCCATTGATTCCGAACGATAAAAATACTTTTGGTAATACTTTCTAGAATACTCAGCGTCACGCTGTTCTTTCTCACACTTTACCAAGCGCAAAGAAAAATTCTTTTTTTCAACTTGATCGGTAAAAATATATTTTATGTCGGTTATAGAGTCATCTCATAACCATATAATGGGAACGGGTTAATTTAAAGTGATTGGTTAGCGTGTCAAAGCAGTGGCGTGTGTTAGAGGTTGAACAAAGGTTTTAAAATTAAAAATTTAATCAAAAATGTTTGCAAATTGTTATCTAATAAATTTATCGATATTTTTTGATCAAATATCCCGCGGCACTAAAAAAAATCAAGTAGATATAAGACCGGTAATGACATATGCATGTGAAACATGGACGTTGACAATACAAAATGAGAATAGACTGAAAATCGTAGAAAGAAGAATGCTTAGAGGGATATACGGACCGGTCAGGGACAACACCACACAGCAATATAGAACGAGAACAAACAAGGAATTGGGAGAACTATACAACCAGCCAGATAAAGTGAAAATAATAAAAGCAGAAAGATTAAGATGGGACGGCCATGTTATAAAACAAGATCAACGTATCGTCAAGTTGGTATGGAAAGAGATCCCAGAAGGAAAGCGCCCGCTAGGAAGACCAAGGAGAGATAACGTTGCAGCAGACTTACAAACCCTAAACGTTGAACGCGCGGAGGAACTGATGATGGATCGCAGCAAGTGGAGGCAGATTGTGAAGTCAGCAAAGACCCACCCCGGGTTGTAATGCGAGAGAGAGAGAGAAATGAACTCGATTTTAGTTTCAAAATATAGCTCATAGCAGGAAAAGGAGAAAAGGGAGTAAGACGTCGCTGTTACAATTGCTCTTGAAGAGTAATTTTCTCTGCAAAAAAATGTGACACGAATATACTTTTAGCTAGGATTAAAATGTGTTTTTCCTATTTTGTCAAGCCATTACACAAATTTTGTTCAAACTCCAATTGTATGTAGTAGCAATTTGCGAAAATAGTATTATAAAATTTGTATCGCCTTGATATCATGAACAGTGTGTGTAGACAGTATGTTTTGAGTTTATCCTAAGAATATTTTCTCAAACTTGTCTTTCAATATGCTGAAAAAAACCACATCCCTCATTCATTGATGGTACTGCTGGTACTGAGTGGTACCAAGCCTTTATTACAAGACACCCCTACTTGACTCTAAGAAAACCAGAGCCAACTTGCATTGCTATAGCGTCAAATTAACCTAACTGTAAGCAGGGAAAGAGGTAAAACAACCTCTGTGATTTGTTGTTGCAAGGCGGCGGGATCATTTATACCACCATTCATGATATTCGTTCGCAAGAAAATGAACTTGTGGTAAATAGATGGAGCTACATCGGGTACCCAAGGAACCTGTACTGACAATAGGTGGATTAATGGATCAACATTCTTAGAATGGCTGAGATTCTTTATTGAAACTGTCCGATCAATATCGGACAAAAAAAGTAATTCTTGTATTGGATAATCATAAATCCCACACATATTTACCAGCGTTGGAATTGGCCTCTGGGCACTCCATACCACATACCGAATACAACTTTTAGACTACTGTGTCTACGGGCCCTTGAAAGTATACTTCAAACAGGCAGTTTCCTCATTCCACAAAGCTCATATTGGGCGAATCAATCATTAACTAAAATGATATTGTAAGTTTCTTCTCGAGTTCTTACATGAAAACTGCTACTGCTCAAAATGCAATTAAAGGTTTAAAGACCACTGATCTTTATCCAAAAGATAGATATATTTTTGATGAGTCTGATTTTGAACCATCAACCGTCACAGAAAAACCATTTAACAAGGAAAAAGATCACAGTCGGAAGTAACTGTCCCAGACAAAACACCATCTCCTTCTACATTTGATCAGGTTATAAAATCTCAAATCTTATCTCAACCAGCATACTTACTCACACCCACGGCAGATTCTGTTCTACTCATCGTAGATATTGTTACTTCGGAAGAACTACTAGGATCTTCTACTACCAAAGTTGCTTCTATACCAGATACTTGGATACTTGGATACAGTAACACCAATGACACTTGTTAAACGCGTCCCCTTGAATGACATAAGTGGATTTAGACAATCTGCCAAGCATAAGTAAGGTCCACTTTAACCCTATGGTTATTAGACCTCTACCAAAAGTGCGTCCGAATAAAACAAACAAGGGGAGACAAGCTCTCTAAGTGTGGCCCAATTCAAACCAGTATGTCCTTGTTTTTCAGTTGAAATATTCTCATCTAATTATTAAGTTTTAGCATTGTTGCGCTACTGACTTTTACGACCCAATATCGCCTTTTTGTGTCGGCCTTTCAATCTGCCATTAAACTTTATACTGTAGAATTAATACAACCTCAGATAACAACATTGAATGTACTAATTAAAAAACGTAACAATTTTTTAGTATACGGGGTAAATCAAAATGTTTAACTTTTTAATGATAAGTGGGTATATTACCACGTATTTCACTGTAATCCAAAAAAAAAAGAAATTCTAATCTTTTAAACTTGAAACAGATATTGAATTTAATTTGGTTATGTATCCTAGTAATCCAGTAGAATTAGATCTAAAAGAAACCTGTATTTGTTGTAGCACGAGGTAGTTTTACTTTCTCGATTAATCACTCTGGAACGATGTCTGAAATGATAATTTACCTTGTTACGGAATTTTCTGTAATTCGGCCACACTACTTTCTTTAACACCCCCGTACAGGTTTATAATTACTCCATCAGTTCCAGCTGTCATAATCAGCTGATAGGATACACATGATAGTTATCGATCTCAAGTAAAAGTTCGTTCACTGAATAATTTTTTCCATATTTGTCAGAAATATGTGTTCAAAAGGGTGTTTAGTGAGAAGAAAAAAAAAGATATTGATTTTTTTTATTACGTAACTTATTTTAGTTTAAAAAAAGTGGATTATTTTTTATTCTATTTATTTGTTCCGCCATTATTTATTGCTGAATTAACAAATTACTATGTAAAAACAATTTTCCCCAATCGGGACTATTTCTTGAGCATTTATTTGTTGAAATATGAAATTAAGTGACTCAGATTTTGAAAATATTGGACAAGTTTTCAGTTGTTTGCCGCTTACTTAAAAAAAATGTGTTTTACAGGAATTTTTTCATTTAGGCCAGGAAACGAAGCGAATTTTGGGAGGTAAAAATGACTCAAATACTGCCTGCGATCTGATTACAGAAATGGATAGGGGAAGGTAGTAGAAATGACGTCTCATCTCGTGTCCCAACAAATTTTGGTTGGAACATTTTTTTTTTTAACAAATAGGTCGAAAAATTATTTTTCCCCGGTTTTTTGGATTTTACGGAAAATCTGAGGGATTTAGAGAAAAATATTCCATAGACGAATTGTATGTCTTGAAAATATCTTCAAAATGAGTTTTCGTTTGTCCAAATCGGTCTGTAAACAAAAAAGTTATTGCAAATTAAACATTTAAAATGTCTTATTTTTCAATTGTTTATAACTTTCTTAATATTTATTGAATTGTTTTCAACTTTTACCAGAATGTGAGTTTTAAAATGCTTAAAAAGTGTGCGGAAGTTGGGCGCTGTCGGTCCAATAGTTTTTGTAAAATTGCAATTCTTTATTAGAAAAACGAAAAAAAGTGACTATTTTTGATTGGCTGTACCGTCGTCCAGGAAACTGCTACAAAGTTCTGTCAGTGCTCATTCTCTTCGTAAAGACTTAAGCTATCATGTAGTAAAAAAAAGTGGATAACTATGATTTAATGGATTATTGTATAACTTTTAATACAACCTTATTTTATAACAATAACATTATTCAAGAAATGTTATTTCAATACAATAATAAGAAAATTCAAATTTTAGCACGATATTATTATTTCTAGTTCATACATATATAATAAAAGCAAAAAATGCGAAATCTTGAAAAATATAATTTTTGGGGCGGTAGGAGGGGCCGAATACAATTGTTCATAAAAGAAAATATATATATATATATATATATATATATATATATATATATATATATATATATATATATATCACTACATAGTATAAAACAAAGTCGCTTTCTCTGTCCCTATGTCCCTTTGTATGCTTAAATCTTTAAAACTACGCACCGGATTTTGATGCGGTTTTTTTCAATAGATAGAGTGATTCAAGAGGAAGGTTTATATGTATAATAACATCCATTAAATAGTGGAGAAATACTGTTATTTTTGAGGTTTCTAATGTGATGTCGTTAATTATCATATTTTTTTCCGCTTACATTGCAAACGCAGGCTGAACCCTATGAGATTTATCAAAATAATGTACTAATTATTTGTACACATTGAAAAGGTCTACAGAAAACTCCGCGATGGTATATGTCTATCTCTCATGGATATCCCACAATAACATTTTTTTGTCATTTACTTTTTACGACAAATAATGGCAAATTTTGAAGCGATTTTACCCAATACAGCATTAATCCTTATCCAATTAAATAGCTTAAATACATTGTTGATTTAATATAGATCTATATGGTCCTTTACAGCACAAGATTTAAATGAATATTTTCGAAGATATTACAGATTTAAAATTGCGGGAAGTAGCGCTTGCGGCGGTACTGGCCGACCGGGGCGGCGGCAGCGTGCCTATAAATAGCGCGTCGGAGGCCGATGTAATAATTGTTGTAAAAATAAAATAAATAGTCACAGTTTTTCTGTAGTGTATTTAGTATCAGCATTGCACCCGTGCGAAGCCGGGGCGGGTCGCTAGTATATATATATATATATATATATATATATATATATATATATATATATATATATATATATATATATATATATATATATATATAAATGCAATTTTCGGGGTGTGGGATTGGCCCGAGCAGGTTAAACTTGTGCGCAATATTATTTTTTCGAAGAGCTACCCTAAAAATATCAAAGAATGAAGGCTCTACGTTATTTAGAAGCGGAGACATTGCTAATTTTTCAACCTGAAATTATTCTAATTGTGACTTTTTTTGAAAGATAAATAAATAGAAAACTTTATTCTTTGTAAACATGTAATTTGGCAACATTGCCATGAGGAAAACCTTTAAATAAAAAAATGTTTTAGATGATGTGAGCTGGAAAATGTAAATTTTTATTAGGGTAAAAGTGGGAGAGACGCCATATGAGGTGAGACGCCATACCTCCGGAAATTCAGTGAGTAAGAAAGAGATGGCTATATTTCTCACTGTTTGACGTATGTATGACGAAAATATTTTAGCGCGAGAATATTTCGACGAAAATTTTGAGTCGCTGCGGTTTCAATGAGTGTTAAATGTAAAACAAAGACACCGTAAGGTAAGAAATGGTTTGATTGTTTTATTTAGTTTGTTATTTACTTATTTCAACTAGATTTTGCAATATATGTTAATACCTATGTACTTTATACCTATATGGCATTTCTCCCACAAAATGAGGAGAGATACCAACCTTTGCAAACGTGTAAATGAAGGGGTATTTTCTTTATTGTTTTTATTGTTTTTAAAATGCCGAGAAAATACGTGAGGAAGCATACGGTAGTCAGGGGGCAGTGGAGTGAAGAGAAGTTAATTCTGGCTATTGAAAAAGTAAAAAAAGGAGAAATATCGAAGAATGAAGCTCAAAAATTTTATGGAATACCGATTCGTACCTTGAGTAGGCGTCTCATGACTGGTGATACTAAAAAGCCTGGACTAGGTCCTTCAGGTATTTATCAAACTCTTGTTATAAATGTAAGAACTCATTGCTTTTATATGTAATGATAGAGTAAGTAATTATATTAACTACTGTTCCAGCATCACTTGGGACAGAGAACGAAAAACGATTGGCTTCTTATATTAAGCGCCTAGCTAACGCTGGTTTTGCACCTGATAGGTCTACTATTCGATATCTTGCCTATCAAATTGCCAAAAATCTTGGAATTAATCATAAATTTTCTAAAAAAGAAAGAGAATGCAGGTCAACATTGGCTCTCTTCTTTTCTAGAAAGAAACAAAGATGTCTCAGTACGTCAAGCAGAAGGTTTATCTGTTGCAAGAGCAAAGGGAATGAACCGAGAAGAAGTAGGTGCATTTTTTAAACTGCTTGAAGAAGAAATGGTAAAGCATGATTTAACTTATAGACCTGAAAATATTTTTAATGTTAACGAGAATGGAATTCAACTAATAAATAAACCTGGAAAAATATTAACAGCCAAAGGAGCAAAGGACGTTCATGTGATCACAGCTCGTGAAAAAGGAGAAACAAATTTCTTTGGTTGTATGTTGCAGTGCTGAGGGCCGTTTTCTACCTCCAGTGTTAATAATGAAAGAAGTTAATAAAAAGTCTGAGTTTTCTAATGGCTTGTCAAATGGGTCTCATATCTATATGAATAAAAAGTCATCTTATATTAATTCTGAATTATTTTTGCGCTGGTTAAAGGAACATTTTCTACCCAAAAAACTAAAGACAAGTAAAACAATTTTGATTTTACATGGCCACACCTCACATTCCAATTCAATAAAGCTGTTAGACCCAGTAAATGAAAATGATGTCATAATTATATGCTTGCCGAGACACACTACACAAGCCCTTCAACCTCTTGATCGCAGTTTTTTCAAAACTCTGAAAACCTATTATAATCAAGAATCAAATGCATGGATGTTGAGGAATAAGAATAGAACTATAACATGACTACAGGATGGGTTATTAATATGGCAAGCATGGGGAAAAACTGCAACCGTGAGAAATGCCACATCAGGTTTTAAAGCTTGTGGAATATTCCCATTCAATCTTAATGCTATTCCAGATCATTTCTTTGCCATATCTTATTTAATTGAAGTAGCTACTCCTGCCATTCCTCTTGAAAGTGCTGCCACTGCAGCTCTGTCTCCACAAAACCATCAAATTCCAGACAAACATCCACTAGTAAAGAAACCCCTACAAAGATTCTTGAAGAGTCTAATCCAATCCCAAAACTACCTAGCTCTACAGTGAAGCGAAAACAAGTTGCTTGTGTTTTGACTTCCCCTGAGAACGTTTGTAACAAGACTTCCAACGTCAATTTAATTAAAGGAGCAGCTAAAAAACGCAAATTAACTAGTGCAGAATTAAAGTTTCCATCTTCTGCCTTAGCATCCACCCCAATCGAAGATGATAACAATGTGTGCGCGAAATGTTGGAAAAATTATTATTTAAAAAAAAAGACTGACTGGATTAAATGTTTCTTATGCCAAAAATGGCTGCATGAGTCATATACAATGTACGCTCCGCATTGCAATAATTGTGATAGGGAAATGACCCGCAAAAAGAACCAAAAAAAAGAATAATAGCAAATATGGCAACTCTCCCACACTATATGGCGTCTCTCCCACACGTTATGGGAGAGATAGCCTGCTGTCAACTTATAATTTTTATTTTTTATTCTTTTTGATTTAAGTCTAAAACTCGTTAATTGTAATTTTAATACTTAATATTAATGTACCTTTAAAATAAAAAATAAAGGGTTGATTTATATTGCATTTTTTATTTTTTACTTAATTTCTACAAAAAGTATGGCGTCTCACCCACTTTTACCCTATTTTAAGTCGAATATACTACGTATTTTTTTTTAATATTCTCTCATTGACCGCTTTATTCTCGACTAGACAAATAGCAAATCAAAAAATCTCTTAAATTATTAAATCTTGTTTGTTCCCTATTCTCAAACACTGACACAACTGTCTTACTGAAAATGACAAATAATTTTTCCATACGTCAAAAATTAAACATTTACCCCGCCTTTTTACACACCACTGATATTGTCCTGTCACTAGTTCTAAATGCCTTTTGATCGTTTCACTTTCAGGAACCGTCACATCGGCAACCATGCATGAAATGAGCCCAATTTGCAGGGTTGCCGGCGTCTGGAGTTGAGAGGTCATCTGAGGGTCCGTCCGGTTGTCATGGAAACTTGGAGGCGTCTTTTCTTGGGATAAAGAATAAAGTTATTGTAATTGTTGTAGTGTAAGAAATGGAGTTGTGATGTTTGAAGGCATATTAGGAATAAGGCGGAAAAAGGAAAAGATATTTTTTGCACGATTTTATGTAACTCAGAGACTTTGCTTGTGTTGACTAAATTTTAATTAAAACAGAATATTTTCATTAATTTGGAAAATAGGACACAAGAGCACAGATGACACACTATTGTGTGAGGGTCAAAACGTCACTGACAAGTAATTTTCTAGAATCAAATTTAAATTAATATCTAAACAATTTCAAAACACTGTTTGAAACTCTGTTACGGAAAATGTAGTTGCAGACTAAAGTAATTTTTAACATTATAAGCAAATGTTTTACCCAATTTTGACCATTTTTGTCCTTTAAGGTATGTTATATTTTATACAGGATGTTCAGATAATGCTTTAGGACATTTAAAGTGGAAAAATCAAGAAGGTAGTAAATCAAATAATAAAATGTCCAAAACTCAATATTTCTCGAGTTACAGCCTGCCAAAGTTGAACTTTTTTTTTAACATCTCGCAGTTGGTTTTAAACTTATCAAGTTAATATTTGGCACAAGGATTACGTTTAGTACTTCTATCATTCTGTTTTTTTTGCCTCTTCTTTATTTTTTTTTCCTTTGTTCCTTTTCTTCTAAAGTGTCTTTCATAGGAGTACTAGTACTGTTATCTCTTCCACCACATACGTCACATCGTATGCAACCGCTGGACTTAACATCTTTTGGACCGCTCAAAACTGCATACAACAGATAATGTGACTTATACATGGCTTCAAATATAGGCCGAAAAATTACACAGTATGAAGTTGTCGAGCTTTTTACTAAAGCTTTCAATCGAATCAGCAATATAGAAAAAGCTGCAAATGGTTTTCGGGCAACTGGTATTTGGCCATTAGATACAACAAAATTTGACGAACATTTCTTTGATTCGACATCACCTGATGTGCAGACAGCATCGACATCAAATGTGCAAAAAGCAATAACACCTGATGCCCAGATAGCACCGACACTATCTATGCAAAGAGCAGTGTCACCTAATGCACAAGTAGTGCCATTATCAGTTGTGCAGCAGCGATCAGTAACACCTTTACCTGTGTTGGACAAATCAATTCCACTTCAAGATGTTGTTAATGTTCCCCAACTGCCACAATAGAAAAGTAGGCAATGTTCCCGAAAGAAACATTCAATTATAATCACTAATACCCCTATGAAAGACGCTTTAGAAGAAAAGGAACAAAGGAAGAAAAATAAAGAAGAGGCAAAAGAAAATGATAAGTCTGTACGAACCACTGAAACAAAGAAAGGTATGAAGAATCTTAAAGCATTTGAAGATGATATAAAGACTAAAGATAGGAACGTACAGCGCAAGAAAAAGAAACTCAATAAAAGTACTACAAAGGTTGATGAAGAGTATTATTGTCTTATTTGTAATGAAAAGTATGAAGAACCAATCACAGAAGATTGGATAATCTGCATCAAATGTAAATTGTGGGCCCACGAAAATTGCACGAGTGGTGCAAGCACATCGAGGGGATTTATCTGTGATTTCTGTGCCAATTAGACTATGTCCGTGACTACCCCATACACCATCCGTAATTACCCCCCAAGTTGTGGGGTAATCCCGGACACCAGAGGTTTTGTTTTTTGTTGAAATTTGATTTTATTTTTGAAAATTTATCTAAGTTGATTATGAGAACACAAGAATGATTAGTTTAACTAAATATGAAGCTATAAATAAGCCTTGTAACTTCATTTGGTTTATTGTATTTCAGTTCTCCCTTAAGTGTTCGCAATTACCCCCCACCTTCCCCTAACTCAAATACCCCTTAAAAGTTTCGAAAATGGGATACACCATACACTAAGTGAGAGTCTGTACAAGAGACACTATTTGCTTAGAATCGGCCGAGAAACAGAGATATATTTTTTATTTTACAAAAAAAAATTTTTAATTATTAACAACTTTTTTCTTATTCTTCTTCTTCTTCTTCTAGGTAGAACCAAGTTCTGTTATCTATACAATGCCTCATCCATCCTCGTTTGAGGTCGAAATCCAGCTGTCTCTCCATCTTTTGGGGGGCCGTCCAGGCGGCCGTTTGGTGTTTGGTTTCTCTCATCACGATTTTTGCTAGTCTGTCATCGTCCATTCGTTCCATGTGATCTCTCCACTGCCTACGACGGTTTCGAACCCACTTATGTCTCTTAGTTGGCCTGATATCATGGCCGCTTTGTTGGCTTGTGTGCGTACTTCTTCCGTTACTGCCCTGTTACTTGTTATATGTGCTCCCAGGTATTTAAACTTCCCAACCTGTTCGATATGTTTGTCATCAACCATTAGTTTGCATCTTACCGGTTCTTTTGCTATTACCATTGCTTTGGTTTTCTCCACAGATATTTTCATATTATACTGTTTGGCTGTTCTATTGAGATGGAAAAGCATTCTTTGTAAGTTGTTCTCGTTATCTGCTGTCAAAGCAACATCGTCTGCAAAGCATATAATCTGAACGGTGTTGTGTCCCATTGGGTACCCAATATTTGTGCTTTTTACCTCATCAATGATTTCGTCCATGATTACATTGAAAAGTGTTGGACTTAGGCTATCACCCTGTCTTATTCCTATGGATAGTGGGATTTCCTCTGTCAGAGTGTTGTTTGTTTTAATTACCATGGTGTTTTTGGAATTCAGTTCGTATAATGTGCGTATAATTGCTTCGTCTACTTGTTTTCTTCGCAGTAGTTCTGTTATGTGCTCCAGTTTGACTCGGTCGAACGCTTGTGTAAAGTCCACAAAACAAATGGATAGCGGTTTATCGTATTCGATAGATTTTTCAACCAGCTGTCTGATAACAAACATACCGTCGATAGCAGAGCGATTATTCCGGAAGCCCTGCTGTTCTTCGCATGCCCCTAACTTTTTTGTTTATAACAAATTACCTGACTATTTTTTGGAAATCTACCGTCTATATTCTTAATTAGGAGATCAAAATACATATAAAAAACTTTAGTGAGGTCTTGTCTTTATATCGGCTAAACAAAAACCCACAGGTCTCTCTAATTTTCAAAAAATAAGGCATGGTGTGGCCCAAAACGCTTTAATATTCAAGAATTTGATAATTGTTAAGCGTAAAGTAATACAACAAATGAAAGCAAAATAACTCTCATACTATACCTAGTGAGAAAACAAACCTAAAAAATTAAAAGTATTTTTAACGACATTTTTCAGTAATTAGTCGTGTTAAACGCGCCATAGAGACTGCTTCTCAGTATTTTAAGTACCACCAATTTGGTACTCGCCGTAGTACCATTGGCTTATTTAAACCAAAATAGGTATTGCACGTACACACTATAAGTTTCGCTGAATTGCTCCCGAGTATTTGAAACGTTTTAATCGTGATGGTCGAACAAATTTGCCACACAGGAGTACCATCGGGAAAAACGTAATAATTTAATTTAAAATCTAGACGGGTAGTATTTTGGTCAACTTTTAGCACTTGCGGAATTCGATTTTTTTTCGGAAAAGGACGCTTATTTGGTATAATGCGAGTGGTACTTTGGTAATTTAATGGGGAATTGTTGCATACTAATTTGATTGGTACATATATGGATCTGCGTGTTGAAAGTTTGCAAGAAATTAAGTACTGTATTTAGAACAGGCGCCCATTACAGATGGTCAACTGAGGAAACCAGGCAATACAAATAAATTGTGCAGTTATTTTGTCGATTATCCTATTAACATATACAGGGTGTCCGGGAAAATATGGGAAATTTACCGAATATAGACTCCCAAAGAGCTGCAGTAGAATCAAGTTTTTTACGCATAATTATTGAACCACCCGGTATATTTCAATGTTTTTTAATATGATGGATACCAGATAAGACCCTTCAAATTATTATCTAAGAAAGTGTGTGAATTACTCACAGCTGCAGAAACGGACTAGCTGTGAAATTTTTGACCCCAGTTTTTTACATACCTTTAACTATTGGTTAAAAATGAAGTACTATTCATTCATGTCGCTAGTCCATGACCGTTTTCGAAAAAACGTCATTTTATTTACACTGTTAGTCCCCTAACTTCTGTCGAGTTGAATATGAGAAAGAGGAATTTTTCCCTGTCACCATAGATTCAATAAAAAGTTAAATTAACTGCTTAGTTAAAAACTTCGTAAGAGGGTTCAACACAGGGGCGGATCCAGCCTCTCTCTTTGGAGGGGGCGGTGATATCAGAAAAGTACAGTATGGCAAGCGAAAGCAAGTTGTCGACGGGGGGGGGGGGGGGGACACCAGCAACATTCCCATTTCTAGTGTAAAAGGCAGGGTCGTGTCTATTTTTCTGAATTTGAAGCTTTTGGGTAGGGGGGGCGATCCCAAGAAAAAACAAGTTGTCGACAGGGGGGGAGGATGTGAACAGCGTAAAAAATCCCAGTATAAGCGGCAGCATCGGGTCTATTTTCCTGATTTCCTGAACTCAAATATCTTGGAGGGGGGCTATCGCAAGAAAAACGAGTTGTGAACGGGGGGGAGGGAGTGCCAGCATACACATTCCTAATATAAAAGGCAGAAGCGGTTCTATTTTCCTGAACTCAAAGCTCTTGGAAAGGGGAGGGGAGATCGCAAGCATACACATTCCTATACTCTATACCGAAACCTCCAACGCAGCAGGTAACAGAACTGCCATAAATCTAATTATATTTAAATATTATAAGCTTTTATAAATTTACTGCAACAATAAAATTTCTGAAGTTCAATTTAATTTCTGTTAGTGAGCAAAGTACACCTTACAATTGTCCTTAGTGATTTATCTTGTTTGTGCTTGTTTTTATATATTATTTGAGATTAGTGAGATACCCAAAATATATGGTTTCCATTTCTATATTTATTCAAAAATCGTTAAACCAGGACATTTTTTCCTCAATAAAAAACTATTTAGATGTGTTCCAACATGACAGGAGTTGCAAAATCTACTATGTACCGAATACTGAAGGAGAAAAAAACGGCTGGAATTATTAGTACTCCCAAGCCACATTTGATCACAGACAGATGAAAAACCTCTTTGGAAGAAGAGATGAAAACTGCAATAAAAGGAGTTGTACATTCATTTTAATACGAAAAGCAGATCCCAACCGTCAACAAAATCTAACTAAAATCAATGAAGATCGGGATTTACATAAAATTAAAAGAATTGAACTCTGGAAATTGCTCAGAGAACTTAATTTTTGCTGGACAAAAACCAGATAGAAAATCTGTTCTTATAGATCGTCCGGAAACTGTCCGTTGGAGAAAGAAATATCTCAATTTAGTAAAAGGTAGAGTTGCTAGAAATACCACAACATAGAAAATTAGTAATTTAACTAAACTTCTGAAAGATTTTTTTGAATAAAGTTACTGTGGAAAATTGGGAAAAATGCATATAATAAAAGAATAAGACAAAATGTGGAAACTCGATCTCATGATTGGTGAGATAGAGGAACCAATTATAATTAATCTGAGCGAAGATAGCTTCACTGACTTTGATTAGGAATTAGATATGTAATGTTTACCAGTGTAAACACAAGTTAATATTTGAATTTTTGTTTTTGTTGTATTTTATTGTTTAATGTTGTTTATATATTTTTTTATTTTTTTATATATTTTTATTTTAGTGTTTCCCACTCTTTAATTTTATATATATTTAATTCAAATTAGCAGTAAGTTTTTTATTATTTTATTATTGTATTTGTGTCTTTTTGTTAAGCGTGTAGAATTAACATGTTTATTTTATTTTTTTGGGGCTATCGGATTTCCATATAATAAAATAAGTTATAAAATATCAGTACAATAGAAATAAAAATAAGAGGGTCTAATTTTAACTATAACATATAAAAATTAATTACATTTGAATCCCTTTTTAGTGTTTAATTGTAATTCTGCAGATGGTTTAAGAAATAAATAAACTGAAACGTCAAATGTCCTAAAAATGTTTTTAATTGATAATAAAATGGCCGATAGCCCCAAAAATATTTTAATATTATATGGAAGAAATAATTTTTTTTATATATCTTTAACTTATTGTATTTTTGACAATCTGTATTTTGTAAGTATTTAATGTGCCTAAAACGGTTTCTATGAAAAAATTAAAAATAATAAAAATACAGTTGTGATTTGTGTTAAATATGTCTCTTAAATCGGGTCTATTTTCCTGAACTCAAAGCTCTTAGGGGGTTTGGGGTGCGATCGCCCCCCCCCCCTCTTGGATCCGCGCTTGGTTGCACTTCCACATACAACTACTGTTACATGTTCACCTCGTTTAGCATTAGTTAATGCAACAACTTGTTTTTTTTCCTTAACAAACAAACGTTTTTGGAAGTTTTTAGACTGCGCTGAGGCTACTTTCGTCCATGTTTAAAATTTTGTGGAGTGGTATATTTTCGTTTACAATTATCATTTCCAAGAGTAAATAGAATTATACTACTTGGGGTATGTTAGAAGCTCGTGCTGTTCCTGTTAATGTTGGCTCAGGTGGCCTTAATGATAGTTGAAGATTTAGAACACCCTGTATTTTTTTAGGGCAAGGGTTACTAATTTATTAAATAATACCAACTCTACGGTCATTAATTTCCTTTATAAAACCATCAAAATTAACGCACATTTTTAATTACTCTATGCAAATAAATATAAGGCCCAACTGTCATGTTGAAACCGCAAAATTTATTTTCGGTAATAAATTTCGTTGTGCCCTAAAATATTTCATCACTTTTGGGTGCAACGTTGGAGTATTGAAGTTACTAGAGCAGCAATTATTGGATTATATAAATATAATTATAATATAATAATGTATATACAATTTTCATAATAACGAGTTGTTGCGTTTTTGAATATAATACTGTTTACTTCATACGGCCAACACTCGAGGTTCCAAATCATTCCACGCTGGGCATTAATAATCAGTTACTGAATATTCGTAAAGTCTATCAGATATTTTCATAATGAGTGCAAGATGTCATAAAAGATTCGCAGCAATTTTTCTGTGTAAACAGGAAAAAGACCCAAAGGTGACTCGTTGCTGTTGCAATATATATGAATAAGTCTGTATCAGACCTGAAGCAGAAATGCGTATTTAAGGATGCTGTTTTTTATAAATAAAAATTCAAAAACTAAAGGGTGTTTTTTATAGAGGTATAAAACTTTAAGTTGGCAACACTTTTTTAACTGGCGGCCATTTTGTCAGCTGTCAACTGATTTATGTTTAGTTTGGTTTGGCATTTCAACATGAATAGACTGACGCCTGAACGACGCTTCCAAATTGTGCAAATTTATTTTGAAAATCATGGTTCTGTTCGAAATACGTATCGCGCACTGCGTCCAATTTACGGTCAACATAATCGTCCATCAGAGCAATTAATTCGATTAACTATGGAACGTTTTCGCACCACGTTTACTCTAAATAATAATACGCATCCACAGAGACGTCCTACAGTGCGTACAGAAGAAGTCATTGCTGCTGTAGAGCGTAGCGTAGAGGAAAACCCGAATCACTCTATCCGCCATCGTGCACAGGAATTGGATATGTGTCCATTCACTTTATGGAAGATTTTGCGGAAAGATCTTGATTTGCGTGCTTACAAAATCCAACTCGTGCAAGAATTGAAGCCACACTATCACCTAGCAAGGCGTACATTCGGTGAATGGGCCCAAAACAAGATTGCCGTTGATCCCGATTTTCATAAGCGAATTTTGTTTAGCGATGAAGCTCACTTTTGTTTGAATGGATACGTCAATAAACAAAACTGCCGTATTTGGAGTGATGATAATTCTCAAGTGTATGTTGAGACTAGTAAAGAAAAGTATCCTTTGTTGTCGATCAGAGAGGTCCGCAGTAACACCCAACGTTACATATCTTGCAAAACTTTTTTTAAGTTCCTCGTATCTTAAGTTATATATTTCGATTTTCTTAGTTTACCATCAACCGTTTATATTGTATATATTTGCATTTTACAATCTTAACTTTAAGATGTTTTTGATTTTTAAATATCTTATGTACAAATACTAAGTTCATTTAAATAGAAAAAAAGTATTGCAGTAACCATTATATCCAGAAAAACTGACTGTTGTGTGTGCTTTATGGGCTGGTGGAATCATTGGTCCGTACTTCTTTAAAAACGATGCTGGTCAGAACGTTACAGTCAATGGTGACCGCTATAGAGCCATGATTACTGACTTTTTCGTTCATCAATTGAACAACCATGATGTGCAGGAGCTGTGGTTTCAACAAGACGGCGCAACATGTCACACAGCTCGTGCCATAATTGATTTATTGAAGGAAACGTTTGGTAACCGCATAGTTTCACGTTTCGGATCCATGAATTGGCCTCCAAGATCGTGCGACTTAACGCCGCTGTGGGGATATGTGAAGTCGCTAGTCTACGCCGATAAGCCCGAAACGATTGCTCACTTGGAGGACAACATTCGCCGCGTTATTGTCGATATACGGCCACAAATGTTGGAAAAAGTCATCGAAAATTAGACCTCCAGATTAGACTACGTCCGAGCCAGCCGTGGCGGTCATATGCCAGAAGTCATATTTAAATTATAATGCCAGAAGGTTATCTTTAGAATAAAGTAAATTTCATGTCAATTTAAAAAATTCATCTTTGTTTTATTCCATTTAAAAGTTCTATACCTCTATAAAAAAAACACCCTTTACTATATAATATAACTGCGATTAAAAAAGTCTGAATTAAGTCTGATGTTTTATTTTTTAAAAATCAGAAACGAAATACATTTTGAAATACCTTTTATTATCTTTTGCAATATACTGACCAAATATATGTGATCTCATAGAGCCTCTACACACTTTAAGAGTCCACTTATCCGATCCGCTATTCGATCATTTTTTACCAAAAACTGACAAAACTGCCTGACAGGAGAGATAAATTTAAAAAATGCACTAATAGATTTTTAACGACCGAACAGTCTGTAGGACCTCAGGTCTCTGATACGCATAAAAATGATGTTTTAAAGGTAAAACCCCTGGGGGTGTTTTCGTATTTATTCTGTGGTTTTAATTGATTAGAAAGTATTACCGAAGGCTGTGACGAAGTAAGGAAGACGTTTATGCCTGTTGGAGGTAATAATAATATGTAGTATGTGAAACAACTTTATCTTTTTGAAACGAGCCATGACATTTAATGTTTGTATGCAAAGTTTTTGAGTTCATATTTATATTAAAGGAAAAGTTCCTGCTAGCCTTCAAAATAGGCATTTATATCATTTTCATTTAGTTATCTTCTGCGAGAATAGTAATGGGGATCATAGAAGAGGAGGTTAATATTCTCATGGGCGATTTTAATGCTGAAGTTGGTAAACGAAAGGTAAGCAAGCGATGTTGTGGTTTGGGTACTCGGAATTAAAAAGGTAAATTGAGTTCTGTCAGTAAGTGAATTTACCAATTATAAATACTTGAATTTAATTACCTTCTAGAAGATTCTGTATCTGGACTTTACCTCAGGATAATGAAAAAAAATGCGTGAGAAACCAAATAGATTACACATTGATTTACAAATGTTATAGAAATGGAATATGCGAGGGCCGTTTGAAAAGTCCATGCAAAAATTAAAACTATTTAATTTTCTTGGATAAACCTTTTTTATTTTTCAACATAGTCTGCTTTTGAGCTTATACACTTCGTCCAACGCTGCTTTAGTTTGTTAATCCCTTTCGAATAATACAAATTGTCCAAGTCTGTAAAAAATACATTCGTTTCTGCATCCTCGTTTGAATTAAATCTTTTTTCCCTCCAGTCACTTCTTCATATTGGGGAACAAATAATAGTCCGAGGGAGCAAAATCTGGAGAATAGAGGGCGATGTGAAACGAGCTGGAGCTCTATTTCCATTAATTTTGCGGCCACAATTGCTGAGGCTCGACCTGGTGCGTTGTCGTGATGGAAAAGGACTTTTTTGTGGGCGAATCGTGGTCTTTTTTCTTGCAGCTCGGTTTTCAAGCGATTCAATAACGATAAATAATATTCACCTGTAATAGTTTTACCCTTTTCCAGATAGTCGATGAAGATTATCCCTTGTGAATCCCAAAAGACAGTCGCCATAACCGAAGGAATGGTCTTCGCCTTTTTTGGTACAGATTCCCCTTTAGCAACTCATTAGATTGCTCTTTGGTCTCAGGAGTATAGTAATGTGCCCATGTTTCATCCACAGTGACGAAACGGTGCTTAAGTCCTGAGTATTTCGATGGAACGGCTGAAAACCGTTCTTGCATCATTTCACACGATTTCGTTTTTGGTCAATCGCGACACCCATCTTACTGATAGCTTTTTCATGTCCAAATGTTGGTGTAAAATATTATGTACCCGTTCATTCGAGATGCCCACAGCACTAGCACCTCACGCAACAGTCGCCCCCCCCCCCCCAACAGCTTTGAGTTCAGGAAAATAGACTCGATTTTGGCTCTTATACTATAATTTATTCAAGAACTAGAGAGAGTAATAAATCATTTTTTACCCTTTTTTTTTTTCTTCGAAAACTACCCGTGTTCTTTAGTCCGGTGTCTTCGGCAAAATCTGTTAGACACATATATTTTTCTTAGGAATGAGTTAGAAATTTTGTAATCAAAAATATCAGTATATAATGATGGACTATTTGGGTTGGATAACAATAGATATTTGGATGTGTGAAGTGTTAAAAAGGATTTTAATCCTTGTCATAGGCGTCGGAGAAAGATTTATTTTATCACCAAGTATTTATGACATAGAATATTATTTCGGTAAAAAACGTAAAATAAAAAGTTTTTATAATCTTATTTCTTATGATTTCTTAATAATTCACATACATTAGAAAATACAGATAATTTTGACATATTTCACACAAATCACAACTGTATTTTTATTATTTTTAATTTTGGCATTGAAACCGTTTTAGGCACATTCCGACTAAAACGTAGTCTTTTTCTCTCAAAAAATTCTAAGTTATAATCTAATTACTTACAAAATATCCACTGTGAAAAAGACAAGAAGTTAAACATATATAAAAAAATAAATTCATCCATATAATATTAAAATATTTTTGGGGCTATCGGTCATTTTATTATTAATTAAAACATTTTTAGGTCATTTGACATTTCAGTTTATTTATTTCTTAAACCATCTACAGAATTACAATTAAACACTAAGAAGGGATTCAAATGTAATTAATTTTTATATGTTACAGAAAATTTAAATAATAAATTGTGTTTACGCTGGTAAACATTACGTATCTAATTCGTAATCAAAGTCAGTGAAGCTATCTTCGCTCAAATTAATTATAATTGGTTCCTCTATCTCACCAATCATGAGATCGAGTTTCCACATTTTCTTTTATTCTTTTATTATGTGGATTTTCTGCAGTAACTTTATTCAAAAGAATCTTTCAAAAGTTCAGTTAAATTACTAATTTTGTAAGTTGTGTTATTTCTAGCAACTCTACCTTTTATTTGAAAGAGATTTTTCCTTCTCCAACAGACATTTTCCCGATGACCTATAAGAACAGATTTCCTATCTATTTTTCCCAGCAAAAATTAAATTCTCTGAGCAATTTCCAGAGTTCAGTTTTTTAATTTCAGGTAAATCGCTATATTCATAGATTTTGGTTAGAATTTTGTCGATAATTGGGACCTGCTTCTTATAATAAAATGTATGTACAATTCCTTTTATGGCAGTTTACATCAAATATCATCATCAAATGTGGCTTGGGAGTACTAACAATTCCAGTCGTTTTTTTCTCCTTCAGTATTCGGTACATGGTAGATTTTCTAACTCCTGTCATCTCAGAACAGGCATCATAAACATTCATCGTAAGTTTTTCATTGAGGAAAAAATGCCCTGGATTAACGATTTTGGAATAAATTAGATGTGGAAGCCATATCTTTTGGGTGTCTCACTAATCTCAAATAATATATAAAAATAAGCACAAACAAGATAAATCTCTAAGAACACACTGTAAGCTGTACTTTGCTCACTGACAGAAGTCAAACTGAACTATCAGAAATTTTCTTGTTGCAGCAAATTTACAAATGATTATAATATTTAAATATAATTAAATATAATTAGATTTACGGCAGAACTGAGGATCTGCGACATTGGAGCAGGTATGTTGGAGCTTTTGGTAACAGTTTTATTACTCTCTCTAGTTCTTGAATAGAGTATAGAAATGATTATGCTTGCGATCGTCCCTCCCCTTCACAGTAGCTTTGAATTCGGGAAAATAGAACCGATTCTGCCTTTTATATTAGGAATGTGTATGCTGCTGGCATTCAACCCGGGGAATGTTGCTGGTGTCTCTCCCCGCCCCCCACAACTTGTTTTCGCTCACCATAGTGTACTTTTGTGATATCACCGCTCCCCTCTCCCCCAAGAGAGAGGCTGGATCCGCCCCTGTATATATATATATATATATATATATATATATATATATATATATATATATATATATATATATATATATACAAGAACTACTTAATATGTCAAACATATGGACTAATGTTACTAAAATCTCATAAAATTACCCAAATTGACAATGTTGGTTTTAATAAATAGAAAATAATGGAGGCTTACAAATGACACTGTTTATTCAAGCGATTATAATAACACGGGCCGAATCGAAATTACAGAAATTTAAATCTATTTTAGCGGCGTACATTAGGGACTTACTAACGCCAACCTAGAGCTACGATAACGCTAACTCTAAATTATTTATTTAGGTAACGTTGCCAATATCAGGTTCAAAATATACAGAATAATGATAGAATATATATATATATATATATATATATATATATATATATATATATATATATATATATATATATATATATATATATAGAGAGAGAGAGAGAGAGAGAGAGAGAGAGTTATAAGGGGAATTGTATTTAAATCGTATTCCTTGGTACAGCTTTCAGGTTGGTTGATTCAATTAATCAGCAATCAACTTTAAAGACCAAGTATGGTTATTTCAATAGTTTATCAAACCAGATCGACTGCTACAGATGTGGACGAACTGGACACATGAGCAGCGACTATGGGGTGGAATTAAGAAGGCACATAAAGTGCCACAGATATGGTCGAACTGGACACATCAGATGGGTGCAATTAAGGTCTATATCAACATCCAGACACCGCACAGAAGAGATCCAGGAAAAACTGCAACAGTACAATTTTAATCTCAAATATAGACCAGGAAGACTATATCACAACGCAGATGCCTTTTCAAGGAGATCATGTAAGGAATAATACAAGCTGTACAGCAAAATAGAACAGAAAGAAGGGTTTTCTATACGGTGAGTCATTTTTAACATTGCTCAGCTTAGATGAGAAAAGACAATTTCAAGGAAAAGTCAATTCTACATTTATTATCATATGTAGAGTTAGGGGTCTGTGCACCGCGATCCGGTAGATCGATTGCGCTCATCTATTACCATAACTCTTGATACTAGTGCTGCAGTATCTCTGATAAAGTTAAGTCATATTGATAAATTTAAAATCCTATCATTGTCCAAAGTAACGTTAAGAACTGGAGAAACAGCTGATGTGATTGGAGAAATGCAAGTGGATCTTCAACTTAGAAGGCTAAAAGTAAAAAAATTTGGTGTTAGTTACCGACATAGAAGATGAATTTATTCTTGGAATGGACCTGATTCGTCGACATGGATTTTCCTTCGACAACAAGCTTAACATTCTAAAGTTTGGCACCGAAGAATGTATTATGTCTCAGAACCGTGATAACGAACCCATTGGAGGCGCTACCGAATAAACACCCATAATAAAGGGTAGCACGGAGAAAATCGTTTACGGAAGACTTGTCGAGAGTTCTGGAAGTCACGTCGAATTAGACTAACACTCCAACAAACTCTGTAAATAGCTGGCACTGAAGGCATTAATCAATTCATGTGACGTCAAGGCAAACTCGGTAGAGTATCAGTGAGGTGACAGAGTTCGGTTATGGAACCCACAGAAAAAGAAGAGCAAACCGCCTAAGTTGATGACATCATGGAAAGGACCATATACTGCTTTTAAAAGAATCAATGACGTTGTTTATAGAATACAATGAAGTCCCGAGACCAAAATGAAAGTAGTACATCTACACAGGTTGAAGTCGTACCACGGAGATATCAAAGTTGATCGGAACGATCAAAATTAGGAGGGGGACACTGTTACGGACAACTAGGAGAAACTTATTGGAATAATCGATGAGTCATTTCTATATAAATCTCAACTTTTATGTTAGTAAGTTCTAGATTTACATAGGAAATTCTATAGGTAGATAAATAATGATAGGATAAGAGTTTTAATGGAGTTGTATTGTTGTATTTGAATAGTGAAGATATTAAGAAATCGTAATAAGATAATTGTGTTTGAGCTGTGTTAAGAAGTAGTTAATATAAGAATTGGAAGTATTAGTGAGAGGTGTTGTGTTTTATTCTGCGAATCCAGCGAGCAATTTTTCCAGAGACACAATCATATATATATATATATATATATATATATATATATATATATATATATATATATATATATATATAGACAGATCAAGTAGAGCGTGAATGACACAAATAAAAATTCCGTTGTCTTTGCAAGATTAGAATTTCCAAAAGCGTTTTCTTTTCGTACCCATAAAAATGCGTCTATACTTCCCTAATTTAGAGATCCCAAAATTAAATGTGTTTTAATAATATACATTTCAACGAGCGTCGAAAACAATAACAACTGGTTAATGATGTTAAAACACTATTATTTAGTTAGTTTTCGTAATTTTCGATTCCCATTTCGGTCGTTAGGGGTGTTTGGTTATGCGAATTTTCAAAATTTGATTTGAAAATAATGATTTGTCGGGTGAAAACGAGGTGATAATAATGGTGTTGCAAAAAATACGGTTTGTTTCTTTTATTTTTGATTGTTTCGTTCAATGATTTTAGGCACGCACGCTTTTTTTTTGGTGGCTTTTTCATATATATTTGTTTTACACGGATAAAAATGTTTCTTGAATTAACAAAAATATTTCTTAGGAAATGAAGACTTATTTTAGGAGTGTTCACATGCAGGAATGCTACAGCATTTTTTATAATTTACCTGTTGTAACTAGTGGCGTAGCAAAGACTTGGAGGGAGGCCTCGCTTACTCAAAAAAACTTTAGAATTCAATTTAATCAATCTCCAATAAACTGGCTACTTTACAATCCATTTAACGCAAGATGTCAATGATTTATTTATTATAAATGGACATGTATACAACGCAGGGCGTTTAGATTTATATTAAATGTACATATATTAAGAAATCACTTTAAGACTCACTAATTAAACCAATTGAACGCAAGGTTTCTGTGACTGTGTTAGTATCTATACTTACGGCGTGCAGGATGCAACTTTAATTCAAAGTAAGATGTCGACAAAATCAGTCTCAGCAGAGAGTTGGGTAATAATTTGTAGTTCTAAACACTTTCTTGTTTCAAGTCGTAGCTGATCGTTTACCCGAGATATAAATGTTTGAAATTTCCTCCATTTAAAAAATGGAGTAAAGTTTTTCCCATTTAAAAAACATTGTAAATCAAATAAAAGCGATTACGCATAAAATAAATATTTTTAACATTCGCACAAAGGTATTTTCAAGATTCAAAATAAATCGACCACATCTTTGTAGAAGCTCACTATGTAGAGCGAAACGTCAGAAAAATTGTTGTTTTTTGATTCTCTAATGGAAAAACCTATACCCAAGAAAATATATATATATATATATATATATATATATATATATATATATATATAAATAGATAAGTTTTTGTCCGTGTAATTTAAAATAAAATAGAATCAAATATTGGCGAAGCAGACGTGAAAATTTGTCAATCTACATGATTCTCGTGTTAAAAAGTGCGAAGCACTCCAAAATATGGAAAAACTCCGGGTCCGACAGATGGCGACAGCGCTGTTTCGTCCTGATATGGGACTCGTCAGGCCACCGCATTCGGTACAAACCATCATCTATAAAGCTGAGTTGAAAATCAAAAAACGGCAAACAAGACGACAAAGGCGACATCTCGATGGTCCACTTGATAACACAAGAACCACACAGATTAACAAAGTTTGCAAAAAACCGTCATATGGTGGCGCGACGGTGAATTAAAACAGAAATATGTAAAATCGAGTACACGAAACGCGCTGCCCAAAGGATAGGGGTCGCATTTTTCGGTAGTGGCAACCAAGCCTACCGCTCATTTCAGCAGCCAAAGCCACGTGTCGCGCCAAACGATCCCACCAACTTCAAGGAGAGCAACGTTTAGCGTGTTTCAAAGCCAAACAAGTAAATAAATAAATAGATAAGTTTTTGTCCGTCATGTCCGCTTCGCCAATATTTGATTCTATTTTATTTTAAATTGCACGGACCAAAAATTATCTATTTATCTATTTGCTTGTTTGGCTTTGAAACACGCTAAACGTTGCTCTCATGGTGGGATCGTTTGAAGCGACACGTGGCTTTGACTGCTGAAATGAGTGGTAGGCTTGGTTGCCAGTACCGAGAAATGCGACCCCTATCCTTTGGGCAGCGCGTTTCGTGTACTCGATTTTACATATTTCTGTTTTAATTCACCGTCGCGTCACCTTATGGCGGTTTTTTTTTACAAACTTTGTTAATCTGTGTGGTTCTTAAGTTATCAAGTGGACCATCGAGATATCGCCTTTGTCGTCTTGTTGGCTGTTTTTTCATTTTAAACTCAGTTTTATAGGATGCAAAGGCGAGATGATGGTTTGTACCGAATGCGGTGACCTGACGAGTCCCTTATTAGGACGAAACAGCGCTGTCACCATCTGTCGGACACGGAGTTTTTCCATATTTTGGAGTGCTCCGCACTTTTTAACACGAGAATCATGTAGATTGACAAATTTTCACCTCCGCTTCGCCAATATTTGATTCTATTATATATATATATATATATATATATATATATATATATATATATATATATATGTATTTCCAATTTGTTCAATACCATATAGGTGAAATTCTGCAAATCCAGGACGTTGGCCTTGAGGAAGTCAAAGGAATTACCTTGGGACTTATTATCAAAAAAGCGCCGGGTCTGAATGGTCTCCTGAAGGCAGCCCTGAGGCGTGCATTGGACAAGACCCTCTCAGCTATCACTAGCATAGCCAACTCAGTTATTCAATCAGGTCATTTTCTTTCAGATTGGAAGAGGGCTAAAATTATTCTTATTAAAAAAAGGCGAAATGGCCACAGAGATAAATAGTTATAGGTCTATTAGCCTTTTCCCTAATCTGGGGAAAGTCATAGAATGCATTACTTTAAACAGATTAACAGATTTTATAACAGAGAGGAATATCTTGACTTCGGAACAGTTCGGCTACAGGAGCAATCACAGCAGTGTTCAACAGACTGCCAGGCTGGCATCGATGAGTATACAGGGGTTTAATAGAAAATTCCACATAGGTGCAATCCTATTTGATATCACCAAGGCCTTCGATAAAATATGGCATAACGGGTTTGTTATCAAACTGATAAGGCTAGGAGTACCGAGCTACCTCGTGAGACTAGTCTCAAGTTTCTTTGAGGATAGATCTTTTGTGGTGTCATCGAATAATGCTGTCTCAGATTCAAGTCTATAAAAGCTGGGGTGCCCCCTACCCGTCACTCTTTTCAGCCTTTATACAGTTGCTATTCCCAGAGATAATTATAGTAAACTTTCCTTGTTTGCTGATGATACTGTATTCGCGACATCTCCAGGGTATTTCCGCCTTATAATTTTGTGGCTACAGCGTCATATTAACAAGTTAGAGAGATGGATAGCTGATTGGAAAATCAAGCTCAATCCGGATAAAACTCAAGTCATAATATTTAGTAAGTCTAGATTTCCGATTCTTGACAATCAGCTAATCATCCCCAATATTCGCATTCCCTGGAAGGATCAAGCGAAATACTTGAGATTGGTCTTCGACCAGATGACTAATTGGCTAGAAAACACCAACAATATCCTATCAAAAGCCAAAACGTCTTGGATGGCTCTCTATCTCATTCTACCTTTTGGTGCTCCAACATGGATGACCACAGAGAGAACCAGGCTCAGACGGATAGAGAGCTTCCAAAACAAAGTCTTCAGAATGATCTGCGGAGCCCCATACTACATAAAAACACTATCATCCACAGGAATCTTAGATGCGATACTTTTCATGATTTCATTAGGGATTCTATAACCAAATATCTAAACAGAGCAGCAACATCCACCAACACTCTGATAACTCAATCCTATAACCTGACCGCCACGCCACGACAACGCCATCGATACGTCAGAGACTGGCTACTTGGCTGTTAGCTCGGGTCATTTTCCTTTCTTAAAAATCTGGCCAAAAGCGTAATTTTTCTCACCCTCATAGCCTGTTCAAAGTCCATCCTTACAACATACGATTCTATAGGCCTGTTATGACTCAAATTTTCAAAGAAGATCCAATGAATGGCGTCATTGAGCTGAGCTGACATCTGTCGGTCTGTCAGCTTGTCTGTACTAAACACTATTTCCTAGACTTCAATACGTCCGATCAAGCAGAAATTTCGCATTTGCATGTAATACGGATAACAATATAATATGATACTTTACATGTGTCTGTTCGTCTGTCTATCCGTCTAAAATAAAATTTGCGCGTGTAACGTACGTAGTTCTGAAGATAATACAGTATTTTAGTAACATTGAGCGGATCTGATGATGATGTAAGAAGTGAGACTGTTTGAGAAAGACCTTCCAATTTCATGATTATATAATTAAATGTAAAAATAATTGGAATTAACTTGTAAAACAAATCATATATAATAAAATTCAAATAGGATTGAGTAGAGGCCAAAGTTTTGTTTCTGGAAGAAATTGTAAGTATATACATAACGTTTATTCTACATTCAATTTGATGACTCTTTAATAAAATAGATTTTCTGCGTAACTAAAGTCTGACGTTTACCCAATAAGTCCTCTGTTATTAGATTAAATCGAGCAATCATCTAAAACTTTTATTACGAGCATAACAAGCCGAAAACCATCGAGGTTAGGCACATGGTAATTATCGGTCATAAATCTGCATATCATCGCAATACACGTCACGTCGTAGCTTAGCGCTGCCGCGGCGCTACGAGGAGACTACGAAGGAGTGACTGCAGAAAATGTTGTGTAACTGCGAGAAGTCATTGTCGTAGCAGAGAAAAAATTGTTTTATTTAATTAATGTGTTATGTAGCAATGTAGCATTGGCGTCCATGGTGGGATAGAAAATGGAGAGGAATAATTTTAAAAAATTTGATAAACTACCGTATATAAATGGCAAAATATTTGATGGGATCGGATGCTAAAGACATCATGAAATGTATGCTTGGAGAAAAAACGTCAAAGAATAATTCCATTCAAGAAGATATTTTATTTGCAAAACCACTTATTTGAATTAAAGTTCAAGCATTTTTTCTTGACCTTCCATTTCATTTATCCCCTTATGTATGTGACATTCTTTGGCTCCAAAAACTTGCATACTTAGCAGAAATTTTTTCTAAATTAAATGAGTTAAATCTGTCTTTACAAGGTCCAGGTATCACAATTTTCAATGTACATGATAGAAGAGCAACAATGCTAAAAAAGTTCAATTTTGGGATTCAATGTCTGCAGATGAATGAGTACGAATATTTTGGTTCTCTCAACACCATTTTATTAGAAAATTTAATTCAAATTCACGAAAATATTAAAAGGAATATAACTGAATATCTCAAACAACTTCAGTCAACATTCAAAGACTATTTTCGTACTAGACCTGTTATATCTAGATCGATCAACTGGATACATAATAATTTTCAAGGAGAAATAACTTAGGATCCTCCATTAATTTTACTGGAAAAAGAAAAGCTGATTACCTTTTAGTCTGACAATTCCCTAAAAACTGTTTTTAAAGATCTCTCTAATTGATTACATCGAAACAAATTTTGAATTTTCTGTTCCTCCAAACAGGCAAAAATGTTCCATTGAGGGTATTCTTCAAGTTCTGTATTATTGGATTCATTTTATATTAATTCCTTTTTGTAGGTTAAACTATCACTTTAGTTTTAGTGGTGTAATGCTCTACAGACAAAAAGATTTTCAAATCGAAATTTATTGGTTTAAAGATCATTTGAAAGGGTTGATCGTAATTTAAGAAAAATAACAAGAGATGACGCGTAACTACAACTAACGAAAAATCTAAATTTCCTTTTGATAAAATCTTGGAAATCACTAAATAGTCCCTAAATTGTGTAAAACATGAAGTGTTTTAACTTAATACATTTTGTAGTCTACTAGGGCTTCTCGATATTGACCAGAGTTTGGCATATACTTACCTGTTACCCTGTGTATATATATATATATATATATATATATATATATATATATATATATGTATACAGTGTACGACAAAACAAATGCACGAACTTTTACTCGCTATATAGCCAAATAACATAGTCAAATGTCCTTAAATTTAAATTCTTTTTACTTATTTATGATCGCGATGGACTCTTCTGCTAAAAAAAAAGACACAAACAAAACTAATTTTTTTTGTATCAGAAAAAAATTAGTTTTGTTTACAACATCACTTTTTGTTTATGACAAAACATATGCACGAAATAACAAGAATTTACATTCCTTATGAATTATAAAAAATTATCAACAACAAGTACCGTTAAATAACTAATAACTCTCTTTTGAACATTGTAAGAATGTTTATAGAAAACTTCCACGTGTTTATAGTCGTTCCTGGTCTTTCAAAGTCATCGGTTATATGGTACAAGTTTTTAATGAAAAAAAAATGGATAATAATAAGTACTCAGTGCAAGTAAGGAAAAAATAATTAAATATTAGAATAGTGGTGAGTCAGTGACATCAATTGCAAAGAAATTTGGAATTGATGTCATTGCGTAATTCCGTGAATTATAAGCTGCTTTCGTTCTTCAGGCTCGTTGACCACTATCCACAAAGGAGCTCGTCCACGGAAAACCAGTAAACGGGACGACCAGACAATAATTAGATTGATAAAAAAAAGATCCGTTCATATCAGCAAGGTCATATGCAAATCGATTACCACTATATATTTCTGAAAGATCCATCCAAAGACGAGCGAAGGAGGATTGAAATCATACCGAAGTGCCAAAAAACCATTTATTTCCGCCAAAAATCGACTAGCTAGAATTCAATTTGCAAATGAACACTTAAATTGGAGTACAACCCAATGGAAGACCGTACTCTTTTCTGACGAGTCGAAGTTCAACTTGAAAAATTCAGATGGATTTCGGCTAGTACGCAGACCTAAAGGGCAACGTCTTAACCCTCGCTATACGCAAGGCACAGTTAAGCACGGAGGAGGAAATGTTTTGATCTGGGGATGCTTTTCCGGACATGGAATTGGACCAATTCACAAAATTAATGGTATAATGGATCGTTTTGTGTATAAGGATATCCTAAATAATGTTATGTTGCCACACGCAGAGGAAAAAATGCCACTTAAGTGGAGGTGTCAACGTGACAACGACCCAAAACACACTGCTAAATGTGTGAAAGAGTGATTCGTAAATAACAAGATTGACGTTTTGAAACGGTCAGCAGAATCGCCTGATTTCAATCCCATAGAAAATCTATGGGATATTGTAGATCGCAAAATAAATCGCGATAATTGCAAAAATGCGGATGACCTTTTCCGACAAGCGGAAATTGCATGGAATTGAATTTCCGATGAAATTTTATCTAGCTTTATAAAGTCCATGCCACGCAGATGCGAGGAGGTTTTAAAAAATAAGGGCTACGCAACTAAATAATAATTAAATTTTTATTTAAATGGAATAACCTAAAAATGTGCTATTGTTTTGTCGCATGAAGAAAGTATTGTTAATTATGAAATATGGTTTTTGTTGGTTTTCATAACAAATGTTGGAAATTTTTGTTTTGTTTTAGTAAATTTAGTTTGTTAATTTTGTAAATAAATAGAACAATTTGGAAAGCAATGTGTTTGTGTCTTGTTATTAAGGCATATTTTAATATCCACAAGTTCGTGCATATGTTTTGTCGCACGCTGAATATATATATATATATATATATATATATATATAAGCCACATTTACACAAATCTAATTAAAAACTGATATTCCCTCTTAAAAATCAACAGAAGGGAATACCCTCTTAGAACATTTTTATATTATAAGTTTTAAATAAAAAATAAACCAAAAACTCCTTAAGTTATGATTTCAAAAATAATATATAAAATATATTCTTACACTTTATTGTAAATTTCGGGTACATAACTGAGATACTTCTTAAGTATTTGAAACATGAAAATTAGATAAGATTTCTGCCAAAATTCAAATTATTTAAAAACCTTTAAGTTTAGGTATATGAACCTTATTAAAATAGGCACTTATTTTGATCGGAGAATTGCAAAAATGCAATATACAGGGGGTTCCATTTAAAAACAAACAAATCTTTGAACGTTCGGAGCTTTTGGGACACCCTGAATATTATGAAAGTAATTTTAAAAATAACTATATTATACCCTCGTATATCCCAAAAGTAAAACTTTTTGAAAGACAGGTATATATATATATATATATATATATATATATATATATATATATATATATATATATATATATATATAATCACAAAAATTTTGTAATCTTTCAATTTCTCAAAATTGATTTTTGTAGTTTATTTCTGTATCATTAGAAACCAAAAAATAAACCAAGCCGTTTGACATATCCCATTTACTTCAATCCGCAAATGACATTTAAAAGTTTTAAACGTCCGAAAATGTCATAATTTGTAAAAGTGTTATAATAAAAAATTATTTGTGTTTCTATGAATATTCAAAATCCATAATTTGCTAGAAAATTTTTAACTTTTATTTTTTTTTCCTTATTTTACCAAAAAAAAAAACACAATTAGGGTTGAAAACCAAATATAGTAGATACACACATTACGTCGTTCTAGGTACGACCATGTCCGCGGGTTCTGGCGGTTCGGCCGCCGCCTCGTCGCTGGTACTTCGTCGGTACCAGCGGGAAGCGTTGCGGACCACCCGTAAGGGCACACTCGCACGTCGCGGGGGGTCGAACCCGCGAACGGTTCCAACTCAACGGTTCCATTCATGCAAATTGCCTGGATTAGGATATTTTTTATGGTTGTAGTGGTGGTGTTGCGACAGTGAAATATATCTCGATAGATTCTCATATAAAAACATTTTAATTTACTTATTTCAAGGATAGAATTAAAAATACAGGATATATATATATATATATATATATATATATATATATATATATATATATATATATATTGAGTTTAATTTTTAATACACCTTATTTTTCTATATAATCTCCTCTTTGAGTCACACATTTTTCCAACCGAATAGGAAATGTAGTAATTCCGTCATAAAAAAAATGAATCTAGTTGCGTCTGTAACCAATTGCGTACGACCGTTTTTACACCTTCCTCGTCGTCAAAGTGAAGACTCCCAGTTCTTCTTTGAGTGGCCTAAACATGCGGTAGTCACATGGCGACAGATCGGGACTATAGGGCGCATGTTTCAGTGTTTCCCAACGAATTTTGTACAATTTTTCTTGGGTTAGTGCAGTTGTGTGTGGCAGAGCCTCGTCATGGAGCAGAATCTCTCGCCTTTTTCGTCGATAGGCCAGTTTTACTTCATCAAGCAGTTGGCAGTAGTACGCAACATAAACTGTGCATCGTTTCTGGAGATAATCAACAAGCAAGATGTCTTTGCTATCCCAAAAAATCGTTGCAAAAACTTTTCCAGCAGAAAGACGGATTTAGGCTTTCCGCGGTGCTGTTTGTCCAGATTTTCGCCACTCACAACCAACGTCTCATCACAGGTGACAATGTGTCTCAAGAAATGATCCCCCTCTGTTCGATACCGTGCCCAAAGTCTTTCACACACAGCAAGACGGTTTGTTTTCTGATCTTCCTTCAAGAGGAGAGGAATCCACCCTGCTGATGCTTTCAGGTAACCCAAATCATCTGAAATCATTGATTGGGCACTCCCATACGATATTCCGAGATGTGCAACAATTTCCCATATTGTAAGGCGGCGGTCTCCTTCAATCATCTCACGGATCGCAAGAATATTCGTCTCATTGGTGCTTGTCTGCGGTCGGCATGTATGGCTCTCATTTTGCACTGTTTCTTGGCCATCGAAAAATTTTGTGTGCCAATCGTAGGCTTGAGTCCTTGAAAGCGTTTGTTGTAAATATGCCGGAGATGTTACGATATAAGTACAAGCTGATTTTCGATCACTAAAAACTTTTAAAGCATGTTTCGTCCTGTCACTGGTGTCAGGCTTGTCAGTGGGTTCCACCGATGCCTTTCCCAAACATCCCTGTGTACGTATTTATCTACTTTTTAGATGTTATATATAAAGTCATTCCTTAACGGGATCTATAGGTAAGATGCTTCACCTATAGACGGTCTTCATACGACACTTTTTTTCAGCAAACTGTGCAATTAATCGACTTAAAATTTCGGCAGGTTTTACGCCCTGTCGCGACAAAAATTTAATAATAATGGGTTGCTTAACAGACGTGTGTACCTTTTAGACATGATGCTACTACCAACCAATCTGCTCTGGCGAGCCGAACCGATTTGCTCCCCTCCAGTTCATATCCCCACCCAACCGATTAATATATGTATATATATATATATATATATATATATATATATATATATATATATATATATATATATATATATATATATATATATAAGGGATCGTTAAAAAATAGATTCGATATGACTGAAAACCCAGGTAGATGAAGCTAGGAATAATGTTTTTAACCACGCCTGATTAGGCCTAAATCATAATATATTTATGCAACACCCTGTATGGAATTTTCAGGGACCCCAGCGATTCCTAAATCGCCAAACTTTCGCCGGTTTCCGGAGTCGCAGCATGCCGCAGCTGAATTTGGGGTTGCACGGAGGGTGACTTCGGTCTTTCTCATCCAGCGAGATGATGACAATCGGGCCACTATCACTGATGGGTTTAAAGGGAAACCTACTCGGAACACTCGGAGAATAATCTTCGATTTCTTTTCTGAGATCGGATTAATAAATCCCGATAAATTTTTTATAAATTTTAATGGCAAAGGTTCAGATAGAAATTTTAGCTCTCTCACTAGCTCGCAGAAAAATTTAGATTATTTTTTCCATTTGGCAACATGCTTCGCCAAACAATAAAATGAGTAATATTTTTACACAAAATTGCAATTCATTCCAGGTACAGAACATTTTGGAAGAGGCAGAACTAGAACTCAAATTTGCTTACTGAAACATATTTTATATCATTACATTACATATATATATATATATATATATATATATATATATATATATATATATATATATATATACAGGCGCGGATCCAAGGGGGGGAGGCGGTGGGGGCGATCGCCCCCCCCCAAGAGCTTGAAGTTCAGGAAAATAGACCCGATTTTGCCTCGTATACCATAGTTTATTCAAGAACTAGGGAGAGTTTTTCATTTTTTACCTTTTTTTTTCTTCGCAAACTACCTGTGTTCTTTAGTCCGGTAGATATTTGGATGTATGAAGTGTTAAAAAGGATTTTAATCCTTGTCATAGGCATCGGAAGGCGTCAAAAGGAGGTCTATTTTATCACTAAATATTTATGGCATAGAGTATTATTTCAATAATAAACTTAAAATAAAAAGTTTTTATAATATTTTTTTATTTCTTACGATTTTACAATAATTCACATATATTAGAAAATATAGATAATTTTGACATATTTAACACAAATCACAACTGTAGTTTTATTATTTTTAATTTTGGCATAGAAACCGTTTTAGGCACATTCAGACTAAAACGTAACCTTTTTCTCTCAAAAAATTCTAAGTTATAATTTAAATACTTACAAAATACCCATTATCAAAAATACAAGAAGTTAAACATATATAAAAAAAATAAATTCGTCAATATAATATTAAATTTTTTTTGGGGCTATCGGTCATTTTATTATTAATTAAAAACATTTTTGGGATATTTGACATTCCAGTTTATTTATTTCTTAAACCATCTGCAGAATTACAAGTTAAACACTAAAAAGGGATTCAAATGTCATTAATTTTTATATGTTACAGAAAATTTAAATAATAAATTGTGTTAACGCTGGCAAACATTACGTATCTTATTCGTCATCAAAGTCAGTGAAGCTATCTTCGCTCAAATTAATTATAATTGATTCCTCTCTCACCGATCATGAGATCGAGTTTCCATGTTTTCTTTTATTCTTTTATTATAAGGATTTTTCGCAATTATTTGCAGTAACTTTATTCAAAAAAATCTTTCAAAAGTCCAGTTAAATTATTAATTTTGTAAGTTGCGTTATTTTCAGCAACTCTACCTTTTATTTGAGAGAGATAATTCCTTCACCAACGGACATTTTCCGGACGATCTATAAAAACAGATTTCCTATCTGGTTTTTCCCAGCAAAAATTAAGTTCTCTGAGCAATTTCCAGAGCTCAGTTCTTTAATTTCAGGCAAATCCCGATCTTCGTTGATTTTAGTTAGAATTTTGTCGACGGTTGAGATCTGCTTCTCATAATAAAATGTATGTGTACAACTCCTTTTATTACAGTTTACATCTCTTCTTCCAACGAGGTTTTTCGTCTGCCTGTGATCGAATATAGCTTGGAATTACTAACAATCCCAGTCGTTTTTATCTCCGTCAGTGTTCGGTACATGATAGATTTTCGAACTCCTGTTATATTGGAATACATCTCAACAGAGCTTTTAACATTATTATCTAGATATTAATATCTTAAGGCATCATAAACATTCATCGTAATAAGTTTTTCGTTGAGAAAAAAATGCCCTCCATCCTTTGGGTATCTCATTAATGTCAAATAATATATAAAAACAAGCACAAACAAAATAAATCACTAAAGACACACTGTAAGGTGTACTTTGCTCACTGACAGAAATTAAATTGAATTATCAGAAATTTTATTGTTGCAGTAAATTTATAAAAGCTTATAATATTTAAATATAATTAGATTTACGGCAGTTCTCAGTTACCGGAGGCGCTGAAGCAGGTACGTTGAAGGTTTCGGTAACAGTTTTATTACTCTCTCTAGTTCTTGAATAGAGTATAGGAATGTGTATGCTTGCGATCGGCCCTCGCCTTCCCAAGCTTTGAGTTCAGGAACATAGAACCGATTCTGCCTTTTATATTAGTAGTGTGTATGCTGCTGGCACACCCCCCCCCCCCCGTTGACAACTTGTTTTTTTTTTGCGATAGCACCCCCCCAGGAGCTTTGAACTCAGGAAAATAGACCGGATTCTGCCTCTTATACGAGGAATGTGTATGTTGATCGCATCTTCCCACCCCCTGTCGGAAACTTGTTTTTTCTTGTGATCGCCCCCTCCCTCTCCAAGAGTTTCAAATTCAAAAAAATAGCCCCGTCTCTGCCTTTTACACAAAAAATGGGAATGTTGCTGATGTCCCCCCCCCCCCCGGGGACAAATTGCTTTCGCTTGCCATACTGTACTTTTGTGATATCACCGCCCCCCCCCCCCAAGGAGAGAGGCTGGATCTGCCCCTGTGTATATATATATATATATATATATATATATATATATATATATATATATATATATATATATATATATATATATATATATAAATGAAATTTCTTAAATATCGCCCGACAATTTGACCAAACTTTAAAATAAAAATTTTGATCGAGACAGATTATATGGTTATTAATCTGACTGGTCCAATATTTTTTTCATAATATCCCTATAAAGTTGCTGGTGGACGTTAGTTGTGCACGAGTGCTCTCGGCCACCCTTCAGGGTAAATCGTATGTAAAGACTGGTCTAAATTGGTCGGAACAGTTTCGGATGTTTCTATTAATGTAACTGGTTTATTGTAAAAGATATACGTTTTTTATGATATATATATATATATATATATATATATATATATATATATATATATATATATATATATATATATATATATATATATACACACAAATATATAGGCCATTGTTAGCTATGACTTTTCCCATCTTTCCATCAAAAAATTAATTTCGCTCAAAATATTTGTTGTTTTTAAGGTTAATCGTTCATCAAGCCAAACTTTCATTTCTTCGTAAGAAAATAAGTGTTGTTTTAAAGGTCCGTGCTGCATTTATCGAAATAAATGGTAGTCCGAAGGGACTAAGTCCGGTGAATATGACGATGGACTAGGACACCTTATTTAATGTTTTCCAAATAGTTTTTTACACATTTTGCCACTTGGGGCTGAGCATTGTATGTAGAAAAATGACTTTATCGTATGGGGATATTCTATTCGTTTTTTCTTTAATGCTCGGATTAATTATACCAGTTGTTATCGATTGTTTCACCAGGTTTTAGTAGTTCGTAATACACACCTCCCTGCATTTTCAAACTTTCTCGGCTAACCTTGACGCTCGTTGTCTTTTACAGTAAAATCAGAGCTTTAATGTACAATGTCATAAAACCTTTTAACAACGTTATGATCAATCTCAAAAAGATGTTTTGTTAATTTTCCTTTTTTTAAATTATTTGTAGTCTCCCTGAAGATGAAAATGATAATAAAGATCTTCGAAAGCGTGCTCTAACTTAGTCTAGTCTTAAACCTTAGTTTTAATCTCTTTTTTAATACAATGTCATAAAACCTTTTAACAACGTTATGATCAATCTCAAAAAGATGTTTTGTTAATTTTCCTTTTTTTAAATTATTTGTAGTCTCCCTGAAGATGAAAATGATAATAAAGATTTTCGAAAGCGTGCTCTAACTTAGTCTAGTCTTAAACCTTAGTTTTAATCTCTTTTTTAATACAATGTCATAAAACCTTTTAACAACGTTGTGATCAATCTCAAAAACGATATAAATTACTTAACATTAATTAAAGGAAAGTTTTTTGTTAATTTTCCTTTTTTTAAATTATTTGGAATCTCCCTGAAGATGAAAATGATAATAAAGATTTTCGAAAGCTTCATTCAACTTGGTCTAGTCTTAAACCCTAGTTTTAATCTCTTTATTTAATAGACAACATCAAAAAACCTTTTAACAACGTTGTGATTAATCTCAAAAACGATATAAGTTACTTAGCATTAATTAAAGGAGAGTTTTTTTGTTAATTTTCCTTTTTTTAAAATTATTTGTAGTCTCCCTGAAGATGAAAATGATAATAAAGATTTTCGAAAGCTTCATTCAACTTGGTCTAGTCTTAAACCCTAGTTTTAATCTCTTTTTTTAATATACAACATCATAAAACATTTTAACAACGTTGTGATCAATCTCGAAAACAATATACGTTATTTAGCATTAATTAAAGGAGAGTTTTTTGTTAATTTTCCTTTTTTTTAAATTATTTGTAGTCTCCCTGAAGATGAAAATGATAATAAAGATTTTCGAAAGCTTCATTCAACTTGGTCTAGTCTTAAACCCTAGTTTTAATCTCTTTTTTTAATATATAACATCATAAAACATTTTAACAACGTTGTGATCAATCTCGAAAACAATATACGTTATTTAGCATTAATTAAAGGAGAGTTTTTTGTTAATTTTCCTTTTTTTTAAATTATTTGTAGTCTCCCTGAAGATGAAAATGATAATAAAGATTTTCGAAAGCTTCATTCAACTTGGTCTAGTCTTAAACCCTAGTTTTAATCTCTTTATTTAATAGACAACATCAAAAAACCTTTTAACAACGTTGTGATTAATCTCAAAAACGATATAAGTTACTTAGCATTAATTAAAGGAGAGTTTTTTTGTTAATTTTCCTTTTTTTAAAATTATTTGTAGTCTCCCTGAAGATGAAAATGATAATAAAGATTTTCGAAAGCTTCATTCAACTTGGTCTAGTCTTAAACCCTAGTTTTAATCTCTTTTTTTAATATACAACATCATAAAACATTTTAACAACGTTGTGATCAATCTCGAAAACAATATACGTTATTTAGCATTAATTAAAGGAGAGTTTTTTGTTAATTTTCCTTTTTTTTAAATTATTTGTAGTCTCCCTGAAGATGAAAATGATAATAAAGATTTTTGAAAGCTTCATTCAACTTGGTCTAGTCTTAAACCCTAGTTTTAATCTCTTTATTTAATAGACAACATCAAAAAACCTTTTAACAAGGTTGTGATCAATCTCAAAAACGATATAAGTTACTTAGCATTAATTAAAGGAGAGTTTTTTTGTTAATTTTCCTTTTTTTGAAATTATTTGTAGTCTCCCTGAAGATGAAAATGATAATAAAGATTTTCGAAAGCTTCATTCAAGTTGGATTAGTCTTAAACCCTAGTTTTAATCCCTTTTTTTAATATACAACATCATAAAACCTTTTAACAACGTTGTGATCAATCTCAAAAACGATATAAGTTACTTAGCATTAATTAAAGGAGAGTTTTTTTGTTAATTTTCCTTTTTTTGAAATTATTTATAGTCTCCCTGAAGATGAAAATGATAATAAAGATTTTCGAAAGCTTCATTCAACTTGGTCTAGTCTTAAACCCTAGTATCAATCTCTTTTTTTAATATACAACGTCATAAAACCTTTTAACAACGTTATGATCAATCTCAAAAAGATGTGAGTTACTTAATATTAAGTAAAGAAAAATTTTTTTGATAATTTTCCTTTTTTTGAAATTACATGAATTCTCTCTGAAGATGAAAATGATAATAAAAATTTTCGAAAGCATGCTCTAACTTAGTCTAGTCTTAAAACCTAGTTTTAATCTCTTTTTTCATTTAACGTCATAAAACCTTTTAACAACGTTGTGATCAATCTCAAAAACGATATAAATTACTTAACATTAATTAAAGAAGAGTTTTTTGTTAATTTTCCTTTTTTAAAAAATTATTTGTAGTCTCCCTGAAAATGAAAATGATAATAAAGATTTTCGAAAGCTTCATTCAACTTGGTCTAGTCTTAAACCCTAGTTTTAATATCTTTTTTTAATATACAACGTCATAAAACCTTTTAACAACGTTGTGAACAATCTCAAAAACGATATAAGTTACTTAACATTAATTAAAAGAGAGCTTTTTTGTTAATTTTCTTTTTTTGAAATTATATGTATTTTCTCTGATGATGAAAATGAAAATAAAGATTTTCGAAAGCTTGGATTAACTTTAAAGAGTACTCTTTCGCTTGCTGCACACTTATAATATTCACTACCCCTGTATGATCCCGAAAAAATTTGGAGTTATTTACCCGACACCCTATATATATATATATATATATATATATATATATATATATATATATATATATATATATATAAAAATTGGGTCATGAGTGCCACATCTAATCCGTCTCTGAAGCTGTTAGTAATTTACAACATTTTTTTGTATAGTAATTTGAAGGATCTTACCTGGTATAAATCATATTGAAAAAAATTGAAATATACCTGGTGGTTCAATAAATATGTGTAAAAAACTGCAACCATTGCAGCTCTTTGGGAGCTCATATCTCCAAAGAGAAGACCTATACGAAAGAAAAGTTTATATGAACTTGTAGTATTCCTTTCACGGGTTTTCTTCATATGAGGGAGATTTCCCACATTTTCGCGAACATCCTGAATATACTACATTCCTGAAATATATGACTATTGGACTAAATGGTACAATTGCGGCGATTTTCCGTCCAAATAAAGCTTCCAAATTGTATTAATAAAACGAACCCAAAAATGAAAACGACTGTACAAAGTAATCCTAACTTGGTGCAACAGAAATCAGAAAAAGCCCAGGAATTCCTATAAAAAAATGTGTCTTCAATGCATGAATCTCTTTTTCCGTATGCGTGCAAATACTCCGCATAAATACATGATGCTCCCGCTTATAAAACACAAATTTCTAATATTTTTACGCAATGACTCATTACATGGAAACAAGAAACCCATACAAACGAACTCCTTAGAGCGACTTTTTTTCGTCTAACAAGCGCGTCGTACTTGACATACCAAATGAAGCGAAACTAGTACTTCTAGGTACTAAGATCTTTATCATTGGTCACTTAATTCTACACGTAGAGCTGGTAAGGAGACGATTACTATTCCGCGGACAGATCTTGCGAAATTCTATCGTACTGGTTGGGTTAAAGTTGAGATTATGTTTTGCAATTTTTCCGTGGTTGCTTAAGTTGAAGATTTATCGTTTCATCTGAAAAAAATAGTTGGTCAGACTTAAAGGCAGGTTTATTATTTAAATAACGACTATTACGAGTAAATTATATGGCCTCATGAGTGAAAAACATTATTATATAATATAAATCACAAAACAAACCCTTCAAAAATTTAATTTAAAGGGATCGAGGTCACAGAGTCCTTAACTTAGGCGAACAATCGCAAGATGTCTTAAATATTATAACACAACAAGAATATTGGTATTTATGTATAAAGTAATGTTACATATGTATATATATATATATATATATATATATGTTTATACGGCTTTCACGGATTCCTCCGTGTGAGATGCAAAAGCAGTGGATACATCCACATTATGCCGTTGTAGTGCTGAAATCGCATTCAGCAAACGTACAACTATATGCAACTCCGTGTATAAATGAAGTGGCGGGGAGGGTAAGTTTTGAATTTCTTTTCGGTATGGTGGTACAGGTGGGCCATCATCTCGATGGTGGTAGTATGGAATGAATTGCGTTTTATCGCAATTTATTCAAACTGTGCAACCTTTAACACGGAAAGGATTTGATTGGAATGAGGTTTGCATTTACTGATCGCAATTTACTTCATATATATATATATATATATATATATATATATATATATATATATATATACATATATATATATATATATACATATATATATATATATATACATATATATATATATATATATATATATATATATATATATATATATATATATATATATATATATATATTTAGTTGGTTATTTTCTTGAGAATATGGTTCATTCTTGTATTGAAACTACATATATAAAGTAGTCATACTTATTGTATATATATTTTATATTTCAGGACGTTTCGACTTGGGATTACGATGCAAAAGTCATGCAATTACTCAATGACACCAAAACATATAAAGAAGTTAAGCCTGATCCTACCAACTAATACCATAAGAAAAATAATGACCTCATAAAAAATGGGAAAACAAACAGTTTATTTCACCAAATGTAGCAAAAGACTTAATTACAAATAACGCTTCAGCACCACGCATATATGAGCTACCTAAATTACATAAACCCGGAACTCCACTTCGACCAATTGTATCGTGTATACAATCGCCTTTTAATGCACTCTCAAAATATCTCAAAAATATCTTAGCGAATGTCACTGGCCAAAATAATTTTTACATTAAAGACTCATGGAGCTTTAAAGAAAAAATACAAAACGTTAAAATCCCAGAAAACCACGTGTTGATCTCATTAGACGTTGTATCTCTCTACCCAAATATACCCATAAATGTGTCCTTAAACGTAATCAGAGAAAAATGGTCAGAAATAAAGAAATACACTATGCCATTAGTTGATTTTCTTGAAGCTGTAGAAATCTGCCTAAGTTCTCCATACTTCAAATACAAAAATTTGTTATTTAAGCAAATTGAGGGTTGCGCGATGGGTGCATCCATATCGAGTGTTATTGCTCAATTAGTGTTAGAAGACCTAGAAACTGAGGTTATCAACAGCTTAAAATTCAAACTACCATTCTTTTACAGATACGTAGATGATCAAGATTCATATATTTTAAACAAATTTAACAGCTATCATGAAAAATTACAATTTACCATAGAATTTAAAAATAATAACCACATAAACTTCCTAGATATGACGTTGCATCACAAAAATAATACAATACTAACTGAGTGGTACACAAAATCTATATGGTCTGGTCGCTACCTCAACTACAATTATCAATACCACATGGCCCAAAAAAAATCAGTAATAATTGGAATAGCCGATAGAGCCATCATCCTTAGTAGTCCCGAATTTAGAAACAACTATATAAAAAAAACAAAAGAGGTCCTTATGTCAAACTCTTACCCAAATAAACTAATTAACAAAATTTTTAAAGAAAGGCTAGAAAAATACAAACATGGAAAAACTAAAACAGAAAATTTAGAAGACAATAAAATCAAAAAACAATATCTTTCCTTGCCATACATACCAAAACTTTCCGAAAACTTTCAAACTTTTTTTAACAAACATAATATAACCACTAGTCATAAGGGCCATAATTTACTTAAAAGCAATTTCAGCAAATTAAAAAGTGATATTCCAAAAAACAGAAAATTAAATGTTGTCTACTCAATACCCTGCAAGGATTGTCCATCGAATTACATCGGCCAAACTAGTCAGTATCTGCAAAATCATTTAAATGGACATAAATATGACAAAAAAAAAATATTACAGCCCTAAAAAAACACGAAATGAAACACAAGCACACCTTTGATTATGAAAATACAAAAATCTTGAAAACTGAAACTAACAAAGGAAAACGAGAATTTTACGAAATGATTGCAATAAGAAAAAATCCGAATGCCCTAAACGATAAAACGGACATCAATAATCTAAATCAAATTTATTTCAACATATTAAAATAAACCAATATAAGGAAATTTCTAAAATGAATAAAACAATAAATAAGAATAATTCTCCGCTTTCAATTCTTCTAAATTGAATCACGATATTTTTTCAGAAAGATATCACTTTAATTAAAAGACCCAAACTTTTTACGCCACTTAAAGTACCTAAAACATACACCATCTGGGTTCCACATTCAGTCAAGTCAAGGCAGTTATAGGGTTAAAAATGTAGTGTCCATTCTTCTAACTGGACTTTTAAAAAAACTTTTGAAAAGTGAATATACAAAAGAGTGAGTGATTACAATTGGTTTGTGATGTAATTAATTTTTGTTTAAAACAAAAATTTCGGTTCTTAATGGTAAGTTTTTAACTTTTCCATATATCATAATATTAAAAATCCGCCGAAACCCTCAGTTGAAAAAGATTCGAAAGAATCGAAACGTCCTGAAAAATAAAAATATATATTTACAATAAGTATGACTACTTTATATATGTAGTTTCAATATAAAAATGAACCATATTCCCAAGAAAATAACCAACTAAATATATATATATATATATATATATATATATATATATATATATATATATATATATATATATATATATTATTTCAAGAACATTCAATACATTTGCGATCCGATATCCGCAAAAACAGAAATCAACACCACCAATACCAACTGTTAAAAGGATTATAGAAAACTTCAAGATCTTTGGATCCATAAAAGCAAAAAGAAATCGAAATAAGCCAGTTGTTAACAATGAAAATATTGAAACTATAATTTTAGGATATCCGACAATATTTACAAATCAAGTAGCATTAGAGTCGGGATTATCTCAAACATCAGTTTTAAGGATTTTATGGAAACAAAATTTTCATCCCTATGTATATTCCATAGTACAACATTTAAAAGGCACTGATTTTCCAGGAAGTTCTGTCAATTTATTTTACTTCGGTCAGAAGAAAATGCTGGTTTTTTTGGATAATATTATTTGGTCGAACGAAGCCAAATTCACAAAAAATGGATTGTTTAATCGACGCAATTCCCACTATAGAAGCTACTCTTCCTACTATTGGAGCGACTCAAACATAAATCTATTTAGAGAATTAAATTTGCAAGAGTCTTGGCAGTTTAACGTGTATTGTGCTATAATAAATGACGGCGTCGTAGCCCTAGAATTCTACCAAGATAATCTGAATGGTAAGTTAGCCATTTTTAAAGACTTCTAGATACAGAATATGTTTCTAACTTATAGGTGAGCGCTACTTCGACCTCTTGAGAAATTTGTAAGTGAACTATTTAAATAACTTGCCGCTGGCTGATCATAGAAATCTATTTTATCGACATGATGGGGCGCCTCCACATAATAGTCGTTTAGTTCACACATCATTTGCAAAACTTGTTTTATGATCAATGGATAGCCAATAATGGGCCACATCTTTGGCTACGTCTCTTCCACGACCTAACAGTACTTGATTTTTTTATTTGGGGGACGATCAAAAATAAAGTATACAACACCGCATTAACCACCATGGAAGATTGCATTTGAAGAACTTAATCCTCAGTCAATAAGAAGAGCAACCCATGAAGAGTTCTTGCTTAGGTGCGAAAAATGTTTGGAAGCTCAAGGGCGTCGATTTGAACATTTACTCAAATAATTTTTGTAACTTTATTTTAATAACAACTGATTTATTTCTGTTTCTTTTAGCTTTTATAGATCCAAAGTTCTTGAAGTTTTTTATAATCCTTTTAACAGTTTGTGATGTTGGTTTCTGTTTCTTCGGATATCGGATCGTGAATGTATCGCATGTTCTTGAAATAACTCTATCACATTCTCCATAAATAATAAATAAGTTTAAATAATCTTCGTGCTTGGAATTTAATCGCCCCGACATAATTATTATTAATAAATGTTAAATGGCAAGAAATAGTGACAATTCTGTAGGGTTCGATTGTTTTATTTTCACCACGCCTCGCCCTCATAGCCAACTAATGACAAAACTTAATAGCCGCATAGCATTTTTACAATAGAAAAATGTTGAATTGCCAATATTTGGAAAACTACAACATTTCGGAGTAGATAACCTTATACAAAGTTACCCTTATTTTTAATGCTTAATATGATAAAATTATAAAAATAGGTTCTTTCTATTTGAAAAAATTGACGTTGACGATTTTTTAAATATAATTTTTATTCGCCTTTTTTGACTATTCTGTACTAATACGTTTCGATATATCATAAAAAGATTACTAAAGTCGATCTTCGTCTACAAGAAAACGAACCCAAATTAAATAATAAAGACTTCCTTATAGAAAAAAAATATAGTTAAGTTTTGGTCCACAAACTTCATTTTTGACATAAAAATTTAAATATATCCCAAACGGTGAGACTTAAGTATAGAAGATTAAAAATGGCAAGTTGACATCTACTTCCGGTAGAATCGGAAGTGCCGCCATCTTGAAAATATTTTAGCCGGCTGTCCCTCATGCACGTTAGTACACTGTCAAATTTTCAGATTCTTCTAAAATATAGTTTTTTCGATCGATAGAGTTCCCGGAAAATCATCCTGTATAGGTAGGGGGTTGACATTTAAAAAAATTGACTTTTAACGATTTTTTCAAGTTAATATTTATTGATTTGATCACCTTGTATTTATTCACTATCAAAATATTAACAATAATAAAGGCTTTCATATAGGGGAAATTAATGACTATGTTTAGGCCTATAAAGGCCATTTTTGACATATAATTTAAAATAAATCAAGAACAGTTAGACTTGGGTATAGGATATTTTACATGAAATATATTTATAATTTTGCATAATTTTGAATCTAAAGATAAAATAATATATAACGTGTTCCATTTAAAATAAACATGATGGCATCAACTTCTGGTGTAACCGGAAGTGCTACCATCTTGAAAATATTTTACCCGAATTGGCCCGATCGACTTTAGTAAACCACCAACTATTAAAAATTTTCCGAAGTCGTGGTACACATGTCTGCACTACATGCATGCACATTTTTCAGATTCACTAAGAAGATTTAAGACTTAGACCCGATCTAGTTGCCCTGAAAATTAGATTTTCTAGATGACCAGTTTTGTTTTTCTTTTAATATTGTTTCAATTGTATTTTAAAGGTTCAAAACTTGCTTGACTTATTGTTACCCTTATCAATTTAAATTCTTTACTGTCAATTTAAACCTGTTTCAAAGTTAAACCATGGACGAGGGCGGTCCGATAAGTACTTAGCCTCACCGCCCAATGACATAGACGGCTACTGTCAAAATTTCAGCCGAATCGGACTCGCAGTTTTGTTTTGACCGCGTGTGGAAGCGAGCGTGTCCGCGGATTTTAGAAAAATGGAAAAAGAGCAATATCGGTCGGTGATTCGATTCTTATTTTTGGAAGTGAAATCGCACAGCGAAATCAAAGAGCGCTTGGATGCGGTGTACGGTGATTCTTCTCCTTCGATGGCGACTGTCAAAAATTGCTTTAACGAATTTCAATGTGGTCGCACGTCGATTTTTGATGAGCCACGACCAGGTGCCCCGAAAACGGCTACCACGGAGGATAACGTGACAAAAATCCACGGTCTCGTATTGGCAGACCGCCGATTGACGGTGCGCGAGATAGCTGAGACAGTAAGCATCTCAAAAGACCGCGTGGGTCATATCCTGCATAAAATTTTGGGCATGAGACAGCTGTCGGTGCGATGAGTGCCGCGTTTGCTCACTCCGGACACGCAACCGTGAGATCACTTCAGAGCAGTATTTGACGCTGTTTAAGCGCAATTTGAAGGAGTTTCTGCGTCGTTTCGTGACCATCGACGAAACATGGATCCACTGGTACACACCAGAGACCAAGGAACAGTCGAAACACTGGACTTCACCCGGCCAACGTGCTCCGAAGAAGGGGAAGACTGTCCTATCGACCGAAAAGGTGATGGCCACCGTTTTCTGGAATTCACACTGTGTTATCTACATCGACTACCTGGAGAAGAGCAAAACGATCACAGGGCTCTACTATGCCAAATTATTGGGCCGATTCGACGCCGAATTGCAGAAAAAAACGTCCCCATTTGGCGAAGAAAAAAGTGCTTTTCCACCATGACAACACACCGGCTCACACCTCTGCCGTCGCCACGGCCAGATTGGTCGAATTGGGCTACGAACTGCTGCCCCATCCACCGTATTCTCCAGATTTGGCCCCGTGCGACTTCTTTTTGCTTCCAAACTTGAAGAAGTCACTCGCCGGGCAGAAATTTGAGTCGAATGAGGAAGTTATCGCCGCCACGGAGGCCTACTTTGCAGACCTCCAGAAAACGTATTTTTCAGACGGGTTAAAGAAGTTGAAGCATCGCTGGGTCAAGTGTATCGAGCTAAAAGAAGACTATATTGAGAAATAAATCGCCACTTTTCCAAAATTTTTGTTTTTCTTATGTAGGCCAATTACTTATCGGACCGCCCTCGTAAGTGAATTAGGGGGTTATAATTTATGTTATGCTAAAATTAACTGGTCTTCAATTTATCTTTTTATTTTTTTCAAAATTTTTTTTGTCAAATTTCTGATATTCCGCTAAATTCACTAGTAACATACCCCTAAGAAATATCGATATCGTTATCAAAATCAGCGTTTCCAAACAAAGATATTTACTGAAAGAATTAGTAATTTATACGGTTCGCCCCCGAGCTGATTGTAATACGAAAATTGGATTGATGAGAAAGATCTGTGTGTCGGGAAGCGCATATGGGCCAGTTAACTTAATTTTATATCTTTCGGGCACCCTGTTTGATTTTGAATCGGAGGGGTTGTCCAAACATTGAGAGTTTAGATAAAAGATTTATATGGTTTTGATATAAACAGTAGTAATTTACACCCTATTTTGTTGGGTTCTGGTTTAATTGCATAAGAAGGAGCTGTTGTCATTTATTGGAAGCGATACGATAATATATTAGGCCAATCAAAACAGATTTTTTCGTAGCAAAAATCATTTCATCAAGTTATATATATATATATATATATATATATATATATATATATATATATATATATATATTGCACAGGTAGTCAGCTTTTCTCAGGTGTTATAAGAGTTAAATATGAAAATGACAAAGAAAAAGGGACATAAATAATTAATTAGTGCATTTATGTGGTAAGTGTAAATGGTAGAATAGATATTAGTTAATAGTATGTAAGAATTTGTATTTGAATCATGTTTTAAAAGAACATTAAATGCCTTGTAACGACATGATAAAATGTTCAAAAATTAGTGTGAAAGGTTGGACATTAGTGCATACAAAGTAAGAATAATAAACATATCTCACTCTCAAAGACATGAATCTAATAAACTTATAAAAAATAGATATTTTTAATAATGTGTAAAGTGTTATTGACCAAAGACAGAGACAGAAATCCACAAAGAAGAGAATCTTGATCACCCATTTTATAAATAGTGCGGGTAAAGACAATATTAGTGAGAATATACGTCAAATAATAATCATTTAGTGATGTATAGACACTATTCATCGATAATTATTTATAATATTTTAGTTTTAACTTATTTGAACAACAATATTTATAAAAACTTTATTAAATATAGTGGAAATCTGTAAGAATAATATAAGAAAATGTAAATTATAAGTTAATTTTGAAAAGAAACTAGAATAAAATAGTATCTAATTGTAGATAAAACATTGTTAAATATGATTATAATATTAATAAAACGAAAATTATCAATTTCAGCAATTTACAATTAAAAATTAAATGTATATGTAATTTTTTTTTAAATGTAATCAAATTTTATTTATCATTTTTTGTACTAAATAATAACCAAAAGTAAATTGCAGATGTATCAAAATGTCAGGAAAAGTCCAAAATTTACATAAATCATAATTTATTTTCATCAAATATATTATTTAGTTCATAATATCAATAAAATATCAAAATTTTATCATAAATTGACAATTAGGAATCCATTTTGGTTTTGTATTTCAAAGCTTTAAATTCCATCTAGTTCACGTCAGATGGCCCACCAATCAAAAAAAAATGAAAACAAAAATTTATGCAACGTCACCGCTAACTATAAAAGCGAAAATTCATTTTTTATAGAAGGATACAGGTCAATCAGTTGTACAGTAAACACCGTTACTCTTATTCATAAAAAGTAACGTAACCTCAAAAATTTTTTATTTTTCCAAAAAAAAATAAAAGAAGTTTACTAAATTAATAAATAAATAATATCACTAAGCAAGCAGCTCTGGAAAATATTTATATATATATATATATATATATATATATATATATATATATATATATATATATATATATATATATATATGAAAAGCTACAATAGTTGGCAAAAGAGAAAGGATTTTTAAGTTTTAAAAAAAGGAAGAAACCTAGAACGTGAACATGGAAATTAAAAGGTATTTATCTAGTGTATAAAAAGTCGAGATTTTAGACTTGCCTGAAAATAGTTTGATAAAATAGATATATACTAACCTTAACATGAATATTTGTAGTCAGTAATAAAATAAATTGTTTAATTTGTACTGCAACAATATCACTCTTAATATTAACGGCACACACAAATTATTTTTAGATTGTTTAAAGTATAATTACATGTATTAAGACACTAGTCATTTTTAACCTTTCAGACATTATATACAATGGTGCCAGACTTAATAATCTTAATTCCAACAAAAGAGAAACAGTTTACATTAAATAATATTTTAATTAGGAATAGATGAGGTGATTTATAAATATTCCATAAAACTGCACCAACTGAAATGTTTGCATTATTTTAGTAAAGTTTATACTTGTGTTAATGAATCACTGGTTTGACTTTTCTAATAATAATAATAATTTAATCTGAACTCACCTGACAAAGAGAAAATTAAGAAATAGACGGGTTTTGTATTTCAGTGTATGTTTTATAAATATCGGCCAAGCGCTTTCGGTCTAACTTAGACCATCCTCAGGGCTCAGACCTCGTGAAAGGACACACCTTAACCCTGCCAGTTTAAGAGAAAATTGACATCGATGTTTTTATACATCTGATCACGAAAAACGGGGTTAATTCAGAAATACAGCACATGTGTATTTGTGAAGTTTTTTTTTATTAAAAAAAAAATTTTGTACAAATCAATTATACTCAAGTATAGTTATTTGTGCCTGGCGCCCAACAATTTAAAAAAAGAGAAAAATTAAATGCAAACCTCGTTCCAATCATATCCTTTCCACGCTAGAAGTTGCACAGTTTGAATAAATTGTGATAAAACACAATCCATCCCATTCCACTACCATCGAGATGATGGCCCACCTGTACCACCATACCGAGAAGAAAGTCAAAACTTACCCTCCCCGCCACAGTAATACGGCAGAGGTACATGTTTCGTCTCTACTAGACTCATCAGGGTACCGACATGCACCTGTCTGTGCAAAAGACAGATCGGAAGGAAGCATGCAACACTGAACGCGACTTTGCCGACCTCCCGCCGGATGGCGTATATATGTTTATGCGGCATTCACGGATTCTTCCGTGTGAGATGCAATAGCAGTGGATATATCCACATTATACCGTTGTAGTGCTGAAATCACATTCAGCAAATGTACAACTATATGCAACTCTGTGTATAAACGAAGTAAATTGCGATCAGTAAATGCAAACCTCGTTCCATTCATATCCTTTCCATGTTAGAGATTGCACAGTTTGAATAAATTGTGATAAAACACAATATTAAATGCGTGTTTTTCTACAAAATCCAAATAGGGCTATTAAAATTTGATCGCATGTGATGCAAAGTTTTTTTTTGACCCTGTATAAGGTAAATTCATAAAATAAATATTTTTGAAAACATAGTATGTGTCTAAAAGTAATACATATTAATATTAAGAAATAGTTTAATTGAAAACACTCAAATTAAATCGTTGAAACTAGAAAAACTTTACGTAAAGTTAAATAAAAATTTATTTTCCACCTAATGCAGACTTTACTGATGACAGTGTGTACTTGCTTGTTTTAATTATTATCGGACAAATGTTTATATGAACTTTTATGCTTAAAATTTTTCGCACTTATTTGGAAACACCCTGTATGAAGTCAAAGGCGAAAAATGGTACTTTTATTCCCAAACCTTATTAATCTAAAGCTCATCGAATTTTGATATCATTGTGATCGATGGACGATTTCTCGAATAAACAATTTATTTAAGATAAACATTATGTGCCCAAATAAATCCCAAAATATCTTCAAGGAATATATTAGCAATTCCCGGCGATCAGAACGACACAAACCCATCAAAAATAACAAGAAAATTAATTCAGTAATACCGCCCGAAATCCCCTCAAATATAATAAAAGTTGTCAAATTAAATTCCTCAGTCCGAACCGAACGTCTGCGTTTCCCGCTGCGCCGGGCCCAATAATAAAAATGATAAATCCACTCTCGGAATTCCAATAAACAGCCCCAAAACAGCCGGCTCGAATTGAGACCCTTCACACAACACTAATTCTTAGGAAAAACACACTGTGATGTTGTTATTAAGGGGATATACTGAGTGAATGTCAATGTACCTATATATATATATATATATATATATATATATATATATATATATATATATATATATATATATATATATATATATGAAGTATTCCTTATTTATTTCTTGGACCTTCAATATATTTTATTTGACTGTTTATTGATTTTGGTCCCTTAAAATGGGAATATCTATTCAAATGGTGCAGGAAACGATTATTTGGCGTATTCTGTAAAAACGCGAAGATTTAGCTATAGAACACCCTTATACCATTTGATAGATATTTAAAAGATGCATTTTCTGGTAAGTTAAAAATTATAGCGTTCTATTTAAATTAATCAAGTTATAGCCACTTAAAATTCATATTTGATTAGTTTTAATTTTTGGACACCCTGTATAATATAGTAAGTTTATTATAATTGGGATATAAAATATGATTTATTGTGACACTTCACTGTAAATTTCGAGTACATAACTGAAATACTGCTTAAGTATTTGAAACATGAAAATTAGGTTAGATTTTGTCAAAATTCAAATTGTTTAAAGACCGTTAAAGTTTAAAAATAGGCACTTATATTAATCGAAACATCCAAAAATGCAAAAATATACAGGGGGTTAAGCTTTTGGGACACCCTGTATAATATGAAAATAATTTTAAGAAGTAACCATATTAGACACCCATATATTTGAAAGTCAAGTATTCTGGCCGCAATATTCCGTGACGTATAGGGTGAAGAACCCCAGGGGCGGATTCAGCCTCTCTCTTGGGGGGGGGGGGGGGGGGCGATGATATCATGAAAGTACAGTATGACGATTGACGATCGAAAGCAAGTTGTTGCCGGTGGGGGGGGGGGGGGGGAGACACCAGCAACGTTCCCATTTCTAGTGTAAAAGGCAGGGTCGGGTCTATTTTTCTGAATTTGAAGCTGTTGGAGAGGTGGGGGGCAATAACAAGAAAAAACAAGTTGCCGATGGGGCGAAGGATGCTAGCAGCATACACATTCCTAGTATAAGAGGCAGAATCGGGTATATTTTCCTGAACTCAAAGCCCTTTTTTTTGGGGGGAGGGTCTACTGCAAGAAAAATAAATTGTCAACGGGGGGAATGCCAGCAACATACATATTCCTAATATAAAAGGCAGAATCAGTTCTATTTTCCGGAACTCAAAGCTCTTGGGAAGGGGAGAGGGATCGCAAGCATACACATTTCTATACTCTGTTCAAGAACTAGAGTGAGTAATAAACCTATTACCAAAACCTCTAACGTACCTGCTCCAGTGCCGCAAGTAACTGAGGACTGCCGTAAATCTAATTATATTTGAGTATTATAAGCTTTTATAAATTTACTGCAACAATAAAATTTCTGATAGTTCAATTTAATTTCTGTCAGTGAGCATAGTACACCTTAGTGATTTATTTTGTTTGTGCTTGTTTTTATATATTATTTGAGATTAGTGAGATACCTAAAAGATATGGCTTCCACATCTATATTTATTCCAAAATCGTTAAACCAGAGCATTCTTTCCTCAGCGAGAAACTTATTACGATAAATATTTATGATGCGTTAAGATATCAATATCTAGATAATAATGTTAAAAGCTCTGTTGAGATGTGCTCCAACATGACAGGCGTTGGAAAATCTACTATCTACTGAATACTGAAGGAGAAAAAAACGACTGGAATTGTTGGTACTCCCAAGCCACATTCGATCACAGGCAGACGAAAAACTTCGTTGGAGGAAGAGATGAAAACGGCAATAAAAGGTGTTGTACATACATTTTATTATGAGAAGCAAGTCCCAACCGTTGACGAAATTCCAACTAAAATCAATGAAGATCGGGATTTACCTGAAATTAAAAGAACTGAGCTCTGGAAATTACTCAGAGAATTTACTTTTTGCTGAAAAAAACCAGATAGGAAATTTGTTCTTATAGATCGTCCGGAAAATGTCCGTTAGAGAAGGAAATATCTGTCTCAAGTAAAAGGTAGAATTGCTAGAAATAACACAACTTACAAAATTAGTAATTTAACTGAACTTTTGAAAGATTTTTTTGAATAAAGTTACTGCACAAAATTGGGAACCATTTAATAAAAGTATAAAAGAAAATGTGGAAATTCGATCTCATGATCGGTGAGATCGAGGAAAAAATTATAATTAATTTGAGCGAAGATAGCTTCACTGACTTTGATTATGAATTAGATAAGTAATGTTTACCAACGTAAACAAAAATTAATTAAATTGGAAGCCCTTTTTAGTATTTAGTTGTAATTCTGCAGATGGTTTAAGAAATAAACAAACTGAAACGTCAAAAGTCCTAAAAATATTTTTAATGAATAATAAAATGACCGATAACTCCAAAAAAATTTAATTATATGAACGAATTTATTTTTTATATATGTTTAACTTCTTGTATTTTTGACAATGGGTATTTTGTAAGTATTTAAATTATAACTTAGAATTTTTTGAGAGAAAAAGACTACGTTTTAGTCTGAATGTGCCAAAAACGGGTTCTATGCCAAAATTAAAAATAATAAAAGTACAGTTGTGATTTGTGTTAAATATGTCAAAATTATCTATATTTTCTACTATATGTGAATTATTATTACCGAAATAATATTCTATGCCATAAATACTTAGTGATAAAATAAACCTCCTTCCGACGCCTATGACAAGGATTAAAATCCTTTTTAACACTTCACACATCCAAATATCTATTGTTATCGAACCCAAATAGCCCATTATTATAGATCGATATTTTTGATCATAAAATTTCGAATCCATTCCAATGAAAAATATATGTATCTAACAGATTTTGCCAAAGACACCGGACTAAAGAACACAGGTAGTTTGCGAACAAAAAAAAAAAGATAAAAAATGATTTATTACTCTCTCTAGTTCTTGAATAAACTATAGTATAAGAGACAAAATCGGATCTATTTTTCTGAACTCAAAGCTGTTAGAGGGGGGGGGCGATCGCCCCCCCCCCTTGGATGCGCGCCTGAATAACCCTATACTTATTTTGTTTACTATAGGACAAAACTTATAAAAGTACAAGAGCAAATTTTCTCTATAGGGTTACTATTGTCAGAAAAAGCAGTAAAATACATGAACATTGGCGTAGTTAAAATACTCGAATATATTTTAATTGACAAATTAATTCATTTATTGAAATTTAGTTATATTTTCAAACACTATAGTGTCCTCTATAAATGATAATTCCAAAATGCATGTTTCTGATTGCTTCGTGAGAGATAACTTTTCTAATTTCCCACCGAACCGTTTTTCGAGGGATAATATTTATATAGTATCCACCCTGTAAATGTTTTTCGATGTCTCTCTAAATCAACTACTCGAAAGCCCCAACAACAGTAAAATTAAATTTTCCTCTCAGAACGGCGGTTGAACGTCAAATAAACCGACGGGGCGGCAGATTTACCGCCGGCATCTGACTTTACAATGTTTCCCGTTGCCGCGTGACATCTTCGCCCTGTCTCTGCGTTCTTTTGTCTTTATTTTGATTACTTTACCCTCTCCGGGGGTCGAAATGAGGTTAAATTATGTTCTTTGTATAATTTTATATCCATCGTTGGTTCTTGCTTATTTCATATTATCAATAACACTTTTACAAAACTTAAATATGTTTAATTGAGTATCTACAGGGTGTAACTGAAAATAACTTTCATAAATTTAAACGACAAATATGCATATTATTTCGAACAAAAAAGTTTCTAGCAATGTAATCATTTCCACAGAAACCAAGTCTGAATAGTTAATTTTATTTTTAAATGACAACGTCGCACTGTTATCAACATATTTATTTCAATAAACACACGACGTGGCGCATGTCTAGAGAATATTTATAGTATTTTTTGCAAATATAATGTAAAGGGTGTTTTTTATAGAGGTATAGAACTTTAAGTTGGCAACACTTTTTTAACTGGCGGCCATTTTGTCAGCTGTCAAGTGATTTATGTTTAGTTTGGTTTGACATTTCAACATGAATAGACTGACGCCTGAATAACGCTTCCAAATTGTGCAAATTTATTTTGAAAATCATGGTTCTGTTCGAAATACGTATCGCGCACTACGTCCATTTTACGGTCAACATAATCGTCAATCAGAGCAATTAATTCGATTAACTATGGAACGTTTTCGCACCACGTTTACTCTAAATGATAATACGCATCCACAGAGACGTCGTACAGTGCGTACAGAAGAAGTCATTGCTGCTGTAAAGCGTAGCGAATCAGTCTATCCGCCATCGTGCACAGGAATTGGATATGTGTCCATTCACTCTATGGAAGATTTTGAGGAAAGATCTTGGTTTGCGTGCTTTCAAAATCTAACTCGTGCAAGAATTGAAGCCAAACGATCACCTAGCAAGGCGTAGATTCGACGACTGGGCCCAAAACAAGATTGCCGTTGATCCCAATTTTCATAAGCGAATTTTGTTTAGCGATGAAGCTCACTTTTGTTTGAATGGATACGTCAATAAACAAAACTGCCGTATTTGGAGTGATGATAATCCTCAAGTGTATATTGAGGCACCTTTATGGGCTAGTGGAATCATTGGTCCGTACTTCTTTAAAAACGATGCTGGTCAGAACGTTACAGTCAATGGTGACCGCTATAGAGCCGTGATTACTGACTTTTTCGTTCATGAGCTGAACAACCATAATGTGCAGGAGCTGTGGTTTCAACAAGACGGCGCAACATATCACACAGCTCGTGCCACAATTGATTTATTGAAGGAAACGTTTGGTAACCGCATAGTTTCACGTTTCGAACCCGTGAATTGGCCTCCAAGATCGTGCGACTTAACGCCGCTAGACTATTTTCTGTGGGGATATGTGAAGTCAACTTCGCCTGTGGTGTGTGATGGGTGAATTGAGTAGCTCAGAAGGCACCACTGCCGGTCCCAAGCCCGGGTAAAGAAGGAGGGTTATCGAGTGAGGCTAGCTACCTGCTCGATGTAAAAGAAACATGGAGCTCACAGAACCGAAGACGCGGCCTCGGAACCAGGACTGATCAATACGATGACGACACACGCTATGAAAAGGAATAAACGATCATGGAAATCAAAACGCAATGTCACTAGGTTAGGATGCTGGAATATAACCTCATGGAATGGGAAAGATCAAGAATTAATCATGGAAATGGAAAAACATAAAATAGACATATGCGGACTATCAGAAACAAAACGAAAAGGAAAAGGAACATCTCAATTTGGCCGATACATCCTAATTCACAGTGGGAAAGCCAAACATGAAAGAGCCCATTCGGGAGTCGGTATACTGCTCCACGAGAACTATAAACAATTCATTGAGGACATACAATATATCAACGATAGAATACTTAAAGTATCCCTAACATTAAAGCAAACCATAATACATCTTATTAGCACATACGCCCCGGACATATCAAGACCTATAGAGGAATCAGAAAACTTCTACCAAAAACTGCAAGACGCTATAGAAAACATAAACAAGAATGAAAAAATAATAATATTCGGAGATCTAAATGCTCGAATAAGAGATGAAATCATTCCAGGCGTTAAACAGAAATACAATGAACCTATAACTAGCGAAAACGGAGAGCTCTTAATAGACTTCTGTGCTAGAAACGAAATGAGAATTACTAATACTTTTTTCCCACACAAAGATCAACATAAGTACACATTTATGAATACCAGAGGTCAAAAGTCAATGATTGACTTCATAATTACCAATAAAGGAATAATGCCAACACAAATACTTGACGTAAGGACCCTGACTTCCGTTAACCTGAGAACAGACCACAATCTCGTACTGTGCGGGTTAGTCTTGGAACGACCGCACAAAGTCCGAAAAGCACCAGTCTTTATCGAAAAGTACAACATAGAATCTCTAGAGTCGGATAGCACACGAAAACTGTATGAAAACAGACTAACAGGCAAACTGAAGGAGTTCGACTGTAACGCATATGACGTGGAGACCTGCTGGACAAAAATTAAAAATACCATACATGAAGCGGCTGAAGAATCCATTGGAAAGAGAAAAATAAACATAAATTCAACAAACAACACCAAACCATGGTTTTGCCAGGAAGTAAAGGACCTCGCAGAATTAAAAAGAAGAAGCTACTTAACATACAAAAGCACACCAAACCAACAAAAACACGCAGAATATATAGAAACTAGAAACCGAGTCAATTCACGTATTAAGGCAATCAAAAGGGAGCATTGGAATAAATTCACAAGCGATATGGATCAAGATATACATGGCGCCCAAAGAAAGGTGTGGAAAATGTTAAAGAACAGAAAGAAGCCGGTGAATGAGTATGTTCAAAGTAAAGGAGTCGCAATAGAAACTTGGGAAGAATACTTTGGTACACTATATAACGCTGAAGAAATACAAGAAATAGAATACCGGACAGCATCAAACGCAACCGTCTCAGAGACGGAATCAAGAGAAAGACTAGGAAAGCTAAAGAACAGAAAAGCACCTGGGACAGATGGAATACCTAACGAACTATTAAAATATGGTGGCCCGGAACTTGTAACAAAACTTACCACTTTATTTAACAAAATCCTGAGTACAGCGAAAATTCCAAACGACTGGCACACGAGCATAACAATTCCTATATTAAAAAAGGGACAAAAGACATTGCCCGAAAATTACAGAGGAATAACTTTACTGTGCACAACTATGAAACTGTTCACAGGAATAATAAAAGAGAAGCTAGAAAAGCGAATAGTTAATAGGGAAGAGCAACAAGGGTTCAGAAAAGGCAGATCGACTACGGACGCAATATTTATCATGAAACAAATTAAAGAAAAGGCCATAGAATATAACACACCAGCATTCGTCTGTTTCGTCGACCTCACTAAAGCATTCGACAAAGTCCAACTAGGCGACGTCATTCGAATGCTTATTGATAAACAAATACCCGCCAATATAGTAAAGACAATTTGCAATCTGAACACTGCCAATACAACACAAATTAAAACAGAACAACACACCTCAGGTAGCATACCAACGCCCGGAGGAATCAGACAGGGAGATAGTCTCAGCCCCTTCCTGTTTAACCTCATTATGGATAAAATCATAGAAGAAGTGGCAACATTAAACATCGGGTACAGAATAAATAACACACGTATCAGCTTGGTGGGCTATGCCGATGATACCGCAATCCTCGCAGAAACCGAAGACGATCTGCAGAGACAGCTCTTTAAATTATACCAAGTGGGACAACGACTTAATATGAATATCTCCATCGAAAAAACGAAAAGTATGACCATCAGTAAGGAACCCATTAGATGCAAACTAGTAATCCAGGACAGACCCATAGAGCAAGTGATGCAGTTCAAATACCTTGGCGTAAATATATCCAGCAGTCATGAACCTATAAAGGACGTAAAATGCCAAGTAAACAAAGCCGCAGCAACCACAGGATGCCTAAGAGAATTTGTATGGAAGAATCAATATATGCGAATGGACAGCAAAATATAAAACATGCATAAGACCCATAATGACATATGGAATAGAGACGAGAGAAGACACTAGTAAAACGAAAAGTATACTACGGGTGGCTGAAATGAGGGTAATGAGGATGATAGTCGGTAAAACCAGAAGAGACCGTGTAAGAAATATAGACGTCAGAGAACAATGCGAGATACAGGATATAGTAAGATGGGGAAGACAAAGAAGACGGGAATGGTATCACCACGTAAAAAGGATGTCCGAACACAGACTACCCCGCATAGTACTAGAGGGAAAACCAGCAGGAAACCGACCACCAGGAAGACCACCGAAAAGATGGAGAGATAGCTGGCAGTCCACATCACAGGAAATGATAGGGAGGCAAGACCGGAATTAACAGATCAACAGATCTCATACAAGTAGAAGAAGAAGAAGAAGAAGAAGAAGAAGATATGTGAAGTCGCTAGTCTACGCCGATAAGCCCGAAACGATTGATCACTTGGAGGACAACATTCGCCGCGTTATTGCCGATATACGGTCACAAATGTTGGAAAAAGTCATCGAAAATTGGACCTCCAGATTAGACTACGTCCGAGCCAGCTGTGGCGGTCATATGCCAGAAGTAATATTTAAATTATAATGCCAGAAGGTTATCTTTCGAATAAAGTAAATTTCATGTCAATTTAAAAAATTCATCTTTGTTTTATTCCATTTAAAAGTTCTATACCTCTATAAAAAACACCCTTTATAACGTATTTCAGTTTTATAAGTATTCATTCCAAACGCGTCAATATAAAGCTGGTTGCTTAGTTTCGAAGTTCTTAGAAAAAGAGACTAGACATCTCTTAATAAAAATTCTACATCTAGAATTGAAGGAAGAATGTATCCCATTTTTAAGAAATCTAAGCGATAAACGGTATGTTCGTGAGAAAGTCTAAGCTAACGCCACACCACAGTAAAACTCCAAATCTTTATAAATTTTACGACCACGAGTTCCCGAAACTTTTCGACTTCTAAATTTGCCAAGTTCCTTCTTCCAATTTAGAAGATCCACACACATAAAACAATATCTAAACTATTCATTCAACCACTCCAACAACACCAAACATGAAATTGTAAGATATTTCGTAGACAGAGCAACTAGAAATAAATAAAAGAGATAGATACATTAAAAGTGACCTGACAGCCAACAGATACCCCGTAAATCTAGTGGATACGATTTTGGAACGACGCAAGAAAGCAGTATAGCACCAACATTGAAGTCAGCTTCCTAGGATCAAACAATGCAAAGGGACATGAAGAACTGGATACCAAGGAAATGTGGTATCTTCTACGTTCGTCAAACAAAGACACCCCTTGAAATAAGGGTTAAAAAACACCAGAAGAACACATTTCATGGAAAAACAGAAAACTCTGTTGCCGTCAATCACGTCTGGGCTTGTGAACATCACATAAAATGGTTTGAAGCTAGAATACTTCACCAAGAACGACACTGGAGAAAACAAAAATTCAACAAAACCGCGTTTAAACATAGGAATTCTAATTGCTTTGGTAAACCGGTTGATAAAGGCACTTTCCAACTCGCTAAAACTCGAACAGAAGAATTTGCAACATTTTGTAGATATTATACGTGAAATAGAAGTACAACTGGAAGACCATTTTATTAGTTTTGACGTGGAAAGCCTATACATTATAGTTCTAGTTAAGGAGTCATTAAAAATCATAAGAAAGAAACTTGAAGAAGACCAAACCTTAGCAGAAAGAACATCTTTACCACCGCACGTCGTCATGGACTTGTTAGAAATTTGTTTGACTAATTCATATTTTCGGGAAAGGGAAAAATTCTACATCCAGGATGATGCGGCTAACGATGGGATCCTCACTCTCACCGATGGTCGCAAATATTTTCATGGAATGGTTCTAGACTTTTGCAATTGAATCCGCAATTAAATCACAGTTATGGCTTAAATACGTAGATGATACATTTATTATCTGAAATGGAAACTACGAAGAACTCTTAAAACTTCCTTTCTTATCCCAGATATATCAGCCCAACCAATTAAACTCACCATGAAGAAAGAAGTACAAAAATTACCTTTCTTTGGGACATGAAGAACTGTATAGATTATATACCATGTGAATGTGGCGACTTCTACGTTGGTGAAACGAAGAGACTCTTTGACGTAAGGATCAAAGAACACCAAAAATACACATCTAGAGGAGAAACTGAAAAATGTCAACTTGCCAATATTTCAAAAACTACAAATAGAATACTTGATTCAAATTATCCTTATTTTTAACGCTAAATAAGATAAGATTATAAAAATGTTAGTTTTTGATCACCCTGTATTTACTTATTATCAAAATATCAACACAGTACACTAAAGTAAATTTCCGTCAAGAAGAAAACTACCCCAATTAATAAAGGTTTTCATATAGGAGAAATTGATAGTTATGTTCAGGAAGTTGCTGCGGTGATTCTATATTTTTTTGGATGAAAATGGCGCAGTAAAATCCAAGATGACGCTGACAAAAAATTTATTTCGTCCGATATTCTCCAAAATTGGTATATGGGAATTTTCGGGGTCGTACACAACAAATCTGGAATTATTTTTAAAAAATTCAACATGGCGGATCCAATATGGCGGACAACAAAAATTTAGTTTTGTCCGATTTTCTCCAAAATTAGTATGGGGGAGACTTCGGGGTCGCTCATTACGAATCTAAAATATTTTTAAGAAATTCAATATGGCGAATCCAGTATGGCCGACAAAAAAATCCGTTTTGTCCGATTTTCTCCAAAATTCGTACGGGGGAGTTTTCGGAGTTGCACAAAGCAAATCTGAATTTATTTTAAAAAAAATCAATATGGTGTATCCAATATGGAGGATAAGAATTAATTTTATCCGATTTTCTTCAAAACTGATATGGGGGACTTTTTGGGATCGCACGTTACGAATCTGAAATTATTTAAAAAAAAATATGGCGTGTCCAATATGGCGGGTAAAAAATTCAATATTTTGGGGGAAAAAAAGCCAAGATGGCGGATTAAAGATTCTACATCTCTCGATTTTGTCTAAAATCAGTATTGGGGATTTTAGTTAGTGTTAATTACGAATTTAAAATATTTTTTGGAAAATTGAATCTGGCAGATTCAATATGGCGCCATGATATTTTACATTCTTTGATTTTTTCCAAAACTGATACAGGTGGGACTGAATCGTTTTTGAAGGTGTAAATAGCGAATATAAAATTATTTTAAGAAAATCTAATATGTAAGATGTAATATGACGGTCAAGAAATTTAAAATTTCTTGATTTTATCCAAAATTGGTACTAAGGGCTTTGAACGGTTTAGATTTAGATTAGATTAACACGTTAAAATTATTTTTTTAAAATTCAATATGGCGGATCCAATATGGTGGGTTGATAATTTTACCTCATTCGCATTTTTTCAGATTTGGGTTTTTGGGGGAGTGCATTATGAACACGAAGTTAATTTTTTACAACTATTAGGTTGAAAAGATACAATATGAGGGACTGAAAATTTTACATTTTCCGATTTTCTCTAAAATTGATATTGCAAGGTTCTTGGGCTGTATACAAACACAATATCCAGTATAAAATATATCGAGCTAAAAAGTTTACGTTCTTTAGATATCGATATTGAAAGGTTTTGGAACCAATATTACCAATCTAAAATTAATTTTAAATTTAAGATAGTGAATTCACTGATAGACTAAATATTTGTTTGACACAATTTCACTGGTATTTGGAGAACTCTAAGAATCAAAGACTGTATAGTGGTTCATTTTAGGGTGATTTACAACTTTGGATAAAATGGACACTTTTTTGCCACCTTGGAGTCATTGCGAGGTACACTAATCTGGATTAGTACTTAGTCCAAATAATTTATGGATATCTTAATGAATTCAAAACTAAAAATCGAAAAATATAATTTTTATAAAAAAATTGAACCGATTTCTAAAAGTGTGCTAAAAAGTGAGAAATAACTATAAATTTTTATATGAAATTGAAATTTTTGAAGTCGGCGCCAAATTACTTCTGAATGAAATAAATAACTACCAATATATACAAATTATGGTAAGAAAACAATTACAAATAAAGTATTTTTAATCTGTTTATGCGAATCACATTTTGTCAGGTATTAGTTTGGCACCGACCTCAAAAATTTCAATTTCATATAAAAATTTATAGTTATTTTTCACTTTTTAGCGCACTCTTAAAAGTCGGTTCAATTTTTTTTTTAACTTTTATTACAAGAAATGTTAGGTCTTAGAATCTTGCTGTAAACTGCTTTTTTTCTTGAAAATGATGATGAACACCCTGTATAATACCACAAAATAACTAAATAAAACATTGACAATCTAAGCGTCAAGTGATGAGGTATATTTTAAAAAGAAATATCTCAGAAAATAAACGCGTCCCTTTTTCCACCTTGTGCACGAATCCCTTTCCCAAAACTGCCACCAAACAAATCCAGATAAAAATGATTTATTTCGGAATATTAGCGAATTTTCCATGGTCAACCGTAACAAATGCGTAAGTCTGGCAGAAAATCGTAAATGAACGCGGCACCCCAAATATTTTCAACTTCCGAAAGTCGCTTTGTCCAGAAAAAGGGGAAAGGATGAATGGCAACAATATTGTAATGCCCAAGTTGGACTACTTGTAAAATTTGATACATTAGGAGGAGAAAGTGTGACTTGCACCAATCTCGTGTAATTTCGCTTGTTAATGTATTAAAAATGAGTTTTTTAGGGTATACAGCGTCCCGTTATAAAAACAAATCTATGATATTTCCATGTTTTACAGATAGTTTTTTGAAAATTTTCCAATTTGTTTTAAAATATGGTAAGATAAGTACTCAAATAACATTATGATATAGTTTTTTTTTTATTAGAACTTTCAATAATTATATTTTTTCATTCCAAACAATCATTAATTCGTCTATACAGGGTGTCCGGGAATATGTGGGAAATCCTCGGATATGAAAAAAAAAAGCCGTGAAAGAAATACTACAAGCTCATATAAACTTTTTTCGTATATGCCTCCTCTTCGGAGATATGAGCTCCCAAGGAGCTGCAATGGAATCAAGTTTTGTCCCTAAGATAACCTTAAAATATTCTTCCAAGGTCATAATATTGCGTTGTCATCCAGTCCTGATCTATATTTAAAATTTCAAGTCTATTGCTTATCGAGGTATTAGTTTAAAATCGATTACAAATTTACAAATTTGTACCAGACAAACAAACAAACAGACAGACAAGAAAGCGAGTTAATAAAAACGTGGTAACAACAAACCATTTCATTTATTCCTGTCATTTCTATTGGTGCAAGATGACAATTCCCAGTAAAATCTCGAAAGTCCCAGCATTAAGAGCAATATATTTGTTATGGTGTTGTTATAGGAATTCTAATCTGATCTCGTATGATTTCATATCTGTCCGAATTATCCACCCTAGGACAGGATGCGTCTGTTTTGATAAGGGTTTTGATGAAGTAAATGTTATGAAAAAATGGTTTTTATCAGTCAGTTACATAAAATATTATAAAAATCGAAAATATTTGGTTTAAATATTATTTGTAAAGATAACCAGAGGTAATATTCATGGTTGATAGTAAAATTATTATTCTGTGTATCTAGCTGGACTATATCGTCATCTTCAGATTGTGCAGGATTATTATCAGTTAGTTTTCTTTTTTCTTGGTCTCCTTTCTTTGTGTCTCTTTTATTTTTATGTCTGTTGGTCAATTTCTTCTTTTTCTTTTTTCTTCTTACTTTTCTATACCAGATCATTTTTATAAGGTTGCCATAGCAGCTTTTCTGCCCCTCTATCAGATATCTTCCTTCCTTTAATTCGCACTGGACTTATGTTATCAGGATATATCAAACCAGATTGAAGCAATCAAGTCTGGAGTCTGAAGATTGAATGTCACCTGCTGTTTCATGTTTAAGCCCGGAACCTGATGTTTCAGTTGAAGTGAAGTTACTGTATTTAGTGGCAGAGTTGGAAGGTTCAGATGAAGGTTCTCCTTCTGTTTCAGATTTTGGCCCAGAGACTAATGTGATACAAATTATTACAATCACGTGTAGATGTAGAAAAATACTGATGTGATCCGCGTTTGGTATTTAATGGTCCTCCAACCACTTTTCCCAGGCCATTTTGCAGGTTTTTACTCATTCGATGAACCTCGGTTTTCCTATGAAGCTTTAGATATAGGCGAAGTGCTGGTGATAGCGCGCTCTGCAATGTATATGGAGACTGCCAGATCTTGATTAATCATCCTAAAAAAACCAAAGGTACCAAATTTAACGCAAATGAAGCTATTATAAAGATAAATATTTTGATTTTATTAGTTTTATTATATTTATGTTTACTGTAGTTACTGTTAATGAATAATAATTATTAAAAAATAATAATAATAATAATGTTCAGACGATTCAACGCCGCTACAGTTGAGGGAACAAGATATTACTTCTCACCACTGAACAGACCAAGAGAAATTACAAACCTGGTTACGGAAGCCTCTTCATGGACGGCATCCAAATGAGGTCAATCAGGACAATGTCGACAACTCAGCGTCGAACTACTGGTTGATTTCAGGACAGATGTTTCCGGAAAAGGAGGGCTTCTTGTTAGCTATCCAAGACCAGGTTATTCCGACGAAGAACTATCGGAAGTTCATCATTAGAGATCTCTCAATAGAAAATGACCAATGCAGATATGGCTGTCGAACATCGGAGACAATTCAGCACATAACTGGAGGATGCCAAGCGTTTGCCGCAACTGAGTATAAGGAAAGACACGACTCAGCCGCTAAGATATTCCACCAAGAGTTAGCAGAAAAGTTAAACCTATTACAAGTAGGAAAAGTGCCTTATTACAAGTACAATCCGGAGCCTATTCTTGAGAACAACCAGTTCAAGTTATATTGGGACCGAACGGTTCTGACGGATCAAACAGTAGCTCATAATAGACCAGACATTATACTAATAGATAAAATTTCTAAGCGAATTACACTAATCGACATTGCTGCACCTAGCAACAACAACTTAAGGCCAAAATACAACGAGAAGATCGCCAAATACAGAGATCCCATAATACTCTCAACAACTGGAGTGAGACCAAAAAACCTCCTGCAGAACATCGAGGGACTGGGCCTTGGTGAGCATCTGTATAAGCCTATCCGGAAAGCAGTTTTCCTTGCAACGGCGAGAACCGTCCGAAAGTTCGTATGAAATACAGCAGACAACGTCACCTAGGACCCGATAACATGGAAAGAGTTCCCACAGAGCTTCATACTTTTGGTGGAGTGAATAATCCTTGGAGGGAGTGCGAAGCCGTTTGGCTTGTAAATCATAATAATAATAATGTTCACGCGGTGCAGACTTTTTTTTGCTCTTAGTTCGTTCTTCAAATTTATTCGCACCGTTATGTATTTTAGGGTCCGTTAAGACATATGTTGAGGCTTGAAGATCCTCGAAACTATATAGATGCTCTCCTTTTTGACTTGAACTCTTAACTTTCCCGAACAACTGTGAACCTTAAGGGTTTTCCTTTTTTACCAGTTCTTTCTACCATTTATGTCTTCTTTTCTTCTTTCTTACCCTACAGTTCTTCTTCTTCTTCTTTCCCTTCTTCTTCATCTACTTCTTTTAAGGCTTGCCTTTAAGATCTACTTTTAAGAAGTTCATATAGTTTATTCTGGAAGTTTTTTCTCATCTTACTTCTTTTGGTTCTACGAAGCTACTGTTCGGATCCACGACTGCTCGAGTATCCGGAAGACCTACTCAAATGGATTCAATAACAAGATAAGCTTCCTGATTTGAATCATAAAGAAAACCATCAAGATTAATTTTTTTTAGTATAACCGACAATTAGTCTTAATTTTCTATAAATAGATTGACAGATAAAACTGCGGAGTAACACTTAGGAATGGTTATATTGAATATACCATTATTATTACTGTAATTTATTTCTTTTAGCCCGCAGGTGTAACCAGGGCCGGATTTGGAGGAGGGCAGGCGAGGCTACTGCCCTGAGGCCTCCACAAGAGAGGGGCCCCCACAATAGAGATAAAAAAATATCTAAATTTCGACGAGTCAAAAAATTTTCCGTTTTTTTTTCCAATCAGTCTTTTTTGGCATTTTTACCGACAATACTTGCACAAACATAAGAATATTGTTCCGAATATTAAAAACAATGTATCTATATTTGTTCATTACACTTTTTGTTGAAGTAATTTTATTTGTTGACAATAAATTTTTGAAAGACTTGACGGAAAAAAATTTTTCCTTTTATTCGGAAGATAATTAGGGGCCTCCGCTCTTTCATTGCCCCAGGGCCTCCAGACCTCCAAATCGGGCCCTGGGTGTAAAAATTAATTTAATAGGTGCATAGCTCTTATCTCCAAAGCTTCAGCTTATTCACCTATTTCTATACTCAGTTGAATGTTGAAGGTTTACCCAGTATATTTATTTGTTATTTTAATCCTTATGTACTTAGTTACTAGGTTAGTGAACACAGCGGAAAAGGTACCAAATCGATCTACAGCAGTTTGCAGATCAGTTTATTTAGAGCTGCTGGTGCCCTGAATAGACCGGTGGTATCGGTGATTTTCTCACTGTCCAGAACTGCTTTTTTTGTTGGGTCACATTTGATTAATTAACTTTAATTTAATCACAAGCTTTCCTATGAAAGAGAAAAAGAGTGTAGTAACTGTAGTTTGGAAACTATCAACTTTTGGATGAAAGTGAATTGAGCCAAGGTGCTCATATACTTTTTTTCATTAATTTTCTAAGGGTACTTCAACGATTTCTCCAAAATCCACATAAAAAAATTTTGAATTAATAAAACAATGCTATTATAATTATGTCTTGAAGCTACTCCGAAATATCTATGCTTTTCTCTATTGTTAGAGGATTTTTTTTTGAAGTAGGTCTGTAAGAAGTGGAAAACTATGAAAGTTTTTGTAAAATTTAATTTCACAGCTAAAGTTTTAGTTTAGACGCACTTATCCGTGAGAACACTATCTACTCCATTGGAAAAGACCATGTCAATAATGATATTACAGAAATTTCAAAGTTTTCCGGACATTAATTGCGACCATAATTCCAGATGGGTTATGCTTATAAAGGGTGTTTTTTATAGAGGTACATAACTTTTAAATGGAATAAAACAAAGATGAATTTTTTAAATTGACATGAAATTTACTTTATTCGAAAGATAACCTTCTGGCATTATAATTTAAATATGACTTCTGGCATATGACAACCACGGCTGGCTCGAAAGTAGTCTAATCTAGAGGTCCAATTTTCGATGACTTTTTCCAACATTTGTGGCCGTATATCGACAATAACGCGGCGAATGTTGTCCTCCAAGTGATCAATCGTTTCGGGCTTATCGGCGTAGACTAGCGACTTCACATATCCACATATCCCCACAGAAAATAGTCTAGCGGCGTTAAGTCGCATGATCTTGGAGGCCAATTCACGGGTCCGAAACGTGAAACTATGCGGTTACCAAACGTTTCCTTCAATAAATCAATTGTGGCACGAGCTGTGTGACATGTTGCTCCGTCTTGTTGAAACCACAGCTCCTGCACATCATGGTTGTTCAATTGATGAACGAAAAAGTAAGTAATCATGGCTCTATAGCAGTCACCATTGACTGTAACGTTCTGACCAGCATCGTTTTTAAAGAAGTACGGACCAATGATTCCACCAGCCCATAAAGCACACCAAACAGTCAGTTTTTCTGGATGTAACGGTGTCTCAACATACACTTGAGGATTATCATCACTCCAAATACGGCAGTTTTGTTTATTAACGTATCCATTCAAACAAAAGTGAGCTTCATCGCTAAACAAAATTCGCTTATGAATATCGGGATCAACGGCAATCATGTTTTGGGCCCATTGACCGAATCTATGCCTTGCTAGGTGATCATGTGGCTTCAATTCTTGCACGAGTTGGATTTTGTAAGCACGCAAACCAAGATCTTTCCGCAAAATCTTCCATAAAGTGAATGGACACATATCCAATTCCTGTGCACGATGGCGGATAGACTGATTCGGGTCTTCCTCTACGCTACGCTCTACAGCAGCAATGACTTCTTCTATTCGCACTGTACGACGTCTCTGTGGATGCGTATTATCATTTAGAGTAAACGTGGTGCGAAAACATTCCATAGTTAATCGAATTAATTGCTCTGATGGACGATTATGTTGACCGTAAAATGGACGTAGTGCGCGATACGTATTTCGAACAGAACCATGATTTTCAAAATAAATTTGCACAATTTGGAAGCGTTGTTCAGGCGTCAGTCTATTCATGTCGAAATGCCAAACCAAACTAAACATAAATCACTTGACAGCTGACAAAATGGTCGCCAGTTAAAAAAGTGTTGACAACTTAAAGTTCTATACCTCTATTAAAAACACCCTTTACTTTTCCTATTGCAAAAACCATTCGACTGTCCCAAACTGCATCTTATTGATAATTTTTATTTTTACTCACGTTTCAGCAAGATTTTTAATTAAAATCCACAGGAAATAGAAAAACTAAGATTAAAACAATAGTTAGACAACCAATTTAAAATTCAATCACGTAATAAATTTAATTGACGTTTAATTTGTAATAGAAGACTGACAGTAAACATCAATTAAATGTATTAAGTGCCTAATTAAATCTATGTGTAGTTCTACTTCTTCTCAGAAAACATATAATTAAAGACATAAGAAAACAAATTACCCATTTTGAAGACATTGGCTTATTACTTCAGCCGAATTCTCGTAAAAATTGAAGCTCTTCAAGCATCTTTTTACAGTCGAGTCACCTAACGAACTATTTACTTTAGCGCCTTGCGCTATAAGTCCGTTCCATGACAAATATAACTTAAACATAAATGTAAGAATAACATTTTTCTTCTACAAGAAGTTTTTGGTGAAAATGGAAAGCGACGCAAAACTAATTAATTAAAGTTTAACTGAGTTCAAAAAATTGTACCAAATATATATATATATATATATATATATATATATATATATATATATATATATATATATATATATATATATCATCTGTTTATAATGTTCTACGCCGTCTTCTGATTTCCTGTCTCCATTGGTCTCGGTTTGTCCATTGGTTTTCATTCATTCCTCTTGTTCTTATATCTTTATCCACTCCTTCTCTCCCACTTAGTCTGGGTCTACCTCTCTTTCTTCTTCTCTGTGGGGCCCAATTTAAAACTTTTTTTGGAAGTCTAGTATCGTCCATTCGTTGAACATGTCCGTACCACCTAAGTTGGTTGATTTTAATATCTTCTGTTATCTTGTGCTTAATGCCCATAATTTTTTGGATTCTTTCATTTCTGACTCTGTCTATTCTGGATTTTCCAGCCGCTCTTCTCCAGTAATCCATTTCTGTAGCTTCCAGTGTTCTCAGAGTTCTTTCTTTCAATGGCCATACTTCACTTCCATAGGTGACAATGCTTTTAACAATACTATTAAAGATTTTATGTTTGTTTTCTTTGGATATTGTTTTATCCCACAATAAGCTGTTCAACTGTCTAATAGCTTATTGTCCCTGGTTGTTTCTATGCTTGATTTCTTCGTGAAGTTTGCCGTCGTTGGTTATATGCATTCCGAGATACTTGTATTTCTCACAGTGATTTATTTCCTGCTGCTGTTGTTCCAGAATCAAATTTTGTTGCCGTCCCCCAATACACATGTATTCCGTTTTTTTGATGTTAACTTCTAGCCCCCACTTTTGATATTATTCTATTAGCTTACGAGCCATGTATTCTAGATCTTCGTAGTCTTGTGTCAGAACTATTTGGTCGTCCGCGAAACACAATGTGTATAGTATGGAATCGTTTAGTGGAATGCCCATATTTTCGCACTTTCTTTTCCATGTTTTTAACTCTTGTTCCAAGTAGATTTTAAACAAGGTTGGAGACAAACAACATCCCTGCTTGAGCCCTTTGCTAACCGTGAATCCTTTTGAAATATTATGCCCTTTCTTTATTTTGCTTGTATTATTTTAACGGAATAGTGAAGAATAATTTAAAACTGTTTTATATTATATTATTTATTTAGTCTTTTTGAACTAAGTGCTACAAATAGAAAGGGGTGGTTCTCAAGTCAATTCTAGTTAGATTTGGAGGTTGTCCATACTAGAAAACTTAAATATAAAGGTACCTTAACAAGAACTTGACGTCTAGTCTGAAAAAGTTCTACTCACACAAATATGGAATGGTATCACTAATATTTGATTCCATACAAATCGACGAAAACCACTCCGACGAGTTTAGATGGAAAATAAAATCAACCTTAACCTTGGAAGACAAGGAAAATCCAGTTCAAAATCTCTCCAAATTAGAAGCATCAGCCTTAAAAGAACTTCGTAAGGATGAATCTATAAAGATTCTACCAGCGGACAAGGAAAATTCAACCATAAAGTCGGAGAAATCCTTGAAGAAGGAAAATATAGGCAACTAGCTCGTGGCCCAACTAAAAATATAGAGTAAAAAATCTACAGAACGATCGGCGCTCACACTACAGTAAGCCACCACATCTTTACGGACTACCTAAAATCAATAAAATAAACATATCATTGAGAACAATAACCAGCTCCAGAGGATCCTCAGTAAGTGCTCTGTCCAAGTTTCTTTTAAAAATCATACAACCTTTAGAAGGTAAGACGAATACATATGTTAAAAATTCTATGCCGATTCATTGAAAAAAGAGGTGGCAAATATTATATCTGATTTACAACAGAATGGTTAGCCCTTAAAACTAATTGACGATGTTATAAATAACTTTAGAATGACGAACACTGGACAGCAAGAAACATATTTCTTCTTCACAATTCCGTACCTTAAGGGAACTTCGATGAAAATAAGATGAATTGCCAGTAGTTATAATATAAAAACAACCTTTTAATCAGGAAATACAGGGCTCATTTAACAAAAACAAAACCAAAAACTACCGATAAGAAAAAATGTGTTTACAAAGTTCCGTGTGAGTGTGATGAAATGTATATTGGAGAAACCAAACAACCACTAGAAGCTAGAATTAAGAAATATAAAATTCACACATAAAGAGGAAACGTCGAGATTAGGTATTGCAGAACACGCCTGGAATAAACAACACCATATAAAATGGTCTGAGACTGCGGCAATATATATGGAACCCAACGTGAAAAAAAGAAAATTTATAGAAGCAACTTACATTAAAAACAATAATGAAATCTTCAGTAAACCCAGTATTGAGATAACCAATCTTTGGCAACCACTACTTGGTAACATCAAATCATTGAGGTGTGTACAGTGAAGCGATACTTTCTGCTTCAATGGACACAGTCCCTATATAAACTCGTGGCCTTAAGACAAAGCATTCAGTCAGATCATCTCAATCATTTATCTAGATCTTCGATTTCTTCATTTAATTGTAACAATTTGACTGAAACATTAGTATCTGGGCCTAGATCTGAAACAGAAGGAAAATCTTCGTCTGAACCTTCAAACTCCGCGTCTGAACACAGCAATTTCACTTCACAAACATCAATTTCCGGGCTCATATATGAAACAGCACGTACTACTGAATCTTCAGTTTCCAGACTGGATCACAACAGTCCGGATTTGGTGTCGACATATGACATAAGTCCAGTACCAATTAAACATAGGGATATATCTAATAGAAGGCCAGAAAAGCTGCTGTATCAGCAGTAATAACTTCCTCACACAACAAAAGTGATCCGTTAGAATTGTTCTATATCTTCTTTTGAGACGTCTTCTCTCCGTGATCATTCTTTTGATTCGAACTGGTGTAGTTCTCATGGATGCTTTGGTACCCTGGTTATCTGTTCTTGCATGGCTTCCTGATGGGCTGTTTCTAGGCTCAATATGGCACATTCAGCTCTTCTATTGAGTTGATCCTAGGATTGAGTTGATATTAGGAGGGTTTTCGTAGACCTTATCCACAAACAATGCCCAGTGTAAATTAGAAATTTAATATATCGAGACACAAAAAAGTTATGAATCTTTAGATGTAGGTTAAGTGTTGCAGGTGGCGACCTTTGCACTGTACATCAAAACTGTAATAAGATCTTAATTTATCATCCTAAAAAAACAGAGAACCACATTTATTGCACATCAAGGCTGGAACATCCAGAATATGAAATCGAACATAAAGAACAATATGGATTTTGAGTTAACTTCTGATCAACTGCAAGAAACAATTATAACCTCATACCACAAAAACTACCCCCTTGTCAGGAAAACTGCAACCAATAAAGTCAGCTGGTGGAATAACGATATCACATTGTTAAAGAGGGAAGCACGCAAACTGTTTAACAGAGCGACAAACTCGGTGAATGGGCGGAATACTCTAAAAAAGTCACCGACTTCAACAAAAAAATAAGAGAAGCCAAAAGAAACTCCTGGAGGAAGCTTTGTCAAGAGGTCGAGAACAGCTCTGAAACATCACACCTCCACAAGATTCTGACTAAAAATCCCCTAGATACTATAGGATCATTGCGGAAATTGGATGGGTCCTATAAGGAGGCTGGCGGGGAAACCCTAAAAATACTTCGTCGAACGTTATCCCTGAAACCCCAATAAATGATGAAACAAACCTCCCAACCCTGACCAGAAGGGCATTAAAAAGCGACTGAGAAATAGCAAACCAAGTAATAACCCACAACAAAATATTGTGGGCTGTAGAATCACTATGAAGAGGACAAGACAGCCTCATACACCATCTTCAAGTGCGAAGCTTTGGCCTACTGGAGACACCTTCTGGGATCAATCTATCCGAAAGGCTTATACACAGAGGACAAACTAATAAGCAGACTGTTAAACCTGATTAAGGAAAGCAACCTGTTCGTCTAGAACGGATATGACAGGCAATAAAATAAGTCTGAAGGCTGCAGTGTAAGGGCATTTCAACACTTGGCTTTCTGGTCATTCTATGTGTTCATTTTAGTCTCAAAAATTTGCTCTAGCGTCTTGTACAGACCTTTCAAAGATACCATGTATAGTATTAGAAAAGAACTCAGTGCGTATTTATGTTAGAAATCGATAAACTAGGTACCTTTAGAATTCTAACATAAAAAAACCGAACCTTCTCAGTAGTAACTTCATCCAAACCGCGAGTACCATAAAAAAAGAAGCTAAAGAGATAAATAAAAAGATAGGTACTACCCAGTACTTGTTCTTCGCGATAACTCTTCGCATGAGTTAAATTACCTCCTCGACCATGCCGTTCGACGCGGACAAGGCTCGCCTGCCAGCGACCATGTCGCCGCCTACTTTAATCGTTTTTTTAAAAAACAAAAGCCTAACGCCGCCGCCTCTCGCCATTGGTCGCCGCGGTTGTTCGTCATGGGAGGCCGCGGGCATAACTTATGATGTTTTAAGTTGGCCGTGCTTCGCGATGTGTTATTGTTTTGATGTTCGGGTGTTGCCAAACCGACAAGCGGTTGAAGGGTATGCAAAAATTTTCGAATGAATACGCGGCTTTTGAATTATACAATTTATTAAAATTTGGAATAGATTTTTATTTGGAAAGATCTTAATCTTTCATTCAATAAATAAATAAATATATATATATATATATATATATATATATATATATATATATATATATATATACAGTGCCTTCATTTCAAAACGAACCATCCTTAATAACTTTGTTAAATAGAAAAATTTTAAAAAAAGAAAAAACACGTCAATTTAGATATACAGGGGGAAGTTTAATTTTGCATTTGTTAAAAGTCTGTCAATCACCTCCTCACCTCCAGCTAACCTCACTTTGATATGTCAAATGGGAATCCCCACCTTGTGACACATCATTGTAAGCAGCATAAAATTGTCTATCCAACCGTCTAAAAAAAATTAAATCGGTTGACGTACAAGCGAATAGTGTGCAAAAATGTCTTGTAATAATGCATAATATATTTAGCCAATAAAAAAAAACAAAATCTGTTGATGTACAAGCGAATAGTAAGAAAAGATGTGTGGTAATAATAGACACCTTATCACATTAAACTTTATTATGTCAAATGGCTACTTCATAAAGTAAAATATTATTTTAAATTTAAAATAAATATTTTTTTAAAATAATAAACAGTTAAAATATTTGCGAGAAAAAAACTAAGCCTGTTTTAAAATTCATCGCAAAATTCATTGCAGTCTAATCAATCTAGTGTATTTATTTCAATGATATTTTTTGCGGTACCTGATAGGTACAAAAAATCACTGCAATAAATAAAATTTTTAAGATCTTTAAACACCAGTTGTTTATTATTGTTAAAATTGTCATTGTGACGCCTAGTTGAAACGTGAATATAAATGGTGTATACGCTAGCCGAAAGAATAGAAATAATTTTTCTCTATGGAGCTGAAGATCGGTGCGCTCGTAGAACCGCCAGAGCATTTAACGAGAGGCGGCATCAAGACAAAAACGTGGGCCATAAATATGTACTCGAATTGGTACGAAAGTTTGAAGAAACGGGATCCGTTTGTAATAAAAAATCTATTGAGAAAAGGGTTGTAGATGAAGCATGCCAAATCGAGGTACTAGGACAGTTTGCAATAGATCCAACTTTATCCATCTCAAAGGTCGCAGATTTAACCAACATTTCTGCTGGCTCTGTGCATAAAGTTTTAAAACAAAATAAGTTTTTTCCCTACAAAATTCAAATTCTTCAAGAACTCGGAGAAGACGATTTTGATAGGAGAATTCAATTTTGCGAATTAATGTGCCAACGAATTGACGAGGACCTCCATTTACCTAAGAATATCTGCTTTAGTGATGAATCAACTTTTTTTCTAAATGGACTGGTTAACAGACATAACTGCAGATACTGGGATAATGAAAATCCGCACCTTTTCCGAGAAGGGCATACTCAATATCCCGAAAAAATTAACGTGTGGGCAGGAATTTATGGCAATGAAATCATCGGGCCATTTTTTTTGGAAGATAATTTAATTGGGCAAATTTATTTAAACCTTTTAGAAAACACAATATACCCTGCCATTGTGCAATCTTTAGAAAATCAAGTGGATGAAAATGCTGTTATGGTACTAAATGAAAATAATTTGCATTTCCAGCAAGATGGAGCTCCCCCGCACTACGCTTTGGCAATTCGAGAGTGGCTTGATGAACATTTTCCAGGGACGTGGATTGGCAGACGTGGTGCAATTGAATGACCAGCACGGTCTCCAGACCTAACCCCTCTAGACTTTTTTCTTTGGGGGGTATTTAAAAAGCAAGGTTTATAAAACCCCACCTGAAAATATTGACGATTTAAAAGATCGAATTGTTCGGGAATGTAGAGGAATTAGCAGAGAAACCCTTGCCAATGTTCGTGGGGAATTTCAAAATAGGCTTTTTTATTGTCTCGCTAATAACGGCGCACATTTTGAACATTTAATAAAATAATTTTCTTCAACTGAATAAAACTGAATAAACTGCTTATATTTAACACACATTTTTGCATCCTAATTGCCTATAACGTCTATTAACTTAATTTTTTTTGACATCGTTGGATAGCAGATCGTACGTCCTTTAAAATGATGTATCACACTATAGGGTAATCATTTGACATACCAAAGTTTGAGGCCGATATATTATGCATTATTACAAGACATTTTTGCACACTATTCGCTTGTACGTCAACCGATTTAATTTTTTTTAGACGGTTGGATAGACAATTTTATGCTGCTTACAATGATGTGTCACAAGGTGGGGGTTCCCATTTGACATATCAACGTGAGGTTAGCTGGAGGTGAGAAGGTGATTGACAGACTTTTAACAAATACAAAATTAAACTTCCCCCTGTATATCTAAATTGACGTGTTTTTTCTTTTTTTTAAATTTTTCTATTTAACAAAGTTATTAAGGATGGTTCGTTTTGAAATGAAGGCACTGTATATATATATATATATATATATATATATATATATATATATATATATATATATATATATATATATATATATATATATATATATAATTTTTCTTAATTTTGTCTTTTCTTGGGTTTAGGTTCTATACTTAATAAAACACAAAACGATTGACGTTTCGCCCTTTATTCAAGGCATTTTCAAAATTTTTTCCTTGACATTTTGCTGTTCTGTTTCTAAACGACAACAACAGCAAAATGTCAAGGAAAAAATTTTGAAAATGCCTTCAATAAAGGGCGAAACGTCAATCGTTTTGTGTTTTATTAATTATAGAACCTAAACCCAAGAAAAGACAAAATTAAGAAAAATGATATAATCTATGGTTCAAGAATCAAGAAAATTAATATATATATATATATATATATATATATATATATATATATATATATATATATATATATATAGAAATATATATATATATATAATTTGCATTTTGAGATTAGTCCATTGAATATTCTAAATTCGATCTTTGTTGCACTATGTAACCATAATCACAGGTACACAGTTAATTCCATAAAAGCGTCTTGTTGCTTATTTAAATACCATATTCTTTTTGCCTGTTTATTTGGTATGTCCAACACTCGAGGCTCGAAATTACTCCACTCTATACATTGATAAAAAAATTGCTTGATATTAGTGAAGTCTTTCAGACATATTCATAGTAAGTACAAATTTATTCAAAGATTCAATGCAGTTTTTTTGTGTAGATACAACAAAGATGTCGCTGCATAATATAGGGATTTGATAATTAAAATTTTTTTCTTATCAAGTGTGAATTACAACTAAAAACAGAATACGCGCAACTGGAGGCGAATATGGAACGAGTGAAGGTGTACAAATGCAAGCTTGAACTTATGCGGACTTGCATACTGCTTAGTTGCAATGTATCGTTTACATAAGAAAGCAAGATTAAATATTACGTAAATGTTTTTAAGTGATTGTATTTTTTGTTTAAAGGGGAGAAATTAAATAGTTCATTATTTTGCTGTCAAAAAGTGCGATGGACTGTAAATATAAAAAAAGATAATATTTTTGAAAGAGTTAAAAATTTAAAGCAAGATAAAATTATATTTTTCAGGTATCTCTCTCTCTCTCTCTCTCTCTCTCTCTCTATATATATATATATATATATATATATATATATATATATATATATATTATAATTAAGGCAAACAAGTACACAGTGTCATTAGTAAAGTCTGCATTAGGTGGAAAATTTATTTAACTTTACGTAAAGTTTATATAGTTTCAACGATTTAATTTAAAACCCCATTATTAAAATTTGTTTTACTTTTAGACACAAACTACGTTTTCAAAAATAGTTATTTTATGAAGTTACCTTATACAGGGTCAAAAATAAATAAACTTTGCATCACAAAAATTGTATTTAGAAAAACTTTTTTTTAATATTTTGAGATATAACCCCACTTATGAATTTTTTTTGGAAAAAAATTAAAAATTGACAGATAATGCTATCACCAAACTACTATTTTTTTGGTTAATTTTCATCTCGATCGGGGCAAAAATTGTTGCAAAGTCAAATTTCGAATAAAGCTGTTATCCCATATATATCTTTTTTTTAATTTGTCTTCTCTTGGGTTTAGGTTCTTTATTTAACAAAAAATACAAAAAATTGATGTTTCGCCCTTTATTTCATTTTATATTTAAGAGGATATTAAATTTTTGATGTTTATTAACAGGATCGAATACTTAATATTTTTGTTTAAATTAGGCTGGTGTAAATGTGGCTTAAATTTCCTATATCCGTTCTGTCGTTAACAGTGTTTTTAGCTTTTTTAATTTCTATTATTTCCTTTATCTGCAGTTTTTAGTAATTCATATTATTATTTTTAATTATGGTACTGTTATAATCAAAGGTGTGTGTTTGTTTAACGCTGTTGAGGCGTTTTTCGTATATTTTTGGCCATTCAATCTGTTCTTTAGTAATTGGCTCGTCATGCCTATATATTTTTTGGGACAATTTGTGCAAGGGATCGAATATAATACATTTGATTTATTCATGAGAGGAGTTTTACTTTTTAAATTAGTGAATAGTGTATTTAATTTATTATAAGACCTGTGGGATACGATAATATCATGCTTTTTTAAAATGTGTTTTATTTTTTCGTTTATTAATTATTTCGGTGAAAGTAAAACTTCTCTGATAAATAAATCAAATGTAGTATATTCGATCCCTTGCACAAATTGTCCCAAAAAATATATAGACATGACAAGCCAATTATTAAAGAACAGATTGAATGGCCATAAATATACGAAAAACGCCTCAACAGCGTTAAACAAACACACAAAACGAAAAACATACCTTTGACTATAACAGTACCATAATTAAAAACAAAGATATGAATTACCAAAAATTGCAGATAAAACAAATGATAGTAATTAAAAAAGAGAAAAACACTGTTAACGACAGAACGGATATAGGAAATTTGAGCCACATTTACACCAGCCTAATTTAAACAAAAATATTAAGTATTCAGTCCTGTTAATAAACATCAAAAATTGAATATCCTCTTAAACATAAAATTAAATGCATGCGTTTTTTCGTTTTTTTCTTTAGTGCATGGTATCCTTAGTACCTAAATAGATGATGTAGAAGTTGCATTTCATTATTAATTAATAAACAAAATATCAGTGTGTGTTGTTAAAATTAAATACCTTTTTAAAAATTTGAATAGTGTTTTAAAGTGTTTGTTTATTTTTTAAAATTGTAGATATGTTCTTGTATGAATGTTTTTAATTATATAAAAAATATTTTCAGGAAGGTAAATAAATAAAAAAAAAAACAGGAAATTTTGAAATTGCCTTAAATAAAGGGCGAAACGCCAATTGGATTAGTTAAGAAAAAGCCAACTAAATTTCCATAAAAGAGTCTTCCTAGAAATGGTTCACATAAACAACGAACCACTTTCCATGAAGAATAGAGGAGACATAGAATCAATTTTACTTTTTAACTACTGTTCTGAATGTTACTATACCACTGTCCAACTGAGTGTGTAGGCTGCCGTTCTTGACATTAAAATAAAAATTTGCTTTGTTTGTTATTACAGTTTCTAGTCATAATTTTCATTTTTCGTTATCTCTTCGCTTAATAACATAATATTTTTCAAGAACGGTTATCTCCGTTCCCAAACGATTATTTGTTTTTTTCGTTTTTATACATTCTCACTTTAGTAGGTCTTTATCTTTATTTTTATTCATAATAATAGAATTAAGGAAGGTTATTTACTCTTTTGTAGAAGGGAATAAAATTTCTCAAAAGCTAGACTAACAAAAAAGAGTTTCTTTTCTAGCAATCCCACAAAAGTGCATTAAACCTCTCAATATATATATATATATATATATATATATATATATATATATATATATATATATATATATATATCGTTACGAACTTTGTAGCGTTTTATATTTCTTAGTATTAGTTTGTGTTCGTAGTTTGTAGGATGTTAGGTATATTTTCCTGGCTTGTTTTCAGTGTCATGAATTCTTGTTTCATATCATCTTGGCTTGTCTTTAATTCTTGTTTCATGTCAGCTTGACTTGTCTTTAGTGTCATCAGTTCTTGTTTCATATCGTTTTGATTTTTCGTCATATCTTCTTTCAATTCTTGTTTCATTTCTTCTTGGCTTTTCTTCATGTCTTCTTGGCTTTTCCTCTTGTCTTCTTGACTTGTACGTAAATCCGGGAATCGCTATATGTTGATAGCTATGGATTACTTCAGTAAATGGCGAGAAGTCTATGCGATACCAAATCAAGAAGACACCACCGTTGCTGATATGTTGTTTGAACAGTGGATTTGTAGATATGGAGTGCCAGGAGAGATACACTCTGATCAAGGCAGAAACTTTGAATCTGACGTTTTTACGCAACTTTGCAAGCTTCTGAAAATCCATAAAACTAGAACAATACCCCTACATCCACAATTAGATAGAATGGTTGAAAGATTTAACAAAACTCTAGAGAATTACATCAGGATACAAGTAAATAAACAACAAGATAACTGGGATAAATGCATTCAGCCATTTCCACTAGCCTATCGTTCAGCTGTTCACGATGCCACTGGAAAAACACCTGCTAGCATAATTTTTGGAAAATAATTACGTCTTCCAGACGATTTGCTTACTGGACGTCAAAAGCTACAAATAGAAAGCGACAGAATGAAGACCCGATATGACCTCAAGGCCAATACTGGTGGATTTATGGTTGGTGAAAGAGTTTGGTTGTACAATCCGAAAAGAACTAAAAGACGTTCACCAAAGCTTCAAAAGTCATGGGAAGGTCCGTACAACGTAGTGACTCGACTAAACGATCTGGTGTACCGAATTCAGAAAAGCCCTCATGCGAAGATGAAAGTCGTGCACCTGGACAGATTGGCCCATTATTGAGATCAAGATGGTTGATCGGGACGATCAAGGCTTGGAAGGGGGGCAATGTTACGAACTTTGTAGCGTTTTTTATTTCTTAGTATTAGTTTGTGTTCGTAGTTTGTAGGGTTTTAGGTATATTTTCTGATGTAACGAACTCTGTAGCATTTTATATTTCATAGTATTAGTTTGTGTTTGTAGTTCATAGAGTTTTAGGTATATTTTCTACGAGTTCATAATTTATTTAAGTAATTTGTAGTTTGTTTGAAGACCGGCCGTCCGGAACAATATATATATATATATATATATATATATATATATATATATATATATATATATATATATATATATATATTAGTAAAAATTTTCTATTTTAAAACAAAAGTAAATGGTAAAATTACAAAATTGATCCCCGTTCTGTTATGAAATACCTACCGTTCACTATAAATGATCTATCAGTAATCTTTAAATTGTTATAATAGCGGTGTAGTTAACCACATTACGCTTCCAGCTACTGTCTGTAGTTGGTAATAAATTATCTAACTCAATGCCCTCATAAATTATAATATAAATACTTTATAACAAGTGTATACCTCCATACAAGCGAAAAAGATCGAAACGCAACAAGTCCATATCGATATTAATTATTTTTCACTTTATATCGTGTCGCTCGACGAAAAAAATTATTCTAAAATGTTAAATCCACGCTTAATGTTGACATAATAGTATTTGGCAACGTTGTCTGGCCACACATCATGCTAATCGTCTTTTGTTCGCAGATTGGCCAGATCTAGTCTCGGTAGGCCTCGTAAAAACAAAAGAAACACGTTTACGCGACATCAGCCACTGCGACGCGTTTCGTTTTTATTTTTCTCTGTTCTTTTTCCATATGTCATATTGGTATTTTTGCGTCTGTCTTTTTCTTTTTTGCTTTTTTGTATCGATGGTCGCGGTACGGCCTACTTGTCTTTATTAAAAACGAGTTTCAGTTTTATAATTGATTATGGTGCGGTTTTTTTGTGGAAAAACTTGCTCTTGCCTAAAGGATACGGATCACGTGCTAAAGAGAGTTTTTTAGCGGCATTTTTGAGTTATTGTTTAATTTTGATAATGTAAATTAAAAAAATTTCTACTAATGGGTAATTAGTAATAATTAACAAGCGGATTCATCAGACGTATAAGGTTGGTACTGGTAACCTAAACAGTAAAAATTTATTTCACTCACACATCCGCGTGCTTTGCACTTAACTCGTTTTTTGGAATTGGAAGCACCGCGATCGTATTTTTTGAGTATTTCCTTACACCAATTGACACGAGCCTTTTTTTTTTAGCGATTCTCAAATTGTGCGGAATCCAATAGGAACAAAGCTTCTTTATGGACAATTATATATTATGTACTCTTGTGTTACTAACAGTGGCGTAGCTGAAAGCTCGCCCTCCCCCCCCCCCCCCCTAGGCGAAATCTCAATGGATCCCTCTTTTTAATTTAAGAATATAATTTTGTTCAAATGCTAAATAATCTGTAATACGGGTTGTTCTTGACATGCATTAATCATAATATCGACGTTAAGACGTCAAGATTTCAATCCCACATACCACCACCGTGGCGAAATCTACGTTCGTTACAAAGCAGACTGGCAAGCGGCGCCAATTTTTAGAAGTGTATAGCCAAAAACCAAGCTCCCAAATCCACATCTACTCGAGCAACGAGATCAACAATCGTTGCATAGCAGACAGGCGAGCAAAGCGAAATTTTAAACCAAAACCCAAGCTCACAAACCCACATATCCCATGCGCTATGCCTGGAGTGTGTTCTTGACAACTTATGTTTTAATAAAGGTAATACGTCAACTTTCTAAGGGCACATATAAAAATAATGTTACTTGATAAAAAAAAACAGTTCTACATTGATTTGAATAAAAGTAATTTTATTCATACACCTCAAAACAAGCATCAAATACTGCATAAGATATTCAGTTTAATGTGTTATTACGAAATCGTTCCAAACGTTTGGCATTTTTATTTGCGCCCTCTTCTCTGAATAGACTTATATCAAGTTATTTAATTCTTTCGCATTCTATAGATCACAGGCCTACAATGATTTTGCTGCCGCTAAAACTAAAGCAGATTTTAAGTATATTCGATACTCTGACTCTAGCAATATACTCATTTTTTTAATGTTACGTGTAGTTTTCGAGAAATCAGAGGTTTAAAGTAAAACGAAAATAAACTATTTTAAAATATTTTATTAACTAATTTTACAGGTTAGAATTATTTTATTAAATTATTCTACAAATTAGAAACATTTTATTTAATTATTCTACAAATTAGAAACATTTTATTCAATTATTTTATAGGTTAGAAATATTTTATTAAATTAATCTACAGGTTAGAAACTTCTTTTTTTTTAGATTTTCCACTATGAAGGTCTTTGGGGCACTCCCGTGTGATACTCCAACAGTAATCTGCTATCATGTGTTCATCCCAGCGACCTCGATACCTATCTTCCATCACTTTTAAATCTTGATAGAAACGTTCTCCTTGTTCTTCGCTATATGACCCAAGATTTTCAGGAAACTTGTCTAAATAACTGTGCAAATTGTGTACCTTTATGCTAATATTACATCTAAGATTTTTAAAGCTAATTAATTGGTTTTGAACTAATTCCTCATAATTTTTGGCCTTATGATTTCCTAAGAAGTTTTTCACAATGACAATAAAAGATTCCCAAGCCGTTACTCCTATTTCATTCATTGCATGAATAAAATCGCTGTCTTTCATTAAAAGTCTTATTTGAGAGCCATCAAAAATACCAGTTTTTAGTTTATCTGAACTCAAACCTGGAAACTTTCTTGAAATAAAGGCTAAAGATGGACCAGTTTTATCTAATGCCTTCACATACTGGTTCATAAGTCCCAATTTGATGTGTAATGGAGGCAAAATGATCTTATCTCTAGAAACCAAAGATGGGTTTATAACGGTTTATTTCCCAACCGTAATTTTTTTTCTCAGAGGCCAGTCCTTCTTGATCCAATGATCATGTTTTGCTCTGCTGTCCCATAAACAAATGAAACATGGAAATTTAGTGTACCCAGTTTGTTGCCCTAACAAGAAGTTAACCATTTTTAAATCCACGCATAAAACCCATTGGTGATCCGAGTACTTAAGTTTTTTCAAAACTAGATCTACATTTTGATACTCCTGTTTTAATTTCGTAGAATGAGCAATAAGCACAGCTGCATGCTTACTTCCAATATCTAGTAAAATATATTTCAAACTTCGCATTGAGCTGTCCATAAACAAATCTCCATTCATTAGCTTTGTAGCTTGAGAGTCCCATTTTCGTTAATAAACCATCAATGTTATTGCAAAACCTACATCATCTTCTGAGCTAAAGAATGGAAGAAAATCTTATTCGCGATCGCGATAAAATGAAATTTTTGTCCCTTGAGGTAAAAGATTTCTTTCTTTGAGTCTAGATGCTAGTAGCTCAGATCTCTCTTTCGAAAGGTCAAGGTCTCTTATTAAATCACTTAAGGCATCTTGGGAAAAAAAATGACGGTCTCGTTAACACTTCAAAATCACTGTCATGTTCATTCGAAAAAACTTCCACCATCCCTGTGTCCGACAAATCTGATAGATCTTCACTCACAGGAGATGGTACGTTGTCTAAGTACAGGGTGAGTCAACGATTGGATGAAGTAGGTTTGTGCCTTTTCGGTGAAATTAACAAAGAAACTATATTTATTGTTTGATACAGTTTATTTTTACGCAGATTTTAAAAATATTTAGGACTCTACAGGGTGAGCCAAAAAACTAGGACAGCATAAAGTTGTATTTTTTTAAATAAAACACCCTATATACGAATCGTATTTTCGATTTAGCTTATAATTTTAAATCTTTTTTATTAAGAGTTTACTATAACAAAACTTTATAGTTTCTGAGATAATTAAGTTTAAAGAAAAAAAGTCACATTTTCAAGCATCAATTCAATCCTAAATAACGTTTTCAATTTTGTGACAAATATATTCAAATTTGGAATTTAGCAAGGCCAAGGACAAGTTAACATAATTTTTACCTAATATTTGCAATAAAAGCTACAGGGTGTGGAACACATCGGCTCAAATTTGAACAAGTTTAAATGAATAAATATCTAAATAATAAAAACCCTAAAAGTTTTGTTCAATATATACTATACCTATTTATAATAGTTTTTGAAAGATTTCAGTTTTTATAATTTTCCATACTTTTTTACAGAAATAGTCTTCATTATCATAGTAGCCATGACAAAAACAATGTAAAAGAACATTTTTCTGTGTGTCAAATTTATAACCGCAATCGCTTCTTTTGGTTTTTATGTAGTGTAGTTTGGTTTTTTTTGCATTCATCTTATATTGTAAAATGAATTTTCCAAAGAATGAGTTAATAGATATGATTTATACAATAGGAGAGGCTCAAAAAAATTGCCTTCTTGTTCAAAGAATTTACAAAATGAAGTATCCTGATCGACGCCAGCCTAATACCCATACTTTTCAAAACTTAATGCAAAGATTTGATTCTTCTGGTACTGTTGATTATCCAAAACGTAAAGTGGTCAACAAACCAGTAAGTAATGAAGAAAAAGAACTACAAGTATTGTTAAATGTTCAGGAAAATCCTTATATTGGTAGCCGTCAGTTAGCAGCATTATGTGTAACATCACAATCCACCGCTAATCGTACTACCAAGAAATATAGGTATCATCCATATCACATGGAATTACACCAAGAATTGCATGGACAGGATTTTGAAAGTCGTGTAAACTTTTGTCGTACAATAAATGCGGAGATTCAATTAAATCCAAATTTATTATGCAAGGTAATGTTTAGTGATGAAGCTACTTTTAGAAGTAACGGTACCGTAAATAGACGCAACATGCATTATTATGCCACAGAAAACACATTTTGGATTAGAGAGGTGCAACATCAAAACCACTGGTCATTAAATGTTTGGTGTGGTATTCATCATAATCGAATTATTGGACCCCACTTTTGTCCAGGGTCCGAGAAAATCTGCAAAAAAGACTAAATTTGTGCATTGCACAAGAGGGTCGTTTATTCGAACACTTATTAAAAAGAAATAATTAATCTCAGTATTTAATAGGTAATTTTTTTGTTTCAATTTAGTATAAAAGTAAATATGTATTTGCCTTGTCGTTATTGTTGTGTTAATTTTTTCACATTATGTTTAATTAAACTATTGCCGTTGTAATATAACGAATAATGTATTTCATTATATTTAACCACATTCTGTTTGTTTCTGTAGTTTCTTTTTATTATTTTACATGGCTACTATGATAATGAAGACTATTTCTGTAAAAAAGTATGGAAAATTATAAAAACTGAAATATCTCAAAAACTATTATAAATAGGTATAGGATATATTAAACAAAACTTTTAGGATTTTTATTACTCTATTAAATAACATGAAAATATACAGGGTGTACCATTTAAAAAAAGAAGATATTTATTCATTTAAACTTGTTAAAATTTGAGCCGATGTGTTCAACACCCTGTAGCATTTATTGCAAATATTAGGTAAAAATTATGTTAACTTGTCCTTGGCCTTGCTAAATTCCAAATTTGAATATATTTGTCATAAAATTGAAAACGTTATTTAGGATTGAATTGATGCTTGAAAATGTGACTTTTTTTTTTAAACTTAATTATCTCAGAAACTATAAAATTTTGTTATAGTAAACCTTTAATAAAAAAGATTTAAAATTATAAGCTAAATCGAAATTACGATTCGTATATAGGGTGTTCTACTTAAAAAATACAACTTTATGCTGTCCTAGTTTTTTGGCTCACCCTGTAGAGTCCTAAATATTTTTAAAATCTGCGTAAAAATAAACTGTATCAAACAATAAATATAGTTTCTTTGTAAATTTCACCGAAAAGGCACAAACTTACTTCATCCAATCGTTGACTCACCCTGTACAGTCGAGGTCTTGTAGCAGACGGTAAATCAGGATATGACATTTTCCTTTTATTTACACCATGTAATTCAACAACACAAAAATAACAGTCATCAATGTGGTTTTTCGTTTCAGTCCAAATCATAGATTCACCAAACTTTAAATGACTACGTTTACCGCTTGCACACTGTCTTAAATGTTCACTACAGAGTTTACACACAATGTTTGGAACCCTACGGCTTGTTTAGGGCCTTCATCTGTATCTTAAAGTAATCAACATACGTAATTGGTATAAACTGAAGTTTATAACGATTAGAGATACAACTTAATCGAAACGTCGTAAAAATAAATAAAAATAAAGACCATGCAAATCCGACAACAACATTTTAGTCGCTATTTGGACTAACACAAACACATGCTTTATCCTGCGGAGTAAAGAAAGAAGATTGGTCCTGGTTATGATTCCTAAAGATTGTAACTATGATTCCAGTATTCCATTATTGTAATCTAGACCCTAATACTTCAGCATGCTCTTTGGACAAGTGGAGGTCCTGAACTAGATCATTTAATTCAGGTTGTAATTAAATGGGGTGCTTTTTCTTCACTTTCGGGAAAATAAAAATCATTTTTTTCTGGTACATTATCGGGTTCTGCCTTATCATCATCATACATAACTAAATCTTCCTCCTATTTTCCCGAAAGCGCTGCAACTGGTACACCTTCTCCATGAAGAACCGGTTTTATTGCTGAGAGAATATCTGGATATTCAATATTATGTATGCCCTTTCTTTAAAAATCAGATACTTTTATCATGCAAAAGTAACAGTCGTTCAAATGATTTGTTGTTTCTCGCCAAAACATTGGAACCGCAAATTACATAGAACAATGTTTGCCGTTTAATCAGTTACTTAAATTTGCTGCACAGATTTGGCAACATCTTGATCGTTAACAAGACATCCTAAATATTTACGATAAGCTACTTTGGTCATTATGTTAATAGTCCTTTATGTGATTTAGTGGTAAACTGACCATATATATAGCACAAACTATCCACAGGGCTAACATAGCCACTTTTTTTACATTAGACATTTTTGTACTGTCGCGTCGGTCAGTTCAGAGATGTGATACTACGTTTACAGACGTCAACTAACTTTTCCTATTGGCTTGTTCGCGCCTTTCGCTTCTCTTATACTGATGATGATACAACTGCCGACCAGCTGCTTTTATATAATTGACAAAAATAATCGAAAAAATGAGACTATATTAGCATGTTTCAAATCAATTTGCAATCATGCTATATGTACAGGGTGAGTCAACGATTGGATGAAGTAAGTTTGTGCCTTTTCGGTGAAATTTACAAAGAAACTATATTTATTGTTTGATACAGTTTATTTTTACGCAGATTTTAAAAATATTTAGGACTCTACAGGGTGAGCCAAAAAACTAGGACAGAATAAGGTTGTATTTTTTTAAATAGAACACCCTATATACGAATCGTATTTTCGATTTAGCTTATAATTTTAAATCTTTTTTATTAAGGGTTTACTATAACAAAACTTTATTGTTTCTGAGATAATTAAGTTTAAAGAAAACGTTTTCAAATTTGTGACAAATATATTCAAATTTGAAATTTAGCAAGGCCAAGGACAAGTTAACATAATTTTTACCTAATATTTACAATAAAAGCTACAGGGTGTTGAACACATCGGCTCAAATTTGAACAAGTTTAAATGAATAAATATCTTTTTTTTTAAATGGTACACCCTGTATATTTTCATGTTATTTAATAGAGTAATAAAAACCCTAAAACTTTTGTTCAATGTATCCTATACCTATTTATAATAGTTTTTGAGATATTTCAGTTTTTCTTATTTTCCATACTTTTTTACAGAAATAGTCTTCATTATCATAGTAGCCATGTAAAATAATAAAAAGAAACTACAGAAACAAACAGAATGTGGTTAAATATGATGAAATATATTATTCGTTATATTACAACGGCAGTAGTTTAATTAAACATAATGTGAAAAAATTAACACAACAATAACGAAAAGGCAAATACATATTTACTTTTATACTAAATTGAAACAAAAAATTTACCTATTAAATACTGAGATTAATTATTTCTTTTTAATAATAAACGACCCTCTTGTGCAATGCACAAATTTAGTCTTTTTTGCAGATTTTCTCGGACCCTGGACAAAATTAGTGGCGTTATTGTTCTACAGGTATCCCTAATCCTGTTTCGCATATCTTCCACTGATGTTGGTGGATTAACATACACCTTATTTTTAATATAACCCCATAGGAAGAAATCTAATGGGGTGATGTCGCAAGACCTTGGTGGCCACTCAATGAAACCCCCACGTCCAATCCATTTTTGCGGATATCGTTGGTCCAAAAACGCACGAACTTCACGATGGTAATGCGGATGCGCACCATCGTGCTGGAACCACATACTGTCGAGCTCATCCCTATCGAGACCTTGAAGCAGTTGGGGTAGTTCTTCTTGTAGAAAGTTCAGGTAACTATGGCCATTTAGTGGTTCATTAAAAAAGTGGGGTCCAATAATTCGATTATGATGAATACCACACCAAACATTTAATGACGTCTATTTACGGCACCGTTACTTCTAAAAGTAGCTTCATCACTAAACATTACCTTGCATAATAAATTTGGATTTAATTGAATCTCCGCATTTATTGTACGACAAAAGTTTACACGACTTTCAAAATCCTGTCCATGCAATTCTTGGTGTAATTCCATGTGATATGGATGATACCTATATTTCTTGGTAGTACGATTAGCGGTGGATTGTGATGTTTCACATAATGCTGCTAACTGACGGCTACCAATATAAGGATTTTCCTGAACATTTAACAATACTTGTAGTTCTTTTTCTTCATCAGTTACTGGTTTGTTGACCACTTTACGTTTTGGATAATCAACAGTACCAGAAGAATCAAATCTTTGCATTAAGTTTTGAAAAGTATGGGTATTAGGCTGGCGTCGATCAGGATACTTCATTTTGTAAATTCTTTGAGCAAGAAGGCAATTTTTTTGAGCCTCTCCTATTGTATAAATCATATCTATTAACTCATTCTGTGGAAAATTCATTTTACAATATAAGATGAATGCAAAAAAAAAAACCAAACTACCCTACATAAAAACCAAAAGAAGCGATTGCGGTTATAAATTTGACACACAGAAAAATGTTCTTTTACATTGTTTTTGCCATGGCTACTATGATAATGAAGACTATTTCTGTAAAAAAGTATGGAAAATAAGAAAAACTGAAATATCTCAAGAACTATTATAAATAGGTATAGGATATATTGAACAAAACTTTTAGGGTTTTTATTACTCTATTAAATAACATGAAAATATACAGGGTGTACCACTTAAAAAAAAAGCTATTTATTCATTGAAACTTGTTCAAATTTGAGCCGATGTGTTCAACACCCTGTAGCTTTTATTGCAAATATTAGGTAAAAATTATGTTAACTTGTCCTTGGCCTTGCTAAATTCCAAATTTGAATATATTTGTCACAAAATTGAAAACGTTATTTAGGATTGAATTGATGCTTGAAAATGTGCCTTTTTTTCTTTAAACTTAATTATCTCAGAAACTATAAAGTTTTGTTATAGTAAACCCTTAATAAAAAAGATTTAAAATTATAAGCTAAATCGAAAATACGATTCGTATATAGGGTGTTCTATTTAAAAAAATACAACTTTATGCTGTCCTAGTTTTTGGCTCACCCTGTAATATTTTTAAAATCTGCGTAAAAATATACTGTATCAAACAATAAATATAGTTTCTTTGTAAATTTCACCGAAAAGGCACAAACTTACTTCATCTAATCATTTTCTCACCCTGTAGGTATTATATTTCGAATATAGAATAACATTTCCAGTATAGAAATTATTTTCCCAGCCAGAGTGGCCCAGTGACTACTAGGATTTTTCGAGATTTCCAAAATTTCCCAAAATAATGCATTTCTTGAAGTATATTAATACAAACGATCCATTTTTGTCTTTCCGTCTACAATCTAAGTACAGAATCGTGTAATTCTAATACAAAAACAAAGAAATGTCACCTAGTTAAGAAGAAATAAGAACACAATTTCTAAATTCAATGATTATTTCTTATTTATTGTTGTAATTTCCTTGTTTTCCAAGTGAAGTTACAACGGGAGTATTAAAAATGCAAGATTTTTAAATATTATATAAAATAATACTAATAATTTTGGAGATCCTGTTTCCATGATTCAAGATGGATTATTTTTGCCAATTAATGCTTTATGAAATATTAACAATGTCACGAATTATTTTGACTTCTTTGCACTGTTGATATATTTGGGCTGGGGCTACTAAAGTAAAGATATTTCACTGGAAAGTATGCATAAAAAGGCAAATAAGAATGGGTTTCAATATAATTTTATTGGCCTTCTTTCTTAAAATCTCCGATGGTTTTGAGTGCGGGCGAAGCCGTGACGGGTAATCTTAAATAATTCTGTAAAATATATAAAATTTAAACTTAAATATAAATTAATTTTCGAGAAAAATTTAATTAATGTTAACAAATTAAACGATTGTTACATTTCTAAATTAAATCTCTGAATTTTTAACCACAATATAACAAAAGAAACGCCGCTGTCCTTTTCTTCCAACCACACAACTACCCCCAAAAGAAAACTTCTTCGCCCAAAACCCTCACCTTCCCCCCCGAAATCCCCCAATCCCCATTTTACTCCAGCTTGCGACGAAATCATCTCCAGTAGCACTTTTTGCAGCGTTGTCGCGTCCGGCCGCTCGCTAGCGGCGTCGAGTATGACGCGACGCCCGGCGCCTCCGAGCGACGCTTTGAACCGACGCCCCTCCTCGTCGAGAACGGCGCCGAGCCGAGAGTAGCCGACGCTTTGCTCCTTACACCCCCCGTTTGTCCCCGCTGTCCCCCTATTTCCCACTATTTCCCCCCCTTCCCTCGGCCCGCTATTTCCGTCTTTTGCAGGACCCTGAGAATATTGGTCCCTGTGTGTGTGTGTCATTTTCAGCCGTTTTACTGTGGACCAAAAGTGTAAATAATCCGGAAAATGTAAACAAGTTTTTCTACTAATAAATAATATTTTTTTAACTCACATGATTTGATTGATAATTTTATTACTTTAGACGTGTCTAAAATTTTTTTGCGTGGCATATAATACGTAAATCGTATATATATATATATATATATATATATATATATATATATATATATATATATATATATATATACATATATATATATATATATATATATATATATATATATATATATATATATCATTTGTTCTTTCTTTATCTTGTCTTTTAGGTATATATATATGTATATATATATATATATATATATATATATATATATATATATATATATATATATATATATATATATATATATATATATATATATAATCAGGCCATTGCGTTCGATACAAACCATCATCTTGCATCTGTGCCCTATAAAGAGATTTCACAGCTGAACAATAGTAAATAAGAGACAGAGGCGACATCTCGATGGATGACTCAATAACACAAGAGCAACACAAATTAACAATGTTGTATAAAACCGCAATGTGATGGCGCGACGGTAAAAAAGGAATATATCAAAACCCGATACATGAAACATGCTACTTCAAGGATAAAGATCCAAACCAACCACGAATTCCGCAGTTTAAGTAAATTGTCGTACCAACGATCTCCCTAAGAGAGCTGTTTTTTTTTTAAGACAACAAATATAAAGAAAGAGATAAGTTTTCGTCCGTAATTTTAAAATAAAATAGAAAATCTTCGACTATGCGGAATAAAGACCGTTGATAAATATTACTCTCATGTTAAAAAGTGCGGAGATCTTGAAGAAAATGGAAAAGTTCCGGGTCCGAAAAATGACGACAGCGCTGTTTCATCCTAGTATGGGACTCATCAGGCCATTGCATGCAGTACAAACTATCTATTAGGGAGATCGTTACTTAAACTGCGGAATTCGTGGTTGATTTGGTTGCCGATGCCGAATATTGCGTCAAATAATCGAAAAATTCTATTAAAAAATAACTGAATTGGTCCAAACCCATATAAAAGTATATTAGTTTTGAAGAAACAATATTCGATATTTTTTACAATAAATAAACGTCTATTAAAGCAACTAAAGCTTTAAAATATCTTCTTTTTTAAAAGTTAAAAACAATATTTACTTTTCTGCCTATATTTTGTTAGTTGATACTCACATTTTAACCACTGTGCATTCGAGAAAAACTTCTGTGTTTGTGTAAACTCCGGGAGTTATCTTGAGCTGAGGCGTCGTCTGGAGTCGATATTTTGGAAATAAACGCTCAAATTGTTCTGTTAGGAGATAGAGATAACAATTCCGACAGTTTTATCTTTGTCTTTTAATGTTGGGAATAATGAGTTTTTCGGATAGAAAATATGGCCAATTTCTGATTTACGGCCACAATATTCTTTGAAAACTTATTTTATCTAACAGATTTTTTATTGTGCTATTTGGACCACGACAATCAGTTAATTTTAAAAATTTTTAACAACATTGAGAGTGTTATAGTTTTCTTATTTTATGAATAAAACTCTAAATAATTTTACCAACAATAAAGTTAATACTCACCATAAATTAATCCCTTATTTTCATCAAGTAGTCTCTTTAATAAATGGTAAATAAAAAGCTAAAGGTTTATTCACTTGTCACATCAAAAACCGGTATCATAAAAAAATTCAAGTGTGCCTAGAAATGCAACACTTCACTTTTGCCACTTTCATCAAGGGTGTAGTTAATTTTTTGTTATTTTTTCTTTTGTTTTTAGCGCTCTGGAGATTTCCTAGAAGCGTTCGTAGAGATAGTCTGGGCCATGTCTTGGTTGTGAAAACTGACAGAAAACCAGAAAACAGATTTTTTGCTGATTTACTAAGAGCACAATTCTACTTTTATTCCTATTTACAACTAGGACCATTGTTTAGTATGTTAAGGCATCATTTGCCAGATAGCAAGGACAAACAAAGTTTTTATTGTATTCGTTTTTCGTTAAGTACACCATAGTGAAATTGATCACATCTAAGAAGTCAACTCACCATCTTTGTGACTTTTAGTACTTGGTGCACCCTTAAAGACAATTAGGTACATGCCACAAACAGTTTTTGTTATACTGGGACTTTGCATTAGTATCTAAGATTGGATTTGCATACCAGAGCCTGCATACAACACACCACTGCTCCCATAGAGGCCATCGGCTATCCAGCTTGCCCAAAGTGTTTGGATTTAATGACAAAACTGCCTTTCAGGTATTGGAACTTCATAATAAATAGTGATATTACCGATTTTAAAGTATACTTTCATTTTTCCCCTATGATTAGGAACTAATCTAAGACTTTCTGCGAGCAATCACAGGACACTTTATATTTAATTTCATTTAAAATATGTTGTAAACCGAAGGTATACGTATACACTAGATAATTTAAAACATCTTTTTAATATACACACACATATTAATAGTCCAACACTTTTAATTAGGTTTAAATAAACATAATTTTAGTCTTAATCGGCCCACTAGAAAATTTATTCCTTCAAAGTAAATGTAAACATTTGAACGAAAACAAAAGTAAGGTTATGAAACGGCGCGCTTCCAGTCTAAAGCTAGACCTAAAGCTAACCGACTTGGCGTTTAGCGCAGATGACGTCATACTAGTAATAGTGTTTTTGTTCATTGTTTCTTGTTTTTTCTTTTTGTATATATAGCAAATAGTCACATATTTCTTTTAGAATAAATTAAAATACCAATAATTTGTAAATCAGTATTTTTTTTAAATTATTGTTAAATATAGGTTTTAGTTGTTTTTAGAATCGAGGTGTTTTATTTTTGAATCTGGTTGTTTCCTGTTTTCGATATATTCATCTCTTCTTCTTACCGACAGGCCTAAAAACAGATAGCGCTTGAATACATATTACCCCTCCCCCCTCTAATCTCCGACATGCTAGGCTAAGCACTGCCCTAAAAGAAGGAGCAATCGTTATCAGAAAATAACCAACTGTAGCCAAGCAGTTTTAACATTCAATTTTTAGTATTTTAATTTTAATTCTCTCTTTCTCGCGCAGTAGAAAATTCATTTTATTTTGATTCTTTTTCGCCTTAGCAAGATTTTATGGGAATATTAGGGAAATCAAGGATATATAATTTAAATGTCCTCGGGTCAATCACCTTTCACTGGTCATTTCAAGAGAACAAAACGCCGTTCCTGTCCGGCATAAAAACAAACACCATCACGCTCTACTGGACATGGACAAACATTTTCTTTCAAATGCATATGAAAAACAAATACTCGTCCGGGCATATGAACTGTTTCTTTTAAAAGGAAGATGATTTTTTCATATTTTTTCACCCCCTTTTGATCTTTGGAACGAGATAGTAACACCGTTGAGTGCGGATGACTGACCACTTTGGACCCTGTTGATGGTTTTTTATGTTGTTCTTGCTTTTTGTTTATCTTTTCAGTTTTAAGTGTTTTGAGAAGAAAACGAGAGAATTTTATATAAAAGTGAAATAAAAATAATATATTTTGGAGTAGTGAGGATTCATAATTAATAACATAATTATTCTATAGACAAAGAGTTCATATTTTATCTCTTTTTAATAAATCGCTGCTCACAAAATTACATATTATAAATGTAGTGTATCCAATATGTATGCCGAGAGGAGTCGTATGTATACAGTACCCGACAGCCGCATTTCCCTCTCTATGTAATCTGTAATGAAATTCTTGCCAACATCAGTTTAAAACCACCTCCTCTTCATAGACATCTGGAAACACACACCACAAGAATAAGCTCGTTGAGTATTTTATAAGAGGGTTGGCAGGTAATATAAAGTCTAGAGTTTCTTCTTTTCCAACCACACCATTTCGAGTTAGTTACAGAATTGCAAGATCTGGACAAGCACATACAGAGGCCGAAAATTTTATTGGAACGTGTGCTAAAGATATCACCAAGTGTATGTTTGGAGAAAAAGCGGCAAAGAAAATTGACTTTATTCCCGCATCAAACAACACAGTGTGATTTAACGAGTGACGTGAAAAGTGAACTTTTAATAAAAAGAATAAAATTGAATTATTTCGCTATTCTACTTGAAGAGTCGGCGATGTGATAAACGCTGTATTGTATACAGTATTGCCCGTCTATATTAGATATAATTTTAATCAACTTCTAAAAGAAGGAGGTTCTCAATTCGCCGACTATTCATTTTTTTATGTATGAACACCGATTATTCCGGAACGGCGGCATCGATTTGAATGAAATTTTTTACGTTATGTTCAGGAAGTCGCTGCGGTGGTCCCATATTTTTTTGGACGAAATTGGTGCAAGAAAATCCAAGATGGCGCTGACAATATGACAGCCAAAAAACTTCATTTTGTCCGATTTTCTCCAAAATTGGTACGGGGGAATCTTTTGGGTTGTACGCAACGAATCTGAAACTAATTTTAAAAAATTCAATATGGCGGATCCAATATGGCTTACATAAAAATTTAATTTCGCCCAATTTTCTCCAAAATTGGTGTGAGGGAGTTCTCGGGGTCACATATAATGAATACAAAATATTTTTAAAAAATACAATATGGCGGATCCAATATGGCGGACGAAAATATCAATTTTGTCCGATTTTCTCCAAAATTTGTATGGGGAAGTTTTAAAAAATTCAATATGGCGGATCCAGTATGAGGGATCCAATATGACGGATAAAAAATTAATTTTGTCCGATTTTTTTTTTCAAATTTGATATAGAGGAGTTTTTTGGATCGCACATTCCGAAGCTGAAATTATTTTTAAAAAATTAACTATGGAGGATGCAAGATGGCGGACTAAAAATTCTACATCTCCCGATTCTGTCTAAAATCAGAATTGGTGGATTTTAGTACGTGTTAATTACGAGTTTAAAATATTTTTTGAAAAATTCAATCTGGCTGATTCAATATGGCGTCCTAAAATTTTGGGTTTTTCGATTTTCTCCAAAACTTATATGCGGGGTTCTTGAAGGTGTAAATTATGAATTCAAAATTATTTTTTCAGGATTCAATATGACGAATCCAATATAGCGGACTAAAAATTTTAAATTTTTCGATTTTGTTCAAAGGTGGGACTAAATCGTTTTTGAGGATGTAAATTGCGAATATGTCAGATGCAATATGACGGTCTAAAAATTTTAAATTTAAAATTCATCTAAAATTGGTATTAGAGAGCTTTGGAGGATTTAGATTAGATTAAGACATTAAAATTATTTTTTTGAAATTCAATATTTAAGATCCAATATGGTGGGTTGAAAATTTTTACCTTATTCGCGTTTTTTCAGATTTTAGGGGGTTTTCGGGGTCGTGTATTACGAATGTGAGGTTAATTTTTTACAACTATTAGGTTGGTAAGATATAATATGGGAACTAAAATTTTACATTTTCCGATTTTGTCTAAAATTGATATTGCTGTGATTTTGGGGCGTATACAAACTCAATATGCACTATAAAATATATCGGGCTAAGAAATTTACGTCTCAAGTTCTTTAAATATCGATATTGAAAGGTTTGTGGGGCTATATTGCCAATCTTACATCAATTTGAGTGATTTACAACTTTGGATAAAGTGGTTATTTTTTGCCACCTTGGAGTCATTGCGAGGTACACTAATCTCGATTAGTACTTAGTTCAAATAATTTATGGATATCATAATGAATTTAAAACTAAAAATCGAAAAATAAAATTTTTATAAAAAAAATTGAACCGACTTCTAAAAGTGCGCTAAAAAGTGAAAAATAACTATAAATTTTAATATGAAAATGAAATTTTTGAAGTCGGCTCCAAGTTATTTCTAAATGAAACAAATAACTACTAATACCCAAATAGCACACTTCAGTCCACTGGATATCCATCGTTTATCCAAAGCTGGACATACTGAGTATCCATGGGATGTCCAGAATTTGTTCACCAACATCCTATGGATATCCACTGGACTATACGATTGTCCCACTCATGGATGTCTTTTTGGATTACATATATTGTCCAAGTATGGATCATTTATGGATATTAATAGGACTAATTTTGGATGTCCATATATTGTACATTCTTGACCCGATTGTGGACATATTATCCGATGGTATTGTGCTTTTTGGATAAATAAGTCATAATCTATTGTTCCCTCGTCTTGACGTTCCGCTAACGTGAATGGTAGATATTTTCAGAATTTGCTTAGGGTCCGAGAGCTTACTGTACCTAATTAATCTGCACTTCTGAAGACACAGACCACTCATGTCATCAAAACGTCGATAACAAGTAACCATAGATGGCCCTATTAGTCCCAAAAATTAAACAGATATAAATTACATTAGCGAACCAGGTAACAGGAACTGAATCCACATATTACACTTATTGATTACAATTGTCAAGTTTTTAATACAATACTATATAAGAATATAAAATTTTATAATTAGTCAAATTGCAAGTGCTACAAAATATAGCTTCAATTGATTTAAATTGTTCAAGCTGTAGAAGGATCGCTATGAATAAGTTATCTGGTTCCATAGTAATAGGTACAATTTCAATTGGGTAATAGAAAATATACCAATTATTTAAATAAAGACTTTTTATTGTTACAATGATTATTTTTTTCTAGATTTATTTCTGTCGTTTATTCTCTTCAGCCATTGCCTAATCTCGTCTTCGGCTGTTTTTTATCGGCCCCCCATTCTTCTACCGCAGCTGAAAACTAATAAGGTTTAACGTTAAATGATGCAGTATTTTATGGTTTTGTAGGAATTTAAATCTCTCTCTCTCTCTCTCTCTCTCTATATATATATATATATATATATATATATATATATATATATATATATATATATATATATATATATATATATATATATATAAAACCAAATGCATCGTTATTGCTTGGAGTGCTTAAACCAACAGACCAGAAAAAAAATTTTAACACACTTTTTGTCTGGCTATTATCAGAACAAGAGGATCTAGAGTTCAACGTGTGAAATCTGACACCCAATTTGTTATTATTATTTACGAGTATGACAAATAAAACAGAGAGATTTTTTTCATCAAATTTTTATATTTAAGTGGTAACTTACCTACAAATAGTGAACATAAGTTCTTTAAAGGGCACTTTACTGTTCCATCATATGTATAATTCTTGGAAAGGCTATCTGTCATTGTTACAATAAAATATCTTTTAATAAGTTAATAGGTATAATTTCCTCCAATTTTCGCTAATTGTAAAACCTAAAATTATAGTACTTTACTGAGATAATTAAACGTTAATTCCACATATGCTAACCTAAGAATATTTTTGACTTTAAGAATCAAAATAAAAAAATATATATAAAATAATCCTGTAAATTAAGTTTTTTTTAACAATAGACTCATACACATAAAGAAGCATTACTCGAATAAGTTTCAGCTTTTATTTCAGGAGAAGTGTAATAAACTTACTGCATCTTTAAAGTTTAAATTGTCCTGAAGATCTTATGTGACTTGAGGCAGCTGATTATTTTCTTAAGTAAAAGGATAGTTGAACTCCTGCAGAAAATTCTTCGTAGATACTTGTTGTTTTTTTCCTATTTAAGATTACCTGAATATCCTGTCTAATTTGGTACAAATTGGCTTTCACATAGGAATTTTATTTGGACCAATCTGTGCAAAATTCATCTAAAAAATAATTAAAATAAATTAAATTATAAGTCTAAACCTAGAGTCGAACTGTCAAAACTTTATTATATATTTTTTAACAATTATACTGCACAAAAATACACATCAATATAAACTTTTACTAGCATTTAATCCCAAAATATTCATAAAAAAATTAATATAATTATTCAAATTTGCTATAGCTTTTATTCCATTATAAATTTTGATAACATTTATTAATGCCAGCAATCTTATTAGACTGATTACTCAATAATGACTTTGTCAGAGAGGATTTTCTCTAAAATTTACAGTTTTATTATTACACAAATTTACAACTCTATCTGTGCTCCATTTTAACCAACAAGATACAAAATTCATTGGCCTATCAAAATATTTGCACTTATTTGTAGTAATTTCCATTTAAATAAGTGATTGTATGAAAAAGTATAGCTACAAAAGCTATATTTTAACATACGTGTTTTGATACTGAATATTTTGTTCACTTTCAAATTTGTGCGAGTTTGATACTAAATTATCAGTTTTTCGTCGGGCATGTCTATAGTTTCGTTCGGTAATTTTTGGTATAATTTAAAAAATTAAATTAAAAATAACTATACTTACCTTTAACGGTGGCATCTTCTTCAAATATAAAGTATACTTGATTTTAGCTCAACTAAAACTCCAAAGGTCTTTTTTAGCTCGACGTCAACACAATAATGGGCACAAAATATCTGTAGGGATATTTTGTGATCATGGCCGGCCGGCGGATTAAGAAATGACAATTTTACAGGCCGATATTACAGTATCCGATTTTACCGACAACCCGAAATTTAATTAATGGACGTCTGATGGACTTACACTGGACATCCAGATATGGACGTCCATATAGATTACAGGTCATCACATCTAATGGACATCCATAAAAGGTCCATGGACATACAGGACATTATATGTACCTATTCTGGATATCCAATGGAAATCTTGTGCTATCTGGGTATATACAAATTATGGTAAGAAAGCAATTACAAACAAAGTATTGTTAATTTGTTTATGCGAATCCCATTTTGTCAGGTATTTGTTTGGCGCCGACTTCAAAAATTTCAATTTCATATAGAAATTTATAGTTATTTTTCACTTTTTAACGCACTTTTAGAAGTTAGTTAGTTAGTTTTTTTTATAAAAATTTTATTAAATTTATTTTCCTAGTGGGAAAAAGTAAACTGAACATAATATATGAAGTCTACATTATTAAATTATGTATATATACAGAATCAGGTCTATCCCAATGCAAGCCAACATTAACCAAAGGGCTCGTAGCCGGCATATCAGTAAATATCTCTCAGGAATTTCAATGACCTGTAACAGGGTTAAACCTTGTCCATACCGACCACTGGTCAAATTTAGGATATTTGCCGAAGCTAACGACTGTTAGCCAGAACAAACAGTCCAATAGTTAGGAAAGCCGGTCGTGACTTGGCGGACAAAATGGAGGATGATTGGTAAGTCCGATGTAGTTCCGATTTATTTAGTTTATTAGCATTAGTGAGAGGAAATATATGTAATTTCGAAAATTTTATTTTTACAGAAAACACTCATCAACAAACTGGAGCTTTTTTAATATTCTTGATACCAATTTTAAGAAATCGATGATTATTTTCGGTTTAAAAATTGTTGATTGTTATAATACAGGGTGAGTCAACGATTGGATGAAGTAAGTTTGTGCCTTTTCGGTGAAATTTACAAAGAAACTATATTTATTGTTTGATACAGTTTATTTTTACGCAGATTTTAAAAATATTTAGGACTCTACAGGGTGAGCCAAAAAACTAGGACAGCATAAAGTTGTATTTTTTTAAATAGAACACCCTATATACGAATCGTATTTTCGATTTAGCTTATAATTTTAAATCTTTTTTATTAAGGGTTTACTATAACAAAACTTTATAGTTTCTGAGATAATTAAGTTTAAAGAAAAAAAAGTCACATTTTCAAGCATCAATTCAATCCTAAATAACGTTTTCAATTTTGTGACAAATATATTCAAATTTGGAATTTAGCAAGGCCAAGGACAAGTTAACATAGTTCTTACCTAATATTTGCAATAAAACCTACAGGGTGTTGAACACATCGGCTCAAATTTGAACAAGTTTAAATGAATAAATATTTTTTTTTAAATGGTACACCCTGTATATTTTCATGTTATTTAATAGAGTAATAAAAACCCTAAAAGTTTTGTTCAATATATCCTATACCTATTTATAATAGTTTTTGAGATATTTCAGTTTTTCTTATTTTCCATACTTTTTTACAGAAATAGTCTTCATTATCATAGTAGCCATGTAAAATAATAAAAAGAAACTACAGAAACAAACAGAATGTGGTTAAATATGATGAAATACATTATTCGTTATATTACAACGGCAATAGTTTAATTAAACATAATGTGAAAAAATTAACACAATAATAACGACAAGGCAAATACATATTTACTTTTATACTAAATTGAAACAAAAAAATTACCTATTAAATACTGAGATTAATTATTTATTTTTAATAAGTGTTCGAATAAACGACCCTCTTGTGCAATGCACAAATTTAGTCTTTTTTGCAGATTTTCTCGGACCCTGGACAAAATTAGTGGCGTTATTGTTCTACAGGTATCCCTAATCCTGTTTCGCATATCTTCCACTGTTGTTGGTGGATTAACATACACCTTATTTTTAATATAACCCCATAGGAAGAAATCTAATGGGGTGAAGTCGCAAGACCTTGGTGGCCACTCAATGAAACCCCCACGTCCAATCCATTTTTGCGGATATCGTTGGTCCAAAAACGCACGAACTTCACGATGGTAATGCGGAGGCGCACCATCGTGCTGGAACCACATACTGTCGAGCTCATCCCTATCGCGACCTTGAAGCAGTTGGGGTAGTTCTTCTTGTAGAAAGTTCAGGTAACTATGGCCATTTAGTGGTTCATTAAAAAAGTGGGGTCCAATAATTCGATTATGATGAATACCACACCAAACATTTAATGACCAATGGTTTTGATGTTGCACCTCTCTAATCCAAAATGGGTTTTCTGTGGCATAATAATGCATGTTGCGTCTATTTACGGCACCGTTACTTCTAAAAGTAGCTTCATCACTAAACATTACCTTCCATAATAAATTTGGATTTAATTGAATCTCCGCATTTATTGTACGACAAAAGTTTACACGACTTTCAAAATCCTGTCCATGCAATTCTTGGTGTAATTCCATGTGATATGGATGATACCTATATTTCTTGGTAGTACGATTAGCGGTGGATTGTGATGTTTCACATAATGCTGCTAACTGACGGCTACCAATATAGGGATTTTCCTGAACATTTAACAATACTTGTAGTTGTTTTTCTTCATTAGTTACTGGTTTTATGACCACTTTACGTTTTGGATAATCAACAGTACCAGAAGAATCAAATCTTTGCATTAAGTTTTGAAAAGTATGGGTATTAGGCTGGCGTCGATCAGGATACTTCATTTTGTAAATTCTTTGAGCAAGAAGGCAATTTTTTTGAGCCTCTCCTATTGTATAAATCATATCTATTAACTCATTCTTTAGAAAATTCATTTTACAATATAAGATGAATGCAAAAAAAACCAAACTACGCTACATAAAAACCAAAAGAAGCGATTGCGGTTATAAATTTGACACACAGAAAAATGTTCTTTTACTTTGTTTTTGCCATGGCTACTATGATAATGAAGACTATTTCTGTAAAAAAGTATGGAAAATTATAAAAACTGAAATATCTCAAAAACTATTATAAATAGGTATAGGATATATTGAACAAAACTTTTAGGGTTTTTATTACTCTATTAAATAACATGAAAATATACAGGGTGTACTATTTAAAAAAAAAGATATTTATTCATTTAAACTTGTTCAATTTTGAGCCGATGTGTAGCTTTTATTGCAAATATTAGATAAAAATTATGTTAACTTGTCCTTGGCCTTGCTAAATTCCAAATTTGAATATATTTGTCACAAAATTGAAAACGTTATTTAGGATTGAATTGATGCTTGAAAATGTGACTTTTTTCCCTTAAACTTAATTATCTCAGAAACTATAAAGTTTTGTTATAGTAAACCCTTAATAAAAAAGATTTAAAATTATAAGCTAAATCGAAAATACGAATCGTATATAGGGTTTTCTATTTAAAAAAATACAACTTTATGTTGTCCTAGTTTTTTGGCTCACCCTGTAGAGTCCTAAATATTTTTAAAATCTGCGTAAAAATAAACTGTATCAAAGAATAAATATAGTTTCTTTGTAAATTTCACCGAAAAGGCACAAACTTACTTCATCCAATCGTTGACTCACCCTGTACAGTGTTTCATTGTAGTTTACTAAAGTGATGGCAGCAATTCGGATAAAATATTTTCAAGATGGTGGGACTTCCGGCTACACCGGAAGTTGATGCCTTTCATTTTTAGATTTTATGCAAAAATATAGACATATTTCATGTATAATGCCCTATGTCTAAGTCTAACTGTTTTCGACATATTGTAAATTTTATGTTAAAAATGACGTTTGCGGGCCTAAACATAACTATCAATTTTTCCTATTTGAAAACCTTTATTATTAAACTGGGGTTAGTTTTCTTCTAGAAGAGGTTTGCTTTAGTGGAGTGTGTTATTTAATAATGAATAAATATAGGGTGATCAAAAAGTAACTTGAAAAAATTGTTAAAAGTCAATTTTTTTAAATATAAACCCCTTGTTTTTATAATCTTATTTAGCCTTACAAATAAGGGTGACTTTATATAGAGTTCTCTATTCCAAAAATTTACAGTGCTTGAAATATTGACATTTTAACATTTTTTAATTGTAAAACTGCTAAATAGCCCTTATTGTATATATATGCTTATTTTACGACAAAATATTACGGCATACAGTGCTAAAACTACAATTCTTCGATTGTCGAAACGGGGAAACGCAGACATTAAACGGTGCGGCGGCTGCACGCTGACTCGGTGCTTCCCTGAATTCAGACGCTACCTCACCCCTACTATAAAAACGAAAAATCAGCTGTACTATTAGAGGAGAGTGACCAAATATGGAATACCATGTTGTTTTTTACACATAATTTGCACAAACGTTTTAAATAAAAAACTTTTTGTAGTAATTATTAACAATCATATATTTGCGCTTTATTTTGTAACAAGTTTTAGTTACATTGATTACTTTTAAGTAAGAATTAAAAAAAAACTAAATAAAGATTAAGGTACCTAAATGTGGAATAGGTACCCCAAATATGGAATACTATAAAAACCATCAAAAATTATCCTTAACTTACATGAGACTCTTTGGAAACTTTGGTATAACATAGAAAGGAACAAAAATTATTTGCAAAAATCACAAATCCAAGCGTCAGACTCTGGTCCTGCGCAATCATTATGTGCCCAGAGACCACACATGAGGCACTTGACCCATGTTTCCCCATGAGTATCATTCGAAAACAGCATGCCACAAAGAATACACTCCGAATCTTCAGAGTCTGGAGCTGTATTTCTTATCAAGGCATCGGGCTCTGTCGGTATCAAACAACATCATCCCCTCATCATCTGAATCTGACATAGGCTTAATCTTTTCTTTTGACTTTTTTCCTTTTGATTTTTTCTCGTTCTGTTTTTGATTCTTGTTCTTTGCCAATTTATTTTCTTTTTCTTCTTTCTTCTTGCTTTTTTCTATGAGCTCATTCTTGTAAGGTGAAGACGTGATGACTGCTGCAACAGATACTTTTCTTCCTCTATTAGAAGGTTTCCTTTTTTTGTTTGATACTGGACTGATGTCATATGGAGACACTAATCCTAAACTACTGCGAGAAAGTCCGGATGTTGAGGGTACAGGTTCAATATTTGTATCTTGTCTGAGTGTGGAAGCTTCAGTTAAAGGCACACAGTCATTAGGTGTTCCGAAATTGGCCATCGATTGTCCTAAAGGTTGAGGACTTGATGTCATTGGTGTAACATTGACTGTGCAACCATCTTTAACTGCGTCTTGTTGCGCAGCAAGATAGTCGACCGCGGTAAATATATTTTTATTCAACGGCCATAGTCCTGTTACACGAAATCCATTTGCTATAATCTCACCTGTTTCCACTTTTAAATAAGCCCTGCCAAATAGCTCAACAACATCATAAGGGCTTAGTGGTCTATTATTGTCTCTGATCCACATTCGTATTTCTTCACTGTAATAAGTTTTGAGTGGTCCCATAAATGTTTTGTCTAGTGGCTGGAGCTTATGGGTTGTATGAGGAGGTAAGGACACAATGTCTACATTATTTTCTCTAGCAATATCTATCACGTCGATGTTACGAGTGTGAGAAAAATTACCATCTAAGTTCAGTAATACCTTTGATACCGGAGTAGGGTTAGTATGTTTGATGAAATGTTTGAACCAGTCATTTGTATCCTTCCTGATGGATGTGCAATGCCAACAGCGCCTGGGGGACTGCCTCTCATTAGCTGATCACTCATATATATATATATATATATATATATATATATATATATATATATATATATATATATATATATATATATATATATACATTATTTTCTCTAGCAATCTCTATCACGTCGATGTTACGAGTGTGAGAAAAATGACCATCTAAGTTCAGTAATACCTTTGATACCGGAGTAGGGTTAGTATGTTTGATGAAATGTTTGAACCAGTCATTTGTATCCATCCTGATGGATGTGCAATGCCAACAGCGCCTGGGGGACTGCCTCTCATTAGCTGATCACTCATATTCTTACGAAGGAATATAATAAAGGGAGGCACAAAATGACCAGTGGAGTTCATAGCAACAACAATTGTCATTAATGAACCCCTTTCAGCTGAGGTAAGCGAAGCTATCTGCCGTTTCCCTTTATGACCAACCACTTAGGGTATCTTGTTCTGTACTACATTAAGCCCAGATTCGTTCACATTGTATATGCGATTTGGCCCATAGTTTTCTTGAGCATAGATGCTTTCAAGGAGACCAAAGAATAAGTCTACGTTTTCCTTGCTGAATCCAAATGCTCTAGCAAGAGATGTGCCAGTTGGTCTTCTCCCTGATAGCTTGTCCTTATGGCGTTTAAGAAATAGCTTAAGCCATTTTTTTCCAGCCATTCCCGTGTCACCGAATAGATTTTCCAACTGATTACTTCTTACCAACATGTATGCCATTCTTCGAACGACGAATCATTTCTCGTCAAGCCATGAAATTTGTTCTCCATCGTCAAAATGTAGTCTACCAAAAGATCTTCAAGGGTTGTCCCTAAAACACTTTTCCTCCCAAGTATAGTAGCTACGGCTTCTTCTGGGGGTAATTCGTTTTTCTGGCATAATCGAAACAAGGTAGATCTCGGCACATCAAAGTGTTTTGCAGCTCTCAAATAACCCATTTTTTTCTCTCTTACCAATTTAATAGCTTCCGCCATATACTCTGAATTCCATTCTTTTCGCTTCGTTTTTGAGTTGACTCCAGCCATTCTGTTGAAACATGAAAAATTTACTTTCAATTTATAATTAACAAAATCATCAAGTCAGCTGATACTTAAGAGAACCAATTATGGAATAGTCCATAATTGGATACTATGATCCGTCCATATTTGGATTTTCCAACGACTTCAAACTGACATTCATATTTTTATATATAAGAAAGTAATACAATCAAATACCGATAAAACCTACAACAGAACAACTAAAGTAGCTCTAGAAGTTATAAAAACAATGCTATGTGCACTTTTTGTACGAAAAATACGTATTTTTTACATGCCTTAGAAAGTTATGCGGAAGCAACAAAACAAAATACTGCGACACTGACGAAAGGGCTCGCTCGACTGACATGTTACAACTTGTACGCGCGAATGGAGATAGAAAGAAAGAGACAAACACTGTTTGTTGCGTGTGTGAGTTTCCGTTTGAGAGAATTGCCGGTATTCCATATTAGGGATATTATCCCATATTTGGTCACTTTCCTCTATATAATTAATTATTGATAAACAAATATTAAGGATATAAGCAGAAAACAAATATTTCCATACTTTTGTCCATGACTGTAAGTATTCTTTTATTCCATAAACTTTCCGAAATTTTAGATTTTTTGAAATGCAACACAAAACAACCTGCATAGTACGAGCTTCAAGTACAAATAAAGAGACCTCATTTTCAGATTATTTTTCTGTATAGCTTTTATTTAAGATTTAAATACAGCTGTGTCTAATGAACTATTTGGCAAGTTAAAATCTCGACATAGAACAAACTTAATTACAGTTCAAGTCATTAGGTAGCAACCGCAACTCATCATAATTCATACATCAAAACGTTTGATTCTCCAGAATGTTCGACCATTAAAATTATTAGAAAATGAATGATTAAATAAACAGTTTTAATAGCAATAGTATTTTTAGTTAATTTAATTATAGACAATGTGGGCCATCTCATTACAGGACTGTAAAATCAGATAACATACAACATGTTTGAGCTAACATATGTTTTTGTCAAGTAGTATTTAAACAAATGTAGGTACTTGATCATTTTCCTACCGCACCTACTAAAATAGGTTCATTCATAGCCTCGCTTTCTGTTTTGTTCATGCTAATATCAATTTATTGTAACCAAATAACAAACAAAAAAAATATTGCAGAATTATAATTTTTGCAGTTACTGTGTGTCTTAAGTTATTTTTCGCATCTCTAAACTAAAACCGAACACTACATTTGCAAAAAAATTATTTAAAAATTTGTTTAAACATTTTTTTCAATTTTATGTTGTGGAATTTAAGATCTTACCACCGCTTTCCGGCAAAACCGGACTTAAATAGAGGTCCAAGTTTGTGGAAAGTACAAGAAAGATGTCTGGGAAAGATACCTGTGGATTTCACTGATGAGTCCACCACCGGTATCGAGACGAAACATCCGTACATTTTAGGTGGTCGCAAATTAGATTGTGATTATATGTCTTTAACACCAGAGACATGATTGCAACATTTACTTCACAATTTTAACCTTTAAATCCTTTAAATAAAAGGTTCACAGTTACCGCTAAAATTATCGTTTAGTATTTTATTCCTTTTGTTCATTAACGATTTATATTAAATTATTTATAGCTGCAAGTTAATAAATCCTCACTTGGCAGACCACTTTGCTCATATAATTAGCGTTTCTTATGATCTTAATATAACCACCAATCATAGCACAGCGGAAGATAGGGTGGGCAGAAATTTAACCCCAGCTAACTTATCTCACTTTTCATATCTTTTAGAGCGGGTTGATTGGTCTTTTCTATTGGAACTTCCAGGCGCGGATGTTGCCTGGTCGGAGTTTTCATCTACTGTGGGCCATTACTTGGATTTGAGTTGTCCGTTGGGAGTGAGACGAAGTTACCAAAAATCGATGACAAAAACTAATGCGTGGTATGGTCCTTTTTTGGCAAGACAAAGAAAGGAACTGGATAATCTTTATTTCTTACAAAGATATATAGCCAGTGCCGAACATAGGATGCTTTATTGCAACAAAAAAAAAGATTATAGGCGAAGTATACAAAACGCAAAAAAAACTTATTATAGAGACAAAATAAATAATGCAACCAACAAAACGAAAGAAATATGGAATTGTATTAACCAAAATCTAAATAGACGGAAAAGGGTAACAGACCACAACATCGTTTTGCGCTTCAGCAATGGTGAAAGCGATGACCCTCAGGAGGTTTCTAACCACTTCGCTGAATATTTCAGCTCTGTTACCAAGTTGAAGTTGTTTGAGGCCTATGGTCGAAACATGTCTTTACCAGCAACAACTATAGAATCAATTCCTCAAACAATAGTAGTTTTTGCGGTGGTTCAGGAAAGGATAGTATCGACTATTAATTCGTTAAAGAACAAACGCTCCTCGGGTTCCGATAGTATAAGTCCGCAAATTTTAAAATTAATTTCAGAATCTGTCGCACTTCCCTTGACATATTTAATTAACAGATCACTTTCAGAGGGCATTTTCCCTCAAATACTAAAGCAGGCGGCAGTTACGCCAATATATAAAAAGGATGATCCTCACAACCCGGCCAATTACAGGCAAATATCTATACTGAGTGTATTTTCTAAAGTTTTTGAAAAAATAATATACGAAAATTTGATGAATTTTTTTAACCAGAATTCAATTATTACTCCTTGCCAACATGGTTTCAGACTGAACAAATCCATCGAGACAGCATGCTGTGATTTACTTAATTTTGTATATGCTGAGCTCGACAGGGGCAAGTATGTGATGTGCCTAATGTTTGACTTAACAAGTGCGTTTGATACTGTGAGTAGAGAGTTCTTATTGAGAAAGCTCTTTGCTTCGGGTATAAGAGGAAATATCCTAAAACTCATCAACTCGTATATGTCTGATAGGAGTATATTTGTTCGATACCAAAAAAGTAAATCAGATTGCAAAAAAGTCGCCTTGGGTGTGCCGCAGGGGTCAGTTTTGGGGCCGCTCTTGTTTATGATTTATGTTAACGACCTACCTAGATTCATCAGTAGGGGAAAGTTGGTTATGTTTGCTGATGATGCCACGATAGCTATATCTGCGGATGCCCCAGAGGAGCTGTTGCGTACAGCGGGAGGGGTATGTGAGGAGCTGGAGATTTGGTGTCAGCGTAATCAGTTAATACTTAACCCAACAAAGACTGTATATTTATATTTCAATATTAAAAAACCATTGCTGGTAGAGGATAAAGAAACATATAATATTGAAACCTCAGCTTATACTAAATTTTTAGGCACGTGGCTTGATGAGTCGCTGCATTTCTTTTCCCATATCGAACATGTTTGTAAAAAATTGAATTCTGCCTTCTTTGCTATTTTGCAGATGAGGTCATCTCTAGACCGGGCTGGATTGCTGACTGTGTATTATTCTTTGGCATACAGTCATCTGTCAAGCAATGTCATGTCTTGGGGAAGAGGATGTGAAGTGAATAGAGTGTTTCTGGCTCAGAAAAGAATAGTGAGGTTGATATTTGGTCTTAAGCCGATGGATTCGTGTAGACCCATTTTTAAGGAAAACAGCATTTTAACTTTTTACTCAATTTATATTCTAAAATGCGTTTTATATGTAAAACAAAATTACTCAGAGTTTAAAACTCTTGGCCAGGATCACAGATATGATACACGAAATAGTGACATTCTTAGCATACCTAAACATAGAACGGCATTCTTTGAGAAATCCCCAATTTATAATTGCATTATTCTGTTTAACAAATTGCCTGTAAAATTAAAAAACATACCAAACATTAATAAATTCAAAACAGAAATAAAAAAATTTCTTGTTCAGGGGTCATTTTATTCTTTTAACGAATACTTAAGCCTGTAGGATGTACTGACTCTTTTACTGTGTGTGATTGTTTCGTTGCGTCCTTCGCTGATCAGTGCTACGAATTGTGTTCTTGTCGTTTTATTTTTTTTTCCCGTTAGATGTTGTAGGATTTTAATCTGTGGTTTTTATTATTAAATATTAGATTAATTTATTTTACATTTTTTATATTATAACAAGTATCTAATGATACTAACCAATTTAACTGTTTCTTGTTTTTTCTAGCATTAAGGTATGCTATGTATATATTTTTTATTTAATTGTATAGACGAAACCAATGCTGAAGTATCAGTTTTATGGCTAATAAATTATTTCATTTCATTTCATTTCATTTCATTTCATTTCATTTCATTTCATTATAATAATTGTTTAATCGAGTGAAAAATAACAATATAAACTTTTATATGAAATTCAAATTTTTGAAGTCGGTACTAAACTAATATCGGACAAATTGTGATTCGCAAAAAAAGATTTTAAAAAAAGCTTTATTTGTAACTGCTGTCTTACCGTAGTTTGTATACAGGGTGTCTGGTAAGTAATCAATGTTCATACATAAAAAAAACATAGAGCAGTTGAATTGAGAACCTCCTTCTTTTTATATTTATAAGTCTAGATATATTAATTAACTATGAAAACATAAGTTTATCAAAAACACAACGCACTTTTTACCCGTACCTCTTTATTCTCTACATGTTTGCATAGTCCACGTTCAAACCATATCATCAAAATGATATGCCGCTGACAGCAAATTCATCTTATTTTGAAAGTTATTAATAAACGATTTTACAGACTTAAGATGATTTAATCGCTTAGAAAATGTCGTCTCTTAGTGAAATAAATCGCGTCTGTCGCGAAAATTATTTTGCCTCTAACTTGGAGCTCGTCCAAAAGTTTAGGTTGTGTTAATTTTGAGTTATTGCATCCAGTTGGCCAAGAAATGTTCAGAACATTTATTTCGCATGGAAAGAAAAACTTAACGAAGCTTAAAATAATAATGTTTGTGAAAAAAAAGGGTACAATAAAGCTGGTACAGCAAGATTTAGTACAGGAATGTAAAGATTAAATAGTTTTTGATTTATTTTTTTAATATGAACCAAAAGTGGGTAATATACTTGCAGTTGGGTGTATAAAATACAATTATAAAAGAGAAACTTAGCTCTCAACCAACTGAAAAAACCTTATACTATGAGGACAAACGTACTCTGTTCTAACACAGTTGGTTGAGAGCTAAGTTTTTCTTTTATAATTGTATTTTATACACCCAACTGCAAGAATATTATCCACTTTTGGTTCATATATACAGATCTCTACGAGATTATATGTTCAGATTGCATGGAATGCTGGGAGATGGTGCTACTTGTATTAGATTTCATATTTTGTCTAATATTAGCTTCTTAAAGGATTTACCTTTCCGATGCTCAAGTGCGCTAGCCTATTCTGTACTGACGAGAACTAACAAGTTCGAAACCGGTCTACAGATAACGGTGCACTACCATAGGAAAGGCTTCCACCCTTTCCTGGTATTCTTGCAATCTGAGACAGTGCTTTGTCTCTAACTGTGTTAGAAGAGAGTACCTTTGTCCTTATAGTAAAGGGTGTTTTTTATAGAAGTATAAAACTTTAAGTTGGCAACACTTTTTTAACTGGCGGCCATTTTGTCAGCTGTCAAGTGATTTATGTTTAGTTTGGTTTGACATTTCAACATGAATAGACTGACGCATGAACAACGCTTCCAAATTGTGCAAATTTATTTTGAAAATCATGGTTCTGTCCATCAGAGCAATTAATTCGATTAACTATGGAACGTTTTCGCACCACGTTTACTCTATAAGATAATACGCACCCACAGAGACGTCGTACAGTGCGTACAGAAGAAATCATTGCTGCTGTAGAGCATAGCGTAGAAGAAGACCCGAATCAGTCTATCCGCCATCGTGCACAGGAATTGGATATGTGTCCATTCACTTTATGGAAGATTTCGCGGAAAGATCTTGGTTTACGTGCTTACAAAATCCAACTCGTGCAAGAATTGAAGCCACACGATCACTTAGCAAGGCGTAGATTCGGTAAATGGGCCCAAAACAAGATTGCCGTTGATCCCGATTTTCATAAGCGAATTTTGTTTAGCGATGAAGCTCACTTTTGTTTGAATGGATACGTTAATAAACAAAACTGCCGTATTTGGAGTGATGATAATCCTCAAGTGTATGTTGAGACACCGTTACATCCAGAAAAACTGACTGTTTGGTGTTGCTTTATGGGCTGTTGGAATCATTGGTCCATACTTCTTTAAAAACGATGCTAGTCAGAACGTTACAGTCAATGGTGACCGCTATAGAGCCATGATTACTGACTTATTCGTTCATCAATTGAACAACCATGATGTGCAGGAGCTGTGGTTTCAACAAGACGGCGCAACATGTCACACAGCTCGTGCCATAATTGATTTATTGAAGGAAATGTTTGGTAACCGCATAGTTTCACGTTTCGGACCCGTGAATTGGCCTCCAAGATCGTGCGACTTAACGCCGCTAGACTATTTTCTGTGGGGATATGTGAAGTCGCTAGTCTACGCCGATAAGCCCGAAACGATTGATCACTTGGAGGACAACATTCGCCGCGTTATTGCCGATATACGGCCACAAATGTTGGAAAAAGTCATCGAAAATTGGACCTTCAGATTAGACTACGTCCGAGCCAGCCGTGGCGGTCATATGCCAGAAGTCATATTTAAATTATAATGCCAGAAGGTTATCTTTCGAATAAAGTAAAGTTCATGTCAATTTAAAAAATTCATCTTTATTTTATTCCATTTAAAAGTTCTATATATCTATAAAAAACACCCTATATAAAGTTTTTTCAGTTGGTTGAGAGCTAAGTTTCTCTTTTATAATTATATTTTTTTAATATTACTTCAGTTATTTCATTATTGTTAAAGCCTGGTCTCACTTACATGTGCTCAGCCCGAGTTTTTCACCTAGGGCATACGACTCTTCATTCACACTTCTACGATATGACAGTGAGTGAAAAAATCGGGATGCCGACCTTTGGGTAACGTCTTTTTGGAAAAAAAATCACTAAAAATAAGCTTGTCAGCTTGATGCAAATATTAACCTTAATTTTAAACCGATTTCTAAAAGAACGAGGTTCTCAATTCGTCGACTATGTATTTTTTTTTATGTATGTATACCGATTACTCCGGAACAGAGGCACCGATTTGAATGAAATTTTTTACTTTATGTTCAGGAAGTTGCTGCGGGGTCCCATATTTTTTTGGACGCAATTGGTGCAGTAAAATCCAAAATTGCGCTGACAATATAATAATAATAATAATAATAATAAGGATCAAACAGTAGCTCATAATAGACCAGACATTATACTTATAGATAAAATTTCTAGGCGAACTACACTAATCGACATTGCGGTGCCTAACAACAACAACCTAAGGCCAAAATACAACGAGAAGAACGCCAAATACAGAGATCTGGAGGTCCAAATCCGAAGACAATGGGCAATGAACAGCGTCCAAACGATTCCCATAATACTGTCAACAACTGGAGTGATATCGAAGAACCTCCTGCAGAACATCAAGGGACTGGGCCTTAGTGAGCATCTTTATAAGCCGATGCAGAAAGAAATTCTACTAGCAACCGCGCGAACCGTCCGAAAATTCATGGGAAATGCAGCAGACAACGTCACCTAGGACCCGATAACATGGAAAGGGTTCCCACAGAGCTTCATACTTTTGGCGTCTTTGTATGCCTGGTATGAGTGAATAATCCCTGGAGGGAGTGCGAAGCCGTTTGGCTTGTAAATCATAATAATAATAATAATAAAGGTCTTTATATAATAAATTATTCTACATTTATATTTTCAGAAATAGTGGGCGAGTTTCAGTTCGTCCTAGATATAAAATACCTTTGACGTCTATTCAGCTAACCCACGAAACTAAATGTAATGAAAAACAATTTAAAAAAATTAAAATTAAAAATGTCAAGAAATATATCAAAAGAAAAACAATATTCAACTTAAGGAAAAATTAATTAACAACATAAATATTAATCTGAATACAGTTCAATATTAATTAAAAAAAAAAACAATGTTGATAAGTCTTAAGTGAAAGAAAGAAAAAAGTTCAAAGACATATCCAGAGAAAACGCACAAAATTCACTCAGACACCCAGGATGCTCCCCAAAACCATGGTCCTAAATTTCCGTGCTGACACCTATCTACCCAATAAATCAATGGCATAATTATTTAAGTATTTGGCAACATTATACGAAAAGGATCTCTTGAACAACTCCAGCGAGTGGGAGGGAATAGTAAGCTTTCCCTTAAACCGAACATTAATATTATGTACATCGCATCGAAATCTGATTTTATTATACAAATATGGAGTGTTTCGTTATTAAGTATGGAGAAAAATTGACATGTAGAGTGCAATTGTCGCCTCTGTTGCATGTCCAACCAACCGATCTCTTTTAATTTATAAGTAACATGTTCGAATTTTCGTATCCCATAAATAAGTCTTAAACAAGAGTTTTGTAGTTTTTGTATTCGTTTAGTGTCCAAGGCAGACAGGCACGGCCCATAAACAATATCACAATAATTCATTTGCGAGAGCACTAAGCTGTCGCAAAGCAAAGTCTTAAGTTCACTATTTAAAAAATGACGATTTTTAAAAATGAGTTTCAGGTTTATATAAGTTTTTTTTAATGACTGTGTAATGTGGTAAGAAAATCTTAGATCTTGGTCTAGGTGAAGACCGAGGTCTTTAATTGTATTTTTAAAAATTATGCTAACATTATTCACCTTTACTAGCTCGCTGTAGTTACGCATAAAATTATTCCTATCATTCTTCTTACCAAATAAAATAGCTGTGGTTTTTTGTGGATTCAATTTTAAAGAATGACCACAAGAAAACTGAACCAAGTTATATAAATCAAAATTTATAGCGGACACTACCTGTGGACATTCATCAGGGTAAAAGGATAAATACAGCTGTACATCATCAGCATAGTAGTGTTGTTTACAGGATTTAAAGACGTTTGAAAACAGAAATATATATACTAAAAAGTAGAGGTGATACAATGGATCCCTGCGGGACACCAGTCCCAAAACCCAAAAAAGCTGACTTCTTTTCCTTATAAACAACAGCCTGGGTCCTCCCCGTTAGGAAGTTTGATAACATTCCTATTGCTGATTCCGATAAGCCAATATAATGAAAAATGGACCTTAATACCTCATGTTGCAGGGAATCAAAGGCTCTAGAGTAATCGAACAGCATAAGCAACGTCAACTTGCCCCGGTCAGTAGCCTGAAAAATGTCGTCAGTAATATCTAACAGAGCTGTACTGCAACCATGACCCTGTCTAAACCCAGATTGATAAATTGGTAATATTTTATTTGTTTCGACATGTTCCCGAAGTTGATTATCAATAACTTTTTCCAATATTTTTGAGAGCGTTGGTAATATACCAATTGGTCTAATATCGTCGAAATTTTCAGGATTTGATATTTTAGGAAGGGGAAACACACGCGCCTCCTTCCATTTTTCTGGCACGACCGAATGTAATATGCAGTAATTAATGATATCCGTAATGTATGGTAATAAGAAAGGCATACAAAGATTAATTGTAAAAATATTAATGCCATCCAGGCCTGTTGCGTTACTCTTAATATTTGAAATTATTTTTAATATTTCTAATTCTGAAATGGTCTTGAAATCAAATACTGATGACACTAGGCGACTATTTTGATAATATAACAGTTGATCATGATAGGGGGGGGGGGGGGGGTAAATCGGAATACATTTTTTTACTTACTTTTATATTAACTAAATTTAGATTAGCCCACAGACGTTTTTTGCTTTTTTCGGCATATGTTTGATTAAAGAATGTTCTCTTTTCCCGCCTCACAGAAGCTGTAAAAAGGTTTCGTAATAATTTGTAATCATTCCAATCGTTCTGCGATTTTGTTTTTTTATACCTGCTCAGAGCTCTGTCTCTATCCTTCTTCAATGCGCGTAATGCCCCAGTAAACCACGGAGTATACGGCTTTTGAATTAAAAATTAAATTTCTTTTCCATTTATTTACAAACATCACTGACATGGGCAGTGGCTTACTCAAGTGACGATCCTCTTTTTTGCCCATACGATAACAATAGCTGATATCGCTGGCAGTTAAAGAAATATTTTGCATTTTGGAATTTATAATGTTTACTACCACATCACACAGATTATCTGTATCGAATTCCTCATCAATACCGCTGATTAAACCATTCAAGAGCCCGAGCTGCAGTTGATCTTCCCTCTTTTTCTCACACATTTCTGATTGTTGATATGGCGGCCAAAAAAATTAATTTTGTCTGATTTCTTCAAAATTGTTATGGGGTAATTTTCAGGATAGTACACAACGAATCTAAAATTATTTTTAAAAAATCCAATATGGTGGATCCAATATGACGGACAAGAAAATTTAATTTTGCCCGATTTTCTCCAAAATTTGTGTGGGGTCGCACATTACGAATCTGATACTATTTAAAAAAAAAATAAATATGGCAGATCGAAGATGGCGGATTAAAGATTGTACATCTCTCGATTTTGTCTAAAATCAGTATTAGGGGATTTTGTTCCTGTTAATTACGAATTTACAAATGCAATATAGCGAACTAAAAATTTTACATTTTTCAATTTTGTTCAAATGTAGGACTGAATCGTTTTTGAGGATGTAAATAGCGAATATAAAATTATTTTAAGAAAATCTAATATGTCAGATGAATTTTAAATTTCTGGATTTTATCCAAAATTGGTACTAGGGGGCTTTCAAGGGTTTAGATTTAGATTAGATTAAGACATTAAAATTATTTTTTTGAAATTCAATATGGCGGATCCAAAACAACAAAAATTACATGATATAAATAAGAAAATTACTTAGAGATTCACGAATATTTTTTACATTAAAATGCAAGTAATTTTTTACTTAGATACACAAGGCAATATATTACCAATGAAAGTTATGTGAAAAATTTTTTTACTGTGCACAAAACATGAAACATTACTAGAAATTAAAGCGCTAGTAAAAGATCGTAAATGTTGCCACGTCACGGGAGAGAAAAAGAATTAAAATGAAAAAGAATCAATGAAAATTAAATATTTAATGCTTCTGTACCGGTGGTTATTTTTTAGTGTTGATCGCTCCTTCTTTTAGGGCAGTGCCTAGGCTAGCATGCCGGAGATTAAGGGGGGTTATTTAAATTCAAAGTGCCACCTGTTTTAGGCCCGTCGGTGAGAAGAAGCGATGATCTTATCGAAAACAGGAAACAACTGGATCCAAAAATAAGACACACCGATTCCAAAAACAATTAAAATCTATATTTAACAATAAAAAAAGGATTTTGAATTACAGTTTTAAACTAAAGAAATATGTGACTATTTGCTAAATGGATCATAACAAAAAAAAAAACAAAGAAACAATGAACAACCCTACTACAAGTATGACGTCATCTGCGCCATACGCCAAGTCGGTTTAGATGTAGGTCAGGCCTTAATTTTTACTATCGGCTGAACTGAATAACCTTACTTTTTCTAGTAGGCCGATTAAGTCTAAAATTATGTTTACTTAAGCCTAATTAAAAGTGTCGGACTATTAATATGTGAAGTGATGTTTTAAATTACCTAGTGTATACGTATACCTTCGGTTTACAAGGTATTTTAAATGAAATTTAAAAATAAAGTGTCCTGTAATTGCTCGCATAAAGTCTTATTAGTTCCCAATCGCAGGGGAAAAAGGAAAGTATACATTAAAACTGATAATTTCACTGTTTATTATGAAGTTTTAATACCTGAAAGGCAGTTTTGTCATTAAATCCAAACACTTTCGGCAAGCTGGATAGCCGATGGCCTCTATGGAACAGTGGTGTGTAATATGTTGGCTCTGGCAGGCAAATCTAATTTTAAACAGGATGGCAAAGTCCCGGTATAATAAGAACTGTTTGTGGCATGTACCTGATTGTCTTTAAGGGTGCACCAAGTATTTAAAGTCACAATGATGGTGTTTTAACTTCTTAGGTGAGATCACTTTCACTAAACTGTACTTAACGAAAAACGAATACAATAAAACTTTGTTTATCCTCGATATCTGGCAAATGATGCCTTAACGCACTAAACTATGATTTTAACAGCAAACAGGAATAAAAGTAGTATTATACTCTGAGAAAATCAGCAAAAAATCTCTGCTTTCTGGGTTTCTGCCAGTTTTCACAACCAAGGCTTGTCCCCAGACTCTCTCTACTGACACTCAAGAGCGCCAAGAAAAAAAACAAAAGATTAACTAACTACACCCTTGATGAAAGTGGCAAAAGTGGAGTGTTTGATACATTTCTAGGCACACTTGATTCTTTTTTTACAAAACCGGTTTTGTGTGACAGTGGCAAAAACTTTTAGCTTTTATTTTATATGTATGAAAGAGACTACTTGATGAAAATAAGAGTTTAATTTATGGTGAGTATTGGCTTGATTGTTGGTATTTTGGTAAAATTATTTATAGTTTTGTTCGTAAAATAACAAAACTGTAACACTGTGTTCAAGTTTGCTTCTTTCACCCATGGCCTCAAAAACCGCTGTATTCAGCTGATGCAGCAAGGGTCAAATACCCAGGGTGAAAAAGTCATAAGTGAGATTCAGTCCCGTACAATAAATGAAATTGATTGACAGTTTTTTTCTTTGCTACTAGATTCCACTTTACTCACACTTCCTTTGCCAGTCAAATTTAGAACTTTCATTTTTTAGGTCAATTAAAAGTAGACCAAAATCCTATAACAGATGTTATTTCTTTTACAAAAAAAAATAACACACATTTTGATGCTGTACGACAATTTGCTTTTTATATCAAATTGCTTTTTTTTCTTCATGTTATTTCTTAAAGGCACTTCAATAAAAATGATGTAAGAAAAGTAACTGCCAAGAAAACGGGGAAAGAACAAGAAAAATTGTCGACTGACGAGCGAAGCCTGACTGGGCACGTGATTGTCCGATGCTGAAAAAAGTTAGAAAATCGAAAAATTACTTTTTGCTTTTCGTGGTTTTCTTTATAAGTCTTTAATATTTCCAATTATTTTTCCTTACTGAAAAAAAATTAATAACCTAAAAAACCTTTCCTTACTTTTGATTGTTATGCTTGTTACCAATATTGACATGGTAAATATTAGTTTTTTTTTTCAATTTATGCTTGATAACGATTAGTGATAAAATCTAATCGAAACGTCGTTCAAACAAACAACAGTAAGGACAGTGCGAGTTCGACAATCATATTTTAATCAAGGGTAAATAATATTTTTCAAATTTTTATTTTAAATAATTTTACAAAAAATTTTGGTTCTTTAAAAAGAAAAAAAAAAGTTAGGTAGGCCCCGACGAGATTCGAACTCGTGATCTCCTGTTTACTAGACAGGCGCTTTAACCAACTAAGCCACGGCGCCGTTAAACTAGTTACTTTCAGAACAACTTATCAATGAATGGACATTTATAAATATAACTTTATAATTATTATTACTTGGGAATACGTTACTAGTATTTTTTGGAACCAATTATACTAGAGATTAATAGAAACATTAAATTTTCATTGGCAGCGGTTGTTGTTGAGATGCAGTATTTCTTACTTCATTCTGTCGCTCCGGCAAGTGCATAGGACATTCTGGAGTTTCAAAAACAGTGGCCAATACAATAATGAAGGTCTGCTACTACCGGGCAGCAAGATTAGTATTTTATATAAATTTCTCCACTATTCCCTTCACTTTTTTCCTGTCCTAATTCCTTCACATCTCCCAATGTTTTGTTTTCTGTTTCTATCTCTTTCTATACGTTTCTTTTTTTTTTAATTCTTATTCCTTGACATATTCTGGTCAAAAAACTTGGAACTCAAAAGAACAACAAGAAGAGCAGTAACAACAGCAAAAAGAGAAATGTGGGATAAGAAGTGCAAAGAGAATAATACCTACCTAGGAGGAAAGAAATGCTTGAGACCTGGAAACTTATAAACAAAATAAAATCTGCAGAAAAGAAAAGCACAGGGATAGAGAGAGATAGCACAAGATTTCCATTGGATATCCAGAATAGGTACATATAATGTCCTGTATGTCCATGGACCGTTTATGGATGTCCAGTAGATGTGATGACCTGTAATCTATATGGACGTCCATATCTGGATGTCCAGTGTAAGTCCATCAGACGTCCATTAATTAAATTTCGGGTTGTCGGTAAAATCGGATACTGTAATATCGGCCTGTAGAATTGTCATTTCTTAACCCGCCGGCCCGCCATGACCACAAAATATCCCTTCAGATATTTTGTGCTCATTATTGTGTTGACGTCGAGCTAAAAAAGACCTTTGGAGTTTTAGTTGAGCTAAAATCAAGCGTGCTTTTTATTTGAAGAAGATGCCACCGTTAAAGGTAAGTATAGTTATTTTTAATTTAATTTTAATTATACCAAAAATTACCGAACGAAACTACAGACATGCCCGACGAAAAGCTGATAATTTAGTATCAAACTCGCACAAATTTGAAAGTGAACAAAATATTCAGTATCAAAACACGTATGTTAAAATATAGCTTTTGTAGCTATACTTTTTCATACAATCACTTATTTAAATGGAAATTACTACAAATAAGTGCAAATATTTTGATAGGCCAATGAATTTTGTATCTTGTTGGTTAAAATAGAGCACAGATAGAGTTGTAAATTTGTGTAATAATAAAATTGTAAATTTTAGAGAAAATTCTCTCTGACAAAGTCATTATTGCAGTAAGTTTATTACACTTCTCCTGAAATAAAAGCTGAAACTTATTCGAGTAATGCTCCTTTATGTGTGAGTCTATTGATAAAAAAAACTTAATTTACAGGATTATTTTATATATATTTTTTTACTTTGATTCTTAAAGTCAAAAATATTCTTAGGTTAGCATATGTGGAATTAACGTTTATCTCAATAAAGTAATATAATTTTAGGTTTTACAATTAGCGAAAATTGGAGGAAATTATACCTATTAACTTATTAAAAGATATTTTATTGTAACAATGACAGATAGCCTTTCCAAGAATTATACATATGATGGAACAGTAAAGTGCCCTTTAAAGAACTTATGTTCACTATTTGTAGGTAAGTTACCACTTAAATATAAAAATTTGATGAAAAAAATCTCTCTGTTTTATTTGTCATACTCGTAAATAATAAGAACAAATTGGGTGTCAGATTTCACACGTTAAACTCTAGATCCTCTTGTTCTGATAATACCCAGACAAAAAGTGTGTTAAAATTTTTTTTCTGGTCTGTTGATTTAAGCACTCTAAGCAATAACGATGAATTTGGTTTTATATATATATATATATATATATATATATATATATATATATATATATATATATAGAGAGAGAGAGAGAGAGAGAGAGAGAGAGGTTTAAATTCCTACAAAACCATAAAATACTGCATCATTTAACGTTAAACCTTATTAATTTTCAGCTGCGGTAGAAGAATGGGGGGCCGATAAAAAACAGCCGAAGACGAGATTAGACAATGGCTGAAGAGAATAAACGACAGAAATAAATGTAGAAAAAAATAATCATTGTAACAATAAAAAGTCTTTATTTAAATAATTGGTATATTTTCTATTACCCAATTTAAATTGTATCTATTACTATGGAACCAGATAACTTATTCATAGCGATCCTTCTACAGCTTGAACAATTTAAATCAATTGAAGCTATATTTTGTAGCACTTGCAATTCGACTAATTATAAAATTTTATATTCTTATATAGTATTGTATTAAAAACTTGACAATAGTAATCAATAAGTGTAATATGTGGATCCAGTTCCTGTTACCTGGTTCGCTAATGTAATTTATATCTGTTTAATTTTTGGGACTAATAGGGCCATCTATGGTTACTTGTTATCGACGTTTTGATCACATGAGTGGTCTGTGTCTTCAGAAGTGCAGATTAATTAGGTACTGTAAGCTCTCGGACCCTAAGCAAATTCTGAAAATATCTACCATTCACGTTAGCGGAACGTCAAGAAGAGGGAACAATAGATTATGACCTATTTATCCAAAAAGCACAATACCATTTGATAATATGTCCACAATCGGGTCAAGAATGTACAATATATGGACATCCAAAATTAGGCCTATTAATATCCAAAAATGATCCATACTTGGACAATATATGTAATCCAAAAAGACATCCATGAGTGGGACAATTGTATAGTCCAGTGGATATCCATAGGATGTTGGTGAACAAATTCTGGACATCCCATGGATACCCAGTATGTCCAGCTTTGGATAAACGATGGATATCCAGTAGACTGAAATGTGCTATTTGGGTATCAAAATAATTGAAACACAAAAGTACAAAGGACATTAACAAAACTAAAAAGGATCGATCACCAGGACCGGGAGGTATTCCCGCCGAGTTAATAAAGTATGGCAAAAATAAACTTCTTGCAACAATTACTTGGTATAGAAACCAATATATAGAAATTATAACAAATTATTTAAAGGATAATACATGCTAGAATAATCAGCTCCCTAAATGGAATGTTTTGGAATCAGGAAATAATAAAGAAACGAAACATAATATCTATGAAACCTTTATTATAAATAATGAACTCTATGGAGCGGAAACTTGGCGGATAACAGAATATAACAAAAGAAAACTAAAAGCCGTACATTTGGACGTGTTCAGAAAATCATTAGGAGTATAGAATTAGAAAAATAGATGGCTCTCTAATAAGATATCGAAAGGAAGCAACTGATATGGTATCGACACGTCCAAAGGTTAGATGACGCAAAACTACTAAAAAACATGATGGAATGGATATCACCGAACTGCAGAAAACGTGGGAGACCCAAAAAAACTTGTAAAGAAGATAGAACTCAAGCAATAAGCTCCAGAAATCTCAGAGAGAGCCAATGAAGTTATAATTGAACCAGGTGAAATGATCTTTCAAAAATATATGTATGGATATTTGCAAAGATTCTTGGTAGATTTATTATTGGTACTGACATCTTACCACCTCGTTTGAATCGCTTGAATTACCTAGAACACCCAGTTATATATATATATATATATATATATATATATATATATATATATATATATATCCAGATTCTTGAACCATAGATTTTCCTTGATTTTGTCTTTTCTTGGGTTTAGGTTCTATATTTAATAAAAACACAGAACATTTGACGTTTCGCCCTTTATTTATGGCATTTTCAAAACTTTTTCTTCCCTGACATTTTCTATTACAATAATAGAATAACAAAATGTCAGGGAGGAAAAAGTTTTGAAAATGCCTTAAATAAAGGGCGAAACGTCAAATTGTTTTTGATTTTTTGTTAAATAAAGAACCTAAACCCAAGGAAAGACAAAATAAAGGAAAAATTATATATATATATATATATATATATATATATATATATATATATATATATATATATATACATATTCGAAGGTCAGCTCACGTTTCGGTGAAATCTCATTCACCATTTTCAAAGCTCACTGTATGGCGTCTACGAACGAGTTCGCTCGTAAACGCCATACAGTGAGCTTTGAAAATGGTGAACGAGATTTCACCGAAACGTCAGCTGCCTTATAGTCCTGAGAGGGACTCAGCACATACACCTTCGATTACGCATCACACCTGTGAGAATATCCGTTTCCATCTTCCATGGGGTGCCCACTCTAAGATTTGTTTCAGCAGTCTCTCCTCTGGCTTTCGCTCGTCCATACCATCTCAACTGCTGGGTTCCAGTTTCATCTACGATTGAACGCTGCGCGTTCATAATTAGTCTGATTGTGTCGTTGGAACGCTGCACGTTCACAATTTGTCTGATTCTGTCGTTGGTAATTCTTTCAAACCTGGATCTTCCGGCTGAGCGCCTCCAGAAGTCCACCTCTGTAGCTGCTAGTTTCTTTTTGGTTCGCTCTTTCAGCGTTCATACTTCACAGCTATACGTAATTATGCTTTTGACAATCGTATTGTATATTCGGTGTTTATTTGTGTTGGAAATTGTTTGGTCCCACAGTAAAATGGTGAGGAGTGTGATGGCTCTTCTTCCTTGATGGTTTCTTTCTTCTATTCTTCTGTTCATATATCTGTCTTTTGTGATAGTTGGTCCTAGATATTTGTACTTATCGCAGTGTCAATCACTTAATTGTCTTCCTGTATCAAGTCTAACTATTCGCCACCAATATACATATATTCCGTTTTTCCTATGTTTATGCCCAATCCCCATTTTCTGTACTCTTCGATTAATTTCCTCATAATATATTCCATATCTTCGTAATCTTGCGCTATGAGTACTTGCAAAAGACAGTGTATATATGGTATTGTTGTTAATCGGTATGCCCATATTTTTGCATTTTCTTTCCCAGCTCTTTAGCATCTGTTCGAGGTATATCTTATATAACGTAGAGGACAGACAAAGTCCCTGTTTGAGAACCTTTGTGATGTTAAAATCCTGTGAGGTACTGCTTCCAGTTTTAATCTTAACTGTAGAGTTGTCGTACATGTTTTTCACCGCTTTAATTAGGTTAACGTTCAGATTTGTGTTCTCTAACGCTTCAAATGGTTTGTTTTGTGGGACACTATCATATGCTTTCTTCAGATCTACGAACACCAAATGTATTTCCCAATTTAGGGCCATTTTCTATAATTTGTGTGACGCCAAAAAGGTGATCAATCGTCGACCTTCCTGTCCTGAATCCGGTCTGCTCTTCAGCTTCCACGTCGCTATATTCTCTTATATATATATATATATATATATATATATATATATATATATATATATATATATATATATATATATATATATATATCCGGTTTTATAGCGTTCTACGCCTTCCAGTTCCCAGTCTCCATTGTTTTCGGTCTTCCCAATCCCCTGGAAGTAAGTTTCTTTCGGACATGGCTCGGTTAATGCCCTTAATCCAAGTAACTTTTGGTCTTCCTCTTTTTATTTTTTCATTTGGTGTCCATTTTAGGATTTGCTTTGGTAGACGTTCGTCCGTCATTCTCTCCACATGTCCATACCATATCAGCTGACGTTGTTCGATTTCATCGAGAATAGTTTTCTTTACATCCATAATCTCTCTAATTCTCTCGTTGGCTATCCGTTCGATCCTCGACTTTCCGGCAGATCTTCGCCAAAAGTCCATTTCAAGAGCCAGCAGTTTACGTTCTAAAGTTTTATTTATCTGTCATGTTTCACAACTATACAATACAACGCTTTTAAATATTACATTGTATAAAAAAGATGTTTTCTTTCCTTGGAGATGTTTGTTGACTATAATAGTGAGTTTAGGCATCCGATAGCTTTTTTCCCTTTAGTTATTCGCTCCAATATTTCTTCTTCAGTTCGTCCACTTTGACTGATCTTTGTTCCAAGGTAGGTATAATCAGAACAAGATTTTACTATGATATTGTCATTCACTTCCAAATCTGTTTCTTCTCCACCGATACACGTATTCTTTAAATAGTTTCCTCGTCATAAATTCGAGGTCTTCTTTATCTTGGGTCACTACCACTTAATCATCTGCAAAATGTCCCATTCTACTGCATAATATTCTCCAATTCTTTAAAACTTCATTGAGGTAGATTTTAAAGAGAGTTGGTGATAGACAACATCCCTGGCGAAGGCCTTTGGTCACATGAAAGCTTTCTGATAAGTTATTGCCGATCTTAATTCTGGAGAATGCTTGGTCGTATAGCTGTATTGTTAAATGAAGACTTCTCCATCACGTGCTATAATTTTTAGATTGGCACCATATCATATGCTTTTGTGAAGTCAACAAAAAGCAGATGAACCTCTCTATTTCTTGCCACCTTCTTTTCATTATGTTGATTTAAACTAAATATATGATCTACGCACGATCGGCCAGCTCTAAAACCTGCTTGTTCTTCAATTTCTTGAGGCCATATTCTATTTCTACGATGTTTCTAAGCAGTTTTCCGTATACTCTACTCATTGTGCTGGTTACAGTTATACATCTATAGTTTGAGCAATCGTCCTTTTTTGTGGATTGGTGTTATCCAGCCTTCTTTCCATATAGCTGGGATAGGATCATCATTATTTAGGAGTCTGTTAAATAGTTCTTGAAGAAAAGACGTTAGTTTTCCAGTACCGTTCTTTAACAGTTCAGCAGGTATTCCTTCCGGTCCAGCTACTCTCCTATTTTTCAATGAATCCACAGCCTTACACACCATCTCCCTTGTTACCTCTATATAGTGGCCTTGTACGTTGTACCGTCTTGGGGAGTTAACGAGGTACTCTTGTCGGTCTTCGGTAAGCTGCGTTTGATAATGGGTTATCCATTTTTTGATTGTGATTGGTTGTAAGTTAATCTTGTTCTCTGATCTTAGTGTCTTTATTAATTTCCATGCTTCTGATGATCTTATACCTCCTACATGTGTATTTAGTTCAGTGCATTTCCTGTCCCATGTGTCGTTTTTGTTTTTGTTAATCATGTTTTTAAATTTGGATTGTTCATTTTTGTATATATTTTTATCTGGTGGATCTTTTGAATTTAGCCATTTGTTGAAAGCTTTTTGTTTTATCTGTTTTTGTTTTTCCAGTGTCTTGTCCCATGTAACATTGTTGTTTCGTCTGTTCATGTATTTCGTCTTAATTCCTAGAGCTTCTTGTGCAGCGGAGTGTAGAGCTATATTCTCTTTCTATTAGCTTTTTCAGTAAGGTACTATATATTCTGCTAACTTTACTTGTAATAGGAATGTTCCGGTAATTATTACCATCCTCTGGACTTCCCTTTTTGTGTATGGTTGCTATTAGGGTTTCCTTCCATTCCTCTAGAACAGCGCCTCCATTGATGCAGTTTTGGAAAGGTTTTGTTAAACTTTCCCATAGTTTTTCAGGACCGTATTTTATTAGTTCAAACGGTATATTTCCTGGTCTAAGGTAAATTGGCTAGATAGTCATATTTTAATTTGCGCTAGCGTTTTGTACATACCTTTTAGAGACACCCTGTATAAGATATTCTCGAACAACCCTCATTAGAACTACCTAATAGTAAAAAAAATAATCTATACTATTTAATTCCCGTTCTAAACGGTAGCCCATCTCCTATCTGCTCGAAAACGAGATTTATCGCCCGTATTGCTCGCTCAACACATGGCTTTACACAAGGTCCTCGGGAAAGGTGGGCTTTACAAAATTGTCAAGTAGTAATTTAGTGTCGCAACCCGCAGCTTGTTAACCCTTGATTAATTTAGGCGGTTACGCCCTTTTGGTTTACTGTTTTGTGCGATTTGTTTTATTGCTACATTTTAATTTGTTCGGTTTGATTAAACATGCGGTTTAAAGCGGTATTTTTTTTAATTAAAATACTGTTCGGGGAGAAAAAATGCGCTTTTTTTGGATGTGTGAAAAATACGAGATAATCGTTTAATTTCAACAAGTTCTTGTGCATGTTCATTCTATAATTTACGCGAATTTGAAAAATGATGAAAAAACTTTTAGATAAAAGTATGAAATTTGATCAGTTTTCGCATTTACCTTAAATTTAATGCATTTCCTTTTTACAGTGTAGGAAGAGAAGTGAAAGTCTACTTGCAGGCGTTCACCTAGTGCACATAATCCATTATAGCCTTCGATGATCGTTGCATTAGTACTCTCGGAGGATTTCGACAAGCTCTTAAATTCCAATATCTACATCCGCTACCCCAGTTTTCCGAGAATAACAGTGGAAATCGACCCAAAAGATTACAGCGGTGCTTCGTCCACGATGCCAGCGGCCGGACTCGTCAGCGGGTCCACCGGCATTTTTCCCACACACCCCGTGTTGACGCACCATGCATATTTTGGTACCAGCATCCGTAGTTATTTTAGGGCGGAACGTGTCGGTAAGATTTTACTGAAATTTGTATTTCAGCCCTCGACCTTGCATTCTTGTCTTATTCTTATTATCCCGTATTACTACGATAATATATATATATATATATATATATATATATATATATATATATATATATATATATATATTGCGATGATTTGTCGTTTTCGCGACTGCGCAACGTGCCCGTAAAAAAAATTAACTAAATTGTTTATTTATTTGTAAAAAAGTAAAAAAAATTATTGACAGTCCATATATATATATATATATATATATCTATATATATATATATATATATATATATATATATATATATATATATCTATATATATATATATCTATATATATATATATATATATATATATATATATATAGCGATGATTTGTCGTTTTCGCGACTGCGCAATGTGCTCATAAAAAAAATTAACTAAATTGTTTATTAGTAAAAAAAATTATTGACAGCCCATATATATATATATATATATATATATATATATATATATATATATATATATATATATATATATATATATATGTATATATGTTTCCTATTTTTCCTTTTTTAAAATTGTTGGACGCCAGGCACAAATAACTATACCTAAGTATAATTAATTATAAATAATAATATATTTAAAAAAAACTTCACAAATATACATGTGCTGTATTTCTGAATGGATTGGCACCAGTTTTTCCTGATCAGATGTTTAAAAAACATCGATGTCAATTTTCTCTTTCTCAGGCGAGTTCAGATTAAATTATTATTATTATTAGAAAAGTCAAACCAATGATTCATAAACACAAGTATAAACTTTCTTAAAATAATACAAATATGTCAGTTGCTGTATTTTTATGAAATATTTATAAACAACCTTATCTATTCCTAATTAAAATGTTCAATATTATTTAATGTGTACTGTTTCTCTTTTGATTGATTTAAGATTATTAAATCTGACAACGTTGCATATACTGTTTGAAAGGTTAAAAATGACTAGTGTCTTATTACATGTAATTTTACTTTAAATAATCTAAAAAAATATTTGTGTGTGCCGTTAATATTAAGAGTGATATTGTTACAGTGCAAATTAAACAATTTATTTTATTACTAACCACAAATATTTATTATAGGTTAGTATATATCTATTTTATCAAACTATTTTCCGACAAGTCTAAAATTTCCACTCCTTACACGATGGATAAATACCTTTTAATTTTCAGAATTTTTTTCTCCACGTTCTAGGTTTCTTCTTTTTTTTTAAACTTAAAAATTCTTTCTACTTTTGCCAACTATTGGAACTTTTCTTGTTATATATCACTAATTTATTAAATATTTTTCGGAGCTGCTTGCTTAGTGATCTTAATTTGTAAATTTAGTAAACTTCTTTTCCTTTTTTAAAAATTGTCTTTTAATCTCCAGAATTTTTTATCCACATTCTATGTTTTTTCCCTTCTCAAAACTCAAAAATCTTTTTTTTTTTAATAATAAATGAACATTTTGAGGTTATGTTACTTTTAATGAATAATATTGGCGATGTTTACTCTACCACGGATTAATCTGCACTTTTCTTTTGTTTTTTTTTTTAATAACAAATGAACATTTTGAGGTTATGTTACTTTTAATGACTGAGACTAGCAATGTTTACTCTACCACGGATTAATCTGCACTGTCTTCTTTTATTTTTTTAAAAATAACAAATAAAAATTTTGAGGATATGTTCCTTTTTACGAATAAGACTAGCGATGTTTACTCTACAACTGATTGATCTGTACTCCTTAAAAAAATGAATTTTCGCTTTTATAGTTAGCGGTGATGTAGAATAAATTTTTGTTTTAATTTTTTTCTGATTGGTCGGCCATTTGACGTGAACTGGCACTAGATGGAATTTTAAGCTTTGAAATACGAAATCAAAATGGACTCCTAATTGTCAATTTTTGATGAAATTTTGATATTTTATTGATATTATGAACTAAATATAATATTTGATGAAAATAAATTATGAATTATGTAAATTTTGGACTTTTCCTGATATTTTGATACATCTGCAATTTACTTTTCGTTATTACTTAGCACATAAAATTGATAAATAAAATTTGATTACATCTAAAAAAAATTTACATATACATTTAATTTTTAATTGTAACTTGCTGAAATTGATAATTCTTATTTTATTAATATTATAATCATATTTAACAATGTTTTACCTACAATTAGGTACTATTTTATTCTAGTTTATTTTTAAAATTAACTTATAATCTACATTTTCTTATACTAGTCTTACAGATTAACAATATTTTAAGCAAAGTTTTTATAAATATTGTTGTTGAAATGAGTTAGAACTAAAATATTATAAATAATTATTGTTAAATAGTGTCTATATTTCTCTAAATGATTATTATTTGACCTTTATTCTCACTAATATTATCTTTACCTGCACTATTTATAAAATGGGTGTTCAAGATTTTCTTCTTTGTGGATTCCACTATACTGTGTTAAAATACCTTTTTTAGTCACTGTCTCTGGTCAATAACATTGCACACATTATTAAAAATATCTACTGTTTATTAGTTTATTTGATTTATGTCTTTTAGAGTAAAATATGTTTATTATTCTTGCTTTAAATGTAGTAATATCCAACCTTTCACTCTAATTTTTATACATTTTATCATGTCATTATAAAATTATTGGCGTTTAATGTCCTTTTAAAACATAATTTATATTTTAATTCTTACATACTATAACTAATATATATTCTACAATCTACACTGCATCAATTATTTATTTATGTCTTTTTTTGTTTGACATTTTCATAATTAAAACTCCTTAGATAAGGTGACTACTTATACAATATATATATATATATATATATATATATATATATATATATATATATATATATATAAACAATTTCACGGTCACGATCACAACAACATTCCTTCTATCACCGTAGGATGGAGAATCAATATCTCAATATTCCTCAGAAAACACAATACCCTGAAAAGGTTAATGTATGTTTGTGCGAAATCAACATATTCCAGCTCTTCGAGCACTGAATATTAATTATGAGGGAATTTAGTTTCAACAGGATAATAGGATGATTGCCCTAATCATAATGCGAGGGAAGTACAATAGTTTTCCAGAGCGCCTCATAAGCACAAGGGGAACCATTCATATGCCACCCAGGTCTCCCGATTTGGCCCCAAGCGATTTTTTTCTTTGGGGTCATGTTTCCCAAAAAATTTATCGGCACTGATATGAACGTGCTAATAATTTGGATGAACTGAGACAAAAAATTATTGAAGTTTTCATAAATATAACTCCTAAACATCATAGCATTTGCAATATTACCGATACGTAAACTATCGAAAGATGCACAAAGTCAACGAACAAGTTAATAAGAAACTATCGCCTAGACTTTGCCCGAAAAAAATATGGAGGATGTGTTCCAAAACTTTCATTGTTTTTTGACATCGTAAGGATTCGGATATCAATTCGTACGTATTGGTGAATGAGAAAATAGTTGTTAACAAAGAATGCTATGATTGGAAAGTTTTTTTACTACTTTTATTATATATATATATATATATATATATATATATATATATATAAGTTATTTCATTTTCAGAGTCTACGCGAAATTATAGATATATTTCATGTATAATGTCCTATTATGTCCAACTTATTTTAAATTTTATGTCAAAAATGGCGTTTGCCAGTCTACATGTATTGTAATTATCAATTTCTCCTATGTGTAAGTCTTTATTATCTAATTAGGGTTAATTAAATAATAAAGGCTTTCATATAGGAGAAACTGATAGTTATATTTCGGCTTGCAAATGCCATTTTAGTTAGTTAGACTTAGTTATAGAACATTGTGCATAAAACAGTCTGTAATTTTGTGTAGAATTTAAAAATGAAAGAAGGCTTCATTTAAAATAAGCAAGAAGGCATGAAGTTCCGGTATAACCGGAAGTGCCACCATCTTGAAAATATTTTAGTCGAATTGCCCTCATCGGCTCTAGTAAACGGCCAAATTTTAAAAGTTTTCCAAGATCTATTTTCCGAGAAGTCCTGATCATGGTAATTCGTCATGTGACTCCCTGTACAAATATATATATATATATATATATATATATATATATATATATATATATATATATATATATATATATATATATATATATATATATATAGACAACTATTTAAACACGTCAGAAAAATAGATTTATTTATTTCTTACTGAAACTGAAAAATTTTTTAAATGGATTTACGAATTCAAATTAGTACCTATGTACTACTAGTATATCGACTAATAGAACAACCATTTTTTTAATCTCAGCCCTTTTTCTTAGGTATTATTGATTATATTTAAAATAGGTAGATTAAGTCGTAGTGAAATAGGAATTAAATAAGATTTATAAGTTTTCAAACATTTCCAAAAACAAATATTTTACAATTGTTTTTCCCCTGTATCCCGAAAAAAAACATACTCCTTCAGTGATACACCTATTTAGCGCAATTCTATGTGTTAGTTTTTACCATAAATACATTTTCTCCTATTTATTTTTCTAGTAAGAACCATCATCGAGTTAAAAATAAGATAATATGCAAACTAAGTGAACTTTCCCCATCATCAGGTACCATCAAAATGCAAGAAGTGTGGTGCACACGACCGAGCTTCCCACGAATATTATTTTTTATATCATTTGACTCCGCCACGTTTTTGATGATCTTTCGCTCACACTTGAAGACGTGATGATGTCTTATCTCAGTCTGCCACAAAAGGTATGTTCCCAAATTCGAAAATTGTCAGGTCAATGATTTTCTACGTATTTTTTAAGACTCAGAATAAAAGACATATAGTGTCAGTTAGCATGAAATGGAAAATTTTTTTACTATTATGTTTATGTTAATATGAGCTCCAAAGGATTTCGTGGCACCAATTGGTCTGTGGAATTTTGTGGTTGAGTCTTGTGAATTCTATTGCTAAATCCGAATCATTAACATAATAACCTGCCACTTGGTCAGAGAAGCCATGCCACTTTGTTTCAAATGTAATGAGAAAGACGATATAAACTGTCTGCTAATTAAAATTGACAAAATAATTGTGGAAAATAAAAATACCAACAAAATGAGCCCTGAGTCGAAGTGGAACGCCAAATGGTGTAATGAATATCGCACAATCAGTATCATGATTGTGAGATATTCACAACAAATGTGAAGAGAACAAGAGCAACACACAATTTGGTTTCAGAAGTGGGATGGGTACACGTGAGGCTTTGTTCAGCATTTAGGTGTTGGTGCAGAGATATCGAGATATGTCTGCAGATGTGTTCGCGTATTTAATAGACTACGAGAAGGCTTTTGATACTGTCCAACATGGAAAACTTACTGAAGAAGAAAACAAAATCTGGATGATCGAGATATAAGAATAATAGTTAATCTTTACTGGAATCGGAGAGATGTCAGATGAGATACAAATAATACGTGGAGTCCGTGAACTATCACTTCTCTTATTTAACTTGTATTCTTAAAAAATCTTTCGAGAGGCGCTATATGAAAAACCCAAACGCATTATTATTAACGGTACAGTTATAAATAATCTTAGATACGCAGACGATGCTGTATTTCTCGCGAATACATTGGAAGACCTACAAGAACTTTTAAACTGCGTGGCAGACAAGAGTGGAGAGATGTGGCTTGAGTTGAACATCAAGAACACAAAGTGGCTGGTAGTAAGAAAAAAAACAGATGTGTTCGATCGTTTAGAATATGACGAAAAACTTATAGAACGTGTTCAACAATACAAGTATTTGGTATGCACATTCAATGAAAACGAGGACAACACACAAGAGATATGATCCCGAATAGAACAGGCTCGAAGCGCCTTTATCAAAGTGAAGACCGTACTATGCAACCGTGATATTGTTCTACCCTTACGGGCACGTATTCTTAGATCTTATGTCTTCAGTATACTCTTGTATGGAGCTGAAGTGTGGACACTCACAGATGCCATGTTTAGGAGACTGGAGGCCTTTGAAATGTGGACAGATCTTCAATACAGAAGTCCTAAACCGAATAAACAAACAAACAGAAATCACACACACGATCAAAAAAAGAAAATTAGAATATTTAGGACATATTTTACGTAATGCAAAATACCAGGTGCTTCAACTTCTTATGAAAAGTAAAATTGATGGCAAAAGAGGTCCAAGTCGTCGCAGAACATCTTAGCTGAAGAACTTATAGCAATGGTATGAAGCCAGCACAAGGAAGCTTTTTAGAAGAGCGGTGGACAGAGTTCAGATAGCGCTGATGGGTGCCGCCTATGTTCGATAGAACAAGGCAGATTAAGAAGAAGAAGAAAACCAGGCGCAGTCGGTTCATTAGTTTTTGGACAAATGTCATTCGAAATTTTTAGAGCTGTATCTTTGACAGCGCCTAGATACATCATAGATGGTCCGATTTAAATTTTGTAAAAAGATTTTGCAAAATAAAAGTATCATTCTACAAGCCTATATATTTTCAATTTGCGTCAAAAAGTTTGTGAAATGCATGAAACGCGTGAAAGTACCGACCCACCAATCCCTCAAGCGTTGCTTCAACAGCGCATTATCCACACTACTCCACTTTTTTTACGCGCTCGGTCGTTTTCAATCATGCTTCGCCTATTTCACAGACTTTTTGGACGCAGAATTTTCCTGTTTTTCACCATTGCTAATGTGCCTGTTGAATCGATCCAGTATTCATTTTGTTGGTATTTCTATTTTCTACCATTTATTCCTTCACAGCATCAGGATTTCTTCATTAGTTTTGATTTTATAAGCAAAGAGTGAAAAAAACTCAATTTTTTGGTTTTAATTGTTTAAAACAGTAGAGGACAACACGGGCGCAATGTAGTTGAGCAGGACACCTAACGAGGCCAGAAGAAACAAAATGTTCTAATCGTGTGGAGACTAAGATTACACAGACAAATCCGTAGGAAGGTCACTTAGAAGGTATTCTCACAACATCAAAGAAAGAGGTAATAAGAATGGATTGCACGTAACATCAGAACTGAGTGGCAAATGAGAGATGAAACATACGTTCAGGGATGGATAGAAAAATAATAAAGATGAAAAAAAACGTGATAAAGCGACCATAGAATATTACCGACATAATAAACATGCTAATTGGAAATTTCGAACGCATCCTTTCTTTTTGAAGACCTTTAGACCTCCCTCGTGGGAGTAAGAGCCAACTTATTCTAAAACGAGATAGAATATCGCGATATTACGTCTTGCGTTGCTCATACAATTTGCATATACGAGCTAGTTGACAAATGTAATGCGAGATCTCGTGATTAGGTCGAGCAAGAGCTACGTTTCTCGTTTTGAATCAGGTAGGTGTCGTGCGAAACACATTTATTAAATTATAATAATATATAACTAAATGACTGTTCATATATATATATATATATATATATATATATATATATATATATATATATATATATATATATATATATTGATATATATATATATATATATATATATATATATATATATATATATATATATATATATATATATATATATATTGATATATATATATATATATATATATATATATATATATATATATATATATATATATATATATATATTCGTAAGGTGACGTCGATATAGTGAAAATATATTTATAGGTTGAGTATAAATGGAGAGTCCCCCTCGGTAATTTCATGTACCTTAATGTTTTTCGGTGCGCTGACTCCATTTTTGGTGATTACTAAGCCCAAATTCGATCCGATTTTGAGCTATGGCCCGTTTTATCAAAAATGGTGCTTTTCAAAGCTTTTCCGGAAAAATTATGGTAAATAATTAGAAATAGAAATAGATATGTCCAAAAAAATTAAATAACACAAAGTTACCGAGGAAAACTTTGAACATATACTCAACCCCCCCCCCCTCCTAGCTTCCAGATTATATGCAAAAATATGCATCCTAGTTAATGAAAAAAAGTTTTTTACAGTTTTATTTCTCATTATCTTAGAATCTATTTCTATGGACTTGACGAATTTTGCACATAAACGACAAATCTTAAAGTCTATTATAAAAATAACTGCCAAATATTTACGATTTTATAACATCGTAAACATCGAGCTTGACATCCGTTTAAAAGCAGGTGCAAATATCTCGAAATTAATGCTGGTTTTTGAAATAATAGTAATTGGGAAAGGCGCCCTGCTCGGCAAACTCGATACCTCTGCATTAATTTTAACATTTTAATGTTCTTTTCCGTTTCAGCTTTTAAATTCGACTTGTTGCCTTCACGGTATCGTGAATATGACAGTCCAATCAAGGAGACAATTAAAGAAGGCTTTTAGTACCACCTTATACTCGCATTTGTCATATTTTTACCTAAAACCCTAATTATTTTATTTTATTCACAAACAATGCGCATATTTTGCCGATTTTCAGAATGAAGTCTGGAGTGTATCATTAGATAATTTAAAGAATGATTTTGTAAATCTTAACATAATGTGCTACCGTGGTAAATCTTAAGATAATGCAAGTAATATGTCAGAGATATATACAGTACTTCAGACCAAGGGCGGATCCAGCCTCTCTCTTTGGGGGGGGGGGGAGTGATATCATAAAAGTACAGTATGACAAGCGAAAGCAAGTTGCCGACGGGGGGGGGGACATCAGCAACGTTCCCATTTCTAGTGTAAAAACAGGATCGGAACTATTTTTCTGAATTTGAAGCTCTTGGAGAGGAGAGTGGGTGATCACCAGAAAAAAGAAGTTGCCTACACATTCCTAGTATAAAAGGCAGAATCGGTTCTATTTTCCTGAACTCATAGCTCTTGGGAAGGGGAGGGACGATCGCAAGCATACACATTCCTATACTCTATTCAAGAACTAGAGAGAGTAATAAAACTGTTACCGAAACCTCTAACATACCTGCTCCAGTACCGCAGGTAACTGAGGACTGGCGTTAATCTAATTATATTTAATTATATTTAAATATTATAAGCTTTAATAAATTTACTGCAACAATAAAATTTCGGATAGTTTAATTTAATTTCTGTCAGTGAGCAAAGTACACCGTACAGTGTGTCCTTAGTGATCTATCTTGTTTGCTCTTGTTATCATATATTATTTGAGATTATTGAGATACCCAAAAGCTATGGCTTCCACATCAGTATTTATTCCAATATCGTTAAACCAGAGCATTTTTTCCTCATCGAAAAACTTATTACGATGAATGTTCATGATGCCTTAAGATATCAATATGTAAATAATAATGTTAAAAGCTCTGTTGAGATGTATGCCAAAATGACAGGAGTTGGAAATTCTACTATGTGCCGAATACTGAAGGAGAAAAAAACGACTGTTAGTACTCCCAAGCCACATTCGATCACAGACAGACGAAAAACCTCGTTGGAAGAAGAGATGAAAACTGCAATAAAAGGAGCTTTATATACATTTTATTATGAAAAGCAGGTCCTGACCGTCGACAAAATTCTAACTAAAATCAATGAAGATCACGATTTACCTGAAATTAAAAGAACAGCTCTGAAAATTGCTCAGAGAACTTAATTTTTGCTGGAAAAAAACAGATAGGAAATTTGTTCTTATAATCGTCCGGAAAATGTCCGTTGGAGAAGGAAATATCTCTCTCAAGTAAAAGGTAGAGTTGCTAGAAATAACTCAACTTACAAAATCAGTAATTGACTTGAACTTTTGAAAGATTTTTTTGAATAAAGTTATTGGAGAAAATTGGGAAAAATCCATATAATAAAATAATATAAGAAAATGTGGAAACTCGATCTCATGATCGGTGAGATAGAGGAACCAATTATAATTAATTTGAGCGAATATAGCTTCACTGACTTTAAATACGTAATGTTTATCAGGTGAACACAATTTATTATTTAAATTTTTTGTAATATATAAAAAAAATTATCAACACCCATACCAGTCAACAACGGTATTAGACAGGGAGACTCGCTTAGTCCTTTGTTGTTTAACATGATAATGGACGAAATAATAAAGGAGGTGCGACTTGGTAGAGGATATAAAATGGGTGATACAGAAATAAAAATTCTCTGTTACGCTGATGACGCTGTGATATGTGCCGAAAATGAAGACGACCTCCAGAGATTGTTAAATACCTTTAATCTTACGGGAAGAAAATATAATATGATTATCTCAGCCGAAAAAACTAAATGTATGACAACCTCAAAAGAACCCCTCCGATGCAAACTAGAACTAGACGGTCAAATAATACAACAAGAAATGAGTTTCAAATATCTAGGAATCGACATAACTAGTTATGGCAACATCGAAGATGAAGTAAGAGGGCAGGTGGCCAAAGCAAATAAAGTGGCGGGTTGTCTCAACGACGTGATCTGGCGAAACAAACACAACAAGAAACAAAGGTTCGGATCTACAAAACCACAATTAGACCTATTATGACATACACCTCAGAAACACGGCCAGAGACGACAAAAACGAAACAACTATTGGAGACTACAGAAATGAGAATACTTCGACGAATAACAGGAAAAACGCTACTAGACAGAGAAAGAAGCGATAACATCAGGCAATCATGCAACACAGACTGCATTAATGAGTGGGTTCTACAACGTAAAACACAATAGAACAAACACATAAGCCAAATGACAGAGGATAAACTGGTAAGGACCGTACGAGATAAATCGCCTAGTGGTACACGCAGTAGAGGTCGACCACGGAAAAGGTGGAGCGATAATTTGAGTCCAGAATGAAGAAATTCGAAGAAGGAACAGGTCAGGGACCTATTATAGAAGGTAGAAGAAGAAGAAGAAGATAAAAATTAATCACATTTGAATCTCTTTTTAGTGTTTAATTGTAATTCTACAGATAGTTTAAGAAATAAATAAACTGAAACGTCAAATGTCCTAAATATGTTTTTAATTAATAATAAAATGTATAGACCCAAAAAAAAATTTAATATTATATGGACTAATTTATTTTTTTATATATGTTTAACTTCTTGTATTTTTGACAATATGTATTTTGTAAGTATTTAAATTATAACTTAGAATTTTTTGAGAGAAAATGCTACGTTTTAGTCTGAATGTGCCTAAAACGGTTTCTATGCTAAAATTAAAAATAATAAAAACATAGTTGTGATTTGTGTTAAATATGTCAAAATTATCTATATTTTCTAATGTATGTGAATTATTAAGAAATAATAAGAAATAAAATAATATTACATAAACTATTTATTTTAAGTTTATTACCGAAATAATATTCTATGCCATAAATACTTAGTGATAAAATAAATCTTCTTCCGACGCCTATGACAAGGATTTAAATCCCTTTTAACACTCTACACCTCTGTTTAAAGCAGGGATATTCTACTGTAATAGACAGATAAGGACAAAGATTTCAGTTTTAATTTTTAAAGTATCAAACTCCAAAAATTTCATGAAAATTTTAAAATTCTTGAATTTACTTTCGCGAAAATTTCACTTTTATATATAGCAAACAATCCTCGATACTTCCAGCTTACGCAATTAATTAACTTTTTTAAGAAATTTAAAGATGAGCATACTTCCAGCTTACGCAATTAATTAACTTTTTTAAGAAATTTAAAGATGAGCATAATTTCGAAACTACGGTAAAAAAATTTAGCTCACGTCATCTCATAGGTTTCTTTCTATCTATTAATCATCTGTTAGAAGAACCCTTTGATGATGATTATACAGCTATTTTCTTGAAATACCTAATTAAAAACGCTCATGCTTATAACTTTGGCGTCTGTTTCAGCGCTCCATGGTGGCCGTCGCCCTAGGCTACCCACTCAGAAAAATAAGCGTTCATCGCACAATATTATCCTGTAAAATATCGAGCTATGAAGGGGCCGATTTCGACGCAGTAATTTGCACCAAAAACGATAAAATTCTTCGTTAGTTTCGTAGGCCACTTCATGCATAACAAACTCATTTTTTGCTACAAAACACTTCATAAAACACAAAGCTTATAAAAAATCAAATTTGACATACAACTTGTGCGGTAACCGACAATCAGTTGTTTCGATTAAGCATATATAGCGTTAGGTTTGCAGGTCTACAAAACTCACCCTGTATAAAATATTAACTATTTTATAGGTTAAGACAATTTCTTTAACCTTTATCTATAACACTTACAGGTATTTTTGTTCTAACTGGTGTTAATTGGAAAATAATACAACTTTTATAACGCCATGTTTTTTTTTTCAAAAATTATCAGTTTTTCTCATCAAATTGGCAACGCCCCAAAAGTATAAAACTAATTTTTGGATCTTATACTTTTTCATATCACCTTGAATAATTTACCCTATATATATATATATATATATATATATATATATATATATATATATATATATATATATACTAACCAGAACATAGTTACGTAAAGAAACATCCGGTATCTTCGCAAACACCTCGTATAATAATCCTTTTGATTTAGCGTTACCATAACCGTCTCGCGATCACACCCTATCGGTGGTACCCAGAGTGCGCCACGTCCGTGACGTCACACACGTTGATGATTTCGCTAACAAGGTGCTCTGGTCCAAGGGGGCCGGTCCGAACGCGATAATCACGGGGTACCAACAGGCTATATTTCAATCTGGGAGGTCTGCTTATTGGTACTTTCCGATCATCGTGGTACTCCTGGGCTCTTTCGATGATAAATCATTAAAAATTGATGGTATTTTTAAAAAATTACCTATTGATTTTTACATCTATGTTTGTTTTTGGTTCCAGGCTGATTGCGGCTCAGATAGTGGCGGTACTACGATTTTTTGTCGGAGAGTAGGGGAACATTAGGTAATCAGAGACGTACCATGTTACTAGAGTAAAAGGAAATTCGTAGTACTAATCTCCTAAACGAAAGCATAAGCGATGGTATGTATTGTTATTACACACTTATGAGGAAGTTAAATGTTTTGATACTGTTGTCAATAATAATTATATCATTTCTATCGATGGGAAAGTTCAAAATTCTAGTTTTTAATTCAAAACGCTCTTTTTGGGATTTGTCCCGAAGTCTTTTGTACACTAATTCTATTTAAATCATTATTAACGCACTAAGATTGTTTTTAGTAAAAATCAAAAGAAAATGAACTGTATAACTTTTGAAATGATTTGGATTGCTCCAGGGGAAATTTCAATCATGGTAAATGATAAATGATCTTAAACTTTCGTTTTTCACCTTGAACTAAAAAAAATCGAAGAATGTATGCAACAATTCATTGTATCTTAGAACAGAAAGAAAATTAATCAAGCAGAAAATAAAATTGTCGAAACGGAACTTTTAAAACAGTGTATTTTCTTCCTTATATATATATATATATATATATAATAAAATAAATAAAGGTAACGTCGATAAAGTGAAAAGATATTTACATGTGAGTATACATGGAGAGTACCACTCGGTAAGGTAATTTGGTGTAACTAAACCTGTTGTAATTCTAGGTAGGATAAATGGAAATATATATATATATATATATATATATATATATATATATATATATATATATATATATACGCATCCACAGAGACGTCGTACAGTGCGTACAGAAGAAGTCATTGCTGCTGTAGAACGTAGCGTAGAGGAAGACCCGAATCAGTCTATCCGCCATCGTACACAAGAATTGGATATGTGTCCACTTACTTTATGGAAGATTTTGCGGAAAGATCTTGGTTTGCGTGTTTACAAAATCCAACTCGTGCAAGAATTGAAGCCACACGATCACCTAGCAAGGCGTAGATTCGATGAATGGGCCCAAAACAAGATTGCCGTTGATCCCGATTTTCATAAGCGAATTTTGTTTAGCGATGAAGCTCACTTTTGTTCGAATGGATACGTCAACAAACAAAACTGCCGTATTTGGAGTGATAATAATCCTCAAGTGTATGTTGAGACACCGTTATATCCAGAAAAACTGACTATTTGGTGTGCTTTATGGACTGGTGGAATCATTGGTCCGTACTTCTTTAAAAACGATGCTGGTCAGAACGTTACAGTCAATGGTGACCGCTATAGAGCCATGATTACTAACTTTTTCGTTCATCAATTGAACAACCATGATGTGCAGGAGTTGTGGTTTCAACAAGACGGCGCAACATGTCACACAGCTCGTGCCACAATTGATTTATTGAAGGAAACGTTTGGTAACCGCATAGTTTCACGTTTCGGACCCGTAAATTGGCCTCCAAGATCGTGCCACTTAACGCCGCTAGACTATTTTCTGTGGGGATATGTGAAGTCGCTAGTCCACGCCGATAAGCCCGAAACGATTGATCACTTGAAGGACAACATTCGCCGCGTTATTGCCGATATACGGCCACAAATGTTGGAAAAAGTCATCGAAAATTGGACCTCCAGATTAGACTACGTCCGAGCCAGCCGTGGCGGTCATATGCCAGAAGTCATATTTAAATTATAATGCCAGAAGGTTATCTTTCGAATAAAGTAAATTTCATGTCAATTTAAAAAATTCATCTTTGTTTTATTCCATTTAAAAGTTCTATACCTCTATAAAAAACACCCTTTATATATATATATATATATATATATATATATATATATATATATATATATAAATCGGATTGCTATTCTAGGTTAAGCTGCTTTGTTCAGACATCTTAACTCGGAGATACAAATTCGAAACCTGGCCTCCACATATGGAAATCAAAATATACTTAAAACAAGCCACTCTTGAACTCTCCAAACTCCAAGAATCAGCAGCCTGTGCATTACGGGAGCTAGAAGGAATGCCTCTACAGCACCCATGAAAACCTTACTAAATTTCCTCCCCCCCCCTCATATCTTGATATAATAATCAAGGCTGAGGTGAGGCTGGAACAAAACGAGATTTGGTGGACTGGACTTACTCTAAGATACACCAGCAATAAAAACATAATCACAATCTGCTAGATTATGCTTGGAAGCAACATGCTGTCAAGATGAAATAGCTAAGATTTCATGACGTTGACTTACTCGATTGGCTATGATGCTTTTGTATTTATGAAGAGAAGAAGACAACCAAGCAAGTGTGATTATGGATTATATTACATGTTGTTGATTTAGATAATCCAGGAAATTATGGAGGTTATCTGTGCCATGCGGCCAAACTACGAACGTATCATCTACATTTTTGCACCATAATTTAGGTTTTAGAAAAGCAAAAAATAAGCCGTTTTTTATTTTACTTTTCAAGGAACTTTCTATGAGCACACTTCGGGAGAGGCTATGGGATCTCCACTATCACCTAGGGTAGCTAACATCTTCATAGAAGCTTTCGAAGAAAACGCCTTGTCTTCTGCTCCTTTAAAACCTAAATTATGGCGTAGATATGTAAATGATACATTCGTAATTGTGCTGCATGGTGCAGATAACTTCCATAATTTCCTAGATCATCTATATCAACATTATCCTAGCGTAAAATTCATTATGGAAACTGAATCAACTGGTGCCCTTCCATTTTTTGATGTACTAGTTCAAAGGAAAGAGGATCGCAAATCAGGACATTCTGTGTACAAAAAACCAACATATAGAAATCGATATCTCAATATAAAAACCTAATTACCTGAGCAATGCTGAACACCAGCATTGCTCAGGTCACACTTTTAATGTAAAAGAAACTAAGGTGGTAGCATCAGTGTCTGGTTTCTTTAAACGTAAAATAAATGAATCAATCGAAATTTGTACATATCCAAATAATATTAATAGAGATGCAGGTTAGAGTCTACATCACACATAGAAATCGATTGTAACGCTGGATCATGGTTAGCTGAGCACCAGTTGAGTATAAATACCGGGCTGTTCTAATCTCGTGGAATAAATATCTCTGAAGATGCATCGTGCTGCGGCGTCCCCTTTTTACAGGGTACGGCAACGGATGCGTACGGCAGCTCAATATGTCGGAGGCTAGGTTCATATCTCTTTTAGTTGTGCTCTGCTTTGATTACCCAATAGGCGCCACCTGTTTTACATTATCTGTGTTACTTACCTAGTGATTAAACAGGAAAACACTTAGGTATGAGGAATGATTTTAAATTATTGACGGTTGGTGTATAGCTCCACAATGAAATGACTTAATTAAAACAAAATAGCAATTCCATTTTATTTCCAATAAAAAATTATTATGTACATAAATTTGAATGGTGCTTACAATGTTTTTTTTGTACTCTCTTGATAACTATGGTTGTTACCTCGGTTTTAAAAGGTTATATAAAATTTGGCCGCAAATGTTCTAGAACCTTTAGTTGCCAATAACGTAAGTTTTATAGAGTTATCAAAAAGTTCTTACATGTTATTACGTCACATTAAAATATAATTATGCTGTTTTGTTTATATTAAAAAAATTGATTTATAGCTCCAATCTTTAACTTAAGGTTTTTCTCCTACCTGGTATATGCTATGGTACCTCTCAATTTAGCGCTGTTGCTAGGATTCCTGTTGTGTTGTGGATGAATGGAGGCTTCACAGGGCCACTTCCAACTCACCAACCAAACGCAGGGTAAGGTTAAAACAGTCGTGGTCACATGGACAGGAAAACTAGGACCGGAACCATCAGGAAGCCATGACAGCAATATCATGATGAAATGAGTGAGATGAAGCCCAAAGATAAAAAAGAACTGGCTTCAAATATTCAAATGGTCAAATAGCCCTGAAATAAAATGTTATTTTTACCACATGTTCGTAAAGATAAGGGGCAAAATCTTACCTCATTGATTAGTGGACTTTAACGAAAAAAAACTTGACCGTCCGCCCTTTCAAAGCTGGTGGCAGGATTGGTCTGCTGCCTTCGGCGGTTCAACAGTAAAGGGAACGAAAATAAAAATCTCTCTTGCAACCAGACGTGACAAATCTTAGTGATATTTGTATTTAGTCTTGCCAACCTTATTCTCAACCTGGAGCACTTTAACCTAGTTCCGAACTTACACTGACCACCAGTTAATACGTCAAGTATGGGCAGGCCATGGAAAATTATCAAAAAGAAAATTATGATCAAACAGTTCAAAGTCACTAATCACGATTAAAACAAAGTTCAAAAAAATTGCCACAAATTCCATACTGCATACTCAACCTTAAATGATCGATCTCGACATGCCGTGTTCGTGTCAACGAATGGGTATACATTCACAGCAAATGCTAACTGAACTATGTTACCGACTATAACCTTATACTTTTAATACTGAAATTGAATGTAAACAAATGAGAGTTTATTAAAAATAAAATATTTACGACTTTTAAATTCAAACCAAATAATATATAAACTATAGCAATTTACAAACTCTGTTAAGAAGAAAGAGTGATAAGTTACAAGACTAAAAGAGTTGTGAACCAAAAAAACAAATTCTATGTTTACTATTTTAAATTACGGGATAAATAATTAAATTTAATCAGGTAAAAATATACAAATTATATCATATTACTAAAAACATGTAGCATTGATGCTAACTGGTAAATTTAAATGCTACAGTGCAATCGTAGGCGAAACGTCGGATAATAATTCCAATTTGACACGATTTAAACCCAAGAACCATGGTTTATCGCTTTTCCCTATTTGGTAAAACAGAGTTCACGTACTGACAGTACTTCCCGAAACAGTCACGAGCTACCACTAGAAAACAAACAACACTAGTATATCTATCTACCTGCGAGGCATCACACAATCCACGTAGTTCAATTTCAGATATTGAATTGTAGCCTACATAACGAGGTATTTTTATATCAGCAAGTTTAGGCATTTCAGCTGTATTAAATTTTGTCCAAGTTTCTAGATTATTGTCGGACAGAATTATCCCAAGCAACTTTGAATTCCATAAATCAGCATTTTCCCAGGGGTTCGCTAGGTTTATAAAGGGGGTTTGCGAAAAAGATATTGTAATTTTAAAATAAACATCGCAACAGGCAACAATCTGTAAGACGACGAGTCGTTACGCGGTTAGCCAGCAACTTCTACTTCGACGAACCAACACTTAACTGAAAAATAACTACAGAAAAAGGTTCAATGCAGAACCTGATCTAAGACTCAAGTTTTCAGACATCGAACCAAATTTTGAATTTCTTTATTTCACCAAACAGACACAAATATCCCATTGAGAGTATTTTTCTACCTTGACCACCAAGGTGGTTCGCCAATTTATTCCTAAAAATGTAACTTCGGCATACTCCCCTGCATAACATCTACGATGTAAACGTAGTCTATTCTATATCAACTTTTAAGTAAAAATGGTGCAACCGCAAGGTGTAACACCGTAGATATTTATCATAACTAATAAAGTTTGCTGCCTAGTTTAATTTATTACTTATGTAAATTAAATGTGATGAATAAAATAACGTAGCATATTAAAATATTGTGCTGGAGGCGTGCTCTCATAATTCATTTGGAAATTAAATGAACATTGCTTGGTGTAAAATTATTAGACAAGACACAGAGCTTTGTATCATTTTAATTAATTGGCAATTTCTTCCATAATTTTACTTTTAATTCACGTTATTTAACAGAGCCTCATTTGTTATTATTATTATTTTATTTTTTACTTGTGATTCGGCAGCTATAAATAAAAAAAATTGTAAATTTTGACTTTAATTAGATAGATAGGTAAGTCATTATTTATTCCAATAAGTATCACTTACAAGAAAACCCATAAAAATATCATTAGGGTGATAGCACCAATTATGAACAAGAACCAATGATGGACATTTTTTCTAAATAAACCGAAATAATAACCAAACGCAAAAGAATTTTGGGGATGGTAACACTGGATTATAAGTAGTAGGGTGTCAGTTGTCTCACTAACAAATTAAAATGTCAAGATCGGCCACTTTCTTCAAGATGGCAGCCTAAATATAAGTGAAGTATGAGCTACGTCCGAAAAATCTGGTTTTATTATGAAAATCGTTAAGAGAGTAAGTATATATTTTCGTGAATTACTTCATTATGTTATTTGATAATTAAGTTTGATATTATTTTATATTGAATACTAGGAACTAAGAATATATTTTGCCATAATATTAAATAGAAACATAACCTAAAATCTCTGTTTTTTACAATGTTTATTACTGGATCGAGTACAGACCAAATTACCAATGATGGACAAACGATGTTCTAAATCTAGAAAAAATGCAATAGACCAGGATGACACAACTTCCGAAGATACACATTTAGAAATAACATATGCTGAGAGTGAAAACAGTAGTTATAATGAAAAAGAGGATGGCATTACCGAAGATAACGGAGAAAGGGCAAGAGTAGATGAGTGTAAACAGCGGAAAAGAGCTGGACTCGCGCGTGAAAAAAGGGAGATCAAAAGACGTCGCGAAAACAAAAATGAAGAAAATTCTGAAGATGAATCGCTAAACATGCTAAAAATCAAAACGTTACCTTCAAAATATAAAGCCATGGTTCGGCCCGGACAGTTTGTCATAGTAAAATATGAAGAGTTTTTCCCGGGCAGAACAGAAGCCGTTGATAAAGACCAGTATGAAATTAGCACTATGGTACTATCAACAGGCAATTCTTTTAGATGGCCTGACAAACCTGATAAAATATGGTATAAAAACACGATCTAATAGAAGTTATAAGTGAACCTTTGCTTCTGAATAAAAGAGGTTTCTATAAAGTTAAGGAAATGGAGAAATACTTACCTGATTTATACAGTATTTAATTACGTAGGCACACTTCCTTTTGTGATTTTTAGTATTTTTAATTCACAGATCTCTGAAGATCTTATTAATACGTAATATTTCGTTTGTAAGAAAAAGCAATTTAATTTTATAAGAATTTACTTTACTTTGCTAATTTTGTTTTTAGTTTTATAATGTTTTTTTATATTAAATGGATAAATACTTTAATGATACTGAGACTGTAAATGATAAATTTATGAGACTATTACTTCGATGCCATAGTTTATATGAGAATAAGTGTTTCGTTTTAAGAAATATTTTAATTGGGGATGATTATCGCAAATAATGTGAGTTCAAATAAAACTCAAATAAAAGCTAATTTATTATTAATAAGGACCTATTCTTTTTAAATATACCTATCATTTACGTACCTACCTAAATTTGTAATTGAATGCTTTTTAGAAAAAGCCAGGTTACTGCCAATGACTGGGTTTTTTTCATTGAACTTGTCGATAACTGGTTGATCATTACTGGGATTTAGGTGTCCATTAATGGTGATTTTGAACTTTCTACATTTTTAAGTAAAATAACATATTTATATCCAACTATTTAAAGTTCAACTTAAAGATTCGTCTGCTCATATTATCTCTAAATTCATTTACCACTACACGGTATCTGTACACATAAAAACACGAATTTTATTTTATAAAACGGAAAAAGGTATCCTTAACATGTCCATAATTGGTGCCGTCACCCTACTGTAATAAACATCATAATAAAAATTATAGTTCATTCTCACATGTAGATAAAAAATGATAGAAACAATGAAAAGGAAAAAATCGCAACAATAATTATAGAGTTTTAAATACCTTTCTTGAATAATTCTATCAAATTAATATAGTAAAAACAAAACAATTAAAACTTAAAATAAAGGGCAATATTATAAATGAAAAAAATAACAAGGAAACTTACACACATTTAAAATTTAATTATACAACCAACAAGAAAAATTCTACTTCAAGACAATGCTGCCTTTATCACACTCATAAAACTCTTCCAATGCATAGAAGGCTTTTTTACACAAAAAGATTTTTAGGACACACTTTAATCTATTTCCCGGTAATAAATGTACATTTTCAGGTAAAGAATTAAAAACTTTTATTATAGAAAACTGGACATTTTTCTGTAGATAACTAAAGTTATATTTATCAGGAAGCAGATTTGTTTTATTGCTTGTAATGTAATTATGTTTAATAGATGCATCCTCAAAAAGATCCCTGTTATCAATAATAAACATCACCAAATCCAAAATGTACATACCTATAACCTTCAAAATATTGTTACTAATAAACATAGTCCTACAACTGTCTTGTTGTTTCATTGCAAAAATACTCCGCAAACATCTTTTTTGCAGAATCAAAAGTCTATTAATATCACAGGAATTACTCCACAATATCAAACCATGTCTGAGTCTGGACTGTACAAATGCATGGTAAGCTGACAGAGCTGCATTGATTCCAACTCTCTCCGAAATAATTCTTAAGGCAAAACAGTACTAAGATATTTTAGTGGCAACTCTCTCGATATGCGCCTCCCAGTCCAACTTTCTATCGATGTTTAGTCCCAAAAAAACAGCGCTCTCAATTGATGTTATTGTTGTATCTTCAAATGTTAATGTAAATTGATTATTTAATCTGTTGCCAAACATAATGTATTGTGTCTTGGAAACATTTAGCGACAGGTTGTTAGACTGAAAGTACCCATCGAGAATGTCCATCACAGATTGAACCTTCATCGATAGCAACTCCGCCGTGATTTCACTGAATATAAGCAATGTATCATCAGCATATAGTACAGTATACTTCCCAGAGATTTCGGATAAATCATTTGTATAAAGAATATACAAAAGAGGTCCCAGTATTGAACCCTGAGAGACGCCCCTCTTCATTTTAACCCTCTGAAACACTATAGCCCTACTCAGACTCCACCACACACTGAGTCCTGTCCGTCAAATACGATCTTATTAATTCCAGAGCATTACTTACATACTTACATACAGGGTGAGTCAACGATTGGATGAAGTAAGTTTGTGCCTTTTCGGTGAAATTTACAAAGAAAGTATATTTATTGTTTGATACAGTTTATTTTTACGCAGATTTTAAAAATATTTAGGACTCTACAGGGTGAGCCAAAAAACTAGGACACCATAAAGTTGTATTTTTTTAAATAGAACACCCTATATACGAATCGTATTTTCGATTTAGCTTATAATTTTAAATCTTTTTTATTAAGGATTTACTATAACAAAACTTTATAGTTTCTGAGATAATTAAGTTTAAAGAAAAAAAGTCACATTTTCAAGCATCAATTCAATCCTAAATAACGTTTTCAATTTTGTGACAAATATATTCAAATTTGGAATTTAGCAAGGCCAAGGACAAGTTAACATCATTTTTACCTAATATTTGCAATAAAAGCTACAGGGTGTTGAACACATCGGCTCAAATTTGAACAAGTTTAAATGAATAAATATCTTTTTTTGTTTAATGGTACATCCTGTATATTTTCATGTTATTTAATAGAGTAATAAAAACCTTAAAAGTTTTGTTCAATATATCCTATACCTATTTATAATAGTTTTTGAGATATTTCAGTTTTTCTTATTTTCCATACTTTTTTACAGAAATAGTCTTCATTATCATAGTAGCCATGGCAAAAACAATGTAAAAGAACATTTTTCTGTGTGTCAAATTTATAACCGCAATCGCTTCTTTTGGTTTTTATGAAGTGTAGTTTGTTTTTTTTTGCATTCATGTTATATTGTAAAATGAATTTTCCAAAGAATGAGTTAACAGGTTTGATTTATACAATAGGAGAGGCAAAAAAAATTGCCTTCTTGCTCAAAGAATTTACAAAATGAAGTATCCTGATCGACGCCAGCCTAATACCCATACTTTTCAAAATTTAATGCAAAGATTTGATTCTTCTGGTACTGTTGATTATCCAAAACGTAAAGTGGTCAACAAACCAGTAACTAATGAAGAAAAAGAACTACAAGTATTGTTAAATGTTCAGGAAAATCCTTATATTGGTAGCCGTCAGTTAGCAGCATTATGTGAAACATCACAATCCACCGCTAATCGTACTACCAAGAAATATAGGTATCATCCATATCACATGGAATTACATCAAGAATTGCATGGACAGGATTTTGAAAGTCGTGTAAACTTTTGTCGTACAATAAATGCGGAGATTCAATTAAATCCAAATTTGTTATGCAAGGTAATGTTTAGTGATGAAGCTACTTTTAGAAGTAACGGTGCCGGAAATAGACGCAACATGCATTATTATGCCACAGAAAACCCATTTTGGATTAGAGAGGTGCAACATCAAAACCACTGGTCATTAAAAGTTTGGTGTGGTATTCATCATAATCGAATTATTGGACCCCACTTTTTTAATGAACCACTGAATGGCCATAGTTACCTGAACTTTCTACAAGAAGAACTACCCCAACTGCTTCAAGGTCTCGATAGGGATGAGCTCGACAGTATGTGGTTCCAGCACGATTGTGCGCCTCCGCATTACCATCGTGAAGTTCGTGCGTTTTTGGACCAACGATATCCGCAAAAATGGATTGGACGTGGGGGTTTCATTGAGTGGCCACCAAGGTCTTGCGACATCACCCAATTAGATTTCTTCCTATGGGGTTATATTAAAAATAAGGTGTATGTTAATCCACCAACAACAGTGGAAGATATGCGAAACAGGATTAGGGATACCTATAGAACAATAACGCCACTAATTTTGTCCAGGGTCCGAGAAAATCTGCAAAAAAGACTAAATTTGTGCATTGCACAAGAGGGTCGTTTATTCGAACACTTATTAAAAAGAAATAATTAATCTCAGTATTTAATAGGTAATTTTTTTGTTTCAATTTAGTATAAAAGTAAATATGTATTTGCCTTGTCGTTATTGTTGTGTTAATTTTTTCACATTATGTTTAATTAAACTATTGCCGTTATAATATAACGAATAATGTATTTCATCATATTTAACCACATTCTGTTTGTTTCTGTAGTTTCTTTTTATTATTTTACATGGCTACTATGATAATGAAGACTATTTCTGTAAAAAAGTATGGAAAATAAGAAAAACTGAAATATCTCAAAAACTATTATAAATAGGTATAGGATATATTGAACAAAACTTTTAGGGTTTTTATTACTCTATTAAATAACATGAAAATATACAGGGAGCACCATTTAAAAAAAAAAGATATTTATTCATTTAAACTTGTTCAAATTTGAGCCGATGTGTTCAACACCCTGTAGCTTTTATTGCAAATATTAGGTAAAAATTATGTTAACTTGTCCTTGGCCTTGTTAAATTCCAAATTTGAATATATTTGTCACAAAATTGAAAACGTTATTTAGGATTGAATTGATGCTTGAAAATTGACTTTTTTTCTTTAAACTTAATTATCTCAGAAACTATAAAGTTTTGTTATAGTAAACCCTTAATAAAAAAGATTTAAAATTATAAGCTAAATCGAAAATACGATTCGTATATAGGGTGTTCTATTTAAAAAAATACAACTTTATGGTGTCCTTGTTTTTTGGCTCACCCTGTAGAGTCCTAAATATTTTTAAAATCTGCGTAAAAATAAACTGTATCAAACAATAAATATAGTTTCTTTGTTAATTTCACCGAAAAGGCACAAACTTACTTCATCCAATCGTTGACTCACCCGGTTCATTTCAAGTTTTAACAATAATGTTTTATGATCCACAGCATCAAAAGCTTTAGGCAGATCCAGACACATGGGCAATGTTTGCCTTTTTTTATTTAGTGATTCTAGAATTCGTGTAAGTATTTGGTACAAAGCTCATACTGTGGATTTCCCTTTTCTAAAGCCATTTTGTTTATCTGATATTACCGAAAACTTATCCAGAAATGTTACAAATCTCTAATATAAAGCTTTTTCTAAAACCTTGCTTATATTAGGTAATAGCGAGATTGGTCTATAATCCTTTTCTTCAGATTTCTCCCCTTTCTCATAGATTGCTCTAATATGGGCATTTTTTTTTAGCTTACTTGGAAAAATATCTGTTGTAAAACACAAATTTACAACAAAAGATAAAGGCTCAGAAATAAAATCACCTACATCTTTTAAAATAGAAACAGATATCTGATCATCCCCAACCGACTTCTTGTTTTTTAAACCCTTTATAACCTTTAACATCTCATCAGAATCAGCAGGAAACATATAAATAGAATTTGTTACTCTCCCTTCAATTTGTGAACTATGACATCGAGAGTCAACGGTAGTGCATGAATTTATAAAATAATTATTTAAACTATTGACTATCTTAAAAGGTTCATAACATTTGGAAGAAGAGTTTCCAATAACTGTACTGGTTTTGTCTTTTCGATCAGTAATTCGTTTAACAACTTACCAGGTCGCCTAACTTTGTTTTCATAGGAATTAATGATTTCTATTACTTAACTGTTCAGCTTTTACAATAACATTCTTTAATATTTTACAATAAGTATTAAAATATTCGACTGTAATGTGTCCCCTTGTTTTTTTTTAAGTATAAAACACGTTTGTGTCTGCAGGACACTCTAATGCCTATACTAATTCAAGAAACCGCTCCCGAGGGAGAGTTATACTTCTTAGTGACAAAAATCGTGTCTAATTCACCAAAAAAACTCGAAAAAAATTAATCTTAATGTCGGCTATACCACTCTTCAATGCTTTTTGAACACCCCGTAAAAAAACTTTAAGGTTATCTTTTTTTCGGCGATATATCGTTGTAAAAGAAAACTACAAGGTGTCATTGACTCGTTAGTAAATGACGTATGTTCCTCTTCGACGTTCATTTGTCTCGCGACCGCTGCGCGGTGGGTGGCGGCGCTAGCGGCGGGGCGCTCGTCTTTTGTTTTAGCGGTCGCCGCCGCCGCCTTGACTGCAACACTCACTAAATGGCCGATTAATGACGTTTTTGTGCCGACGATGACATTGCTTGTTTTCGGCCTCGCGGGATCCTTACAGGTGATCGTCGTTACGAAGGTCGTAATGGTGGTACCTTATAAACAGGGTGTCTTCGAAATATCACGCATGTTCTTTCACTATATTTAAATTAACTACTTTTTCTAAGACTTTTTTTTTCGATTTTTTGTGAACATTAATAACTTTTCACTACAATAGTTATATAGTCCAAACGGGGTATAACTTTACGTTCAAATTTGAAAATGCATTAAACTAGTGATATTTTTTTGGCAACTGTAACAGGATCGGAGTGGTCCATTCTACTATTTTCTTTTTCCGTTATTTAACAAGAAATTTGTCGAATGATTAATAAGCAAGTTTCACAACCTAAATGCCCTTAAGAAAGAAAAATGTTATACACAAAAATTCTAAAATCGAAGTTCTTCCTTCTATATTGACATATCGATAATTTTATACCCCGTTTGTATTGATATATTGTCTAAATCCCTCCCCGTACTGATCGAATGCCATTGTCCTGCTTTGATCATCTGTGAGTGCCATTTTGAAAAATCCATGTCTCGTCTATAAAAACAGGCTCAAATATATTTTCCCCTTTTTCTTCATTCTTCAAGTACTGTTCAAGAAAGTCTCTTCTCATTTTCTGGAATTGTGGTGTCTCCATTAAAGCTCTACGTGGGTCATCCTCTCTGTATAAATATATAACAACTGCTTTGTATTTGTGTCTAACATTTATTTGTTCTATGTAAATTATTGTTTACCAGTAGGTAAATCCTATTTGCTTTAATAATATATAGTTTGACTTGCATGTAACTCAGTATGTAAGTAAATATTACAAGTTGATTTTCATCCACTTCTAATTGTCATAAAGTTTTTAGTTCTTTTGAAAATCTAAATTATACTTATTTCATAGTAAATTTCAACAAAGTTTGCGGAATATGCAATAATTTTTTAGACAACTGAAGCTAAAATTTCGAATTTGTTAACAGTGTTACCAAATTGTGTATTTATTGAAACTATGAACAAAATAAAATGTGTGCAAAGAAGTAATTATTGGATTTAGTGGAAATCAAAGACAATGACGTATTGAAAAAAAAATCATATACTTATCTCCCTATTTCGAGGACAAAAAAACACGATTCGAACTTTATTTTTTCATAATTTTCCCTATTTTTTGTAGAAAACAGAAAAAGCAAAATATCTGTTGCGACGTTGCGACGTTTTTTGTAAAAACAAACTTGAGCTGACCCAAACCAACCCAGACATATTAATTAAAAAATGCTATTGTACAAAAGATCTACAGAAATTTTAAATAAGTCGTATTTACGCTATAGCAACAGCGCAAATTTTATATTTCTAACACATATATATCCAGTGTCTCTGTTTTCAAAGGTTTTTATTAGTTTTTTTTTTTAAGTTTCTGCTTAAAAACGTGCAAATTTATAAAGTTTTATATAACATAGAGATTTCTATAAGCATAAAAAACCCTATGGTTGTAACAAAATAATAATAATTTAGTAAAAAAAATTAAACCAAAAGTGAAAGTGTTTCTCTGTGTTTTCTAGAAAAAGAAGGGAAAATTATGAAAATAAAAACAGGGAATTGTATTCTATGACCTCCTAGATATTCACTAAATCCAATAATTAACCAAAGATCTAAAATATTCTTGTACGAATCACTAAAAAATTTGTGCGTGTGCCATTTTGCTCATTCTATTAATTTTATCTTCCAAAATTAAGCATTTCAGACATATGTTTCAAGGAACAGTTTTCCTTGTTTTCAGCTAATGTACCATTCTTTGTTAAATTATTTTAAATATTTCTAATCCTATTCTGTACAAGCTGTATTAACATAATATCCACTTAAATAAGTTTGAAATACTGTGTATTTCAATAAAGCTCGACAAAATGTTGTTTAACGTTTTCGAAAGTGTAATACGAAGAAACAATCTCTTATTAGTTACTTACCAGTATATTTTCAAGCTGAATTAAATTTTCAATACGTATCCAACTAAATGTCCAGTTAGAAAACCTAAATAAATCCTATAAAAACAAGCACTATAAAGTGTATCCAGAGTTTAAAATTACAAACACTAAACACTACAATATTAAATAGCGACACAAAAGTGTCTAAACTCTTTTATATCGTAATATAATAAAAATATCACAACGTAGTTGACAAAGTACATAAAATGTATTTAATAATATTTTATAGCCGTTATTATAGAACGGCTAAGTAAAGACGCCGTTAGTCTGAGGTGAGGTTATGTATTAAAATTATTCTCAAAAAAAAATAGCTGTTTTTTTGTGTTTTTTCTTTGTTACGGCCCTGTAAGGCAATTTTATCTCTTTCATTATTATAGATAAAAATAAGGAGGAAAAACCACTATATTTTTTAATATTTTATGACTCCTACTGCATCTGGAGTACGTATGGAGTAGGTAATCGTGTTAACCTTCATATTTTTATAAAAATATTAATAGGATATTTTGTAGAATTATTAAATTTTAGATAATAAAACATGTTAAAAATTATAAAACAAATATAAATGTTGTTTTAATTATATAAATAATGTATTTTTCTCTACTTCGAGAGGAAGACAGAAAATCGAAATGAACAACCCCAGTTATATTTGTGAGGACCATTTTTTTTAGATGTGTGGCAACTAAAAACCGTTAAAATTACTAAATTTTTAAAGATATACACTGTCTAGACTATAAGTCATAGGTAACACCATTTTTTAGTGGTTATAAGGGTCCTTTAAAAGTGTACAACAGTGGAGCTCAATCAGTTTCTGAGATATTATAATTGTTTATCCTAGAAAGCCAAGTTTCAAAGAATTGTTCTACATAAACTTACATAGATAGAGACATTTTCAAAACCTCTATGTATTCTTGAAAACTTGTACTTTGATGTAAACAAAATTTGATATCGATTTTGTCAAAAATTAGTACAAAAAAACGTTGTAAAGAAAGGTTCTGTTTTTATTTGTTTTGTTGTTGAAGAAACGGAATTTCTGGAAAAGTATAACTGCGATTAATGATTTTTTTATAAACTTCATTATGGCGTTTTTTTTAAAATTTTAAGGCCAGGTTGGTGTAGCCAAGAACCCTAGAAGGCTCAAAAATGTTTTTTCCTAAAAATCAATACCCGAAAAATCGTTTTTATTATCGCACGATTCAAACAAATCTCAGTTGATAAGTTTATTGTGTGAAGAACTATATACATCGGGGTACAGGCGTCATTGCACTTAAGCAGAGATAATTCGGACATTACAGTCTCTATTATAGGCAATGATACTGATTTATTGGTTATTTTTACTCAATTATACTCAAAAGCACACCAGATTTTTACAGCTGCAATAGTTTTAAGAACCCCAATAAGAAAAGTTTCAGAATTCACAGAATGTGACACTTCATCAAGCTTTTACAACCAGAGTAGATAAAAATTGTTGCAATGTCATTCTGAAATTGAAACTAAAGGCAAAAGTTTTATGATGTAAACGTATCGGTAGATGAAATAGCTAGAAGCAACTTGGAACTGATTATAGTGCAGTACGCGACAAAAGCCGATCGAATTTACAAAGACAAACACGACGGTAAATTATCGTCAGATGAATTTAGCTATAATTAATTCTTGGGAAATGCCGATAGAAACAGTTTTAAGTTAGAAGATCTAGTATAAATTCAATATAAAGTAAAAATTATATATTTTTAGTTTAAAATTTTTTGCATAATACTGAAATATTCAAGGTAACTTAACAAGGAGCATCGATATTTTTTTCAGTTGTAAACCCCATTTTGAATTTCATAATCAGAAAGGTACATTTTTCTCCATACTTCAAGATAAATAATTATGTTAGTTTCATAAGGAAATTGTAAAGAAAAGTTACTGTAAAACTGATGCGAGATAATTGGAGTTTCTTCAAAATTACCTCATTCCTGCACTAATAATTTTGTATCCAGATCCACAAAAATCCGATATGTTCCAGCGTGATTTTTTTTCAACAAAATGAAGGCCGCCCCTCTATACTGTCCCTGTCCATGCTTATTTTGATAAAGTTTTTCTAAATCATAAAATTAACAGAAGAGGGACAATTGAGTGGCCTTCCAGATAACCAGATTTAACTCCTCTTAATTATTTCTTGTCGGGATACTTAAAAGCAAACGTATACTTGGCCCAGCCTGACAATTAGGAAGTCCTAAAAGTTCAAATACGCCAAGAAATACGAAACATAGCTACATATGTCATCGCTACGGTTAGATTATTAACGGTGCCCAGTTTGAACATTTAATTTAGATGTTACCATTTTTCTTATATGTTTTAAAGTAAGTCGTGGCATCCCTATACAATATAGGACTTAGTTTCTATTTATTAACGAGCTAAAATTATTACTTACTATATCACCACACTAACTTCCCCCTCTTTGTCAGTTTTACTTACTTATAAGGACTCTCAAACCTTCAAAAATAAAACACTACAAAACAAGCCTAACTTCAAAAACACGAAACCCGCAAAACTTGATAACAACACAAACGTAAAAAAACCTCCAGCTTCGATGACAACCTGTAACTGTCACTGCCACTGATGGCAACCCTCTAGGGGCGATTTAAAAATTTGGCTGATCATTTCTGAAGTTGCCAAACGAATTGTTGGTCAACATTCACCAATATTTAAACAAAACTAGACTCATTTGATATCTTTGCTCATTTTTACTTACTTGTATAACTCTTAAACCTTCAAAGAAAAAATCCTACAAAACAAGCCTAACTTCAAAAATACAAAACCAAAAATTGATAACATATCAACACAAATGTAAAAAACCTCCTGCTTCGATTGTAACCTATAGCTTTTAATTGAACAGTTGACGACAGCCCTCTAGGGATGACTTCAATATTTAAGCGAAGCTAGGTTCATTAGATATCTAAAAATCTTCGATATTTATGATTCGTTACATCTCAGCGGTATTTAAAATGATAAATAACGGAGGTTTTTAAATAAGATTTTATAATAATTATGCAATTTTTATTCTGGAACTGCCACTGCCTAGATACCTTTAGGAATAAAAATTGAAATTCAAAGCAAATAGTGAAAGTAATTTTGGTAAAAAGGTAAATACCACAACACAAATAAAAACAAAAAAAAAGAAATTATTACGACCGATTAAAATTCGATTCATTTTCCACTACCATAAATGCAAATTATAATTACCAGAATGAAAGCACGACTAAAACTAATAAAAAGCTTATTTGTTTTAACGCTTTTAATTTCCCTTTGCAGTTAATTATTGTTTTTGTCTAGATGGTGCAACCGAGATAGGGAATTTAACGATATAGCTATAATTGACCATGTTTGTTCCGTTACAGGCAAGTTACTCAAATTTTATTCCTTCCATTCAATGAAGTTGGAGAAAGTAAATGGAAGGAAAATCCTGTAAAAAAATTTGGTCGGAGATATTCCTCCAAAATCACCTTATTAACATTAAGAAAAGTTGGCAACATCATGTTGAAAGGTGTTTACAAAAGTTGCTCTGCAGGGGGGGAAGAAATAAATTGTCATTTAATAAATTTATCAATATATTTTGATTATATAGAGATATAGACTCGATTTTAGTTTTAAAAGAGAGATCATAACAATTTTACAAAAAAACTTAACCGACTTCTAAAAATGAGTTAAAAAGTGAAAAATAACTATAAATTGTTTATATCAAATTGAAATTTTTGAAGATGGCGCCAAACTAATACCTGATAAAATGTAATTCGCATAAAGAGATTAAAAATACTTTATTTGTAATCGCTTTTTTACCATAGTGTGCATATATCTCAACACTGTTATTTGGACAATTCTCAAAATCATGGAATTTTTTGTTGTTCAATTTGGTTTTTTCACAACTTTCTTGTGACCTTGGAAACATTACAAGGTACACTACATATTTCGCTTAGTACTTAGTTCAGATAATTTATGGATATTATAACAACTTCGATACTAAAACTGGGAAAAAATTTGTCTTAATGCTATGGTGTTGTCGTCAAGTAAATTGTAATGGAAATTCTAAAAACTGTTAACATAATGCTTTAATGAGAGTGTGACTATAATATTACAATCAATTAAGGATCACAAATTTATAATTTTTGTTTTAATTTAAAAGAACAAATGCACTTGGTAGCTACACTTTTGTTCGAAAGTGTACGTATTCATAAATAACATAGGTTTTCCATTTTTTCCCTTTATCCTGGGAAAAACCCTTACTGATTCTTAATTTATTAAAATGTTTTTACCCTTAAATAAAAGACTAAACAGAAAATGAACAAGGAAACTAAACACCTCTTTAACAGCCAGTCTTTAATGTTCACGTTCGGTTCAGGGAAATATATGATAATCTCTCAAAATAAGAATTATTTATAAGAGACAATAACTATAGCACATTGAATGAATGTATAATATTTTAGCTATTCCTCAATTTTCCATCCATTCAATATCAAATAAACAGACTATATGAATTTCTTCATAATACGTATTTTGATGTCTATAACTCAAATACCTACATTTAACAACGTTTCATAAGAATATATATATATATATATATATATATATATATATATATATATATATATATATATATATATATATATTTAGTTGGTTATTTTCTTGGGAATATGGTTCATTTTTATATTGAAACTACATATATAAAATAGGCATACTTATTGTATATATATTTTATATTTCAGGACGTTTCGATTCTTTCAAATCTTTTTCAACTGAAGGTTTCGGCGGATTCTACAAAAATGTACATTTTTAATATCATTATATATGGAATAACTTACCACAGAGATTTTTGTTTTAAATGAAAATTAATTACATCACAAGCCAATTATAACCACACACTCTCTTGCAATTAATTTTTCAATAGTATTTTTAAAAGTCCAGCTAGAAGAATGGACACTACATTTTTAACCCTATAACTGCCTTGACTTGACTGAATGTGGAACCCAGATGGTGTATGTTTTAGGTACTTTAAGTGGCGTAAAAAGTTTGGGTCTTTTAATTGAAGTGATATATTTCTGAAAAAATATCGTGATTCAATTTAGAAGAATTGAAAGCCGAGAATTATTTTTATTTATTGTCTTATTTATTTTCGAAATTTCCTTATATTGGTTAATTTTAATATGTTGAAATAAATTTGATTTAGATTATTAATGTCTGTTTTATCGTTTACGGCATTCGGATTTTTTTTTATTGCGATCATTTCGTAAAATTCTCGTTTTCCTTTGTTGGTTTCAGTTTTCATGATTTTTGTATTTTCATAATCAAAGGTGTGCTTGTGTTTCATTTCGTGTTTTTTTAGGGCTGTAATTTTTTTTTGCCATATTTATGTCCATTTAGACCATTTTGCAGATACTGACTAGTTTGGCCGATATAATTGCAGGGTATTTGGTAGACAACATTTGATTTTTTGTTTTTTGGAATATCACTTTTTAATTTGCTGAAATTGCTTTTAATTAAATTATGGGCCTTATGACTAGTGGTTATATTATGTTTCTTAAAAAAATTTTGAAAGTTTTCGGAAAGTTTTGGTATGTATGGCAGTGAAAGATATTGTTTTTTGGTTTTATTGTCTTCTAAATTTTCTGTTTTAGTGTTTCCATGTTTGTATTTTTCTAGCCTCTCTTTAAAATTTTTATTAATTAGTTCATTTGGGTAAGAGTTTGACATAAGGACCTCTTTTGCTTTTTTGATACAGTTGTTTCTAAATTCGGGACTACTAAGGATATATATATATATATATATATATATATATATATATATATATATATATATATATATATATAGATATAAGTGCTCACTGTAACAAAAATTTTGTACAGTGCCCGTCACGTACTTTTGTCTCCACTCCACGCGAAAATCAGTGGAGTTTGAAAGTTTTATATTTCAGTAAGGAGAATAATTGTACGACAATTTTAGCATTTTAAAACTCTTTCCAAGTACTTTCAGGTAAAGTGCGAGTTAATTTTCCAATTTTTGAGAGTTTTATTTTAGAAGAAAAACATGAAACGTTTTTTTCTTGGTTTTTCTCATATCAATACAGTGTCGCGGGAAATACTCGTAGGAAAATTCTAATCAGACAGTTTATTGAGGTTTTTCCGAGAGCTTTAAAGAGCATTGATAAATGTTGTTCCAACATTTTTGACCAAAATACGGTCTTTTTAACGAAAAAATTACTTTTTTTTAATGCTGGATATATCTGTAATTATGAGAGATAGAAAATAACTTCAAATAGAAAAAATATTTGTTTTTACACCTAGAATCATCTTAAGTTGTTCTGAATTGCTTTCCGCACTTTTGATTTTTTCGATTTTTCAAAAACATAATAATATGGTTATGCACAGGCGCGGATCCAAGGGGGCTTTTAGTTTAGGAAAATGGACACGATTTTTCCTCTTATACTACAGGTTATTTAAGAACCAGAGAGAGTAATAAATCATTTTTTACCCTTTTTCTCTTCGAAAACTACCTGTATACTTTAGTCCGGTGTCTTTCGCAAAATCTATTAGACACATATATTTTTCATAGGAATGGGTTAGAAATTTTATAATCAAAAATACCGGTCTATAATAATGGACTAAAACGTAGCCTTATTCTCTCAAAAAACTCGAAGTTGTAATTTAAATACTTACAAAATATCCACTGTCAAAAAATAAAAAGTTAAACATATATAAAAAAATAAATTCGTCCATAAAATATCTATCGGTCATTTTATTATTAATTAAAAACTTTTTTAGGGTACTTGACGTTTCAGTTTATTTATTTCTTAAGCCATCTGCAGAATTACAATTAAACACTTAAAGGGGATTCAAATGTAATTACATTTTTAAATTAAATTAGACCTACTTATTTTTATTTCTATTGTACTGATATCTTAATTTAATTTACTTTATTATATGGAAATACGTTAGCCCCTAAAAAATAAGATAATGATAAAAATGTTAATTCTACACGCTTAAGAAAAAGACACAAATACAATAATAAAATAATAAAAAACTTACGACTAATTAGAATTAAATATATATATATATATATATATATATATATATATATATATATATATATATATATATATATATATATAATTAAAGAGTGGGACACACTAAAATAAAAAAATAAAAAAAAACATATAAACAATAAAACACAACAAAAACAAAAATTTAATTAACAAATTGTGTTTACACTAGTAAACATTACGTATCTAATTCCTAATCAAAGTCAGTGAAACTATCTTCGCTCAGATTAATTATAATCGGTTCCTCTATCCGATCATGAGATCGAGTTCATACATTTTGTTTTATTCTTTTATTATATGGATTTTTCCCAATTTTCCGCAAAAAATGTTTCAAAAGTTTAGTTAAATTACTAATTTTGTTACTTGTGTTATTTCTAGCAACTCTACCTTTTACTTGAGAGAGATATTTACTTCTCCAACGAACAGTTTCCGGACGATCTATAGGAACAGATTTTCTATCTGGTTTTTCCCAGCAAAAATTAAGTTTTCTGAGCAATTTCCAGAGATCAGTTCTTTTAATTTCAGGTAAATCGCGATCTTCATTGATTTTAGTTAGAATTTTGTAGATGGTTGGGATCTGCTTCTCATAATAAAATGTACATACAACCCCTTTCATTGCAGTTTTCATCTCTTCTTCCAACGAGGTTTTTCGTCTGCCTGTGATCGAATGTGGCTTGGGAGTACTAACAATTCCAGTCGTTTTTTCTCCTTCAGTATTCGGTACATGGTAGATTTTCCAACTCCTGTCATGTTGGAACATATCTCAACTGAGCTTTTAACATTATTATCTAGATATTGATATCTTAAGGTATCATAAACAGTCATCGTAATAAGTTTATTTATTGAGGAAAAAATGCCCTGATTTAACGATTTTGGAATAAATATGAAGGTGGAAGCCATATCTTTTGGGTATCTCACTAATTTCAAATAATATATAAAAACAAGCGCAAACAAGATAAATCACTAAGAACAAATTGTAAGGTGTGCTTTGCTCACTGACATAAAATATATTTAAATATAATGAAATATAATTAGATTTACGGCAGTTCTCAGTTACCTGCGGCACCGGAGCAGGTACGTTGGAGGTTTCGGTAACAGTTTTATTACTCTCTCTAGTTCCTGAATAGAGTATAGGAATGTGTATGCTTGCGATCACCCCCCCCCCCCTCTGAAGAGTTTTGAGTTCAGGAAAATAGAATCCATTCTGCCTTGTATATTAGGAATGAGTATGCTGCTTGCACCCCCCCCCCCTCCGTTGACAACTTGTTTTTCTTGCCATACTATAGGGTCATGATGCGATATTACATTACAGAGTTATTGTATTTTTACGACAAAAAAGCATCTAGATAATAATGTTAATAGCTCATACATATGAGTTATTAAAAAAATGCTTTTTTTCTCATAAAAAAGACCATAACTCTGTAAGAAAAAATCGCACCATGACCGTCAGTTGTTCTAATTCTTTTCTTAGGTACATGGATTACCATATTATTATTGAATAAAATGTGGTTGTCAGACTTGCATTGCCTTTATTTTTATTTATGTTTACGAAGTTTCGATTATTATAGTCAATCTTCAACATCGTCTACAACCTTCAAACAATCATATTATGTTTTTGAAAAATTTTTAAAAATTTTAAAAATTAAAAAAAAATGTTTAAAAAACTCTGGAATCTAAAACCTAAAATAATTCTACATGTAAAAACAAACAATTTTTCTATTTGAAGTTTTTTTCTATCTTTCGTAATTACAGATATACCGAGCATTGAAGAAAAGTCATTTTTTTTTCGTTAAAAAGGCCGTATTTTGGTCAAAAATGCACGTAGAACAAAATTTAAAAAATCAATTTAAAGCTCTCGAAAAAAACCAAAAAATACTCAAATCACAATTATCCTGAGAGTATTTTCAACGAAACTGCAATGATATTAGCAAAACCAAGAAAAAAACATTTTTTTTATCTATTTATTCTCAAATAAAACCTTTAAAAAAAGGAAAATTTAACTTGCACTTTACATTGCCTTGAATTACATGGAAAGCGCTTTTAAACGCTTTTTTGAAAATTATCGTACGATTATTCTTTACTGAAATATAAAACTTTGAAACTTTACTGGTTTTCGCTTGGGGTGGGCAAAAGTATATGGCGAGCACTATACATATAATAGAGAAAAATACGTTGAAATTATATTTTCCAACAAGATAATGGACATCCACAAATTTCATTGGCCTGTCAAAATCACCATATCTTTCTTCAATAAAACATTCACATTTTATGTAAACCATACGCTGAAAATTGTTGCTATATAAAAAATATTCTTTAAAATTTCATCAGCATTTCTCAGTCAATGTTCTTTTTTCTATACCAGTTAACATATTTCCCAAATCCACCTAACACTACCCAACAATTAAGTGTTTTTTGAAGTTTTAAAACAAGTTCATAAGTTAACGTATACCAGTATCTTTAAGCTTTATTCTCCGAGTAGGTGGACACACAATACATGATACTCTTCAAGCAGATTCTTATTCAATTTTTTACGTTTTAACAACATACTGAGAGTTTGATTCATTTCTGAAGTTGAAGTACAATACAACCTGCTGTTCATACAATGCTTTATACAACTGTTCTCAATGAATCTTTAAAAAAATGAGAAAAGAAAACAAGGAAGTTCATGCAAGGTGAAAAATACTTTGAAGCAGGAGTGGACTTATAATATCATGTTTATGAGAATAAGCTTAATTCCATTACAACACTTTTTACAAGGAAACATAAGAACTATCTCAACTTAATTTCACTTCAAAATAAGCATATGAAATTTTAGCAACACAAAACTAAAATTTGAAATTGATTTATGCACATATGGCTTCCCATACGTTCAGTGCTCAGGGCTTTTAGATCCCCTCCTTATTCATATATTTAATTCTGTAACGTCCTCTACGATTTTTTCCATCCTTTATTGCTTCCCACTTGTTGTTTAGTGTTCATTCTAATCAGGTGACTAGTCTCATTTAAGGTCTTTCTGCCCATTATTTTTTAAACGATTCAAATTAAATTCTCTGCTGATATCCTCATTTCTGTTTTCGAACTACAAGTGATTTAAGGTCGAAAAATAACCAAAAAATGCCATTTTGAAATATTTTTTTCTCAATTTCTACTGAAGCCAATCCTGCAAAAAATAATTTGCTTTGATTTATTTAAGATGTGTTCCGGCCGGCCTCCCACATTGAAAGAAGCTGTGGCGGCCATTTTTGATGTGAAGAGAGTAATTAATAAGGAGTTGATTAGCTATAAATTAGAATGTGAAAACAAAGGATGGGATTTTAGCAATGAAGAATCGAAAAGTTCGAAAATGGACATTGTAATCAATTTTATTTTAAATTGATGTTAATAATATATAAAAATATCCTGGATAAATTACCGTCTTTTAGTCTTTCAGAAAAAGGTTTTAGATTTTTTAGATGGTTATGGCACAGTCTAAAAAAGGATAATGTTTTTCTTAACATCTTTTATATTAATAATTTGAAATCTCAAAGTTATTTCCTAGAGTTTTCTAAACAAAAAACTGCATCACTAGCTCCACCGAAGTGTTTTATATGTATTTTGGCACCGGTTACGAAAATTGAGAGTAGATTCCCAAAAGGTAATATGTTAACACCAACATGACATATAAAACTGGACTGCTCATGAAAATAATTTTTGACCCTCCCTTATTGGTCGCCATTAAGTGGAATGATTTGTATGGCAACATTGAATTCCCTGCTAGTTTCTTACATTGGCGTGAATGTGTCGTGTATGAATGTCAATTTTATTATTCTAACTAACAGATTTAGACAATAACTATCTCTTTCTATACTATATCTAAAACAATAAATCGCTCTTCCTTGTTTTACTTGACAGGTTAATTGAGTATATTCAATAAAAAAGACCAGGATAATTGTTTCTGTAAAACAATATTTAACTTGAATTTCTACATTTAGTTTCCTCAAAATTATAATTTTTCTGTTTAAAGCAACTCCAATAAAGCAACTTTTTTAACTTCTTTGGAACAGCGTAAATATGTAACAATTTTATTATTTTTAGATAACAAGCATGAAATGTCATTCTTATAAATAAATGAAAATGCTTTTTCTATGACTGTTTACATATTTTATTTTTACAATAAAACTGTTATTTAGCAAAATAGCTAAAATGTGAAATATGCGCCAAAAACAAATCGAGACTATTTTTTTTAAATATCTGTTTTAGAAAAGATTGTGAAAATCAGTGGGTATTTTTGTAAATCTACATCCTTATTCGGACGTAGAGTAAAAGAAGTTAACGAAAAAAAGTATTAAGGCATTTATTTTTAAAAATTTTATATTATGAATTAATATAGTATATTGTTTAATGTAAGGTATCGAAATGTCCACATAATCTATTGCAAAGTAAGAGAGTTTCATCATTTAAAAATAGCTTCAATTAAGTCTTTGTTAAAATTATTTTCTCCTCGATGCTTTTAGGGAACTGATATGTTAGGGATTTATATAGGGTTAACAACATTCATAATAATTACTTTAGCATTCCCTTCATAATAACGGAGCTTCAATTTAAAGAAAGTAAAGTAAAATTATGTACTAAACCATTTTTATTAAAAAAATCAAACTCTAAAAGGGGATAGTGTTATAGCAGTTTATATTTAATTATAAACAAAACAATATTTATTAAGACACTTTAAATATAAAAAAACTTGTAAATACAAGAGAATTCTTAATACAATCATTTTTAATCTAAATATGTACATAAAGATTTATAAGCAACTTTTAATTTTTACACTAGATCAAACTTTCCATTTACTTAACTGTTTGAGGATTTGGAATTGACCTTTCCTAGAGTTGAATTTTTGAAATGGTAATCAATCGCAGCTTTTCACTACTTTGACAAAGGATTTTCATGACACAAATTTCCTATCTGAGCTAAAATTAAGAATTTTTGTTTTATATTTAATAACATATTCAAAAAAAGGTTATTATTTTATTTTTAGACAAAACAAATACATAAAAGTAAAATTTATGTAATTTCCAAACACGCTTAATAATATTGAAAAAATTCATATTATATGCAATCATTTATTTCTGTTTTAATATGGCATATTGGTTTTTAAACGTATAATCATTTTAAATTTTAACACCATACCAGTTTCGATGTTCAGCTTTATATGTCAGTGGAACATTAACTTTATGGTAAAACGAAATTGTTGTTGGTTAATGTACACCTAATTCAGGACTTTTTTTTTAGAGCCAGTGTATGTTATTAAGTCCAAGTTTAGTTGCTTCAAGATGTTTACATTAAACAGTGCTTCATAGTTTTTTCAGGCAGTTTATTTGTAAGAAGCACAGCACAAACTTTTTGCTCATCTTCTTGTAAAAAACTATTTCCAGAAAAATGCTCTGAACAGAGTTACTCATCTGGTGTATAAAAGAATTCTGATCATGACCAATTTGCTTCAACCCTTGAATTTCAAGATTCTTTTCTCTTAGAAAACTAAAATATTGATATCATTTAAAAATTATCGTACATCATATCCATAAGATTAAACTTGTTACCCTTAGATTTACAATTTGATTCTAAGGTAAAATTTTATATAATTATTATTAAATGTTTTATAACTTACCAATTAAATAAATTCCAATTTACCAGATGAGGTATTTGCAGGTCTTACTATGAAGAAACACATTTTTTAAAATACCAAAAAGAACCTTAAAGTTCCCGTTCCTGTTTGAAATTTTCAGTAAAACGTAACATAAAATGTGATAAAATGCATAAAACAGCAAAATCAAAAATAAATTATTATTAACATGAAAGGTATTCAGTCAATGTCAAAAATACGCTTTCACCAATATAATAAAAACTTAGGGAATTCATTGTTGCCAAACCAATTATTTGCACGTAATGGCACGGAGCATGGTGGCGTCATTTTTATTATAAGGGAGGTATTATGCATGATCAGTCCAGTTTTATATGTCAAGTTCGTGTATGTTATAGACAAAAAATATTAATAGTTTGAAAATTTTGTTTTGTAAAATAATTTTTGTATGCCTTGGTTGATTCTAAGCAAAAATCGTCTCGTGTGAATTTTCCGTTCAACACATAGTTTTTGAGTCAAAAATTGTTAAACATTTGAAAAATAGTATTTTTATCACTTTTCACTTCTCAATCTTTGAAAAATCTACAGCGCCTGAGTTAAGTAGCTCTTAATATCACAGCAATTGGAAATGAGCTGGCTTTTAATGATATACTTGTTGAAAAATGCTATATAACAGTTTGTGAAGCTACTCCTACCGAAAGATCAAATTTAAAGCTTCATCTATGATTTAATACTGATAAATAGTAACTCCGGGAAAGTTTCGTCTCTACAATAGACTCTTGCTTTAATTTATTTAAATAAAACTCGAGATACGTGTTCTCAACTATGAAATTTAATTTAATAAAAAATACATTATATTTGTTGCAGAAAATCGGTATAGTAAAAGTTTCACTACTCTTTAGTGAAAATTGCAATTTTCTTCACATAATATATGTTGTTAATTAAGATAATTAAACCGTGTTGATGGCAAATTGACTTTAAAACGTTTTTTTTTTGCAAATTCGAACGATTTGATTACTTATCTGTTTGAAGCTCCTCGTTCTCGAACTACAGTCACCAAAAGATGGTTTCGAACAAAAGGAATTAGCTTGAAAACAGCACAACTTTCAATCTCTCTATAAATCCTCATAGAATCAGGAAATTATCTCCTATATTTAGAATCATGTAGCTACTACTTTGGAGAAATAGCTGAACTTTGAGGATAAAATGAGTTCGACGAAAAGCGATAAAAAGTCTCGAAAAAAATACTCATTAAACTTGCAGAATATAAAATGAAGGTAAATCTTGAATAAAATTTGATAAATCTGTATCAAATTTCATAAAGTTGTACAAGATTGGTTAAATCTGTACAATATTGGATAAATCTGGATAAAGGTGTAGACTCGGCCCCTAAAAAAAGGAAACTTTGAGGTCAAACATGCACAAATTGGGAATAATTTAATTTATGAGACTTTTATAATGAAATATAAGGAATATAGTTACCTGATTTTGGTGTATACCAATCAAATCAAATAAAATATTACACGGATGTTCGTTGCTTTTGTTTTTTAATACTTCTACATAACTGCTAGTTTCACCAGTTATAAATAAAATAGCTGAATTCGCAAAATGTTAAATCTAGACTATTGAACAACCGATGTTCAAGAGATTTTTTAAATCAAGGTCCTAATTATTGGAAAAATGTTCGACAAGACGTATTCCTACCTGGAATAAAGGAAGACGTAGACTTATCATGTCCTTGTAACACGAGTTGGAAAGCTCCACAGAAACGCACATAATTTTAATTACCTTTTTATAAGATATCATTCTTTTTTGTGCTGATTATTTCAATTAAATTGTTTCATTTATCTATTTTAGTTACAGTTTTCCGAATTTTTATTTGTAGTATTTTCAAGAATTCGTTTACCTTTTGTTGGGGTTATGTGACCTTTTCAGCTGACGTTTAGGCAAATTTGCATTCTTTAAGGCCGTTGCATGTTGGGAGGAAATTTGGAATGGCTCGAAAAGCAATAGGACCCAAAAATGCAATGAATATTAGGCTGTTATACGAAGGAGAAATGAAAAATGCTTAAGAACAATGATATAGTGCTGCCCAAAACCTGAATATTAACAAAAAGAAGGAAAAAATTAACCAAATTAACCATAGTAAATTTAAGATAAAATTGTAACCGTATAGGAGAATTCAAATAGCTTTACAAGCTATCTCTCTTGCTCCGAACGTGTGGTCAGAAGGAGAAAATCAGAACAAAATTTTCGGAATGAGAGAGATAGCATATACTGCTATTTGCTTTCTCTTTCTCTCTTACTATTAATGCGCGCGGATCACTCAACATTGCTTCCAGTAGTAGATGCTTAAAAGCTTGAAATAAATCAATCAATCACGCTCTTTATGTTAATTTAAAATCAAGACGTTTGATAAAATCATGAGAAAAAATTATCTTCAACTCCCTTTATATTTATATAGGATATAAGCAACCACATAAATATTAGAAGTTATGTCACGTATACTTAAATGGCCAAGCTTCAATATTAGTAATTAGGAGGACAAAATACATAAAAAAAAAACTCGGTGGAGCCATCCCTCGTCTTCTTCTTCTTCAGATTCCATCTCCTATCGGAGGTTGAATATCATCATCGCCACTCTCACTCTATTTGCCGCTACTCGAAAAAGTTCTACTGAGCTACAATTGAACCACTCTCTCAAATTTCTCAACCATGAAATTCTTCTTCTTCCGATATTTCTTCTTCCTTCTATTTTACCCTGCATGATCAATCTAAGCAACTCGTATCGCTGGCCTCTCATTATATGTCCAAGATATTGCAGTTTCTTTATTTTTATGTTGTTAATTATTTCATAGTTTTTGTCCATCACTAGCAATACTTCTACGTTTGTTTTTCTCTCCGTCCAAGATATTCTCAACATCCTTTTGTAACACCACATTTCAAACGCTTTCAGTTTATTTATATGTTCTTGTTTTAGTGTCCAGCCTTCCAACCCATACTGCAGCACTGAAAATACATAACATCTTAAAATTCTCATTCTTAGTTCTAGAGTGTCTCTACTGCACAGAATGGTTTTCAGTTCTACAAACGCACTTCTTGCCATTTCTATTCTCGTTCTTATTTCTGTTGTTTGTTCATTATTTGCTGTTATCCATGTGCCCAAGTATTTGTGTTTTTGCACTTTTTCTAAATTCACACCTCGCAACTTTATCCTTGTTTGCATGTTTTGTTTTTTAGTTATTACCATATATTTAGTCTTTTTGGTGTTCATTTTTAATCCATATTGCTCGCAAATGTTATTTTTCTTTCACTAGTTTTGGAGTTCTTCAGCGGAGCTAGCTATGATAGCAGTGTCGTCTGCAAATCTTATGTTGTTTACAGCTCTTCCATTTATTATTATTCCCTTACCTTTCGTTAACAGTGCTTCTTTGAAAATCGATTCACTGTACACATTGAATAGTAGGGGTGACAAAATGCATCCTTGTCTCACTCCTCTTCCTATTTCAATTTCCGGACTTGTTTCGTTATGTACTATTATTTGTGCGCGTTGATTCCAATATGGGTTAGTTATTATTCTTAAATCTTTGTTGTCTATGTTTTTTCTTCTTAGAATCTCGACTAGTTTTTCATGTCTAATTTTATCAAAAGCCTTCTCGAAGTCAACATAACAAATGTGTATATCGGTGTTCATATCCATACACCTCTGTGAAAGCACATTAAATGCAAACAACGCATCCCTGGTGCCTATACCATTTCTGAATCCAAACTGACTATCATCTATCCCCTTTTCAAGTTCTTTATAAATGCGTCCGTGTATTATTCTTAAAAACACCTTGAGTACATGGCTTATCAAAGAGATTGTTGTATATTCACTGCAGTCTTTTGCATTTTTGTTTTTTGGAATAGCGCAAAAGGTGGAGAGTAACCATTCTCTAGGTTTATTCCCCGTTTTACATTATAAATTAAACTCGGGTGGAGTAATCTCTCGTCATCGCATATGAAAACCCTTCGGACTCTGCGACTAAGGGCGGTCACAAGCGCTTTTAAAAAATGAAAAAAGGATCGCTATTAAAAAAAGGTTGAGAAACACCGATCTTGTCAAAATGCTGATTAGTATCATAATATAGTATACATTATATATAAAAGATTATTCCTCTCAAATTTAAGGCTATTTCAGTTTCACGAAACTTGGAATATTGACGATCTTCTGCAAAAGACAACAATTTGCATAGTTTAACAATTTACATGACCACCACCAAACCCACTCGCTTATCCACGCCCATGAAATAATAGATATAGTTACTTCAATTTATCAATAATCTTATTGCAGAAAAGTATCATTTATTCGTTGATTAATATAAACTATCAAACAAAACGGCCGATTCGAAATAAACCAAACAGAGAAAAAAACACGTCATATTGTAACAAATAACCTGTAATAATGTGCGCTGATGATAGTAATTTTGCGGTTACGTGTACCAAACATCGTATTATCGTTTAGTTGTGTATAACAACTATAACATATGGCCACCGGTTTCCTTGGGACAAATGAAATAACGAGGAGCACTCTCGACGTTTTAGTTTTTTAGACTAGAGGATTTTTCCAAAAAAATTTCTTTTGCTTACAATTCTGTGAGATCCTTTTTAACCAACTTCGCCTAACATTTCGCAAAATTTACGAAAAATGGCCTTTTTAACAGGCACAGTTTCCCATTTTTGGAGTGATTCAAATTCTCATGCAGTAAGATTGCAAAATTATCAGGAAACCTGGCAATTTACCTTATTTTGTGATGGAGTAGTAAAACTACATTTTTATGAAGAAAACTTAAATGGTAATTCATTAATAATACAAAGAAAATTATGTCCCCATTTAAAATTATGTATTGACTTTTGTACGAGAAAGTTATTTAAATATTCCAGAAGAGTTAGACAATCAATATTTAAAAAATTTACCTATAGGGGAACACAGGCAAGTTTTTTACTGACGCGATGACTTCCCACCACACAGAACCGTTCCAGTTACCAAGTTCTTATAAGCAATATTTCAATTTCAAATTAATCATTCAATAATTTGCCTATAAGAAATACAGCCCTAAATGAATGTTAGGAAAAAAAATTTAAAAGAAAAGATAGTTGTAAATTAATAAGTTTAAGTCTTGTTGGATAAATAAAATCTTTTTGATGTCTGATTTAAGTCTACTTTATTTATTTATTTTTTTTCAATCAGGTGGCTCTGCAATAGTCTCTACCTTTTAGGGCTCATCCGGCTAGCTCCCAACGGAACGGAGAGTGGTCTAGGTAAAATGCGCCACCTGTTTTGGTGCCCTAAAGGTTAAGGCAGAAACCGATTTAAAAACAAAACAGGAAATCTAATTCAATTCCAAGAAAAACACCCAAAAAATTAAAAAAAAAAGTATCTACATTTTTACGTGTTACGGTGTAAATGTAACCACGGAGAGTGGCCCAGCGCTTCTCTGTTCGAAGGAATAAACCTGGGACAATCAGCTGGTTTTTGACAATTCAAAACTAAATAATCAATCTAATAAAACAATTAATTTTAGTTAATTCAATATGTTTTGGCTATAATACTAACTATACAAAATCGATTTAATATAAATGGCAACTATATATATATATATATATATATATATATATATATATATATATATATATATATATATATATATATATATATATAAAAAATGATAGTATTTAGTGCACTCTACCCGCGTAAATAGGCCTGTTTACCTGAGTTAACAAATGTGCCCTTTTACATATGTGAAAGATATCAACTGCATACGGTTGCAAGATTTGATTAATTGTACCATATGAGGAAACACAATAGATCTTACCAAGGTAAGTGCACTGATTAGTCATTAATTTTATATCCAAAAGAAAAGAAACATACAACGGCTTTAAATTTTACAGGCGATGCCGAAGGCATTAACGTCTATCATCCCCTGCAAACGACACAGACACATAAAACCTGATTAACGGCGGCTTCTTGATGTCCTGATTTTGAGGCTCTGGATCACTCGTTGTGGTGGTATGTGTAGCATGCAAGGCAGGTGCTGTAGAGATATCCGCAAGAAGGCCCGAGTGGTCTGGTATGTACAGTAACCAACGCAGGTACCGTAGAGAAGTCAGCAAAAGGGCAACGAAAGGAAAAAGAAAAAAAGGGGGGGGTAAAGGCCTAAAACAAAAGATGGACTAAATAACTCAACCTTTTATGTTACGAGTGAGGTAGGTTACTTATTCCTTTTCTGAACATATCCCCAATTATTAATACTTAAGAATTAAAACAAAAATTAAAACAAAGCCTTACCAGTGATGTTTTTGTGGTAGAAAAGAAAAAATAGAAAAATTTGATATCGGGTTTGTCTCCCGAAATGACCAAACCAAATCAGCACACAGCTTTTAAAAGTACATAAAGTAACCTTTTACTATAAATTTGGTCAAGGACCCGAATCTTTCACATCTAGCAATAATGCCAAGTGATCTTTCCTAGTGCAACTCTGCCAGGAAAATGTCCTTATTACTCTAAGATTTTTTTTCTTGTCCAAAGAAACGGCGAGAAAAGATACAGGAATCTGTATATCGACGTTAATGACAACTGACAAGCCCTCAAAACAATGAAAAATAAAAATATGAAATTTTAAAACTATTATCAGAAATTTTATTAGCAAGTAACTAGGAAAATTGTGGTATGTTCAAAAATTTATACCAATAAAGAAGGCTTTGTTGAAGTAAAACTGTCTCGCAAGAAAAGTCGAGTAGATTCTAACCTTAAAGTTTATTTTTATTTGACACTAAGGTAGTTTTTCGTTTGAAGCTTAATAGAACTTCTAATAGTTATATGACAACTGACAACAACGGGAAAATTAAAGTGCCTAGAAGACATAGAAGATCCAACAGCATCCAGAGAGCTTCCACTAAGAAATCTGTCGATCCTGCAGCCAATTGATTATCTGCTCACTCTGCTCTTTGGACAAATGGAAGTCCCGAAAGAATGGCTGTCGTTATGATACTCAAAAAGTGTAAATACCTTCTCAAAAGCGACCAACACACACACACACACACACACTGATTTCAAAATAATCTTCTGATAACATCCGCTCCTCTAAAATAAAATAAACACGAAATCCCCCGAAGTATTTTCAATACCTTTTGTCCAAAACCAAACTTTCTGTTATTTTAGATCATGTATAACTTTTTAAGTGTTAGTTCGTAACGCCAAATTTGTGGTTTTGTATGTTTTGTGGGAAAAATTGGCCGGTTTTGTTTCGGAAATAAGTTGAGTGCACGCGATAAGTTTCTTTTTATACCTGGGCATTTTTAAAAATATTCCTACATATGCGTTCATCCATAAAAATGAATAAAAAAGGTTTAATAATATATATAATAGAATATTATAAATATATATATATATATATATATATATATATATATATATATATATATATATATATATATATATATATATATATATATATATAATAGAAGAAATTCCCCAAAATTTTAATCTGGAAATTGAAATGAATGTCTTTTACTACTAGCACCAAATTTCTAGGAATTTACATGGATTCTCAATTTTCGGTAAATTATTTATGTTTATACTAGGTTTAATTCTACGTTTTTTCTAATCTAAAAACTCAAAACCACACTTCAACCAGCCTTTTTTTTCTGTACATGTAGTCAAAGCAACTGATGTAATTTTCCAATACACCCTGTATATACAAATTATAATAACAGTACCCAAATTTTTATTTGTAAATTTGATAATTGGATACTCGCCATGCCACATGTTCGTAACAACTACTAATCGTGCGTATTTTACATTTTTTTCAAAAGTAACAAAAGTTTAAAGGTAGTCATTGGAAAATTATCGAAAATTGATGAGTTTTGAACAGTTTGAGGTTACACGAACTGAAAAGAACGAGGATATCGGTAGTTGAACATTTGGCGTTGTGGTTTTCAAGAATCTGGGTGGTTTAAGGAGGCTCTTAGATTATCTTATATATATATATATATATATATATATATATATATATATATATATATATATATATATATATATATATATTCTTGGGTATAAGTTTTCTTATATGAAGATTAAAAGACGACAATTTTTCTGACGTTTCGCTCTACATAGTGAGCTTTTTCAAAGTTGTGCTATATTTATCTGTATCCTTCATCTACAAAATTACAATTTTGTTATAAACATATATCACACTCATTGTTTCATATACTTATTACATTCATAATTTTAAGTGAATGTTAAAAATTAATAAAAACAAGTAGATTTTATTACAGTCTTAAAATTAAAAAAAAACGGTACAAAGGTGAAAACAGTGAAAACTATAAAATAGTACATACCCTGAAAGTAGCCTTGTACGTGTGTTAAAAATAAATTCATTACAACTTGGTATGCAATTGATATGGGTGGATTACTTTTTATAACAACAAAAAATAAGAATAAAGATTATTTTTGTAATAACGATCTTTGATTTACATGAGTTTATACATAATCGTGCCAAGCACTATTACACTATCTCTAATATTTATTATAGTGTCGCGTCAAGTATCTCGTATTAAAATATCAAATTATAGTAAATTTGACTTAGGTTTTTGACATCTTGTTTGTCATTTACAGCATTTTTATCTCTCTTTATATGTATCATTTCTTTGATGACCATTTTGTGATAATTTCTGTCTTTATCTAAAATGCGTGTGTTTGGGGATCCCCCCCCCCCAAGAGCTTTGAGTTCGAGAAAATAGACCCGATTTTGCCTCTTATACTATAGTTTATTCAAGAACTAGAGAGAGTAATAAATTATTTTTTACCGTTTTTTTCTTCGCAAACTACCTGTGTTCTTGAGTCCGATGTCTTTGGCAAAATCTGTTAGACACATATATTTTTCATAGGAATGGGTTACAAATTTATAATTAAGAATACCGATCTATAATAATGAACTATTTAGGTTGCATAACAATAAATATTTGGAAGTGTCAAGTGCTAAAAAGGATTTTAATCCTTGTCATAGGCTTCGGAAGGAGGTTTATTTTATCATTTATGGCATAGAATATTATTTCGGTAATTAACTTAAAATAAAAAGGTTTTATAATATTATTTTATTTCTTATGATTTCTCACTAATTCACATACATTACAAAATATAGATAATTTTGACATAAAAAATATATAAACAACATTAAACAATAAAATACAACAAGAACAAAAATTTAAATTATAAATTGTGTTTACACTGGTAAATATTACGTATCTAATTCGTAATCAAAGTCAGTGAAATTATCTACGCTCAAATTAATTATAATTAGTTCATCTATCTCACCAATCATGAGATAAGTTCCGTGAGCAATTTTCAGAGCTCAGTTTAATTTCAGGTAAATCTCGATCTTCATTGATTTTAGTTAGAATTTTATCGACTGTTGGTATCTGCTTCTCATAGTAAAACGTATGTACAACTCCTTTTATTGCAGTTTTCATCTCCTCCTCCAACGAGGTTTTTCGCCTTTGATCGAATAGGAGGGCTTGGGAGTACTAACAATTTCAGTCGTTTTTTTCTCCTTCACTATTCGGTACATAGTAGATTTTCCAACTCCTGTCATGTTGGAATACATCTTAATAGAGCTTTTAACATTATTATCTAGATATTGATATCTTAAGGCATCATAAAAATTCATCGTAATAAATTTTTCGTTGAGGAAAAAATGCCTTGGTTTAACGATTTTGGAATAAATATAGAGGTGGATGCCACATCTTTTGGGTATCTCACTCAAATAATATGTAAAAACAAGCGCAAACAAGATAAATCACTAAAGACACACTGTAACATGTACTCTGCTCACTGACAGACATTATACGGAACTATGAGAAATTTTATTGTTGCAGTAAATTTACAAAAGCTTATAAAATTCAAATATAATTAGATTTACGGCAGTCCTCAGTTACCTGCGGCACTGGAGTAGGTACATTGAAGGTTTCGGTAACAGTTTTATTACTCTCTCTAGTTCTTGAATAGAGAATAGCGATATTTTTAAAGCAAAATATTTAGTCATCGTTGCTGGAATTTTTTAAGAATCTTTCACTTACACAGTTTGATCAATTGCATAAATTGGCACGTGGCTGTTTTTACTCTTTTGTCACTACCTTAAAATGAAATATACAGAAAATATTTCCAGATCCGAATTAACTAATGAGTAGTTGAAATCATTGTTTATAATTTTCTCTACACAACGTTGCAAGTTTAACAATGTAATCAAAACTATATAGAACGGATTGGTGGGGCTAGCGGAACGGTGTTGAACCTAGGGCTGTAGTTTGAAAACCCCTGGTGTAGATTATAAAGGGTGTTTTTTATAGAGGTATAGAACTTTAAGTTGGCAACACTTTTTTAACTGGCGGCCATTTTGTCAGCTGTCAAGTGATTTATGTTTAGTTTGGTTTGGCATTTCAACATGAATAGACTGACGCCTGAACAACGCTTCCAAATTGTGCAAATTTATTTTGAAAATCATGGTTCTGTTCGAAATACGTATCGCGCACTACGTCCATTTTACGATCAACATAATCGTCCATCAGAGCAATTAATTCGATTAACTATGGAACGTTTTCGCCCTACGTTTACTCTAAATGATAATACGCATCTACAGAGACGTCCTACAGTGCGTACAGAAGAAGTCATTGCTGCTGTAGAGCGTAGCGTAGAGGAGGACCCGAATCAGTCTATCCGCCATCGTGCATAGGAATTGGATATGTGTCCATTCACTTTATGGAAGATTTTGCGAAAAGATCTTGGTTTGCGTGCTTACAAAATCTAACTCGTGCAAGAATTGAAGCCACACGATCACCTAGCAAGGCGTAGATTCGGTGAATGGGCCCAAAACAAGATTGCCGTTGATCCCAATTTTCATAAGCGAATTTTATTTAGCGATGAAGCTCACTTTTGTTTGAATAGATACGTCAATAAACAAAACTGCCGTATTTGGAGTGATGATAATCCTCAAGTGTATGTTGAGACACAGTTACATCCAGAAAAACTGACTGTTTGGTGCGCTTTATGGGCTGGTGGAATCATTGGTCCGTACTTCTTTAAAAACGATGCTGGTCAGAACGTTACAGTCAATGGTGACTGCTATGGAGCCATGATTACTGACTTTTTCGTTCATCAATTGAACAACCATGATGTGCAGGAGCTGTGGTTTCAACAAGATGGCGCAACATGTCACACAGCTTGTGCCACAATTGATTTATTGAAGAAAACGTTTGGTAACAGCATAGTTTCACGTATCGGACCCGTGAATTGACCTCCAAGATCGTGCGACTTAACGCCGCTAGACTATTTTCTGTTGGGATATGTAAGGTCGCTAGTCTACGCCGATAAGCCCGAAACGATTGATCACTTGGAGGACAACATTCGCCGCATTATTGCCGACATACGGCCACAAATGTTGGAAAAAGTCATCGAAAATTGGACCTCCAGATTAGACTACGTCCGAGCCAGCCGTGGCGGTCATATGCCAGAAGTCATATTTAAATTATAATGCCAGAAGGTTATCTTTCGAATAAAGTAAATTTCATGTCAATTTAAAAAATTCATCTTTGTTTTATTCCATTTAAAAGTTCTATACCTCTCTCTAAAAAAACACCCTTTATAATATTGTTTGTAAATCTTGCTCGTTTAGGCTTCAAATATCAATCCTATCAATTGATTTTTTCTTTCCTTATAACTCACCAACAAACTGATGCGTTCAAAAATTAAATTAAACCTTTTTTTACAGTAAATTTTTACAACTGATGAACGATAAAATTATTCCAAAAGATTTAAAATTTCTCAGTGGTGGGTCTCCGAAATATAGGGCGCCACCGTCCAAGTTGATCTACTTTCTTGATAGTCCGGGAGATGGTCATAGTAAGATTTATTCTGCGGGCTTTTATAAGCGCTTTTGGCTCGAAGTTCAGATCTCGGCAGTGATTATTCGCTTTCTTATATTCTCTTCTTGTTATGATTCTGGGTATGTGTTGTCGAACGGACCGTCTAGAAGAGTTTCTTTGTTGATAATTTTACTTACGATTTTGAATATGAAATATTTTTATCTCAAAAATTTATTTATATATATATATATATATATATATATATATATATATATTAAATTTCTTGATTCTTGAACCATAGATTATATCATTTTTCTTAATTTTGTCTTTTCTTAGGTTTAGATTCTATAATTAATAAAACACAAAACGATTGACGTTTCGCCCTTTATTCACGGCATTTTCAAACTTTTTTCCTTGACATTTTGCTCTTCTGTTTAGCTATAGCACAGTCTCATACCATTCGATAGGTATTTAAAAGGTACATTTTCTGGTAAGGTAAAAATTATAGCGTTTTATTTAAATTAATCAAGTTATAGCCACCTAAAATTCTTATTTGATTAGTTTTAATTTTTGGACACCCTGTATAATATAGCAAGTTCATTATAAGTGGGATACAAAATATGATTTATTGTTACCCTTCACTGTAAATTTCGAGTACATAACTGAAATAGTTCTTAAGTATTTGAAACATGAAAATTAGGTTAGATTTTGTAAAAATTCAAATTATTTAAAAACCCTTAAGGTTAAGGTACTATAAACCTTGAAAATCATAGTTCTTGGATTTAGACCGTATCAAATTGGAATTATTGTCCGACGTTTTGCCTACGTTTGCACGAGGCATCTTCAGGGAACACTGAATGTTCTAATCTCGTGGAGTGAAGTTCCGTGAAGATGCCTCGTGCAATCGTGGGCGAAAAGTCGGATAATAATTCCAATTTGGCACGGTCTAAACCCAAGAACCATGATTTTTAACTTGACCCAAGCCGTAAAAGCTTTCGTTCTTTATTACTATAAACCTTATTAAAATAAGCACTTATTTTGGTCAAAGAATTCAAAAATGCTATAATTTCCGTATAAAAAAAAACACAACTTTGATACTTTCAGAGCTTTTAGGACACCCTGTATAATATGAAAATAATTTTAAAAAGTAACCATATTAGACCCCATATATCCCAAAAGTAAAACTTTTTGAAAGTCACGTATGTCGGCCCTAGACTTTTATTTGTGAGGCAGTCTTAAAAACGGGATATACAAAGTAAAAGTCAACACACAGAATGCACTAATCCGACTCATTAAAAAGTGCTGAAGCTGTTTATTAACATTCTAATTAAAATAATTTAATGACATTTTGTTTATTTGTAATTACGATATGATTTGAGAACAAATGAAAATCGGATAAGAGCATACAAGTTTCTTTGAATTATTTTTACGTGTACAGGGTGAGTCAACGATTAGATGAAGTAAGTTTGTGCCTTTTCGGTGAAATTTACAAAGAAATTATATTTATTGTTTGATACAGTTTATTTTTACGCAGATTTTAAAAATATTTAGGACTCCACAGGGTGAACCAAAAAACTAGGACAGCATAAAGTTGTATTTTTTTAAATAGAACATCCTATATACGAATCGTATTTTCGATTTAGCTTATAATTTTAAATCTTTTTTATTAAGGGTTTACTATAACAAAACTTTATAGTTTCTGAGATAATTAAGTTTAAAGAAAAAAAGTCACATTTTCAAGCATCAATTCAATCCTAAATAACGTTTTCAATTTTGTGACAAATATATTCAAATTTGGAATTTAGCAAGGCCAAGGATAAGTTAATATAATTTTTACCTAATATTTGCAATAAAAGCTACAGGGTGTTGAACACAACGGCTCAAATTTGAACAAGTTTAAATGAATAAATATCTTTTTTTTTAATGGTACACCCTGTATATTTTCATGTTATTTAATAGAGTAATAAAAACCCTAAAAGTTTTGTTCAATATATCCTATACCTATTTATAATAGTTTTTGAGATATTTCAGTTTTTCTTATTTTCCATACTTTTTTACAGAAATAGTCTTCATTATCATAGTAGCCATGTAAAATAATAAAAAGAAACTACAGAAACAAACAGAATGTGGTTAAATATGATGAAATACATTATTCGTTATATTACAATGGCAATAGTTTAATTAAACATAATGTGAAAAAACTAACACAACAATAACTACAAGGCAAATACATATTTACTTTTATACTAAATTGAAACAAAAAAATTACCTATTAAATACTGAGATTAATTATTTCTTTTTAATAAGTGTTCGAATAAACGACCCTCTTGTGCAATGCACAAATTTAGTCTTTTTTGCAGATTTTCTCGGACCCTGGACAAAATTAGTAGCGTTATTGTTCTACAGGTATCCCTAATCCTGTTTCGCATATCTTCCACTGTTGTTGGTGGATTAACATACACCTTATTTTTAATATAACCCCATAGGAAGAAATCTAATGGGGTGATGTCGCAAGACCTTGGTGGCCACTCAATGAAACCCCCACGTCCAATCCATTTTTGCGGATATCGTTGGTCCAAAAACGCACGAACTTCACGATGGTAATGCGGAGGCGCACCATCGTGCTGGAACCACATATTGTCGAGCTCATCCCTATCGAGACCTTGAAGCAGTTGGGGTAGTTCTTCTTGTAGAAAGTTCAGGTAACTATTTCCATTTAGTGGTTCATTAAAAAAGTTGGGTCCAATAATTCGATTATGATGAATACCACACCAAACATTTAATGACCAGTGGTTTTGATGTTGCACCTCTCTAATCCAAAATGGGTTTTCTGTGGCATAATAATGCATGTTGCGTTTACTTACAGCACCGTTACTTCTAAAAGTAGCTTCATCACTAAACATTACCTTGCATAATAAATTTGGATTTAATTGAATCTCCGCATTTATTGTACGACAAAAATTTACACAACTTTCAAAATCCTGTCCATGCAATTCTTGGTGTAATTCCATGTGATATGGATGATACCTATATTTCTTGGTAGTACGATTAGCGGTGGATTGTGATGTTTCACATAATGCTGCTAACTGACGGCTACCAATATAAGGATTTTCCTGAACATTTAACAATACTTGTAGTTCTTTTTCTTCATTAGTTACTGGTTTGTTGACCACCTTACGTTTTGGATAATCAACAGTACCAGAAGAATCAAATCTTTGCATTAAGTTTTGAAAAGTATGGGTATTAGGCTGGCGTCGATCAGGATACTTCATTTTGTAAATTCTTTGAGCAAGAAGGCAATTTTTTTCAGCCTCTCCTATTGTATAAATCATATCTATTAACTCATTCTTTGGAAAATTCATTTTACAATATAAGATGAATGCACATTACATAAAAACCAAAAGAAGCGATTGCGGTTATAAATTTGACACACAGAAAAATGTTCTTTTACATTGTTTTTGCCATGGCTACTATGATAATGAAGACTATTTCTGTAAAAAAGTATGGAAAATAAGAAAAACTGAAATATCTCAAAAACTATTATAAATAGGTATAGGATATATTGAACAAAACTTTTAGGGTTTTTATTACTCTATTAAATAACATGAAAATATACAGGGTGTACCATTTAAAAAAAAGGTATTTATTTATTTAAACTTGTTCAAATTTGAGCCGATGTGTTCAACACCCTGTAGCTTTTATTGCAAATATTAGGTAAAAATTATGTTAACTTGTCCTTGGCCTTGCTAAATTCCAAATTTGAATATATTTGTCACAAAATTGAAAACGTTATTTAGGATTGAATTGATGCTTGATAATGTGACTTTTTTTCTTTAAACTTAATTATCTCAGAAACTATAAAGTTTTGTTATAGTAAACCCTTAATAAAAAAGATTTAAAATTATAAGCTAAATCGAAAATACGATTCGTATATAGGGTGTTCTATTTAAAAAAAAATACAACTTTATGCTGTCCTAGTTTTTTGGCTCACCCTGTAGAGTCCTAAATATAGTTTCTTTGTAAATTTCACCGAAAAGGCACAAACTTACTTCATCCAATCGTTGACTCACCCTGTACAATACACTCCGGGCATTTGGTGCGTTCCTTCTGACTCACCTTATATAAACTATTATAATCATAGGCAAAGAATTATCATTTACTCGTAAGAACTAACATTTCATGTTTGCTATCCAAAAATAATAAAATTGCAACATATTTACACTCTCCCAAAGTAGTTCAAAAGAAACAGCTTTGGACGGAAAAATTGTAATTTTGAGGAAACTTAAAACTAAGAAATTCAAGTTAAATATATTGTTTTACGTTAACACTTAATTTTCCCGGTCTTTTTGATTGAATAATCTCAATTAACCACCTAAAACAAGAAAGAGCGATTTATTGTTTTTGATATACTTAGAAAGAGATAGTTATTGTCTTTTCTATTATTTTGAATAATAGAAGTGGCACTTACATGCGACACATTCATGCCAATTTAAGAAATTAGCAGGGACTTCACTGCTGTCATAGAAATATTGGCATTTAATGACGACCGGTACCAGCAATCCAGTTTTATATGTCAGGTTCGTGGATGGAATGAAGCTCAAAATTCTTTTTTTTAGCCATTCTTTTCCTAATATAAGTCTTTTCGCTCAATTGTAACCGCCACATTGAATCGATATTTTGAATTCTCCGAAGGAGTCAATCGCTATTCCAAAAAGGAATTTCATCGATGCCAATATATCCGTCCATAATTAAAAAACTGAAAAAATAATTCCATATACCGAAAAATGTTCTAGACCGCCCGAAATCACAACGACCATTTCAGTCAAAAAGATGTTCCCATATCTCGTTTCCTAATTTGAATACGGGTGGCAGCGTCCTCATATACGCCACGATTTGTATTCAGAAAACGCCCGGAAAGCAATAACTTTAAGAAGAAAAAGATATTTGTCTCCGAGAATTTTAATAATAATATTCGTCTGTTTTACTGACACTAAAAACGAAAGACCGTTTTGTTTTTGGTTGTTTTTTTCTCGTTTTTATCTCTTTTACCTACAAAGACGGTTTTTAGTTTTATGAATGGATTTAGGAGTAATAAAAAAGGTCTTAGTTCATGTAGATTTGTGGATGACCCGCCTGAGAATGGTTGGGTATAAGGTCATACACTCTTAGTAAACAAAAACGGACGTGTTGGACATGCAATACGTTTGGGTCACGCATATTTTAAAAAAATATGGATAACAGATTCAAAATAAGCTTGGCAATAATGTTTTTTAATAATAATAATTATTATTATGATTTACAAGCCAAACGGCATCGCACTCCCTCCAGAGAATATTGACTCATACCAGGTACACAAAGACACCAAAAGTATGAAGCTCTGTGGGAACCCTTTCCATGTTATCGGGTCCTACGTGACGTGATCCTACGAACTTTTGGACGGTTCGCGCAGTTGCTAGGAGAATTGCTTTCTGCATCGGCTTATACAGATGCTCACTAAGGCCCAGTCCCTTGATGTTCTGCAGGAGGTTCTTTGGTATCACTCCAATTGTTGACAGTATTATGGGAACCGTTTGGACGCTGTTCATTGCCCATTGTCTTCGGATTTACACCTCCAGATCTCTGTATTTGGCGATCTTCTCGTTGTATTTTGATCTTAGGTTGTTGTTGTTAGGTACAGCAATGTCGATTAGTGTAGTTCGCCTAGAAATTTTATCTATTAGTATAATATCTGGTCTATTATGAGCAACTGTCTGATCCGTCAGAACCGTTCGGTCCCAATATAACTTGAACTGGTTGTTCTCAAGAAGGCTCCGGATTGTATTTGTAATAAGGCACTTTTCCTACCAGTAATAGGTTTAACTTTTCTGCTAACTCTTGGTGGAGTATCTTAGCCGCTGAATCGTGTCTTTCCTTATACTCAGTTGCGGAAAACGCTTGGCATCCTCCAGTTATGTGCTGAATTGTCTCTGATGTTCGACAGGCATATCTGCATTGGTCATTTTCTATTGAGAGACCTCTAATGATGAACTTCCGATAGTTCTTCGTCGGAATAACCTGGTCTTGGATAGCTAACAAGAAGCCCTCCGTTTCCGAAAGCATCTGTCCTGAAATCAACCAGTAGTTCGACGCTGAGTTGTCGACATTGTCCTGATTGACCTCATTTGGATGCCGTCCATGAAGTGGCTTCCGTAGCCAGGTTTGTAACTTCTCTTGGTCTGTTTGGTGGTGAGAAGTAATATCTTGTTCTCTCAACTGTAGCGGCGTTGAATCGTCTGCCTCGCATATTGCTCGATGTAGTGTGGAAGAGTCCACTAACCTGAGATTAACGTAAGTTTATTATTTGTTGGTCGAGCTGCTTACCAATATCAACCAATCCTCTTCCTCCCTGGTGTCTTGGAAGCATTGTACGTCCAACAGCACTCCGAGGGTGATGTTTTTGTGCTTTTGTCAGGAATGTCCTTATTTTTCTTTGCAGGTTTTGGATGTCCGTCCTGCTCCATTTTACAATTCCAAAAGAGTGGCTCAGCGCAGAGCAAGCATACGTGTTGAGCGCCTTAAACAAATTTCTACTATTTAAATTAGTTCGTAATACCCGCCTTATCCTCCTGACAAATTCGGCTGTCAATTCGGCCTTCATAGTGCCATGGTCAATTCTTTTAGCCTGTTTCATACCCAGATATTTGTATGTTTGGTCTGCTTCCATTGCAGCTATAGTTTCACCGTTCTGCATTTCAAAAGCCCCCGGTTGTATCTTCCCTTTAACGATGTTCAAAGTACGGCACTTGTCAAGTCCAAATTGGATTCCGATATCCCCGGAGAACTCCTCTACAATTTTAAGCATTTATTCCAGCTGGTTTCTGGTAGCAGCCATCAGTTTAAGATCATCCATGTATAGAAGATGATTCACTCTGACTATTGTTATTTCTAACACCAAAGCCGTATCTGGTGGAGCTCAAACGGCGTGATAGTGGGTTCATTGCAAGACAAATTATTATTATTATGTATCTATTTCGCCTAAACTTTTCACAGCCGTCCTCGAATACGCAATGAAATCACTGCTTTGGGAGAATAAAGGCATCAATATCGATGGCGAAAGACTAACACACCTTAGATTCGCAGATGACATCGTTCTTATCACAGATAACATCGTCGATGCAAAACAGAAGCTTGAGGAAATAGTACAAGCATCATTAAAAGTCGGTCTCCGAATAAATGCAAGTAAAACTGAAATAATGACAAATCTAGTGCTTGCACAAAACATTAGAATAGGCAACTCCGAGATAAAAGAAGACGTATATGTACAAATGCCTCGGGCACGAAATACAAATTGGAAAAAATAATCAAATGCACGAGATACTGCGTAGAATAGTTTTGGGGTGGGCTGCTTTTGGCAAGTTACGAGAGGTATTTAAAAGTGTATACCCATATATCTGAAGAGAAAAGTAAATGAACAATGCGTGTTACCGGTAATAACATATGGAGCGGAAACTCTGACATTAAGAAAAAAAAGTCAGCAGAAAATCTAAAAATAGACCAAGGAGCCATGGAGAGAACCATGCTTGGAATCACTAAAAGAGACAGAATACCCAATAATGCCATCAGACAAAGAACCAAAATAAAAACACAGTTGAACACATAACTAGAAAGAAATGGAGATGGGCAGGTCATATGGCGAGAACCTCAAGCGACAGGTGGATTAAAAGAATATCGGAATGACGGCCACGAGAAGACAAACGATATAGAGGCAGACCACCAACACGCTGGAGCAATGATATAAAGAGAATTGCTGGGAACTGGGTAATGACCAGGATTGATTATATATTAACAGACAAAAGATTTAGGAACTGTATAAACAGAGTCACAACCTATCCTGGAGCAGACATTGGATCTGACCATAATCCCGTGATTGCTGATATTAAAATTAAACCTAAAATAATAAAAAGTACAAAAGATCTGAACAACTACATAAAGAACACAAGAACTGACGACAATGTAGAAGAAATTTGGAAATCGTTTAAGGAACTAACCAACAAACTAATAACTGAAAATACTGTACGGAAGAACAAACCGAAAAAACAGAAATGGATGACAGCAGAAATATTGGACCTCATGGAACGAAGGAGACAGTCGAAAACAAGTCGAGTGGAATATAAAAGAAGACAAAGAGAAATTAAACGAAAAATTCGGATAGCCAAAGAGAACTGGATGAGAGACAAGTGTATCGAAATGGAAGATCTAGAAAGGAAACATGACACATTCAACATGTACAAAAAGGTCAGAGAAATAGCAGGTCTATATAATAAGAATACCACTAATACCCTTGTGGACCCTGATGGTAAAATTATCTTGGACGAAAAAGAAATTTTTAAAACATGGGTTAAATATATAAAGGAATTATTTGATGATGACAGACCGAACGAACACAACAACAATATAGACGCTAATATAGACATGGGACCGGAAATTCTAAACAGTGAAGTTCTATCTGCCATAAGATCTGCAGAAACCAGGAAAGCCACCGGGCCTGATAATGTCCCAACCGAGCTGTTATAAATGATCCATGAGGAAAATATAGAAATCTTGGTCAAACTGTTTAATACCGTTTACGCGACTGGAGATATACCGGAAGATTGGCTGAAGTCTGTATTCGTCCCAATCCCAAAAAAACAGCGAGCAAAGCGATGCAGTGAGTACAGACTAATAAGTCTAATGAGCCACACTTTGAAGGTCTTTCTCAGAATCATCCACAGCAGGATAAGATCTAAATGCGAAGCAGATTTAGATGAAACCCAATTCGGATTTAGAAACGCCCTAGGTACTAGAGAGGCTTTATTCGCTCTAAATATACTTCTGCAAAAATACCGGGACCAACACAAAGATGTATTCGTATGTTTTGTCGATTACGAGAAGGCCGTCGACAGAGTACAGCACAGAAAACTCATAGACATTTTAAGTAACGTAGGGGTAGACAACAGAGACGTAAGTATTATTAAAAAATCTATATTGGCGGCAGAAAGCAACAGTAAGGCTAAATGGAAAACTCACAGAAGAAAGTAAAATTCTACGAGGCGTCAGACAGGGCTGCATACTATCTCCACTGCTTTTTAATATATATTCAGATAAAATCTTTAAACGGGCTACTCAAGGACAACGAATGGGAGTACAAATCAATGGAGAATATATAAATACAATACGATATGCTGACGACACTGTTATCCTAAGCGACAAACTACAAGACCTGCAACATCTATTAGACTGTGTTAACACTTAGGGTCAAGAAATGGGGCTCAACATAAATATCAAAAAGACAAAATTTATGGTCTTTAGTAGACAACATCATCTTAACGCTTCAATACAAATAGAAGGAAAAAGTATAGACAGGGTGACTCAATTTAAATATCTTGGATGTTATATCACCGAAAATCTAAACCCAGATAAAGAGATAAGGTGTAGAATAGAGACTGCTAGAGCAACTTTTCAAAAAATAAAACCACTTTTCTGCAATAATAACCTCAACCTAAAACTACGACAGAGAATGATAAGATCATACGTCTGGCCAGTGTTACTATATGGGGCAGAGATCTGGACAATTAAGGCTGCCACGATTAATCGGTAGGAGGCTCTCGAAATGTGGTTACACCGGCGAATGCTGAGAATACCTTGGACAGCTAGGCAGACCAACGAAATGCTACTCAATAGTGCCGACACAACTCGTCTACTATTAAACACTGTGAAGTGTAGAAAAATCTCATATCTTGGACATATATTCAGAGGGGAGCGATATAGAATTCTTCAATTAATCATGATGGGTAAAGTGGAGGGACGTAGAGGGATAGGAAGGAGGCAGGCTTCCTTGTTGAGGAGAATGGACAGGTATACGTAGCGCGGGGGAACTGTTCCAGCTGGCGCGGGACCGTGAAAGACTTGCCAATGTAATTGCCAACGTCAGGGGGACCTGATATGGCACTTAAAGAAGAAGAAGAAGGGTAACGACAGCCCGGAACCGAGAGACATGGAGGAACTTAGAGGATGCCTATGTTCAGCAGTGGACAATAACGACTACACGATGAAGATGATGATGAAGACTGCGTATTTTTAAAATGCATAATTCCTTTTTTTAAACATCTAAAAGTTCGAGATTTGATAATCATTTCAAGTTGAAATAAGGAATGCGAAAGAACTAAAAATACTTGATATAAGTCTACTGATAGAAGAGTTTGCAAATAAAAGGGCCAAACATTTGGAACGATTTTGTAATAACACATAAAACTGAATATTTTATGATGTATTTGATGCTTGTTTTGATGTGCATGAATAAAATTACTTTCATTCAAATCAATGTAAAACTGTTTTTTTTTTATCAGATAACATTATTTTTATGTGTGCCCTTAGAATGTTGACGTATTACCTTTATTAAAACTAAGTTGTCAAGAACACACCCCAGGCACAGCATGTGGGGCATGTGGGTTTAGGAGCTAGGGCTTTGGTTTAAAATCTTGCTTTGCTCGCCTCTCTAGTGTGTAACGAACGTCGATCTCTGGAATTGGAAGCTTGACATCTAAAAGTCGATGTTATGATTAATGAATGTCAAAAACAACCTATATTACAGTTTATTTAGCATTTGAACAAATTATATTGCTAAATTAAAAAGGGGGTCGCATTGAGATTTCGCGGTATTTTTGTGAGCATCATTTTGATGTAAAGTTTTGAAAATATTTGTTTATTTTCCTTTTAATCATCTACACTGGGAATTTTGCGATGTAGACCACTGCGGTTGAGAGACTTCTCATCACTACCCAGATATGTCAGTTAATCAAGCAGGATAAAGCTGCTTATAAATATGGATTATAATAATTATCACTAAAAAATATATTGAAAACAATAAAATTTTTAACACTTCAAACACATCACGTAGCTTCTAGGTAAAACGCCTAAAATATAGTTATTTGTCGGTTTCTTTTATCTCGAAAATGACTGAAATTATGGAATCAACTCGCGCGCTTAAAAACGTGTATAAATGAATTTAACAATGTGTTTAATGGACCAATTACGTATTTTTGAGAATTACGGAGTAAACCCAGGTGACAACGAGAATAATATAAATAAATGATGAGGTCTACGTTGCTGTCGAGAATATAAAAAATTATCTTGATGAAAAATGAAAAACTTGGCTCAATTGAACAATGAAAAAATGAGTTTAAAATATTTTTTTTTATTACAGAGATCATGATGAATTAGAAGAAGAACGTTGAAACTTTTTTCTTAGATAATGCAGCAATCTTCGATCATACTCTAGATTTAAACAACAATAGATTTGTCTGAAGGCTGTTTATGGTTGGTGGGGGAGACGCTTTTTTGATGTTTGACAGACATAAACATATTTACTTATCTTGTCTTTCAGTTCAATTGCTTGTCGTGACTTTTTTCGGTGTTTTTAAGTGTTAGAAATTACTATAAATGGGAAGTTTACAATTAATATTAACAAAAAGAGGATTTAAAAACTTATTTTTATCGGTAAATATTGTTAGATTGTTTACATATTAAAAATAACAATAATAAAAATTTAGGCAACCATATATTCATACTTTGTTTTCAGAATTGACGTACCCAGGGGTATGTTCGAAGGCCGTACCGATGATACTCGTTTAAATAATGCAATTAGAAAAGGATAGCATAAAATCGGTATGTCTGTACCAAGAAATTAAATATCTACTCTTTATCAACACTTTTTCAAATATAAATAAAAATATTATTACGTTATTCAGCGTTCAAACAACCGGGCCCTAGTTCTGACGTTATGCTACTTCTACAGGGGTATGTTCGAAGGCAGCAATTAATCTATTAATTACACTGGACAACTGCCAAAATGTGTCTAAAATAAAATCGACTAAATCTTACCATTTTTGGAGTGTTAAAGCCCGAACTAAACCTATTTTTTTAATATTACTTCAAGGTTTAGAGATACATTATTAAAAAAAAATTAAAAAAAATAATAATCATAGATAAATAATTTCTCTAAATCACCCAAAAAAAAATTGTTATAAAAAAAAAATTTAAGAAAACCAAAAGAAAGAGATGCGTTTATGTAACTTGTCAGGTGGCTCTGTAATTGGTCTCTACCTTTTAGGGCTCCCCCCGGCTAGCTTCCAAGGGAACGGAGAGTGGTGTAGGTATATGCGCCACCTGTTTTATGTGCCCTAAAGGTCAAGGCAGAGACCGATCTAACAAAACAAAAACAGGAAATTTAATTAAATTATAAGAAAAACACCCAAAAGATTTAAAAAAAAAAACAAGCGTCTATATTACGTGCTTTGGTGTAAACGTAACCACCGAGAGTGGCCCAGCGCTTCTCTGTTTTGAAGGAAGAACTTCGGACAGTCAGCTGTTTTTTTTTTTTGACAATTCAGAACTAAATTAATCTAACAAAATGAGAAATTTTAATTTACTCAGTGTTTTGGCTAGATTACTAATTATACGAGAGCGATTTACTATAAATGGCAACTATATATATATATATATATATATATATATATATATATATATATATATATATATATATATAATAATGATAGTATTAAGTGCACTTTACCCGCGTAAATAGGCCTGTTTACCAGAGTTAACAAATGTGCCCCTTTTACATATGTGAAAGATATCAACTGCATATGGTTGCAAGAGTTGATTAATTGTACCATACGAGGAAACACAATAGATCTTACCAAGGTAAGTACACTAATTATTCATTTATTTTATATTTAAAATGAAAAGAAAAGTACAACGGCTTTAAATTTTACAGGTGATGCTGAAGGCATTAAAGTCTATGATACCCTGAAAACGACACAGACACATAAAACCTGTTTAACGACGGCTTCTTGATGTGCTGATATTGAGGCTCTGGATCACTCGGTGTGGTGGTATGTAGCGTGTAAGGCAGGTGCTGTAGAGGTATTCGCAAGGATGGCCGAGTGGTCTGGTATGTACAGCAGCCAAGGCAGGTACCGTTGAGAAGTCAGCCAGAAGGCCCCGATGATGGTTCCAAATGAGGGCAATGAAAGGAAAAAAAAGAAAAAGGGGAAAGAAAAAGGGAACAGAAAAAAAAAGCCAGTGATGTTATGTAGCCTTTTCGTGGTGGAACAAAAAAATAGCAAAACTTGATGTCGGGTTTGTCCCCCGAATTGACCAAACTAAATCAGCATACAGCTGTTAACAACACAGTTACTATCAACTTGGTCAGGGACCCGAAACTTTCAATTAAAAAAACTAGCAAAATTGCCAAGTGACCTTTCCGGTGCAACTCTGCAAGGAAAGTCCTTATCACTCTCAGATTTTTTTTTATGTCCCCCCCAGAAAAACGTCCACGGAAACGGCGGGAAAAGATACAGGGATCTGTATATTGACTGACAACTGACAAGCTTCAAAACAATAAAAAATAGAAATATGAAATTTTAAAATTATGACCAGAAATTTTTATTAGCAATTAACTAAGACAATTGTGGTACGTTCAAGAATTTATATCAGTAAAAAGGCTTTGTTGAAGTGAAACTAAACAAGAAAAGTCGAGCAGATTTTAACCTTAAACTTGATTTACATTTGACACTAAGGTAGTTTTCTGTTTTTAGCTTAATAGAATCTGTAATAGTTATGATAACTGACAAAATGGGAAACTTAAACTGCCTAGAAGACATAGAAGATCCAACAGAATCCAGAGAGCTTCCCCTCAGAAATCTGTCGATCCTGCAGCCAAATGCTTATCTGCTCACTTGAGATCTCTCGATGAAGGTAACAATAACCGTAAAAGACAATTCAAATTAATAATTTCTGACTAAATATTCTATACCGAGCCACTCTGTACAAGACTAATGTAGTTCTATATTTTAGGTACAAAGGAGAGAAGCCTTAGGAAGTCAACATAACAACAACAAGGACTATCGAACAATTACCATCCATTACAATAACATAATTGTGAACCTAATTCTTATAAACAAAATATTTTGTTTAATTCGTAAATATGTTCCAAAACAAAAAAAACAAAACACACAAATGATCGAGGAGGTAAGCGTAAACATTACCATTTTAGATAGGAAATTAGACAGGCAAATTAAAACCGTAACAACGTGATATCATGTCTCCCTATATATTAACAATATAACCACAAGAATGTATGTGGTATATATATATATATATATATATATATATATATATATATATATATATATATATATATATATTTAAATGAAGAAAAAAAGTATTAAAAATACAGAAATACTTTAAATAAAATCATACATAAATGCAAATATGATTACTATAGACAAAAAATAATGAATAGTGAACATGACGTCAAAAAACTGTTTCAAATTGTTAATGAAGCCTCAAATCATAATAATAAAAAAAAACAAAGGAAAGCTGCAAATTGAAGATACAAATAGTATATTTTCAGACGTGAAAGAAATGGCAAATATTTGCAACAATTTTTTTGTAAATGTAGGAGTTAATATGTTAAATAAGATAAAGGATCCTGATAAAAAATTTCAGGTACGACATACCTCTATTTCCTCTATGTTCCTGAAGCCTGTCAATGAAATCGAAATAATAAAACAAATACACTCTTTAAAGAATAATTGCGCTCCCGGTGTAGATGGAATAAATTCTCAGTTCGTTAAACAATTCCACCTCTTCTTGCTAAAACCCTTGACTTATCTAATAAATTTAATTTTTAAATCGGATAAAGTACCCAGCCATTTCAAACTGACACTTGTTACACCAATACATAAAGCAGGAGACAAAGCGACTATTAGCAATTATCGTCCAATTAGTGTAATACATAATTTTGCGAAGATATTTGAGAAATGTTTAAAAGATAGATTGGTAAATTTTTTGGAAATTAATAACATCCTCTCTAAAAATCAATTTAGATTTTCCAGTGGATTGTGTACATCAGATGCGATTTATGAATTTACTAATTCACTAACCGTGAATCTTGATAATGATAAAAAAATGTCTTGCCGTAACATTAGTTATAGATTTGTTAACTGTCTGGTGCCCAAGTTCTACAATATTATCCGGATTAGTATAAGAACAATCTTCAATATGAAAAAATTTAGTAAGCTTTGCAGAACATATATGTTTCAAAACATTGATCAATTACTGCCCTTCCTTTCTGCCCTTTTTCTCATTGTTAATGAATTATTGATATGAATGTAATAAACAAGAAATTAAAGAACTCATACTGATAATTTCTTCTCAGGCTCACACATACTTGTATATATTTTTTCATTTTCGGACAATTTTATTGCTTTATTATGCTGTGACTGTGTGTCGCATAACCTCACTTGTGTCTTTTAAGTTGAATGTTAAAGTTGATTTTTTTAGTAGTATTAATGTACAGGGTGAGTCAACGATTGGATGAAGTAGGTTTGTGCCTTTTCGGTGAAATTAACAAAGAAACTATATTTATTGTTTGATACAGTTTATTTTTACGCAGATTTTAAAAATATTTAGGACTCTACAGGGTGAGCCAAAAAACTAGGACAGCATAAAGTTGTATTTTTTTTAAATAGAACACCATACGAATCGTATTTTCGATTTAGCTTATAATTTTAAATCTTTTTTATTAAGGGTTTACTATAACAAAACTTTATAGTTTCTGAGATAATTAAGTTTAAAGAAAAAAAGTCACATTTTCAAGCATCAATTCAATCCTTAATAACGTTTTCAATTTTGTGACAAATATATTCAAATTTGGAATTTAGCAAGGCCAAGGACAAGTTAACATAATTTTTACCTAATATTTGCAATAAAAGCTACAGGGTGTTGAACACATCGGCTCAAATTTGAACAAGTTTAAATGAATAAATATCTTTTTTTTTAATGGTACACCCTGTATATTTTCATGTTATTTAATAGAGTAATAAAAACCCTAAAAGTTTTGTTCAATATATTCTATACCTATTTATAATAGTTTTTGAGATATTTCAGTTTTTCTTATTTTCCATACTTTTTTACAGAAATAGTCTTCATTATCATAGTAGCCATGGCAAAAACAATGTAAAAGAACATTTTTCTGTGTGTGTCAAATTTATAACCGCAATCGCTTCTTTTGGTTTTTATGTAGTGTAGTTTGGTTTTTTTTGCATTCATCTTATATTGTAAAATGAATTTTCCAAAGAATGAGTTAATAGATATGATTTATACAATAGGAGAGGCTCAAAAAAATTGCCTTCTTGCTCAAAGAATTTACAAAATGAAGTATCCTGATCGACGCCAGCCTAATACCCATACTTTTCAAAACTTAATGCAAAGATTTGATTCTTCTGTTACTGTTGATTATCCAAAACGTAAAGTGGTCAACAAACCAGTAACTAATGAAGAAAAAGAACTACGAGTATTGTTAAATGTTCAGGAAAATCCTTATATTGGTAGCCGTCAGTTAGCAGCATTATGTGAAACATCACAATCCACCGCTAATCGTACTACCAAGAAATATAGGTATTATCCATATCACATAGAATTACACCAACAATTGCATGGACTTTTGTCGTACAATAAATGCGGAGATTCAATTAAATCCAAATTTATTATGCAAGGTAATGTTTAGTGATGAAGCTACTTTTAGAAGTAACGGTGCCGTAAATAGACGCAACATGCATTATTATGCCACAGAAAACCCATTTTGGATTAGAGAGGTGCAACATCAAAACCACTGGTCATTAAATGTTTGGTGTGGTATTCATCATAATCGAATTATTGGACCCCACTTTTTTAATGAACCACTAAATGGCCACAGTTACCTGAACTTTCTACAAGAAGAACTACCCCAACTGCTTCTCGTCTCGATAGGGATGAGCTCGACAGTATGTGGTTCCAGCACGATGGTGCGCCTCCGCATTACCATCGTGAAGTTCGTGCGTTTTTGGACTAACGATATCCGCAAAAATGGATTGGACGTGGGGGTTTCATTGAGTGGCCACCAAGGTCTTGCGGCATCACCCCATTAGATTTCTTCCTATGGGGTTATATTAAAAATAAGGTGTATGTTAATCCACCAACAACAGTGGAAGATATGCGAAACAGGATTAGGGATACCTGTAGAACAATAACGCCACTATTTTTGTTCAGGGTCCGAGAAAATCTGCAAAAAAGACTAAATTTGTGCATTGCACAAGAGGGTCGTTTATTCGAACACTTATTAAAAAGAAATAATTAATCTCAGTATTTAATAGGTATTTTTTTTGTTTCAATTTAGTATAAAAGTAAATATGTATTTGCCTTGTCGTTATTGTTGTGTTAATGTATTTCATCATATTTAACCACATTCTGTTTGTTTCTGTAGTTTCTTTTTATTATTTTACATGGCTACTATGATAATGAAGACTATTTCTGTAAAAAAGTATGGAAAATAAGAAAAACTGAAATATCTCAAAAACTGTTATAAATAGGTATAGGATATATTGAACAAAACTTTTAGGGTTTTTATTACTCTATTAAATAACATGAAAATATATAGGGTGTACCATTTAAAAAAAAAAGATATTTATTCATTTAAACTTGTTCAAATTTGAGCCGATGTGTTCAACACCCTGTAGCTTTTATTGCAAATATTAGGTAAAAATTATGTTAACTTGTCCTTGGCCTTGCTAAATTCCAAATCGAATTGAATACATTTGTCACAAAATTGAAAACGTTATTTAGGATTGAATTGATGCTTGAAAATGTGACTTTTTTTCTTTAAACTTAATTATCTCAGAAACTATAAAGTTTTGTTATAGTAAACCCTTAATAAAAAAGATTTAAAATTATAAGCTAAATCGAAAATACGATTCGTATATAGGGTGTTCTATTTAAAAAAATACAACTTTATGCTGTCCTAGTTTTTTGGCTCACCCTGTAGAGTTCTAAATATTTTTAAAATCTGCGTAAAAATAAACTGTATCAAACAATAAATATGGTTTCTTTGTAAATTTCACCGAAAAGGCACAAACCTACTTCATCCAATCGTTGACTCACCCTGTATACATTATTCTGAACGTTTCAATTTTAATTTGGGATAGACTTTTTAATTGTATAAGTGATTTGTACTGTGTAGAGGCTGCGCTGACATTGGAGACTGTTCTCCAAATAACAAGGTTGAGGTGTGCCCTTTAACGAGTGAGTGTGGTTGGTGAGTATTGAGAAAGCTTATTTGCTGACCATATTCTCTTGTTTCTAAAGTCTGAACCCTGAGGATGGTCTAAGTAAGACCGAAGGCGCTTGGCCGATAATATAAAATTATACACTGAAATACAAAATCCGTCTATTTCTTGATTTCTTCGGTGTACAACCTGTTAATGACTTAGTATCTCTACAAGTGTAAAAGTATGTATTTTTTATTATTTTGTTAAAAATATAAATAAAAAAACTTGTTCTTTGAAAATTGCAATTAAGTTTTTAATTTCATTGTCATTTTTGTGTTCAGCGCTGAAAAATTTTGCATAAAAATGCACTTTTCCTACAAAATGAACAGTAATGTTGGCCAAATTAATGAAGATTTTAGTATTGTAGATTAAAAGTATCACAAAAATGTTTACAAAAATTTAATAACTTCAAACGATTGTTGCTGTTCGTGTCCCCCTTCTGTACATTATACCATTGTTTCAATCTCTATTCTCAAATCTATTGTCCAATTTGATAAACTATAAACACACAACTATGTCGAGCTCTTGCTTACGTCCCGCTTACATCCTGCTACAATAATATCAATTAACGACGTCCTGCTAGTCGTTAAGGAACACTTAACGACGCTTGACCGATGTTGGCCAAACAATGGTCCTGTGCGACATACGTAATTCAATAGGGCAATAAGAGATACAAAGGGAACAATGGGGAATACAAGCGGGACTGGTAGAACTATGGCAGGACCTTAAAGGACGTATGCGTGTATTTAAGGACAATGACGCGGCGCGGGGTGATTGATTTGCTGAGGTCACGTGAATCGTTGATGTAGTTAGATGTAGAATTATTGCGGATAAATGATTAGGTAATTAATGGTGTTGCTGATGTTTGAAGGTTGTAGACAATGTTGAAGATTGACTAAAATGTGGTTGTCAGACTTGCATTGCCTTTATTTTTATTTATTTTTACGACGTTTCGATTAGGTTGTATCTCTAATCGTTATCAAGTATAAACTGAATGTTTTGTCTTAAGACTACGAGCTTATATAGGGACTGTGTCAATTGAAGCGCAACGTTTCGCTTCACTGTATACATCTCAATGATTTGATGTTACAAAGTAGTTATTGCCAAAGAATAGGTATTTCAACACTCGGTTTACTAAAGATTAAATTTTTGTTTTTAATGTACGCTGCTTCTATAAATTTTCTTTTTTCATGTTGGATTCCATATATATTGCCGCAGCCTCAGACTATTTTATATGGTGTTGTTTATCCCAGGCGTGCTCTGCAATACCTGTTCTCCACGCTTCTCCTTTTTCTGTATGAGTTTTATGTTCCTTAATTCAAAATCTAGTGGTCGTTTGGTTTCTCCAATATACATTTCTTCACACTCACATGGAACTTTGTAAACACATTCTTTCTTATCGGTAGTTTTAGGTTTTGTTTTTGTTAAATGAGCTCTAAGTGTATTTCCTGATTTAAAGGCTGTTTTTATATTAGAACTACTGGCAATTCGTCTTATTTTCTCCGAAGTTCCCTTAATGTACCGAATTGTGAAGAAGGAATGTGTTTCTTGCTGTTCAATGTTCGTTGTTCTAAAATTATTAGTTTTAAAGGATAACCATTCTGTTGTAAATCGGATTTAATATTTGCCATCTCATTTTCCAATGAATCGGCATTATTGCATATGGATATAGCGCGATTATAGAGGTTGCGTATAATTACAACAGAATGATTAGAACTATTGTCACGCCCAGTCTTAAGGTGTGACTAGGGACGTAGCATTTAGGAATTTGATCTTCAGACTTACACTCAAAATAAACTCTTTACTTCGGATTATATATAAAAAAATAGTTTAATTAAAAATAAACGACATTAACGTTTTGGACTCTACATAATTGTGACTAAATGTTTGACTTACATTATGATTATCTTCATCCTGGCACTCTTCACTGGAGTTGTCACTAGTATACTCTGTTTGTCGACCTGCTCAGGACTGGGACACGCTTGGGATTTTCGCTTCACTAACAATTAACTAAGTCGCGATAGACTAGCTGCTCTATATCAGATCAACTAACCCTTAAGCTGATTGAACCGATTCAACCGATTCAACAGATAGACCCCATTGAACAGATAGAACCAATTGCACCAATTGAACCCTGTCCCAAGCATGTCCGACCTTTTTATCCTGTTTTGTTTTTTTCATCAAGTCAACGAATCGCCTTCTTATAACCTCGATCCCTCATGACCCGGAAAACGACCTTGCTGACTTGGTGAATTGGCACGATCGACGGTCAGTGAATAAACATAACATTTCATAATTAAAAGGTTATTAAATTATAAGAGGTAACGTGATTGTTATTGTTAAAATTTAAAATAAAAGATTTGTAAAATTGGAAAATGCCAATTTATGAAATATTATGTTATTATGTTTTTCCCTATGTGACACATCCCCGGTCTTAGAGAGCTGGACCCCAGCGATGAATAGAAAAAAAGTAGAAACTGAAAAAAAAAGTAAGATTAACATATTGTCCAATATGTGTTGGCTTTCTGGGCAGGGCAATTGATCATTTACTTCTTTTTCAATGGTAAACTTAATTGTAGGTCGGATGGTATTTAGATGTTTCAAGAAATCATTAAGTTCTTGACCATTACTCTTCCATACGATGAAGGTATCATCGACATATCTCAACCAGACTTTCGGTTTTACTGTTGCCGTTTCTATGGCATGAGTTTCGAAGTGCCCTTCCTAGATGTCATGGTGAACCGTTCAAACGAAACTATTAAAACTTCAGTATACAGAAAGCCAACACATACTCGAAAATATCTTAATCATCGTTCTAATCATTCTGTTGTAACGAAACTGGGAATTATACGCAATCTCTATAATCGCGCTATATCTATATGTAATAATGCCGATTCATTGGAAAAAGAGGTGGCAAATATTAAATCCGATTTACAACAGAATGGTTATCTTTTAAAACTAATTGACGATGTCATAAATAACTTTAGAACAACGAACACTGGACAGCAAGAAATACATTCCTTCTTCACAATTCCATATATTAAGGGACCTTCGGAGAAAATAAGACGAAATGCCGGTAGTTATAATATAAAAACAGCCTTTAAATCAGGAAATACACTTAGAGCTCATTTAACAAAAACAAAAACAAAAATTACCAATAAAAAAGAATGTTCGAGAAATGTTTAAAAAGGAACTAGTATGTTTTATACCACTAAATTTATTAAGAAAACAGTGACTGCAGTTTCAACTCACAGTCATTTTCAAACTGAATTACAAAGTTAGACTAAGTATTCAATACAGAAACATGAGAAAATTTAACAATAAATAAAAACTACCTGAGAAATTACATTATAACAAAGGGGAGGTACTACATTTTGGGAACTAATTATTATTTGGCGACAACAAATAACGGGGAAAACCCAAGTTCTGTCTGGTCATTAAGCAAATTTACATTTTTATTTCTACTATGTTTATATATTTCTAAAGATTCAAGAATATTTAACTTTTGGCCCTTTGTTGAATAATGTAATATGTCAGTGTTGCCTAAATCAGGAAAACTGTGGCTGTGTTCTAAGCAATGGTTGGCAAAGCTCGAGTCTGTTTTTTGTAGTCTATATGATCGGTGGTGTTCTGAAAAGCGAGTTTTAAAGCTTCAACCACTTTGTCCAATATACAAGCTATCACACTCTGAACATTTTAACTTATAAACTCCTGATTTATCAAATTTATTAATTTTATCTTTAGCATTGTAAAGGATAGTGGACAGATTGTGTTGAGATTTAAAGGCTACTTTTATGTTATGTTTGGAAAGAGTATTAGCTAAGTTTTCTGATAGGGCACCACAGTATGACAAAAATATATAAGATGAACTATCTTTACCATTTTTTATTTTGAGATATATTGAATTAAAAGCTAGTTGTTTTTGTTTTTTTGTTATTAATTTCTTTATGGTTTGTTGGGAGAAATTGTTTGATATTGCAATCCTTTCAATGATATTTAGTTCCTCTTGAAGATCTTCTTCAGAGAGAGGCAAAGCGAATGCTCTATGTATCATTGAATTGTATGCAGCCATTTTGTGTTGTAAGGGGTGAAAAGGATCATTAGATATAGTATTACGTGTAAACGTTGGTTTTCTAAAAATTTTAAAATTACACTGATTATTGAGGTGAGATATGGTGAGATCAAGAAAATTTAGAAAATTTAGAAAAGGAGAAATTAATAACTAAAAAACAAAAACAACTAGCTTTTAATTCAATATATCCTAAAATAAAAAATGATAAAGATAGTTCATCCTATATATCTTTGTCACACTGTGGTGCCCTATCAGAAAACATAGCTAATACTCTTTCCAAACATAACATAAAAGTAGCTTTTAAATCTCAACACAATCTGTCCACTATCCTTTACAATGCTAAAGATAAAATTAATAAATTTGATAAATCAGGAGTTTATAAGTTAAAATGTTCAGAATGTGATAGCTTGTATATTGGACAAAGTGGTAGAAGCTTTAAAACTCGCTTTTCAGAACACCACCGATCATATAGACTACAAAAAACAGACTCGAGCTTTGCCAACCATTGCTTAGAACACAGCCACAGTTTTCCTGATTTTGGCAAAACTGACATATTACATTATTCAACAAAGGGCCAAAAGTTAAATATTCTTGAATATTTAGAAATATATAAACATATTAGAAATGAAAATGTAAATTTGCTTAATGACCAGACAGAACTTGGGTTTTTCCCGTTATTTGTTGTCGCCAAATAATATTAGTTCCCAAAATTTAGTACCTCCCCTTTGTAATAATGTAATATTTCAGGTAGTTTTTATTTATTGTTAAATTTTCTCATGTTTCTGTATTGAATACTTAGTCTAACTTTGTAATTCAGTTTGAAAATGACTGTGAGTTGAAACTGCAGTCACTGTTTTCTTAATAAATTTAGTGGTATAAAACATAGTAGTTCCTTTTTAAACATTTCCCGAAAATGATTAACTACCACATAGTAACGGCTACCAGCATCAACTTTTTAAAAGAAAGAATGTGTTTACAAAGTTCCATGTGAGTGTGGTGAAATGTATATTGGAGAAACTAAACGACCGCTAGAAGTTAGAATTAAGGAACATAAAACTCATACACAAAAAGGAGAAACGTCGAGATCAGGTATTGCAGAACACGCCTGGGATAAACAACACCATATAAAATGATCTGAGGCTGCAGAAATATATATGGAACCCGACATGAAAAAAAAAAAAGAAAATTTATAGAAGCATCTTACATTAAAAACAATAATGGAATCTTTAGTAAACCGAGTGTTGAGATACCTAATCTTTGGCAACCACTACTTTGTAACATCAAAACATTGAGGTGTATACAGTGAAGTGAAACAATGCGCTTCAGTGGACACAGTCCCTATATAAGCTCGTAGTCTTAAAACAAAACATTTAGTTTATACTTGATAACAATTAGAGATACAACCTAATCGAAACGTCGTAAAAAATAAATAAAAATAAAAACAATGCAAGTCCTACAACCACATTTTAATCAATCTTCAACATTGTTTACAACTTTCGAACAAAAGTAGGATATTAAGTGTCTCTATAAGTGTAAAAGTATGGATTTTTTATTATTATGATAAAAATAAAATAAAAAAGCTTCTCCTTGAAATTTTCAAGTTTTAAATTTAATTGTCATTTTTGTTTTCAGCGCCCCAAAATTAACCAAAAAGTGTATTTTTTCTACAAGATACAACAAATAAACTAAATTTGTTGCGTAGTGGAATTTAATTAAAAGATAAGGAATTTGGTCATCTTGAGAAGTTGCTATTTTCACCAAACAATGAAATATTTATATTTTCCGAATTTTTATTCTTCCCCTACAAATGACCAATTAATTATTGCTTATTGCAAATTAATTACAACCAATAAAACTCTATTAGAAAGGCTCAAGGTCAAGCCCTGTTCAATTACCCTTATTAAAACTTTTGCGCGGTCCCGAGTTCGGATCCACGTCATACATACAAATAAGGCGGTCATGATTGTCCACTACAAATTTGAATAATTCGTATTCCGTACAGGTTTTTCCTACAATGTTCCAAAATAAATTTAAACCAGTGTTAAGCTCGTTCGGAATTTTAAACAGCCGTGAATGAATTTACCGCACTTGAAGGTGAGTAACTTGTACGTGAGTGTGATATTTTTGTGTAAGAAAAGTCATTTTTGTTGTGAACTTAAGCGCGATATGGAGAATCAATTAGTAATAGAGTTGTGCACTGTATTTCTTGACAGTAAGAGCGAAATGATTTTGATATGTGATAATATCCTGAACTCCTACTTGAAGGCAGCAAATTAACTAAATTTGCTGCAAATATCGATTCAGGACACAGCTAAATAAATTTTTGAACATAAAAACTGTAAATGGGCTTCTCTATACGTCTGCTGCAGCAAAGCAGATTCCCATTACTCACTCATACATCAGTCAAATAAGCATTTTGCTGTGACACAATCATCCAGGCAGAGACCCGGATTTTCGGATAATATAGGCCTATATTTGTATATTATATATATATATATATATATATATATATATATATATAAAATAGAATAAAATATTGACGAAGCGGACGTGAAAATTTGTCAATCTACATGATTCTCGTACTAAAAAGTGCGGAGCACTCCAAAATATGGAAAAACTCCGAGTCCGACAGATGGCGACAGCGCTGTTTCGTCCTAATATGGGACTCGTCAGGCCACCGCATTCGGTACAAACCATCATCTCGCCTTTGCATCCTATAAAGCTGAGTTTAAAATCAAAAAACAGCAAACAAGACGACAAAGGCGACATCTCGATGGTCCACTTGATAATACAAGAACCACACAGATTAACAAAGTTTGTAAAAGAACCGCCATATGGTGGCGCGACGGTGAATTAAAACAGAAATATGTAGAATCGAGTACACGAAACGCGCTGCCTAAAGGATAGGGGTCGCATTTTTCGGTACTGGCAAGCAAGCCTACTGCTTATTTTAGCAGCCAAAGCCACGTGTCGTACCAAACTATCACACCATGAGAGCATCGTTTAGCGTGTTTAAAAGCCAAACAAGTAAATAAATATGTAGATAAGCTTTTGTCCGTGTAATTTAAAATAAAATATAATAAAATATTGGCGAAGCGGACGTGAAAATTTGTCAATCTACATGATTCTCGTGTTATAAAGTGCGGAGCACTCCAAAATATGGAAAAACCCCGGGTCCGACAGATGGCGACAGCGCTGTTTCGTCCTAATATGGGACTCGTCAGGCCACCGCATTGGTTTTAACCTCAGCTTTATAGAATGCAAAGGCGAGATGATGGTTTGTACTGAATGCGGTGGCCTGACGAGTCCCATATTAGGACGAAACAGCGCTGTCGCCATCTGTCGGACCCGGAGTTTTTCCATATTTTGGAGTGCTCCGCACTTTATAACACGAGAATCATGTAGATTGCACGGACAAAAACTTATCTACTTATATATATATATATATATATATATATATATATATATATATATATATATATATATATATATATATATATATATATATACCCGTGGGTATTGTTAGATCTCCTATCGGGCGCCTCCCCACGTGTGGATTGGGGCACGCTCTCCAGATATGGAGGGTATCAGGGAAATAAAATACTCGAGGTGAACAAAAACTAGCACAGTAACAGCAACGTCTATACCCATATTGCGCGGTTGCAAACGGCGTCTGATCCAGAATGGGCAGCCGAAATAAAGCCAAGAATTGGCATGAAGGAAGGCAACGGGATACCACCTTCATTACATTTCCTGTCGTATTTCGCGCCGGGCCTTGCTTATGCACCGCGAAATACGCTCTAATAATACCACTAAAAGTAGGACGTTTTGTCCTCGACGTCGACGGTAGGACTCATCAGTGGGTCCGTCAACGCCTTACCCAGACACCCTTGACACCCCTGTGCCTACTTTCTATATACTTGAAACTTGTATTAGTACTTATTTTTGATCGGAACATACCGGTGAGATGTACCGATATGTCCTTTTCTACGACATGCCCCTCCTCTAAGGCAGCCGCTCTCGGATATTGAGATTCCACAATCTCGATATAGAAAGCAGGTGACTGAGAGTGAGTCCACACGATAAGAAAAATCTGGGCGGCAGCGTAGCGTAATAAGACATATGTCAAATTTCAAGCATTGTGATTTGTTAGATTTAAAAAAAGACAAAGACCGAAGATTTCCCGCCTAAATCCGCCGTTTCCAAGGTCATTACGCCAAATGATGTTGAACTTTTCAGCGGACTGCTTTAAAAATGGCGGAAACTGTTTATTTCCAATATTTTGTATGAAAACATAACCTATGTTTTTTTTTAAACTTTGTTGTTTTATCTATATATTTTATTTAGCGAGTTTTGAAATAATGGATATTTATGAATTATGTTAAATTGTTTTAATTTATTAAAAATGCTTGTTACCGAAGATCATTACTGCTTGGTCCTAAAAAAAAAAACGATTTTTGTTCATTTTTTTACTAATTTTATAACAATTGCAATAATACAGGTGTTCGTTATATAAATTAAAGCTTATGAAATAAAGGCCATTATATAATACAATTTCTATTCAACGACAACCTCTGATATCGAGACGCTAATCCACAGACATGCCCTTAACTATGGTTACCAGATCAAATAATGAGATTCCCTGATAATATCCCTAACGTTTCTGTAAATATCCGGGCATTTTATCTGAATGTTGTATGTTAAAGCAGTGAGATTTTCAAAATTTTTGCAATCAAAGCATCAAATGCCAATATCGAATGAGTATTCTCATTAATGGGAGCGTAGTGGACTAAGGAGAGACATAGACTGTCTATATTGTTATAAGCTTTGCCTTTCGCTGCCACCAATGTTATAACTTTGCTAGTTCTGCTTTTAGTTTATCACTGGTTTCGACGAATTCAAATAAGTCTTCTAATATTGCTTTTTTAATATTTTATTATAATGTTCACTAAATCATGAGGTAACAACAGTTTCTGTTCTTACTTACTAATTTAATTTTACTATTGTAGTTTTTTAATTTTAGTTCCTCTCGTCTCAATCTTCATGTCCTAGTTATATTCTATTCTGTATCTAAATTATATATTTTACAGTCATAGGCGTACTAACAAATATAACTTATAACTATTTATTTACATGATTACTGAAATGAAGAAGTGTGTATTTATGGGACCATGACAGTATGAACAAAACTAATGGTCTCTGTAAAAAGTAAAGTTTTAGAGTTTCGGAGATTAAGGCATGCTTTTCTTTGAGCCTATTAGAACATAAATTTACTTAAGATATAACTGTTTCTTAAGGGAGTATTAAATATTAGACTATAATTATCTATTAATCCCTAAGAGTAACTTAAAAATATATATATATAGTAATTTAATAATTAATAATTTGTAGTAATAGTTGGTTTACAACAATGTCTTCTGTTAAGGTTCTACTCTAGACACAATTTAACTTAAAGAACATATCATGTAAAGAATGTCATGAAATGGATTTAAAAGTCCAGCAATTGCCAAAAGAAACATCAAGCAATAAAAAGTATGAAACTAAATTTATTAATATACTAAATTAACAATTCACTCATTTTGTTAACGTTTAATCAATTTATTTTTTCTCACTAGAATGATTAATAAATATTTTTTCATTATTTATATTTTCCTCTTTTAATTTCAAAAAAATAGTGATAATTGCAGTTTTTTTCCTGTTTCTTCCTAACAAGGGGCTAAAATTTTAGACATGTCAGGAAAATTCCTGTCGTCTGGTAACCCTACCTTTAGCAAATTTTAAATAAACCTATTATAAACAATTAAAAAGTAAAAATTAACATTGATGGAAATTTAATAACAGAAATCCAGTTAGTGTCATACGTAATGTATTCTTCTAAAAACTACAAACAATTGTAATTATTAAAACGATTGTTAAAATGACACTTTATATTGAAACTCTCGCCTTTGAACTCCTTGGCAATTCTTTACCAGGTAGAAGTGGCAAACTTCGGAAATAAAACTTGTATTAAAGGGTCTCATATTATCGCACAAGTAACATGACTAATTTCAAAAACACTGTTTACCGACTCGGAATTCGCACTGTTGCTTTCACATGCTGATTTCATCAGCTAAATATCACAATGTTTTTTCAAACCTAGTAATAAGGGTATAGCTGTACACATTTCCATAGCGTGTTTCCTATTTATTGGCCCAACAACAGCTTTTCAAACTCACCAAGAGTAACAGGAAAATATTTTTAAAAAATCAGGATCATTTTCTCGCATTTCTTGAATTAAATCATTAGTATGTCCAAGTCTTTCTCCAATGTTTTTCTCAAAAACAGACCGGACCTAGTAGCGACGACTTTTCCGTTTTTTTAATAAAGAATATATTAATAATATCCTTATCTTTTGTAATTTTTTCTTTTTCTACGTAACAACATTGCTGCAATTATTTTTTTATTTTCTTTCATTTTAATTTATACATAAATAAATATTATCAAAAAATCAGAAAAAAGTTAGGTTACCACAAAAAAAAACATACACAACGCCGTACGACTGCACGATAAAAGTTGCCCGTGTGGACGAGACATTTTTAACATAAATGGGCGTAATACGCCTACGCCGAAATTTTTCTTATCGTGTGGACTCACTCTCACGGTCGCCATGTCGTATTTCGCGCCGGGCCGTGCTTATGCACCGCGAAATACGCTCTAATAATACCACTAAAAGTAGGATGCTTCGTCCTCGACGTCGACGGTAGGACTCATCAGTGGGTCCGTCGACGCCTTACCCAAACACCCTTGACACCCCTGTGTCTAATTTCTATATACTTGAAACTTGTATTAGTACGTATTTTTGATCGGAACATACCGGTGAGATGTACCGATATGTCATTTTCTACGACATTCCCAAGACAATTACATGAGTACATTCAACTCAAAATTTTCCGGAGGTTTAAATAGTTTCCCATTCGGATCTCCGGGGGGAACGGTTTTGAATGATATAAGCAGAAAGACAAGCCTTAGAAAACCAATGAAGACAGGAACGTGGAATACATAAAGCCTGTATGAAGCTGGGAAACTGGCGAATCTTGTGCTAGAAATGACCAGGCTTGAACTGGATATCCTGGGCATCGCTGAGACATGGTGGCCTGGTGCGGGCGAATGCATGACGGAGCACGGAAAGTTATTTTACTCTGACAACGAAGACCGAAACCATAGAAAGGGTGTAGGGATTGTAATAAGCTCTGTAGTGAAATTCGTCCCATATTCTGATCGTGCTGCTTTATTAAAACTCAAGGCCAAGCTCGCTGATCTCAATATAATGTAAATATACGCACCAATAGCGGATTCTACAGAACAAGAAATCGGCAGGTTTTATGGCGAAATCAAAGAACTCCTTAAGTTAACCAAAAAACACGACGTCAATATAATTATGGGAGACTTTAATGCCAAGATCGGAAAGGGTAAGTTTGAAAACATACTTGGACCTTACGGACTTGGAGTTAGAAACGAAAGAGGTGCTCGACTTCTGCAGTTCTCTCAAGAAGAAGACATGAAAATTACAAACACCTGGTTTCAGCTTCACCCACGCCGTCTATATACTTGGAAATCCCCAGCGGACAAACCGCAAAACATAGTACGCAATCAGATAGATTTTATTCTTATTAACGGGCGATTTAGCTCAACCGTCAATAATGCTTGCACGTATCCGAGAGCAGACGTACCTTCTGACCACGTACTACTGGTAGCCACTATAAAAATAGCCTCATCAAGTGCTAAAAAGATAACTACACAACGACAGATAGCAATAGAAAGGATAAAGGACCCAGTGGTAAGAGGCGAAATAAGCAATGAGATCAACACACAAATCCAAACACTAACACCAAAAACTGAGGAAGATCTGGCACAATCTTGGGCAAGGTTAACAAATATTACAAAAAACGCCATGAAAAATACACTGGGATATAGATCGGAAGACAAGAAGCAAAAGTGGATGACGACGAGATTTTATTGCTAATGAATGAACGCGGAAAACACAGGAGCTACAGAAATAACACCAAATATAAAAGTATTCAACGATTAATAAGATCAAAGGTAAGAATAGCAAAAAATGAATGGCTTAAACGTGAATGCGAACACAAAAATTTGAAAGAAACCGCTGGGATATATAGAAGGAGAAGACCAGACGTATTGATCAACTAAGACAACCAGATAGTTCTTGATAGTACAGAAAAAAAATAATGTGTGGGAAAAGTATGTAGAAGCACTCTTCTATGACGACAGACCTCTGGAAGCGGGTACTAGAAGAGATAGAAAAAGCTACACAAAATTCAAAAAGCAACAAGACGACTGGCCCAGACGAGATATCGTCTGAGATATTGAAACTTCTGGATGAAAGGGGCATCGCGGCGCTTCATAAAATATTTAACATTATTTTCGAAACGGGTTGCAACCCCAAACAATGGCTATGCTCTACCTTCATTCCCTTGTCTAAGAAGACCAACGCAAGAAAATGTGAAGATCATAGACTTATTAGTTTAATGAGTCATACTTCTTCTTCTTCCTCAAGTGCCATATCAGGTCCCCCTGATGTTGGCAATTACATTGGCAAGTCTTTCACGGTCCTGCGCCAGCTGTAACAGTTTCCCCGCGCTATGTATACCTGTCCATTCACGAATATTCCTCAACCAGGAAACCTGTCTCCTTCCTACCCCTCTACGTCCCTCTGCTTTACCCATCATGATTAGCTGAAGAATTCTATATCGCTCCCCTCTGAATATATGTCCAAGATATGAGATTTTTCTACACTTCATAGTGTTTAATAGTAGACGAGTTGTGTCGGCCCTATTGAGTACCATTTCGTTGGTCCGCCTAGCTGTCCAAGGTATTCTCAGCATTCGCCGGTGTAACCACATTTCGGGAGCCTCCAACCGATTAATCGTGATAGCCTTATGAGTCATACACTAAAAATATTTCTAAAAATAATACATCAAAGAATATATAATAAATGCGAAAGAGACATAAGCGATTCACAGTTTGGGTTTAGGCGAGGCCTAGGTACGAGAGAAGCAATAGTCGCTACACAGGTGCTTATTCAGAACTGTTACGATCAGAGAAAAGATGTGTGCCTATGCTTCATAGATTACGAGAAAGCATTCGATCGTGTTCAACATCATAAACTAATCCTGCTTCTTAGAAAACTCGACATAGATCAGAAAGACATCCGATGCATTGAAAGCTTATACTGGGGTCAAAGCGCGCAAATAAAATCAGACAATAATGTATCCAACCCGATACAAATCCGAAGAGGAGTGCGACAAGGGTGTGTGCTGTCCCCTCTCCTGTTTAACCTTTATTCGGAAACAATTTTCCAGGAGGCTTTGGAAGATATTGAAATGGAAATTAAAGTTAACGGAATATGAATTAATAACATCCGTTATGGGGATGACGCAGTTCTAATCGCCGACTCCAAAAACTCATCAACATAATAGGAGAGCGCAGTAAATTAACGGGCTTGAACATCAATACAGGGGAAACAAAATTCATGATTATCTCAAGAAATTAAAATTTATTCCAAAACGCCAACATAAGATTCAACGCAGTACCCATAAAAAGAGTCACCAAATTTAAATATCTGGGCACGTGGATATTCGAAGAATGGACTTCTGACAATGAAGTAAAATGTCGCATTGAACAGGCGCAACAGGCTTTTGTAAAACTCAGACGAGTGCTTACGTGAGGTTCATAAAAGGTTACGTATGGTCAATACTTCTTTATGATGTGGAGGGTTGGACATTAAAGACAAGCGCTATCAACAAATTAGAGGCTTTCGAGATGTGGATATACAGAAGAATCCTTAAGATATCATGGACAGCGAGAATGACCAATGACGAAGTTCTATCACGTATTGGGAAAGAACGTGAACTATTCAACTTAATCCAGAAAAGAAAGACGGCCTACCTTGGGCACATCATGCGAAATGAGAGATACCAATTCCTGCAGTTGATGATTGAAGGCAAGATTGAGGGCAAGAGAGGAATTGGAAGAAAGATGGAGAACAATTTTGACCTTGTTTTGCATTTTTCTCAGCAACAAATAAGAATATCGAGATCGGTAAAAAAACAGTTTGTAGGTTTTTCAATTCTCTAAAAGATGACTATTCCATTTTGTCCAAAAATTTCTTTAATTTTTGCTGGTAAGCAAAAAAGTGCAAAAAAAATGCATTTTTCGACCTTTAATTGTTTACAAAAAGTTTATGACACAAAATCTCGTGCAGAGAACATAAACGTTTCATATCTATAGGCCTATATGACCCGAAAATCCGGGTCTCTGCCTGGATGAATGAGTGTCTCCAATTAGCTCTTTATTTCGCTTATTTGACTGGAGTATCAGTTGATTGACGCAACGAGCCGAAGGCTGAGATACAATTACCATTATCTACTGTTCATCGACTAATACGCTATACCTGTCATTTTATAGTAACATTCAACGTCATTAAATAATTACTGAAAACATTTTTTGAAGTAGGCCATAAAACGGCAATACCTCGATTCGAATCAATAAAATCAATTTCCCTAGGGAAAAACAATCTCGCATCGGCCAATAAGTCGGAGTGGCTCGCGTGACGTAGCCGGACCATCGATCATATAATCTAATTGGCCTCGCAAGAGCCGACAAAAGAACGTCGGCACGGACTCAAAGCTTGCTTCGCACCCGTGTGGGTACTCCTGCGAGTCTTGCGTGCCTACCGGCGAAATTTATGTCCCCGATTGTACACAATTTAAAATTAACAGGAAAAAAAACGAGATATAAAGGTTGGTTTTGGTATTTGTGTTTGCAGGATCTTATCGGATTTATATTGATTTTATTTTTTAATACACTTCCCAATAATGTTAATCAAAAAATTATCTTTACGACACGGAATTTTTTGGGGGCCGTGTAATTTATTTTAAATAACATTACCCAACAAATTTTAGTTTATTTGTTGTATCTTGTACGAAAAGTGTAATTTTTTCATGAACAAATATTTTATTGACTACATCTTTTGATTCTACTACAATCTCTTTTCTATTTCTGATAACTTTTTTAAAATCGTTCTCTTTAGAGTTCCTAGGGTGTAATTTGTTAACCATACTTTTTGACGCATTATCTCTGTCAAAATACTTCATTTTTAACACTTTTTTCATGAACAACTATGTTATTGACTACATCTTTTGATTCTACTACAATCTCTTTTCTATTTCTGATAACTTTTTTTAAAATCGTTCTCTTTACATTTCCTATGGTGTGATTTATTAACCATACTTTTTGACGCATTATCTCTTTCAAAATACTTAATTTTTAACACTTTTTTCTTGAACAAATATTTTATTGACTACATCTTTTGATTCTACTACAATCTCATTTCTAGCTCTGACAACTTTTTTTTAAATCGTTTTCTTTAGATTTCCTAGGATGTGATTTGTTGACCATACTTTTTGACGCATTATCTCTATCAAAATACTTCATTTTTAACACTTTTTTCATGAACAACTATTTTATTGACTACATCTTTTGATTCTACTACAATCTCATTTCTAGCTCTGACAACTTTTTTTAAAATCGTTCTCCTTAGATTTCCTAGGGTGTGATTTATTAACCATACTTTGACGCATTATCTCTTTCAAAATACTTCATTTTTAACACTTTTTTCATGAACAACTATTTTATTTACTACATCTTTTGATTCTACTACAATCTCATTTCTAGCTCTGACAACTTTTTTTAAAATCATTCTCTTTAGATTTCCTAGAGTGTGATTTGTTAACCATACTTTTTGACGCATTATCTCTTTCAAAATACTTGATTTTTAACACTTTTTCCTTGAACAACTATTTTATTTACTACATCTTTTGATTCTACTACAATCTCATTTCTAGCTTTGACAACTTTTTTTAAAAGCATTCTCTTTAGATTTCCTGGGGTGTGATTTGTTAACCATAATTTTTGATGCATTATCTCTTTCAAAATACTTCATTTTTAACACTTTTTTCATAAACAACTTTTGATTCTACTACAATCTCTTTTCTAATTCTGACAACTTTTTTTAAAAGGGTTTTCTTTACATTTCCTATGGTATGATTTATTAACCATACTTTTTGACGCATTATCTTTTTCAAAATACTTCATTTTTAACACTTTTTTCATGAACAACTATTTTATTGACTACATCTTTTCATTCTACTACAGTTTCATTTCTAGCTCTGACAACTTTTTTTAAAATCGTTCTCTTTAGATTTCCTAGGGTGTGATTTGTTAACAATACTTTTTGACACATTACCTCGTTCAAAATAGTTCATTTTTAACACTTGTATCATGAACAACTGTTTTATTAACTACGGCTTTTGATTCTACTACCATCTCTTTTCCAATTCTGACAACTTTTTTTAAAACCGCTACATCTTTTGATTCTTCTACAATCTCATTTCTAGCTATGACAACTTTTTTAAAATCTTTCTCTTTAGATTCCCTGTGGTGTGATTTTGAATCTGTACTTTTTGACACATTATCTCGTTCGAAACAATAACAAACTACAAAAGCAACAAAAAAATTTTTATTAAGACGTAAAATTTATAAATAATTGTTTTAACTGCATTTAAAAGTCGAACTTTCCATTCTAACCGCCACTTATCTACTTAACTTTAAAACTATTCGCTTTTAATATGCATATGAATGAATTTTTCAACTGTTAATTACACGATGTTCGAGAACATGCAAATGTCAAGTAAAAGCTTAATGCTTCGTTTTAAAGCATTAATTACACCGTACGATATTATCGAGAAATTGTAGTCTATTTTTTTGCTCTACTTTTTTGAAAGAGCCACCCAGAAGAAATACTGACAATTAACTATTTTGGGTTAAGGATATTTATTCGCTACAAAAGTTTGGAAAATTAAATTTGTAACTTTTAACTATACCGAGTGGCCAAATACGCAGGATATATCTCAAAGCCTCCAGAAAAAAATAGGTTCAATAAAAATAACCCTAAAAATTGTTGAAAATTATTTTCAAATGAGTACCACTGGGGGAGTAACAACTATGATCAGATAGGAAAGAGAATTCAAGTTGTATTGAAATATTGTCATCTTAAATTGAAACTGTTTATGTTTCCCTCTTGTTACTCTATCCTCTAGAATAAAGTGATGGGGAATGTTAAACATTTTTCTTCTAATTGTTGATAACTGTGGTTTGACATAACAAACTTAACCTCGGTAAAAGGGATTTTCTTGTTTTATCTTCCTCATTATAAATTCTATTTAAGCGTATTTATCAGTAGCCCGTAGAGGACGCTGTTTGACAGCTCGACAATTTTTTTCTTGAGTTTTAATTGTCATTGTAGGTCTCCTACTATCCAGGCGCGAATCCAAGGGGGGGGCGATTGCCCACCCCCCCCCCTCCCAAGAGCTTTGAGTTCAGGAAAATAGACCCGATTCTGCCGCTTATACTATAGTTTATTCAAGAACTAGAGAGAGTAATAAATCATTTTTTACCCTTTTTTTCTTCGCAAACTACCTGTGTTCTTTAGTCCGGTGTCTTTGACAAAATCTGTTAGACACATATATTTTTCATAGGAATCGGTTAGTAATTTTATAATCAAAAATATCGGTCTCTAATAATGGACAATTTGGGTTGAATAACAATAGATATTTAGAAGTGTGAAGTGTTAAAAAGGATTTTAATCCTTGTCATAGGCGTCGGAAGGTGGTTTATTTTATCACTAAGTATTTATGGCATAGAATATTATTTCGGTAAAAACCTTAAAATAAAAAGTTTTTATAATATTATTTTATTTCTTATGATTTCTTAATAATTCACATACATTGCAAAATGTAGATAATTTTGACATATTTAACACAAATCACAACAATTAAAAACATTTTCAAGACATTTGACGTTTCAGTTTATTTATTTCTTAAACTAACTGCAGAATTACAATTAAACACTAAAAAGGGATTCAAATGTCATTAGTACAGGTTAGTTTATATATAATATATATAAAATTAGACCTACTTATTTTTATTTCTATTGTACTGATATCTTAATCTAATTTACTTTATTATTTGCAGATCCGATAGCCCCCAAAAAATAAAATAAACATATTAATTCTACACGGTTAACTTCTCTTCTCTAGGTGCCGTCTCCGCTTCGAAGGTTGGCAATCATCAAGGCAACCCTGATTTTTGAGACCGCTGCTCTAAATAACTCGTTGTTACTGCATGCAAACCACTCTCTAAGGTTCTTCAGCCATGAGTTTCTTCTTCTTCCTATGGATCTCCTTCCTTGGATTTTTCCCTGCATAATAATCTGCAATATTTGGTATTTTTCTCCTCTCATGACATGTCCCATATATAGTAGTTTTCTTCTTTTAATTGTTAGAATCACTTCTTTTTCCTTATGCATACGTCTCATTACTTCCTCGTTGGTTATTCTCTCTACCCATGAAATCCTCAGCACCCTCCGGTATATCCACATCTCAAATGCCTCCAGTCTTCTCATGTCAGACATTTTCAGTGTCCACGCCTCCATCCCATAGTACAGTACAGACAGCACATAGCATCTCAGCAGTCGCACTTTTAATTCAAGGTTTAGATCTCGGCAGCAAAAAAGCCTCTTCATTCTTATAAATGTGTTTCTGGCCTGTTCGATTCTGATTCGTATTTCTTGGGAGCTGTCATTGTCTTCATTAATGGTTGTGCCAAGGTACTTGTATTTTCTCACTTTTTCAATAGGTTGATTCTTTACACACACCGTACGAATGTCCCGAGTTGTTTTTGTTACTAGCATATATTTTGTTTTGTTTATATTCAGTGAGAGTCCATATTCTTCGCTTACTGTGACCATTTTATTAATTAGCATCTGTAGGTCTTCATGTGTTCCAGCTAAAAGAACTGTATCGTCGGCGTATCTCAGATTATTTATTGTCATGCCGTTAATTTTAATGCCTATGTCTTGATCAGCAAGTGCCTTATTTACTATATCTTCCGAATATAGATTAAAAAGAATTGGTGAAAGTACACACCCTTGACGAACCCCTCTCTGTATTTCTATGTCTTCTTATGTTATGTCTTCTATTCGTATTGTTGCTTTCTGGCCATAGTATAGGCTTGAGATTATTCTTATGTCTCTGAGGTCGATCCTTCTCCTTACCAATGATTCGATGAGTTGATCATGTTTAACTTTGTCAAAGGCTTTATTGTAGTCTATAAAGCACACGTGTAGATCTTGATTCATGTCTAGGCATCTTTGTGATAAGACATTAAGTGCGACCAGTGCCTCTCTTGTTCCTAGGCCTTTACGGAATCCAAATTGTGTATCGCTGATGTCCACATCTAGTTTCCTGAATATTCTGTTATGGATCACCTTCAACAGGACCTTCAATGTGTGAGCCATCAGGCTTATTGTACGATAGTCGGAGCAATGCTTGGCATTTTTCTTTTTTGGGAGGGGTATAAAAGTTGAGTTAAGTTACACGGTTAACAAAAAGACACAAATGCAATAATAAAAACTTAAGAGTGGAGCACACTAAATTAAAAATATATAAAAGAAAATAAAAAATATATATAAACAACAACAATAAAATACAACAAAATAAAAATTTAAATAATAAATTGTGTTTACACTGGTAAACATTACGTATCTAATTACTAATCAAAGTCAGTAAAGCTATCTTCGCTCAAATTAATTATAATTGGTTCCTCTATCTCACCGATCATGAGATCGAGTTTCCACATTTTGTTTTATTCTTTTATTATATGGATTTTTCTCAATTTTCCGCATTAACTTTAATCAAAAAAATCTTTCAAAAATTTAGTTAAATTACTAATTTTGTAAGTTGTGTTATTTCTAACAACTCTACCTTATACTTGATTTTCCTTCTCCAACGGACAGTTTTCGGACGATCTATAAAAACAGATTTTCTATCTGATTTTTCTCAGCAAAAATTAAGTTCTCTGAGCAATTTCCAGGGTTCAGTTCTATTAATTTCAGGGAAATCCCGATCTTCATTGATTTTAGTTAGAATTTTGTCGACGCTTGGGATCTTCTCGTAATAAAATATATGTACAACCCCTTTTATTGCAATTTTCATCTCTTCTTTCAACGAGGTTTTTCGTCTGCCTGTGATCGAATAAATATAGAGGTGGAAGCCATATCTTTTGGGTATCTCACTAATCTCAAATAATATATAAAAACAAGCGCAAACGACATAAATCACTAAGAACACACTGTAAGGTGTACTTTCCTCACTGACAGAGATTAAATTGAACTACCAAAAATTTTATTGTTTCAGTAAATTTATAAAAGCTTATAATATTTAAATATAATTAGATTTACGACAGTCTTCAGTTACCTGCGGCACTGGAGCAGGTACGTTGGAGGTTTCGGTAACCGTTTTATTACTCTCTCTAGTTCTTGAATAGAGCATAGGATTGTGTAAGCTTGCGATCGTCCCCTCCTCCCAAGAGCTTTGAGTTCAGGAAAATAGAACCGATTCTGCCTTTTATATAAGGAATGTGTATGCTACTGGCACTCCCCCCGGTTGACAACTTATTTTTCTTGCGATAGCCCGCCCTCCCAAGAGCTTTGCATTCAGGAAAATAGACCCGATCCTGCCTCTTTTATTAAGAATGTGTATGCTGCTGGTATCCTCCCTGTCGGCAACTTGTTTTTTCTTGTGATCGCCCCCCCCCCCTCTCCAAGAGCTTCAAATTCAGAAAAATACACCCGACAATGCCTTTTACACTAAAAATGTCAATGTTGCTAGTGTCTACCTCCCCCCCCCCCCCGTCGACAACTTGTTTTCGCTTGCCATATTGTACTTTTGTGATATTACCCCTCCCCCAAGAGAGAGGCTGGATCCGCCCCTGCTTTTATCTAGCTAAAAAATAGAGTAGATTTTGTAGGAATGGATGCATTGTGGAGGCCAGCAGTAATATAAAAGGCGTAGAAAGTAAGAAATTACATTCAAGGTAAATATACAAATGTTCTAAATAATTTAACTTGTATAAAAAATGCTCTATTATTTTTAGCATCCTGTAAATTCTGACGAAGGTAAAATAAATTATCGAAACAAACAATTATATATAAAAAATGTAAAATATAGAGAGTACACCAGTTTAATTTTTTTTCAGACCATAAATCCAAGAAAAACAAACAAATAAAAATACCTATATCATATATTTGGCCACGCGGTACATGTCAACAGAAAAACCCATATATATATATATATATATATATATATATATATATATATATATATATATATATATATATATATATATATATATATATATATAGTATAGGAATTAATTTTTCTTGAACCATTAAATATATTTTTAGTTGGTTATTTTCTTGGGAATATGGTTCATTTTATATTGAAACTACATATATAAAGTAGTCATACTTATTGTATACATATATTTTTTTATTTTTCAGGACGTTTCGATTCTTTCGAATCTTATTCAACTGACGGTTTCGGCGAATTCTACAAAAATGTACATTTTTAATATTATTATATATGGAATAGGAGGTTAAAAACTTACCATTAAGAACAGAGATTTTTGTTTTAAACAAAAATTAATTACATCATAAACCAATTATAATCACTCACTCTTTTGTGTATTCAGTTTTCAACATTATTTTTAACAAACAATTTTTAACAAATTTCTAACTGGATTGTTAAAAATAATGTTGAAAAGTGAATACACAAAAGAGTGAGTGATTGTAATTGGTTTATGGTGTAATTAATTTTTGTTTAAAACAAAAATCTCTGTTCTTAATGGTAAGTTTTTAACCTCCTATTCCATATATAATAATATTAAAAATGTATATTTTTGTAACTATCGCCGAAACCGTCAGTTGAAAAAGATTCGAAAGAATCGAAACGTCCTGAAAAATAAAAATATATATATACAATAAGTATGACTACTTTATATATGTAGTTTCCATATAAAATGAACCATATTCCCAAGAAAATAACCAACTAAAATATATATATATATATATATATATATATATATATATATATATATATATATATATATATATATATATATATATATATGTATATATATACGAAAATTAGAAATACAAACCTAGAGTTAGAACCTTGAGATCGGTAAGAAAATAGTTTTATCTCGAAAGAAAACAAAATTTTTCACTTTTGATAATTTCATGATAAAAGAAAACAATTTTTATATTCTTGTATTTCAAAATTTCGACACTTGGTTGACTTATTTTTGCAGTTGTTAATTTTAAACTCTTCATGGTCAACTTAGACTAGTTTTTAAACCAGGGGAAAAGTTTCACTAAAAAACCAAGAAATCTATTTAGATGCTTTTTCCTCCTTTAATAAAACTTCTAAAAATATCTATTATGGTAAAATAAAACCATCATTTACACGAAATATTAGTTGGAAAGTCCCCGTCGCTCTTTCGAATCCAATTAACAGAAAAAATAATAGTCCCGGTAATTTTCTAAAATTTATAGTTAATTTTCGACCGGCCGGAGATCTAATTTCTTAATCATCACCTCTGACCAATAAATTTCCTTTCTCACGACCAATAATTATGAAATCGTCGCGGTAGGTCTTGAAACAAAGTTAATTGTCTTAAATATTAAAATCGGCCGCGGTCGCCGCCACGGGCCGATTTTAATTGTCCAAGCCTGCTCGGATGCAAATTAGTCAGTCCATTATGATTAAATTCTTTGTTTTTAGTGATTTTCGGCGAGTATTTGACGTTCTAGAGTAAGTAACATGTTACTTTCTATAATTTAATTTTCCTAGAGTTTCTTCTAACAGATTAAGAAGGGCAGGTGCGGATCCAGCCACTTTCTTTGTGAGAGGGGCAGCGATATCACAAAAGCAAAGATCGAAATTACCTCTACCTCATTTGTATACAAGACAATAGAGTAAGACAAGAAAAAGCGAGTTTTCAACGGGTGGGGAGGGGAAGGGGTTAGCGACTTACCCCTTCCTAATGCAGCTGACAGGCGAGTCTATTTTTCTAGATTAGAAGCAAAAAATATTTTTTTTAATTATTTTCACTTTAAACTTTTCAAAATGCTTTTTCCTTATTCATATTAATTATTGGGACATCTGGCAACTGAGCAACAGGTTAGCATGCCCTGATTTATTGATACAGCGTGTCCATGGATGAAAGAGATGATACTATACCCGATGATTCTCCGGGAACTTTATCGATCGATTGTGGAAAAACTATAGTTAGGAAGAATCTGAAAATTTGACACTGTACTAATGTATATAAGGGACAGCCGGCTAAAATATTTTTAAGATGGTAGCACTTCCGGTTATACCGGAAATAGATGTTAACTTGCTTATTTTAAATGGAATACCCTATATATTATTACATTTTGGATTTCTACGTGAAATTCTAGACATATCTTATGTATATTATTCTATACTTAAGTCTCACCGTTTTGGATATATTTAAATTTTTATGTCAAAAATTACGTTTGCGGACCACAACCTAACTATAAATTTTTCCTATAAGAGAAACTTTAGAGGAGAGTCACCAAATATGGAACACCATTTTGTTTTACGCATAATTTCCACAAACGTTTTAAATAAAAAACTTTTTGTGGTAATTATTAACAATCACATATTTGCGCTTTATTTTGTAACAAGTTTTAGTTACATTGATTACTTTTAAGTAAGAATTTTAAAAAAACTAAATAAAGATTAAGGTACCTAAATGTGGAATAGGTACCCCAAATATGAAATACTATAAAAACCATCAAAAATTATCCTTAACTTACATGAGACTCTTTGGAAACTTTGGTATAACATAGAAAGGAACAAAAATTATTTGCAAAAATCACAAATCCAGGCGTCAGACTCTGGTCCTGCGCAATCATTATGTGCCCAGAGACCACACATGAGGCACTTGACCCATGTTTCCCCATGAGTATCATTCGAAAACAGCATGCCACAGAAAATACACTCCGAATCTTCAGAGTCTGGAGCTGTATTTCTTATGAAGGCATCGGGCTCACTGTCGGTATCAAACAACATCATCTCCTCATCATCTGAATCTGACATAGGCTTAATCTTTTCTTTTGGCTTTTTTTCCTTTTGATTTATTCTCGTTCTGTTTTTGATTCTTGTTCTTTGCCAATTTATTTTCTTTTTCTTCTTTCTTCTTGCTTTTTTCTATGAGCTCATTCTTGTAAGGTGAAGATGTGATGACTGCTACAACAGATGCTTTTCTTCCTCTATTAGAAGATTTCCTTTTTTTGTTTGGTACTGGACTGATGTCATATGGAGACACTAATCCTAAACTACTGCGAGAAAGTCCGGATGTTGAGGGTACAGATTCAATATTTGTATCTTGTCTGGGTGTGGAAGCTTCAGTTAAAGGTACACAGTCATCAGGTGTTCCAAAATTGGCCATCGATTGCCCTAAAGATTGGGGACTTGATGTCATTGGTGTAACGTTGACTGTGCAACCATCTTTAACTGCGTCTTATTGCGCAGCAAGATAGTCGACCGCGGTAAATATATTTTTATTCAACGGCCACAGTCCTGTTACACGAAATCCATTTGCTGCAATCTCACCCGTTTGCACTTTTATATAAGCCCTGCCAAATAGCTCAACAACGTCGTAAGGGCTTAGTGGTCTATTATTGTCTCTGATCCACATTCGTATTTCTTCACTATAATAAGTTTTGAGTGGTCCCATAAACGTTTTGTCTAGTGGCTGGAGCTTGTGGATTGTATGAGTAGGTAAGGACACAATGTCTACATTATTTTCTCTAGCAATCTCTATCACGTCGATGTTACGAGTGTGAGAAAAATGACCATCTAAGATCAGTAATACCTTTGATTCCGGAGTAAGGTTAGTATGTTTGATGAAATGTTTGAACCAGTCAGTGAATATGTTCATTTGTATCCATCCTGATGGATGTGCAATGCCTACAGCGCCTGGGGGACTGCCTTTCATTAGCTGATCACTCATATTCTTGCGAGGGAATATAATAAAGGGAGGCACAAAAGGACCAGTGGCGTTCATAGCAACAACAATGGTCATTAATGAACCCCTTTCAGCTGATGTAAGCGAAACTATATACCGTTTCCCTTTATGACCAACCACTTGGGGTATCTTGCTCTGTACTACGGTAAGCCCAGATTCATCCACATTGTATATGCAGTTTGGCCCATAGTTTTCTTAAGCATAGATGCCTTCAAGGAGATCAAAGAATGAGTCTACTTTTTCCTTGCTGAATCCAGATGCTCTGGCAAAAGATGTGCCAGTTGGTCTTCTCACTGATAGCTTGTCCTTATGGCGTTTAAGAAATAGCTTAAGCCATTTTTTTCCAGCCATTTCCGTGTCACCAATTGGATTTTCCAACTGATTACGTCGTGCCAACATGTACGCCATTCTTCGAACATCATTTCTCGTCAAGCCATGAAATTTGCTCTCCATCGTCAAAATGTAGTCTACCAAAAGATCTTCAAGGGTTGTCCCTAAAACAGTTTTCCTCCCAAGTGTAGTAGCTGCGGCTTCTTCTGGGGGTAATTCGTTTTTCTGGCATAATCGAAACAAGGTAGATCTCGACACATAAAAGTGTTTTGCAGCTCTCAGATAACCCATTTTTTTCTCTCTTACCAATTTAATAGCTTCCTCCATATGCTCTGAATTCCATTCTTTTCGCATCGTTTTTGAGTTGACGCCAGCCATTCTGTTGAAACATGAAAAATTTACTTTCAATTTATAATTAATAAAATCATCGAGTCAGCTGATACTTAAGAGAGCCAATTATGGAGTAGTCCATAATTGGATACTATGATCCGTCCATATTTGGATTTTCCAACGACTTCAAACTGACATTCATATTTTTATATATAAAAAAGTAATACAATCAAATACCGCTAAAACCTACAACAGAACAACTAAAGTATCTCTAGAAGATATAAAAACAATACTATGTGCACTTTTTGTACGAAAAATACGTATTTTTTACATACCTTAGAAAGTTATGCGGAAGCGACAAAACAAAATACTGCGACACTGACGAAAGGGCTCGCTCGACTGACATGTTACAACTTGTACGCGCGAATGGAGATAGAAAGAAAGAGACAAACACTGTTTGTTGCGTGTGTGAGTTTCCGTTTGAGAGAATTGCCGGTATTCCACATTAGGGGTACTATCCCATATTTGGTCACTTTCCTCTAATCTTCGTGTGTGTAATTTAATCGCCCCGGCACGATTATTATTAATGAATGTCAAATGACAAGAAATAGTGACGATTGTTTTATTTTCGCCACGCCTTACCGTCATGGCCAAGTAATAACAAAACTTATGCTGCCCTATGGCATTTTTACAATAGAAAAATGTTGAATTGCCAATATTTTGAAAACTACAAATTTTTAAAATAGACAACCTCAAGCAAAGTTGCCCTTATTTTTAATGCTTAATATGACAAAATTATAAAAATTGGTTCTTCCTGTTTGAAAAAATTGAATTTTGACGATTTTTTGAATATCATTTTTATTCTTCTTTTTTGACCACTCTGTACTAATAATTTTCAAAATATCATAAAAAGACTACTAAAGTCGATCTTCGTCTACAAGAAAACTAACCCAAATTAAATAATAAAGACTTTCTTATAGGAAAAATTTATAGTGTGCCGCCATCTTGAAAATATTTAAGCTGACTGTCCCCAATGCCCGTTAGTACACTGTTAAATTTTCAGATTCTTCCTAATTTTAGTTTTCCCACAATCGACGATAAATTTCCCATATTATAAGCGCAATCTTGGATATTACCCAACCAACTTTGGCAAAAATGATATAGAACCACCGGAGGAACTTTCTGAATATAACACAAATAATTTCACTAATTTTATTAATATTTTTTCGTGTTCGAAGTTATCCTTACTGTTCCACAAGCTTTAATATTCGCATTGGACGTTTTCTTATTTGCAGCGTCGGTACTTTGAAGAGGATTATTTAGTACGTATCGGCGGTAATTGCTTAAAATACCCGTTGATTGGTCAGAGGGAACCGCACATTTCAAGGTTGCGGTCGTTATTACTTTTTAATTCAATGATAAGGCTAAAAAGGAAGTCCTCGATAATCGCTTATTTGTTTCTTTGTAACCCGTCTTAAGTAAATAAGGAAAAAGAACGATGCAGGAAATAAACAATATAAAAAAATATTGCAATTTTTTAATTTGGAATATACACAAATTAAAGTCAGAAGAAACGAAAGAAAAGCTGAGACAAGACATCAACACAAACTTAGAAACAAGACAAGGCAAGCCTGGGTTAAACGATGACAACGTTGAACAACAGTGGCAGTTATTCAAAACGTCAATTATAGAACCAAGCAAGAAAGTACTTACAACATCAAGATACAAGAAAGAAGATTGGATGACAGATGATATTTTGGAGTTAATGGATGAAAGAAGGAAACACAAGACCAACAAGACCCGATATCAACAGTTGCAAATTCAAATAAGAAGAAAAATAAGAGCAGCAAAACAAGAGTACCTTTCTGGAAAATGCAAAGAAATAGAGGAGTTGCAAAAAAAGTACGACAACTTCAACTTGCATAAAAAAGTCAAAGAACTAGCTGGAATAGAAAAGAGAAAAACCTCAAACGTATTGCTAGACAAAGAGGGAAACATTATTATGGAAACACAACAAAAACTATGCAGGTGGAAAGAATACATAGAAAGACTGTTTGAAGATCAAAGACACGAAAATTCTTCTATAAACAGTCTGAGCGGTCACATGGGGCCTGAAATTACTAAAGCAGAGGTCATTTATGCATTAAGATCGATGAAAACTAAAAAAAAAAGCTGTTGGTCCAGATGAAATGCCAGGTGAGTTGTTGAAGCTGATCAATGACAAGAATTTAGATTTATTGGTGAGATTATTTAATACAATTTATACAACAGGAACCATCCCCCGAGAAATGTTAACATCAACATTCATATGTTTACCAAAGAAAGCAAATTCAAAAGAATGCAGTCATGTCACATACTTTGAAAACCCTTTTAAAAATTGTACACGCTAGAATACATTCCAAATTGGAGCTGGATATTGGTGACACACAGTTTGGCTTCCGGAACGGGGTGGGTACAAGAGAAGTATTATTTGCTTTTAATGTGCTTACTCAAAGATGCTTGGATATCAATCAGGACCTCTATGTCTGCTTCATAGATTACAACCAAGCTTTTAATAGGGTCAAACATGACAAACTGATAGAGATTCTCAGAAGCAAAAATTTGGATGAAAGAGATTTACGGTTGATATCAAATCTGTATTACAATCAGCGCGCGGCAGTAAAAATTGGACAGGAAATATCCGGAGATGTGGAAAAACAAAGGGGAGTCAGACAAGGGTGTATATTGTCACCTTTACTATTTAAAGCTTATTCTGAAGAGGTCATATTGGAGAGTCTTGAATCTGAAACAGCAGGAATAAAAGTAAACGGAGTTTTAATCAACAATATTAGGTATGCAGATGACACCGTAATAATAGCTGATAGTTTGAAAGACCTAGAAAAAATAATGAATAAAATATTAAGAGTTAGTGGAGAATATGGACTCTCTCTTAATACGAAAAAGACCAAGTTCATGATTATTAGTAAAAACAAAACCAATAATAATGAAACCCTAATGGTAGGAGGCCAGCACATAGAAAGAGTTAAGAAGTACACTTACTTGGGAACCCTAATAACAGAAAATAATGACTATACCGTCGAAATAAAAACCAGAATCGAGAAAGCACGTGCCAACTTTATTAGAATGAAAAAGGTTATCTGCAGCAAAGATCTAACGTTAGCCCTGAAAATACGACTGACTAAATGTTACGTATACAGTGTTCTATATTATGGAATGGAAGCATGGACACTGAATCGAGAGGCAATGAGAAGACTTAACTCTTTTAAAATGTGGACCTATAGAAGAATTCAGAGGATTTCGTGGGTGGATCGAGTTACGAACGTCGAAGTGTTGAGAAGAATGGGGAAAGAAAAGGAAGTCGAAATAACAGTAAAATAGAGAAAACTGCAATATTTCGGACACGTTATGCGGGGAGAAAAGTACAGCATCTTACGGCTCATAATCCAAGGCAAAATAAGTGGCAGAAGAGGCGTAGGACGACGACGAATTTCATGGCTAAAAAACCTAAGGGAATGGTTTGGATGCAGTTCAAAGCAACTATTTAGAGCAACTGCCTCAAAAATTAAAATAGCTATTATGATTGCCAACCTCCGCAATGGAGAAGGCACTTGAAGAATCAACTTCAGGTTCGAGACTGCACAAAAATTAGATAATATAAAATGTTATAAAAGCTTTGTTGATGAGACCCCGTAATTCCTAATTGCTAATGGCATTTACGACTTCCTGGTAGAATAATACCCTCCGAAATAATCAAAATAAAACTAAAATGTTTAAAATTAGGACCCGAGACAAAGCACATACGGAGGGCAATGGTTTTTTTGCGGTTTTGACAGCAACAATTGTTGTTATTAGTCGTAAACAGGGCTTCTGTGCCTCGGCTCAGACAAATTGTAAAATTACAGGTCTTGAGAGTCAGTCACAGTTCGGAAGAATCGTTAACACCATTTATTGTTTTTTTGTTGAATTTTTTAGCGTTTTTTTCCTTACAGGGCTTGTTGAAATTTAGTTCCAGTAGTTACAAAAATATTATGCAATCGATTCGGGTTGAATATTCGCCTATGAAGGTGTTCGTTGATACATTTTCCCTACCATTTATCTTTGTATCCTTGCGTTATAGACCAACTTCTTACGTTTATAGACTAGGGTGTATCTGTTTTTTGGTGGATGTGAAATGGAGATTTTTGGATGAGAGCCTTCAAAATAACCTTGTCTTTATTAATAAAAAGATAAAATTAACGAAAAAAAATTTTTTTTTCAATTTTTCTCTCCTATAACTTTGAAGGTATTCATTTTAGAGGAAAGCTAAAAAGGAAAAAAAGTTTTGTAATTAAATTTGCCATAAGATAGGGTTGATAGGAAATCTCAAAATATATTTCCCTTGTTGCAAAATAGAAATAAATAAAAAAAGGTAAAAAAATCAGTTTTTTAATCAATTTCTTTCGACCATTTAAATTTCTCTGAAGACCTTCATATTAGAGCAAAGAAAACTTTATGCCATGATAAAATAACACGCTAAAATTCGTTATGATCGAATAGATACTTTTTACACAATGATTTTCCAATCCGATTTCGTTTACAAAAATTGATCATTTTTCAAGTTTGTCTGAGTCCCAAATATCACGTTAAGGTATTTAAATTTATTTTCAACATATAGTAGGAAACTCAAGTTTTCCAACGCTTTTTCAGAATCAAAATCGGATGATTTGGACGCCTTCAGGAATTGTTTAAAGACATTGTTGATATTTTTGCTTATAAACAAATAGATTATCTCAGCGGATTTTCATTGGATTTTTTTTTGCAATACTGTAGCATTTAAATTTACCAGTTTGCATCAATGCTACATGTTTTTAGTAATATGATATAATTTGTATATTTTTACCTGATTAAATTTAATTATTTATCCTGTAATTTAAAATAGTAAACATGGAATTTGTTTTTTTGGTTCACAACTCTTTTGGTCTTGTAACTTATCACTCTTTCTTCTTAGCACAGTTTGTAAATTGCTGTATTTTATATATCACATTATTTGGTTTGAATTTAAAAGTCGTAAAATATTTTATTTTTAATAAATTCTCATTTGTTTACATTACATTTCTGTATTAAAAATATAAGGTTATAGTCGGTAATATAGTTCAGTTAGCATTTGTTGTGGATGTATACCCGATTCGTTGACACGAGCACGGCATATCGAGACCGATCATTTAAAGTTGAGTATACAGTATGGAATTTGTAGCAATTTTTTGAACTTTGTTTTAATCATGATTAGTAACTTTGGACTGTTTGATCATAATTTTCTTTTTGTTAATTTTCTATGTCTTGCCAATATTTGATGTATTACCTGGTAATCAGTGTAAGTTCGGAACTAGGTTAGAGTGCTCCAGGTTGACAATAAGGTTGGCAAAAGTAACTACAAATATCCCTAAAATTTGTCATGTCTGGTTGCAAGAGAGATTTTCATTTTCGTTCTCTTTACTGTTGAACCGTCGAAGGCATTACACTAATCCTGCCATTAGATTTGAAAGGGCAGACGGTCAAGTGTTTTTTTTTTGTTGTTAGAGTCCACTAATCAATGAGGTAAGATTTTGCCCCTTATCTTTACGAACATGTGGTAAAAATAACATTTTATTTCAGAGCTATCTGAAGCAAGTCTTTTTCATCTTTGGCTTCATCTCATTCCTTTTACTGTGATTTCCATTTTGATTTTCCCGGCTGTTACGGCTTTCTGATGATTCCGGCCGTATTTTTCCTGTCCGTGTTACCACAACGATTTTAACCCTCACCCTGCGTTTGGTTGGTGAGTTGCGATTGACTTTGTGAAACTCCCAGTCATCCACAAACCACAACAAGAATCCTAACAACAGCGCTGGATCAAATTAATAGAAGTGAGAGGTACCATAGCAAAGACCAGATAGGAGAATTGGAACTTTACATCAATTTTTTTACATGCAAATAAAACAATATAAATATATTTTCATTTGACATAATAAAATGTAAGAACCTTTATGAAAATTACTTTCTTGGCAATTGAAGGTTCTAGAACGTTTGCGGCCAAATTTTATGTAACCTTTTAAAAGATGTAACACCAATAGTTATCAAGAAAGAGTATATAAAAAAAATTGTAGGTACTATTCTGATTTATGTCCATAATAATATTTTTTTGGAATAAAATGGAATTGTTATTTTGTTTTAATTAAGTCGTTTCATTATGGAGCTATACACCAGCAGTCAATAAATTAAAGTCATTCCTCATACCTATGTGTTTTCCTGTTTAATCACTGGGTAAGTAACACAGATAATTTTAAAATAGGTGGCGCCTATTGGGTAATCAAAGCAGAGCACAACTATCTCTAAAAGAGATACGAACCTAGCCTCCGACATATTGAGCTGCCGTACGCATCCGTTGCCGTACCCTGTAAAAAGGGAGACGCTACAATACATGGTTTGAAAGTACTTGGAAAGACGCTTCTTTTCGTGAAAAAAATTTCAAATCCGTCAGTTGGTTTCCGAGATACAAACTGTCAAAGCTGAGAGCCTGTCACGGTGAATCTATAAACAATACAGACCTGAATCTTGAACCAAAAACTTTGTCTTGCCCAGTTCTTTTTTGATACTTCTTCTTCTTCTTCCTCTTGTTATAGGCTTACAGCCTGCTTTTTCCAACTCAATCATTCATTTCATTCGATGTTGAAATCCAGGACTCTCTCCACCTTTTAGGTGGTCTACCTATTGGTCTTCTGGTTTCCGGTGTTCCATCTCGGGCGATTCTCGCTATCCTATTTTGCGCCATTCTTCCTACGTGCTCATTCCAGGCTCTTCTGCGCTTCCGTCCCCATCTTACTATATCCTGCATTCCATGTTCCTCGCGTATTGTTGAATTGCGTATGTGATCTCTTAATGTGTATCCCGATATTCTTCTTAGTACTTTCATTTCGGCAGTTCTTAGAATTGATTTTGTTTTTGTGTTGTCAGCTCTCGTCTCTATTGCGTACGTCATTATCGGTCGAATACAGGTCTTGTAGATTTTTGTTTTTACGTCCTTGCTCATGTATGTGTTGTGCCATATTATATCCGCCAGGCTTCCTGAGATTCTATTTGCCTTGTTTACTTGGTTTCTTACTTCTCTTGTTCTGTCTTGGTTTGCGGATATCTCAACTCCTAAGTAATTAAAGGTCGTGAGTTGTTCTATTGGCTTGTCATCCACTACTAGTTTGCATCTTAAGGGCACTTTGCTTATTACAATTGACTTAGTTTTATCGATGGATATTTTCATGTTGAATTGCTTGCTTATGGTGTGGAATGCAAATAGAAGTCTTTGGAGATCGTCTTCATTTTCCGAGACTATGACGGCGTCATCAGCGTAACATATTATTGTTATTTCCCCGGTATTCATTCTGTACCCTGGTGCCGTCTTTTGACGTTCTCAATTATTTGGTCCATTACTATGTTAAACAGTAATGGACTCAGAGAGTCCCCCTGTCGTATGCCCGATGCTATCGGTACATCCTTAGTTAGGTTGCCGCTTACTGAGATTTGTGTTGTGGTGTTGGAGTTTAGCTGTTCAACGATGTTAATTAAATTGTTTGGGATACCTTTAATTCGCATTATTTGCAGAATATCATCCAGTCTCACCCTATCAAAGGCTTTAGTGAGATCTATAAAGCACATAAAAGCCGGCTTTTTTGATACACATATTTAAATGTTTTTGTTATAGGAAACTTTAATAAAAAATGAAAAGAATATCGCCCACGCGCGTGAAAAATGAAAAAAAAAGAGGGGTGGGGAGTTCTCATTTTAAAATTGAATTCGAAGATTCGAAATACATATCTGAAAAAAAAATTTCATTTTCTCGGCTTCAAACGGTGCGATTTTGATTATTTTTTTTAAACCGATGTATCGCGAATAATGGAACTCAAATATCATAATGCCATGTGCCCATCATGCATTCATTTGGTATAAACAAATGACGTTATTTATGCATCATACTTACAGCATCCTGCACGCTACAGTATTGGACCTTCCAAGCGAATCTTTGTTTATTAATATAATTAAGCATACTATAACGATATGTATTTACTTTAATTATCAAAATTGTTTAAACAATCATTGTTTAAACAAGTTGAAAAAAATTTTGGTTTTAAATTATTTTATTCATAAAATGCAGATAAAAATATAATGATTATTTTATATAAATCATATGTGAAAACTTAATAATTTTTAAGTTATAAGTAATTCAATATTTCACAAATATTTGGAGATATAATATTTTCGGAGATGAGAGGATGATGCTTTAAAATGTAACCGTTAACATGAAAGTAGTGGGGCGGGAGTAAGAAATATCTGCTCAAACTGGCTTTCTAAAAGTATAGAATATGCATTAAAGATAGTTAGTCTGTATTTATTTTGTGTCCCTGTTTGTGGAAAGAGACTGGTTACAGTGTTACCAAAATTTGTATTTTATAAATGTCCACGACCTTAAAGTAATCGACTGTTTAAACAACAATTGTTTAAACAATTTTGATAATTAAAGTAAATACATATCGTTGCAATATGCTTAATTATATTATTAAACAAAGATTCGCTTGGAAAGTCCAATACTATAGGGTGCAGTATGCAGTAAGTATGATGCATAAATAACGTAATTTGTTTATAACAAAATGAATGCATGATGGGCACATGGCATTATGATATTTGAGCTCCATTATTCGCAGTACATCGGTTTTAAAAAAATGATCAAAATCGCTCTATCAGAAGCCGAGAAAATGAAATTTTTTTTCAGAAATGTATTTTGATTCTTCGAATTCAGTTTTAAAAAGAGAGCTCCCCACCCCTCTTTTTTTCACTTTTCTCGCACGTGGGCGATATTCTTTTCATTTTTTATTAAAGTTTTCGATAATATAAGCATTTAAATATTTGTATCAAAAAAGAACTCGGCAAGACAAAGTTTTTGATTCAAGAATCAGGTCTGTATTGTTTATAGATTCACCGTAACAGGCTGTCAACTTTGACAGTTTGTATCTCGGAAACCAATTGACGGATTTGAAATTTTTTTCACGAAAAAAAGCGTTTTTCCAAGTACTTTCAAACCATGTATTGCAAAAAAAAAATCCAATGAAAATTCGCCGAGATGATCTATTTGTTTATAAGCAAAAATATCAACAATGTCTTTAAACAATTCCTGAGGGCGTCTAAATCATCCGATTTTGATTCTGAAAAAAGCGTTGGAAAACTTGAGTTCCCTACTATATGTCGAAAATAAATTGAAATACCTTAACGTGATATTTTGGACTCGGACAAACTTGAAAAATGGTCAATTTTTGTAAACGAAATCGGATTGCAAAATTATTGTGCAAAAACTATAGATTCGATCCTAACGAATTTTAGCATGTTATTTCATCATGGCATAAAGTTTTCTTAGCTCTAATACGAAGTTCCTCAGAGAAATTTAAATGGTCGAAAAAAAATTGATTAAAAAACTGATTTACGATGTTATAGCTCGACATCCTTTGATTTTGTAATAACTCCGATAATACCATCTTAGAACAACACCCATATTATATGTGCATTTAGGTTTATTGCCATTTCAAACTAAAACTGAACAAATTCTTAAGTAACACAACTATTCATACTTATTTCCAAAAAACAACATCGATATTTCGATTTATCGATATTTATTCAACTGTGCTATCTGATCTGCAGTACTTTTTGGTTTTCTCGCTGCGGTTACGTTTTTCGATTGGGGTTTGAAATTATTGATTTTTTTGTATTCATTTTTATTTTGCAAGTTTAAATAGTGTTTTATATATTTTTCAAATAAGGAATGGATGTTATATACCTGATTGTAAGGAAAATTACTCAAACAGTCGAACGATGCCATCCGGTTATAACAGCAAAAAGGAATTCATCGTGAAGGTTTAGTTCCTAGTGATAATAGAAGAGTTTGTGAGTGTAATCTAACTTTCTTATTCTGGAAGTGTAATAAGTAAAAAGGATTTTATCTGGCAGATATCCCAACAGGATTCCAATACGAGTGAGAATGTTTCTTTAAAACTAAATATACCAACAGAAGTAGATAAAAACGTGTTAATTTACGGCCTTCGAGTGATGACGTTACAAATCAGCGCTGTATCTTTATAATATAAGAGTTGTTGAATTCTTCTTCTTCTTTAGGTGCCGTCCTCGTTCCGAAGTTTGGCTATCATCAAAGCTATGCGTATCTTTGACACTGCAGATCTAAACATTTGGCAGTTGTTGCAATTGTACCATTCTCTTAAGTTCTTTAACCATGGATGCCTTCTTCCGATGGATCTTTTACCTATTATTTTTCCCTGGATAATTAATTGCAGCAACCGGTATTTATCTCCCCTCATAACATGTCCCAAGTATTGCAGTTTGCGTTCTTTAATAATGAGTACTAACTCTTTCTTTTTCCGCATTCTTCGCAAAACCTCCACATTTGTCACTCTCTCTGTCCACGATATTCTTAATATTCTACGGTACATTCACATCTCAAATTCTTCCATCTTTTTGGTATCAATCTTTTTCAATGTCCACGCTTCCATTCCGTAGTAAAAAACTGGCAGCACGTAACATCATACAAGGTGAATTTTAAGTTTAAGGCTTAAATCTCGTCCGCAGAACTCCTTCTTCATTTTAATAAACGTAGCTCTAGCTTTTTCCACTCCGATTCTGATTTCTTCAGAGCTATCGTTATTTTCGTTGATAACAGTTCCCAGGTAATTATATTTTCTCACACCTTCAATTCTTTGATCATGCACGGTTATGTCAGGGACGTTTTGCTGTGATTTAGATACCACCATTATTTTTGTTTTACTGATGTTAAGGGATAATCCATATTCTTCACTGCATTCTACTATTCTGTTAATTAATATCTGAAGATCCTCCGAAGTTTCTGCAATTACAACCATGTCATTGGCATATCTCAAGTTGTTTATTGGGATGCCATATATTTTAATACCTATATTTTGCTCTGAAAGTGCTCTGTTTACGATGTCTTCTGAGTATAGGTTGAATAAGATTGGTGAAAGTATACATCTCTGTCTTACGCCTTTCTTAATCTCGAGTTCCTCCGTTGTCTCTTGCTCTATTCGAATATCCGTTTTCTGGTTATAGTAAACCTTGGAAATAATCTCTTTTATCCAAGTTTTTTTCCACCAGCAGTCTCATTAGATGATCGTGACGTACTTTATCGAACGCTTTATTGTAGTCAATGAAGTACATATACATATCTTGGTTCATATCTAGACATCTTTGGTACATTACGTTAAATGCAAATAGTGCTTCTCTTGTTCCAAGCCCGTTCCGAAATCCGAATTGAGTATCACCAACATCCACATCTAGTTTTCTGTGAATTCTTGTGTGAATCACTTTGAGGAATACTTTTAATGTGTGTCCCATTAGGCTTATTGTGCGATAGTCAGTGCACTGTTTTGCGTTTGCCTTTTTTGGTATGGTGACAAAAGTTGACAGGAGCCATTCTTTTGGTATTTCTCCTGTTTTGTAAATGCAGTTAAAAAGGTCGATAAGAATATTCACGGATTCACCTTCCACAAGCTTGAGAAGTTCCGATGTAAGCCTATCTGGACCCGGTGATTTACCATTCTTCATTTTTTTTTATAGCGTATAGTATTTCTTCTTTAGTTATGTCTGGTCCTTCGTCGCCTTGTATGTTATCTATATTAGGTTCTTGTCTTTCATCGTCGAACAATTCTTCTACATAATTCTTCCAAGTCATAAGCTTTTCTTGTAGATCGGTTATTATTTCTCCATTTGCGTTGCATAATAGATTGGGACGTTTCCGTTTTTGTGTACCTGCCAATTCCTTTATCTTTTTATGTAAATTAAAAGTGTCATGTTGTTGAATTAACTCATACTAAATATTACAGCCTTAAATACATGCAGTATTACTGATTTTACGACGGTCACTAAAAAAATTTTCGCGGTCAATGAAATGAGCGCTTCGCGATAGTTTGGAAAGGTTAGTTCGAAGAATGAAAATTATTAACTGAAAAAATGTCAATCAGAAAGATCACAATATATTCAATTCTTTCCGTAATTGTCAAAACTCCTTTAGTCCCATACTACCACATGAGGCTCTAAAACACAGTTAATAATTACTCTAACAAATACCGCCAAATATACAAGACCTCAAAAAAATCCCCGAATCAAATACCCATCTTCGATCACTCGTCGGAATTCGAACCATCCGTGGTCTTGGCGCCACGCACCCATCAAGCAGAGCATACCATGGGCGTACGTCTACGTCAAAGGGTTGATTTAATTAAATCTGCCAAGAGGCCGGCACCGTGACGGTTACAAATGGGTCCGATAGGCCCATCTACACTCGTTCGGGCTAATAAGAGTGTGACAGCATCGCGTGCGACGTTGTCAGATTTTGCCATAATCTGTTTTACATTTTTTACATATAAGTAGAGATGATGGCCTGTAAAAACAATATTATTCCAACACTATGAAGTAGAAATATTAAACGTTAGTTTGAAGGTTTTAGACAATGTTGAAGATTGACTAAAATGTGGTTATCGGACTTGCATTGTCTTTATTTTTACGACGTTTCGATTAGGTTGTATCTCTAATCGTTATCAAGTATATAATGAATGTTTTGTCTTAAGACTAGGAGCTTATATAAGGGCTGTGTCCATTGAAGCGCAAAGTTGCGCTTCACTGTACACACCTCAATGATTTGATGTTACAAAGTAGTGGTTGCCAAAAATTAGGTATCTCAACACTTGGTTTACTGAAGATTCCATTATTATTTTTAATGTAAGCTACTTCTATAAATTTTCTTTTTGTCATGTTGGATTCCATATATATTGAAGCAGGTTCAGACCATTTTATATGGTGTTGTTTATCCCAGGAGTGTTCTGCAATACCTGATCTTGACGTTTCCCCTTTTTGTGTATGAGTTTTATGTGCCTTAATCCTAACTTCTAGTGGTCGTTTGGCTTCTCCCATTTACATTTCACCACACCCACATTCTTTCTTATCGGTAGTTTCTGGTTTTGTTTTTGTTAAACGAGCTCTAAGGGTATTTCCTGATTTAAAGGCTATTTTTATATTATAACTACGGGCAATTCGTTTTATTTTCTCAAAGTTCCCTTAATGTACGGAATTGTGAAGAAGGAATGTATTTCTTGCTGTCCAGTGGTCGTTGTTCTAAAGTTATTTATAACATCGTCAATTAGTTTTAAAGGATAACCATTCTGTTGTAAATCGGATTTAATATTTACTACCTCTTTTTCCAATGAATCGGCATTATTGCATATAGATATAGCGCGATTATAGAGGTTGCGTATAATTCCCCGTTTTGTTACAACAGAATGATTAGAACTATGATTAAGATATTGTCCAGTATGTGTTCGCTTTTTGTATACTGAATTTTTAATAGTTTCGTTTCAACAATTCGCCATGCTACCACTGGATGGAGTGATGGACCTTTTGGAGTTAGTGGAATTAGATTGCTTTATAGACTTATTTTAGCACTTGGACTTCTCGGTTCCATTATGTTTGGTGTAACTATCCTTATGAAAGAACTAGTTTTTGGTAGCAAAACATAAAAGTTCTACCCTTAATAAATATCAAATCAATCAAATCTTTTAAAATGAACATAAAGAAAAAAAGAACGAGCTTACTTTTCCTTTTATATCATAAATTTCGGGCTGGTCGTATGCTAACTAACTGAGCAAGGAATTATTTATGTTGTCCTGTTTTCGCAGGAACTGATGTGGTTCTGGCAACATTGCATTTAGTTAATTTGGGTCCAAATTAATTGAAGCTATGTTGAATCGGTAGGATCAGATAGTGTCTATTACCTTTGGTACAACTTGTTCTAGATAATCTTTTGGATATTTTTATTTTAATTTCGTCAATTTTCAGAAGCTTACGATTGTGCTAAAATAGTTTGGAAAAAACTCACTGGCATGGATAAGGTTGTCGAAGGACTAATTGTCAACCCTTTGAACGTCTTATTTAGCAAAAATTTAAAATGCTTTTATCTTGATTATTTTTATTTTTTACAGTTATTTACAGCAAAAAAAATTGTGATTTGTCGGCCCACTTTGGAAGGGTTTTCTATTTAGAACTTCAACTGATAATATGTATTTCGTAATATATATATATATATATATATATATATATATATATATATATATATATATATATATATATATATATATATATATATATATATATATACTACAGTGTATACCACCGGGAAAAACTCGATCTATATGTGGAAAACTATACACAGAAAAATTTGATACTATTCTAATGTCGATAGGGGCAACTCGGCTGAAATATTTTCAAGATGGTGGTACTTCCGGTTATACCGGAAATAGTTGTCAACTTACTTATTTTAAACGGAACACCCAATAAATTATTTCATTTTTGGGTTCTGCGCAAGATTTTTTACATATTTAATTTTTTATATCTTCGATGACGTTTGCAAACCTTAAAATTATTATCAATTTTTCCTACAAGGAAGCTTTTTTTATTTTATTTGTGTTAGTTTCCTTGTTGAAAAAGGCGTACTTTATTAGAATTTTATAATATTTTGATAACTAATAATACAGGGTGTTCAAAAAATAGTATTAAAATTCAAATTAAAAGAATCGTCAGTAGTCAATTTTTTCAAATGGAAACCCCCAAATTTTCTATTTTTTCTTATTTACCATTAAAAATAAGGGTAGGTTTGTGTAAGATTGTTTAGTTTTCGAAATATTGCCAATTTAATATTTTTATATAACGATTTTTCTGCGGATTTTTAATTCCGTTATAATCTTATTTGGCTATGACGTTTTACTAACAGCTGGTTATGACGGCATTGAAAAACAATCAAATGCTAAAGAAAAGTATGAAGTTGTCACCATTTAAAAATTATCAATTATGCCAGAGCGCTTAAATTACTCAAACGAAGATTATTTTAACTTATTGGTTATTTATAGAGAGACTATGATAAAGTTACATCAAGAACACTTGACGGGTTTGCCATTCGATATCTGCAAGAACAGAAGCCATCACAATAAACTGTTAAACAAATTATCGAAAGTTTTAAGAACTTTAGATCCGTCAAGACAATAGTGCAAAGAAAAAAATCTCTTGAGAATGAGAATAGTGAAATTGCTATTTTGAGATATTTCGCCGCATATTCAACAATGTCTGTAAGACAATCTGCGTTATTTAGAGTCAGAATTATCCAAAACAAAAGTTCATAAAATATTACGCAAATATAAATTTCATCCATATATATAATAAGTTTAAATAATTTTCGTTTGTATAATTTAAGTACCCCGGAATGATTATTAACAAGTCTACTTAATAAAATTTACGAAACTGGCGAATTGCCTGGAGATTGGCTAGTTTCCACCTTCATTCCTCTTCCTAAGAAAACAAATGCTACCAGATGCTCTGATTACAGAATTATAAGCTTAATGAGCCATGCGCTGAAAATCCTTCTCAGTATCATTCACTCTCGAATATATAGAAAACTTGAAGAAAACGTTAGCAATGTTTAGTTTGGCTTTAGAAATGGACTTGGAACACGAGAAGCTCTATTTTCTATTCAAATTTTGATACAAAGAGCTCGGGACGTAAACTGCAATGTCTATGCATGTTTTATCGATTTCGAGAAAGCATTCGACAAAGTGCAACATCACAAACTGCTTCAAATATTAAATGAATCTGGTATCGATGACAAGGATTTACGCCTTATTAGAAACCTTTACTCACAGCAAAGGGCGACTGTACGTGTAGGCAACGAAACATCACAAGAATTTACAATAAAACGGGGAGTTCGTCAGGGCTGTATTTTATCGCCGACGTTATTCAATACGTACTCGGAAATGCTGTTCAGGGAAGCTATCAGTGGAATGAGAGAGGACATAAAAATTAATGGTGAAAGCATTAACAACTTAAGATATGCAGACGACACAGTTCTGTTGGCCGATAATGCAGAGGATCTGCAAACACTAATAGACCGTGTAGTGGAAGCCTGTGAAAGATACGGCATGAAATTAAACTGTAAAAAGACAAAAATCCTTATAGTAAGCAAAAATGACGAAATACACCACCAATTTAGAGCAAATAATGAAACTTTGGAAACTGTTGACAAAGTTACGTATCTAGGATGCAGTCTGAACAGAGAATGGGACCACTCACAGGAGATTAGATGCCGCATAGAGAAGGCGAGAGCTGTCTTCAACCGCCTCAGAAAGATCTTGTGCAATATGCACCTGAACATTGATATAAGAACACGAGTCTTGAGATGTTATGTATTTTCAACTCTTCTATATGGAGTGAAAGCCTGGACTTTGACAGAAACAACATCTAAACGACTGGAAGCCTTCGAAATGTGGTGTTACCGCCGCATGCTCAGAATTTCATACATCCATCATGTCACAAATAACACCGTGATGCAACGTATGAAAAAAGACCCAGAAATTATGTGCAATGTGAAAATCAGAAAGATATCATACTTAGGGCATGTAATGCGCAATGAGAAATACCAACTAATTCAGTTAATTTTGCAAGGTAAGATAGAAGGTAAAAGAACTCAAGGTCGCCGACGAACATCATGGCTGAGGAATATCAGACAATGGACAGGAATGACAACGGTACATTTATTTAGAACAGCTGTCAATAAGGTCATATGGGTCAATGTGATTGCCAACATCCACAGAGGATGGGCACCAACAGAAGAAGAAGAAGAATGATTATTAATAATTTTCAAATGGTAAAGTGACAGCTTCGTACATTTCAATAGCATTTGATCGTTATATATATATATATATATATATATATATATATATATATATATATATATATATATATATATATATATATATATATATATATGCGGCTTTTACGGTCTCTCCGTGTGAGATGCAATAGCAGTGGATATATCCACATTATGCCGTTGTAGTGCTGAACAACCTCTAACACAGAAAGGATATGGTTGGAACGAAGTTTGCATTTACTGTTCAAATTTTACTCCTTCATACAAGGAGCTGCATATAGTTGTACGTTTGCTTAATGTGATTTCAGCACTACAACGGCGTAATGTGGATATATCAACTGCTATTGCATCTCACACGGAGGAATCCGTGAAAACCGCATAAACATATATACGCCATCCGACGGGAGGTCGGCGAAGCCGCGTTCAGTATTTGCATGCTTCCTTCCGATCTGTCCTTTGCACAACCAGGTGCATGTCGGTACCCTAATGAGTCTAGTAGAGACGAAACATGTACCTCCGCCGTATCACTGCAGCGTGAGGGTAAGTTTTGACTTTCTTCTCGGGTATGGTGGTACAGATAAGCCATCATCTTGATGGTGGTGGAGTAAGATAAATTGTGTTCCTTAGCAATGTGTTCAACCTGTGCAGCCTCTAACCCAGAAAGGATATGGTTGGAACGAAGTTTGCATTTACTGTTCGCATTTTACTTCATATATATATATATATATATATATATATATATATATATATATATATATATATTTGTGGAGTTGAAACAGCTTTAACCAACTTAAACAACGACACAGCAGAAACTATCCGCCAAGAAATTTCAGCCGTTTTGTGCAAAGCAAAACCTCCAAAAAGTAATAGTAATCTATCTGCAGAAGAATATCGAGTTCTACAAGACCTGTGCAAAAATACCTCTATCCTAATACTTCCAGCTGACAAAGGAAATTCGACATTGATCTTAAACAAAACAGACTATCATGGAAAGATGATCGCCCTGCTAAACAATCCCGCCTGTAAGCCAATAAACAGAGACCATACTACTTATCTGGAAAGACCACCAAAACATTGATCAGAGCATTTCCACTTAACTTCGAATCAAGGGTTTTGAAGACCTCCTCACACAAACCACGACTGTAGCTGCGTTACGTAGATGACACATACGTTATATGGCAACATGGAGAAGAAAATCTCAAACTAAGAAAGACTTTTCTGTGGAAGGAGATATAACACTTCAAAGTAAAAGCTTGTTTGCTGCTAAACGACGCAACAAGTAAGGACCATCTTTTAACCATTCGATATACGCGATAAGAATGCTCGTTCGAGGCGAGTTCACTGCGTAGCAGCAAAAATAAGTTACAGGATTTTTAAACAATTATCTTTTAAAACTTAAATATCTATAATTGTTGAACTTTTTATCCGTCACTTTTCCTGCCTAAAGTGTGGTGAGTATCCTTACTGATATCTTGTTTCCTTCTAGTTATCCGGCTACATAATTTGTGCTTGTGTAAAATATTTGGAATGGCTTAAGTTGGAGCAGTTTTTTTTCAATATTTTTCTACCATTGTGACTAATTTAGGTGACGAAGTTTAGGGATTTTCTTCAATTTTTCGTAACATCCTTCGTTCATCATATTCATGAAAATAATTTCTTTGGCTATTGCTAATTTTGTCTCTTATTATGTGTTTGTTTGTATATCGGTCTACCACATACACTCCGGACACTTGAGTATTTTCTATTTATTATTATGCCGATTTAGAGATAAGTAATTCCATCTTCAAAGTGGTAAATTATTAGGTTTCTTTCAACGCTATTTATACAAGAACAACCGAAAATATAAACAATAAATTATACAGGGTGGGCGTGAAGAAGCTGTCAACAAAAAGGCACACGAAAAGATCCCCTGCGGTTCTTTTATTTTTAAAAACGTAAATATACGGTCCCAGGTAAGGACGAGGCGCCCCGAAGTTTGGATGAGTCAATTTTTGCAAGGTATTCATTAATTTTAGGTAATTTATGATTTTTCGAAAAGTTATGTTATTATTTTCAAAGAGGGTGAGTTTGGTTTCGTAGAGAACCCAAGGGTTCAATAATGTTCTTAGGGCAGTTGAAAAGTATTTAATCTATTTAAAATAGAATTTCAATATCACAGTTGACAAACTAAATAATCCACATGGATCCACTATCAAACGACGTTAACCCGACCATGCTACGTAACACTGTTGCCAAATCATTCAAATTTAACAAGGAAAATCCATTCCAGAACACCTAGTATATATAAATCCACTGCTTGTCAATTATTCCACTCCTATTGTACTTTCTCTTGCCCAACTTGCACTAATATATTTCAACAATTCTCCATTCCCCGCCCAATTTTCCAGAATTTTCTGTAAATATTACTAGGCAAACTCACAAGCAAAAATTTGCCTAATTAACAACCTTCACTGATCCTATTCCTAATTTATTTATTCGTCATTCCTAAAAACTATTAATATTTGGAACAAAAATCATGCGTAATGTAAAAATTTAAGGCGGCAAAAAAGGTGTTTTCAGGTCTTTTTCTTTAAATCATGAATATAAAAAGAATATATATATATATATATATATATATATATATATATATATATATATATATATATATATATATATATATATATATGCGTGTGTGTGTATTTCACAGAGAGCATATTTATCACGCACATATAAAAGTAACTGTACTGATCGTCAAATAAACAAAAAATGTCCGGACCATGCTATGCGCCATTTTGGGTAAAGTGAAGTTATAACAACAGTGAATACGCTGTCGCCACTGAAAAATTATAACGACTAAACGTAACCGTTCACCTTCCACTGACAAGATTTGAAGCAATTTGCGTACCTTTCCGAAATTTCATCGACATAAGTAGTTGGACGAAACGAATAGTAGAAAGAGATAAAATGACAGTATTACGTTATAACCTTACTCAATTTATCCGATTCGTGTCAATTGATTGTTATGTGTGGATGTCTGCCATACTATTGGTCGGTCGTAAAAATAGATTAAAAATTTTTATTATATTCTTGGTTGTTAAAAATAACTAGTCATTAAAAAAAGCAATATGTTGACGAAACATTTCTTCAAAATGTTTTATTTTCTGAAAAAACAGTTGAAATATTCATTAAGTGGTACCCCGTTATTTTCAGTATTTTAATTTCTAATTAAAATATTCTTAGAAAGTTAAATATGTCTCGCAAATTTCAAGTAAATTTGAGATTATAGACATACAAAATTATTACACTAAATTCTGTTCATATCTCAATAGTATGAGCGTGCTCTTTAAAAATTGTATTCCTACGGCTAGTTCTAATTATGGATTTAACATAAACACTTGTGTCCATATATCCATAACAGTCAAGTATCTTACTTTGAAACAGTTAAGTGTAACATAATTGTTTTCATCAACACAACTTATAAAAAATATGAGAAATAACAATTTGTAAGATACTTTTATTTAAATAAGTAACATTAAATTTTATATTCAAATAATGTTAAATGCAACATTTGACTTCCTTACGCTGTGTTAAACACTATACTACACTACAATTAAATAAATATTATTATGATTATAATTTATTACGAAATATAAATTTGAATCCTCCAGGCCAACAAACGAGGTCCTTGAGTATAAAAAGCTTATTTTAGTACGTTTGGTCTTCAAGCCCCTACAAATCTTCACAAAATAATAAAAAAAAGTATATTAAAGGTTGAATAGTATCATTAATTGAGGTCTTCTGGCTGGCCTATGGTTCCGGCCCTTGGTCGTACACAGTTCCTCTATTCCCAGTCAAGTTTCAGGTTTTCTATCAAACTTAGTTGTCAGGACAGGAAGTCTTGCAATAATCGGCTGGATGTTTAGTAAATTCATATAATAATTGATTGGTGGATAGCTAGGACGATGGATTTTAGTCATACTACATAGAGCAGTGGTTCTACCGTTTCAAGTTTAATGAGTGCTGGCTTCCTGCAATTACTGTTCCTATTACAGCCAGTATATTGCTTTGTATATATGAGTTGTTTTTCTTGATATGCGTTTTTCTTTGTATATTAGACTCCTAAGGTATTTGGCCCTTTGTATACATTTTTGTTAAACAGTTCCAAAGTGCCAATTTAAGATAATTTTGTGGTCTATATTTACACCTAAATATTTGACTGATGGCTTGGTGCATATTACTTGGTTATTAAGTTATACAAAATAAATTTAATCCAGGGAAAAACAAAGATTACTTCACAATAATAACAACAATGACACTATTTTTTGACTTTTGACATTTTTCGTTTGACAGCTCCATTACCATCTATTATCCATTTTATTTTCAGAAAGCCGTGATATTTATGCTATGATAAAAACGCAAATTATTCCTCTCTTGGGACGTTACAGAGAGATGTAACCTTGTAACCCGCAATTTTGTTTTTAGAACTTTTTAGTCTTTTTTCTTGATTTTTCCGACTAACAAAGTGCAAACTAATGAAATATTATGTAATATCGGTTTGAAATTTGTGAAAGTAATAAAATTTTAATGATGTAAAAATTAAACCAAAAGGGAAAAGTATTTTTTAGTGTTGTCTGAAAAACTACGAAGAGATGGAAATTGTGGTTCGCTAGTTTTAGAAAAAGCATATTATTTCATGAGTAGTAATGGTAATTATTAAAGTGGGTACCTAATACTAGAATAAGCACATTGAAAATTATTTAAAAATTAAAAGGTACTATTTATTTTAACAGTTTCGAATGATGGAAAAAATATTTGAAATTTATTTGACCTTGATCAAAGTATATAGAGAGCACAGCCTTTTTCTCGACCGAATCGCAATTAATTAATAACGTCCATAAATCGGGGCAGCGCACACTGCCCCGGCATTCCTTCCCGGGAATCGGCGACCGGCCGGCCGCATAAATTTGGCTGCCGAAAATGCCTTCGCCGCATCTCGATGGATGATCGTTTATCTCGGGCGGCCGCGATCGACGGTGGCGCCGTCTGGCATTTGTTTTAACTGTTCGGCCCGCCCTCTGTCCCATTATCATAACCGCCGCGCGGTCCGGCCGTTTTTTCTCCTCTTCTTCTTCTTTTCTTCTTCTCGGTCTCGGCGAGCGAAGAGATCGCGGCGTCTCGATCTTTTTTCTTTTGTTTTTCGTCTTAATAGGATATAGGTTGAATAATCATCGAGTCGCCTTGGCTTTTTTGTCTTTTGTTTCTGAAAATTAAGCCTTGGTTGACTTTGAGGACAGTACCTCGAAATAGAGATAGCTGACAGATTTTTTCCATTTTTTTCGTGCGATTGGGTTATTAGGGACAGTAAAAGGAAAGACTTGTTATTTTTGAAAACATAATAGCATGTGACAACAGGTTATGTCGCATTTAATTCTACATAAAAATTTAATTTATTCTTAAAAACTGAAATTTTAAAGAACTTATGTAGCCTAAGCACCTAGAACTGGATATGTTATAAAAACTAAACAGACTGTTCTAGATCAATCTTCGAAAATGAATGACACCCACACGTAATATAGATATGTGTGAGAGGTTGCCTACGCTCTTGAAGACATGCAAGTTTTAAAAGTTACATTTTCGCTAAGATCTATAACCTAAAATGCTCTTTTTTCTTTTTCTTTTCTTTCGAAAGCGACCATGAGAGGCCGTTTGCTTGCCCATTTGTTAGTCCCTATCAGCTACTTATTTCCACAACCTACCATTACCTGCTTGCCTATTGCATCTACCCTAAAAAGTACCATCCTACCTCTCTTGCCACTTGCTTCTGGCTCGGTAACCCGTCTTTAGCTAGCCATTTGTTTCTCTGTCTAATTACCCATCTACACTACGACGTGCCAGGTTACCCCAGCAACCTGTCATCAGCTACCCAGTTATGTTTTCTCTCTCTCTCTCTCTCTCTCTCTCAATATATATATATATATATATATATATATATATATATATATATACAAATTTTTAGGATAATATAATTAAATAAATAAAAAAAATTTGGAAAATAGAGGGCGAAACGAACCTAAACCCCAGAAAAGATAAAATATAGAAATAAGAAAGGTTTTCGGTGTTTTCCCTCATGTACATATTGGGAGGGAGGGGCATTGCCTCAATACCTCTTGCCTACCTACAATCTACCACCTGCCTGTAGATCATCAGCTTATCGCTAACTGTGTGCTGCAAAATATACTTTTAAAAATCTATTCGTCCTGCTGACATTATATTGTATATCTATAATACAGAACATTACATTTTAGAACAATTTTGGCATGAACAAAGGTACTGCTGCAACATTTCAAAATACATCTTACATACAATATATTTAGCTTTGTTTTTTTAATTGCCATGATAATATTAATAACTTCCCACAAACCACAATACTTTGTTTGAGTTTATATTATGTCCGAACGCCTGAATACTTGATAGAGACGTCTTAAAAACGTATTTTTACAAAGAGAAAATCAATGGATACTTTTGTTTTGAGGTTCGTACCTTCCAAAGATAGGTAACCTTTTCTTTATCAATCTGATTTAGTCCTTTACAGCGTACGACCAGTATTAAATACTTGAAATATTCGATTTAAATACCATTCTGCCATCTATCATCAAATTTCGAAATTAAAATAGATATTATCTGCAGCGCCATCTCTTCAATTATGTTATAAGTTATATTGTAAAATAAACAGGAAACGATACCCATTTCTCAAACCAAATTCCTATTTTAGCGACTTTTGTGTAAGTAATACCCGTAACGTGCTCATAGGTGGCAGTCAAAACAATATAATCCGTTTTTGCTAGAGTAATCCTAAAAATGTAGAATCTTTTACCTCGAATTAATTTAATTGAAATATTATAGGGGGAATTCTAAAAGTTCTTCAACCACATAGCTCGCTCTTTTTAGTACTTTCATTTCCATATAATTTTATAATTTCATTTTCAAACAGACGCAGCAAGGATACTTTCTTTGATATTGTAGAGTGATACAAAAATTGCGTCAGCAATATATTCAGAATTTTTTTCTAATAAAAAGGCATATATTCAGTTTTTTCCTCTGAATATGAATTATAACTTACTTTTTATTAATGTGGTAGTAAATCTACTCAATTTAGATTTTTTGGGTATTAAATTAATATTTTTATAGCAATTTACGTAGTTCAAAAATTAAATAGTAAAAAAAGCTTCTTTTAAAATATGATATAGCTTCAAAGAACAACATTATTGTGTTTTACTTTTATTAACTACATATAGATAGTTAATCTTAAAATTATCTCTTGGACAGCCCCTCAAATGATAGAAGCATCTTGGTAATCCATATACATGCAAAGTTCCGCGCGTGTTACACGGCAAAGAAAGAGAGAGGCGACGAATACAGAGTCTATTAACTCTCTCGTTTCGAATGTTTAGTTGGTCACTACCCTCATAGAAGCGCACGTCGGCCAGTCGCCATTCGGAGCAGGAGAGATAGCATGACTCCCGTATTCACTCTCTCCCTTTATTTGTCGTGTCACGCGGGTGCAGCATTACATACTGTGTTCTGTCCAATTTTTGAATCACGGTGCGGACTGTCGGGCACCTCATAATGATATCATCAATAAAAATTTGAAAATAAGTTGGAAATGGTAGAAAAAACTGAGTAATTTTCATACCATGTTTATTGAATGTTAGGTTTAAAAACTGCCCTAAATAAAAATACAAAAGAATGTATTGAATAAATTTTTTTTATATTTGTGTCCGAGAAGGCGAAAAAAACTGATTTTTACCCATCTCTATGTATTTCACATAATTTTTACATTACGTCATAAACGTGTATCAATTATTTTTTTCCCAACGTAGCTACTAGCAAGCGAGCATTTCATCGCGGCGCAGAACGCGGTCACAGTAATTAGTAGTCTCCCTTATCTAATCTATTGCTATGTACACAAAAGATATTTTGTGGATATGTGAAGTTTCATTGGAGGAATAAATAAATGTACACTACAATAATTCTGAATCAATTTAATCAAGATTCACAAATAAATTAACAAAAGTATCTATAATGTACTTAATCTAAAATAAACTGAATTTACTATATTACCAAAACACTTTAAGAAAACTAGAAATAATATATATATATATATATATATATATATATATATATATATATATATATATATATATATATATATATATATATATATATATATATATATATATATATATCTGGCAACTTCAAGAAATTATTTGCAACAAGTTAGGAAATTTATTTTGAATTCTATGCTTTAGACAGAAAATAAATTAGTTCGAAATTTCACTTAAAAGTTAAAATGTTTTAATAAAAACAAACTAGAGTTTTTTTGGTCCAATATAACCCTCTAGAGATCAACAAAAAATAAATAACATATATGAACAAAGCTTCAACTTAAGTGCAGAAAACCCACAACAGGATAAACATCCCCAATTTCCCTATGAATATGTTTTTATGTCAAAAAAAAAAAATCAGGCACATCAACAAAACTTATAAACTAAAACAACCAAAATGACTAGCACGAGTTACAATTTGTATGGATACACAGTGAAACTTTTTAACAATAATTAAAACTATAAATAAGATCAAAAACTTATGTGAAATAGGCACCGTAATATAATTCACTCTAAAATTGTTCGAGCTCAAGCATTATCTCCCGAAAAGAAAAATCATCTACTCAACACTCCTTTTCGTTATTAGTTCTAATGCTACGACCATAGGGTAAGCGGTGGTATTACTGCGGGCGCCCCAAATACTGCGGATTTTATAAGATAGCATTTTTACAATGAAACAAGTTTTTTCGTGAGTATTTCGATTTGTTCTATAATAATACCACCTAATATTATTTGAAATTATATTTTCATCATATAAATTGTTTAATCGAAATGAGATCCGCAGTATTAAGAACAAACTCTCAATAAAAATATGAGCTTATATTATTGCGGAGTAAACAAACCCTGCGAAAGTTTTCATAACCTCATATTTAGGTAGCTGCATTAGATGTAAGAGAAATTAATATTACTTAATATAGACTGCGGATCCTATAGAAAAAAGTTGCGTCTCACACTTAAAAAGATTTTTACGTAATTAAACTGGATCATTCAAACTTTCAGTAAAAAAAGTTGTTATCAAAGATTGAATAAAAATAAGATTTCGTACCACAGCTTGCCCAAGCTGGTAAAATTTTGGGCTTGAAATTGGTAAGAAGGTAGGCTTACTAGCATAGTATAACAAGCCATTCTACCTAACGCTTTCAGGCCTGCAATTATATGTCTGGTAAGTTCATAGTCCACGATACTACTTAAAATTGTGAGTGAATTATACTTTTTTTGGTGCCAGTACTGCGTTTTAAACTAATATTATTTATACAAATAAACGTATAGAGAGAGAGAGGAAGGTTAAGTTTGTAAATTACTATTTAAATAAAGCAATATTAATTCCAACCACAAGTTTTGTTCCTAATAAAACTAGCAATATTTTGTAGAAATTATACGCGAAATGAAAGTACAATCAAAAGAGTTGTATATTATCTTTGACGTGGAAAGCCTATACACCAATGTTCCAGTTAAGGAGTGACTAAAGATCATGAGGAAGAAACTTGAGGAAGACCTTACCTTAGCAGCACACGCCATCATGGGCTTGGCATGCGCATTTTGACTAGTTTATTTTCCCAAGAAAAGAAAAATTCTTTCTCCAGGATGAAGGACTACCAATGGGATCTTCGCAAGTATTTTCATTGAATGGTTCGAGATCTTTGCAATTGAATCCATAGAGGACACCTTCATTATCTTTAATGAAACGACAAAGAACTTCAAAACTTCCTTTCACATTGCAAGAATATTAGCCCAACAATTAAACTGGCTATGGAGAAAGCAGTATCAAATAAATATCCATTCTCAGATGTTTTGGTTGAAAGAAATGGCAGACAAATTTGAATGAATCTCAGTCTACAGAAAATTCACCCAAGCAGAACAATACCAAATATACAATTGTAAAAAAAAAAAACGTAGAAAGAGCATTAACTTTTTGCAACCACAACAAGAACTTAATAAAAGAGATAGATCAGGTTAATTCTGAAAATCCACTTGAACAATTTCATTCCAGACTATTGAGTAATTTCAACAATGCCTTCCCAATTAGAACCATGATGAAAAGAAAGTTTACTTTACTAATATAAGCATTTTTTTCTCATATTTCTTTGTAGATTATTTCAATAAATATTGCAGTGTAAGAAGGGTGATAAGGACAACCAATTTTCATGATAGAATACAGGGAAGTCAAAACAGGCAGCAGGAATCATGGAGGTTGTTAAGGATTTAATTGCCACCAACAAATAATTACTTGTGACTGTAACTGATGTATTGAATTCGTTCTACTGTTCAATTGCTGGAGACCTGACAAGTGGAGTGGCTGATAAGGAGGATGTCTTAATGTTTTCTAAATGGCATTTCTGTGCCGGATACATTCTTCTTCATGCCAACTGATGTTAACGAGCTAGAACAAGCATTTACAGATATTAAAAATAAAAATGCAGCCGGATGGGATGGAATATCCTTAAAAGATTTTAATGAAACTTCACAAAGCCAGCAATGATCACGCCTCTTTTTAAGAGGGGCGATACCAAACTATGTTCCAATTACAGACCAATATTCCTTTTACCGACTGTGACAAAAATTTTGGAAAAGCTTGTAAAGATGCATGACTTGCTGAATACATCGCAGTTTGGATTTGGGCCTTCCAGAAGCACTGAGGATGCGATTTTTCTATTTCTTGAAGCGTTGTATCGAGGACTAAACGAGGGCGAGCTCGCTGCGGCAGTATTTTGTGATCTTGTCAAGGCATTTGACTGTGTTGATCATGGAGTACTGCTGAGTAAGCTTGAGGGTCATGGTTTTAGAGAGAATTCTCAAGCCTGCTTTAAATCGTATTTTTCGAGACGTTGTGGGAGCGTTATTGTTGGTGACAACAAATCGCGCAGGGATCTTGTACTACGACCTTTGTTATTCTTGATCTACGTTAATGACTTGCCTCATCTAAACATACATGGTTCTTTTACAGTATTTAGCGACGACACGACCATCTTATGGCGTCACAGGTACCTTGTCCAACTGGAAACCCCGTTAGAGATTTAAAAACGGTGAAAAGATGATGCGATTCAAATTATTTAACACTGAATGTTGATAAAACAAATATCTTATGTTTTTAAATGGAATATTATTGAGGTTTCGATAGATGATCGGGCTGTAAATGACCCTCACATCTGCAAATTCCTTGGTATTCAGATTGATGAAAAGCCAAGGTTTGATGAGCATGTTTTCGCTTTGGGAAGTTGTGACGTACTCCGGGAAGATTCTTCAATCGCTGTCGATGTCTACGTTGGCGTTACGGGATGTGTTTCTGGGGATGCTGCATGAATTACTTATTTCAATCTTTATTTTGCAGGGCAATATGCTTTATATTTAGAACTAAACCGCGCGATTCGTGTAGATCTCCGTTTCGATTCCTCGGAATACTAACATTACCGCTACTGTACATTTTGGAGAACGTATGTCTGATTTGAGAGAAGTTCGGCGTTGAAATTATCGAGCAGTATGATTGTCAGACACGCTATGACAACTCTGCCGTAAGACTTCCTATACCGTCTTCAAGCTTGATCAGGGATTTGATCGTTTATAGGAGCAAAAAAATGCTTAAGACAAGAAACATTGCTGTCTATGATCTTCAAACAAACACTAGATTTTGTATATTCCACTGAAAATAGACAACAAAATAGTTATATTTTCTGGCTTTTCATCCTTCTACTGTTCAATTTCTACATCATTTTATTAAGATCCAAAACTTATGGCAAGAATATAAAATAATTAAGAAATACATTGGTTCTTTCAGACTAAAAAAAATCATTATTAAAACGACAAAATCAAAGGAAATCTCAAATGGTATTAAATAGTAAGGAGACCTTATAAAATATAAGTAAACGATTTAAAATAGTGAATATTCATTTAAATAAAATGCTTCTAACTAGCTATCCCTAAAATGTTAAATGTTCTGATTTTAAAGCGTTACTTTTTATGTCACACATTGGTATTAAAAAACTAACTAAGCTATGACTCTTTGGTAAATTCGCCTACCAATTAATTATTATTCTTATTAACATGTCATGAAAAAAATATATACAAATTACAAGTTATGGCACAGTGCAAATTTTGCTCTATTATACAGGGTGAATTTCCGGGAACTTTATCGATCGATTGTGGGAAAACTATAATTAGGTAGAATCTGAAAATTTGACAATATACTAATGTGCATGAGGGACAGCAGGGAAAAATATTTTCAAGATGGCAACACTTCCGGTTATACCGGAAGTAGAAGTCAACTTGCTTATTTTAAATGGAACACCCTATATATTATTGCATTTTTTATTTCTACGTAAAATTCTAGACATATTTCACGTATAATGTTCTATTTAAATTTTTACGTCAAAAATGATGTTTGCGGACCAAAACTTAACTATACATTTTTCCTATAAGAAAGTCTTTATTATTTAATTTGGGTTAGTTTTCTTGTAGACGAAGATCAACTTTAGTAGTCTTTTTATGATATTTTAAAAATTATTAGTACAGGGTGGTCAAAAAAGAAGAATAAAAATTATATTTAAAAAATCGTCAAAAGTCAATTTTTTCAAATAGAAAGCACCTATTTTTATAATTTTATCATATTAAGCATTAAAAATAAGCGTAACTTTGTATAAGGTGGAGCTGTATCGAACCGAGAGCAACATTAGCAGGAAATAACTGATATATGAACCATAAATTTCAAGGTATGTCGCAGCTCCACTGACGAGATCATGAGATGATCGAAACGCGTATGGAGAGAGGACCAGAGCGATATTTGCAGGAAATAAACTGTTTGTATATATAATTTTCATATTCTCTGCCTGAAAGGAGAATTACATATATATCAAACTATTTAAATACGGCAGAAAGATTTCTTTATTTTTACTGAAATTTTAATTTTTTTAAAAATTTCACGTTACTCCAACGATTCATAGATGTCGTCCGACTGGCGATATTTTTCAGTCTGACATCGAAGTCGGTAGATGGCAGGTGCAATATCCTGCCGACATACCTTGAAATTTATGGTTCATATATCAGTTATTTCCTGCTAATTTTGCTCTCAGTCCGATACATCTCTACTGACGAGATCATGAGGTGATCGAAACTCGTATGGAGAGAGGACCAGACCCACACAGCACTAGACGTCTTATAGACGTTGTTTTAAAGACGTCCATAAGACGTCTATATACAACGTCTTTAAGGTATCTTTTAAAAGTCTACATACTACATTTTATATGAAAATAAATACAGTTGTGTATAATTTAGTTGATAAAAACTAAAAAGCATTTCCTTCCCTATGGATTTTGTCGCAGTTGGGTAATAAGTTTGCAACGCCGTACAGAGCTCAGCTGAATACAAGTTGAGGTTAAAATTTTTGATTGAACGACAAATTTTTAGTAGCCTCACTACGACCTTGGTTAATAGAACTTTTGCGTGATCTTTTTCATCAATACTTTGGTGCTTTTTGTCACAGACTGTTTGATGTACCGATAACAATGACACACATAAATATGATGTCAGGGAAACTATAACTTTAAAAAATCCGCCTTTTGTTTCTGTCAACTGTCATTTTTCAGTTTAGTATTTGTGTTTCGTCATGTTATTCATTTTTAATGTTGTTGGGGTGCCGACTGTGAAAATTTAGCTTTTGAAAGAATTTTATATAGTTGATTTATCTATGTGCCTCTGAAAATCTTTTTTATTCGTGTTTATGTAATACTTAAGGTAAGATCGAGAATCATATGTACTTAGGAAAAATAATAACGTTATTTATAGGTTGTGTTACAGGAAATTCCCGAATGCTTTACCGCTTATATTTTTGTAGTAACTCTATGTTAGAAGTATAAAATGAAATCTTCAAAAATATTATCTATGCGAAAAAGGCTTGCACAGCTCATCCAGACCCGGTCCTAAATATTACAAGAAATATTACTAATGAAGTGGAAGGCGAAATGTTTGTTTATGGAGTGCTCCAATAATGAAACCTGTAAGATTTATTTTGTTCCTGATGAATGGTTTATATTTAAAGAACATAGAAAATAGAGTTTTGTTAATTACAAGAAGTAATTTTGTTTAAGGTTTTAGAAATTTCAAAACTGGGAGTAGGGAGCATTTATGACTTTGTAAAGCGAGCTTGTAAAATTACCATGCACAGTTGATTGGTACGAAAAGGAAAAAGAAAGTTCTACGATTCCAACTTGGCGAGACTTATTATGAGTAAGTTCTGTATTTCATTATACATATTAACCTTGAAATAGCATAAGTCACGATTCTATAGTAGAGGACAATTATAAAAATTCATAAAAATATCAAAAAATTTACTCCCATAAATGATAAACTTTATCTTATAAAATTAAAATCAGTTTGTTATTAGGATCTACAGAGACAACAGGACTGGCAAAAAGTCAGAAGAATGAGGAAATTTCAATCCAAACATGGCTGAAAAGGGTATCAGACCAGATTTGTTATTCGACTAAATAAAAATTCTTGTTTTTAAAACTATTTAAAGATGTGTGTACTTTTTATTTCAATATACTTTTATTTTGTTGATAGTCTACCTTTTAGAGTTATTATATCGAAGGGATAAACTAAGGCTTAAATTTGATAGGTTCACTTATAGTTCGAACAGTAGTAGTTCTGAAAATATTTGCTCTTCTACCTCACTTCCTCAATTTCAAATTAGAAAAAGTTTACATTATGCTTAAGTTATGTATTTTTTTGTATAAAGAGATTATGTTGAACATATTTTTTAAAGCAAATTATTCATGTGGAACTTGTAGTTATTTAAAATGGTAGTGTATATTTTGCTCTTGATTTTTTCTTAATTAAAGTTATTTCTTGGACTTTTGAATAATTACGGTTTGACTTTGTAAACAAGACAAACAAAAAAATTAAAGGGACCCTTTTTAATGTACATGATTTTATTGGTGGAATATGTTGTTTTAATGTTGGGAAGGGACGTCCATAAGACGTTGTAAGCAAATGTATTAAAGACGTTACCTTTTGTAACATAAGACGTCTATACAACGTCTTATGGACGTCATTCGTCTTTTATGGACATCCATAAGACGTCCTGAATATTGAGATCAAACGTTTTAGGGACGTCTTTAAGACGTATTTGTGCTGTTTGGGGAGCGATATTTGCAGAAAATAAACTGTTTGTATATATAATTTTCATATTCTCTGCCTGAAAGAAGAATTTTTATTCTTCTTTTTTGACCACTCTGTACCAATAATTTTCAAAATATGATAAAAATAGTACTAAAGTCGACCTTCGTCTACCAGAAAATTAACCCAAATTAAATAATAAAGACTTCCTTATAGGAAAAATTTATAGTCAAGCTTTGGTCCGCAAACGTGATTTTTGACATAAAAATTTAAATACCTACAAAACGGGGAGACATAAGTATAGAATATTATAAATGAAATACATCTAGAATTTTATGTAAAAATCAAAAATTCAATAATATATAGGGTATTCCATCTAAAATAAGCAAGTTGACATCTACTTTCGGTATAACTAGAAGTACCACCATTTTGAAAATATTTTATCCGACTGTCCCCCAAGCACGTTAGTACACTATCAAATTTTCAGATTCTTCCCAATTATAGTTTTCCCACAATCGATCGATAAAGTTCACAGAGAATCACTCTGTATAGTATTAGTCACCGTCGTATATATGACTAATTCTCTAAAAAACAAGATCCCTTATTCTATTCCACTATTATGCTGGATTTTTATAAAAGTGCAATACTCAATATTATGATTATAAAATTCAGCACCAAAACTCATTTTCTCCCAGGATTTTTAGAGATTCATAGCATTCCTGAGCAGATTTCTACAAAAAAGTTCCTTAACTTTAAACTATTTACTTAAAAAACTAAGCTTCCTTCTCATTGAGGCGTCATATGGCAGCGCAAGCACCCATCTTCTTAACCCAGTCAATATTACCGAAGCCATTACTAAAATAGCACCAATAATAGAAAATCTATTTGGTTCCTCTTTAAAAAACAGCACTTGCCATATGAATGCATATACTATGTCTGTGCTACGAGCTATCGCTACAGGTCCAGCCTGTTCCATCTGTAAGGCAACTGTTAAGAGAATCTGCCCCATAAAACTAAAAATCGCCAGGGCTACAATAAGTATTCTATCCACACCACAAACGGGCATACAGAGAGCTCCAATAAAAACAGTAACTATGAGGCACTGAATGAAACCAAAGAAACCGAAATTAGTCATAATCACGGAAAAATGCACGTCTTTTAAAGCTCGTAAAATTACATACGCATTGGCCCCGAAGAGTGTTGAACTGAAGGCTGCGACAGCTCCCCACATTTCAGGAGCCTGTCCGTTATCCCCTAAAGATTCGATTGTATTTCCAAATATAACTGGAGGCCTAGTTATTAAAATTACTCCTATTAAAGTAACGATCACAGAAAATACATTGAACCATCCGCATGGTTCTTTTAAAAACATTCGGGCAAAGATTGCTGTGAATACTGGTACTGAGAATACTATGACGGAAGCGTCACTCAAAGGCATATGTCTAAACGCGTAAAAGCTTAACATTAATGCGGTGGTGCCTATGAAGGAACGTAAAATTAACATTATACGTTTTTCTTTGGGAAAACAAGGTTTTTGGTGGTATATTAGTATTGGAATTGTTGGTAATAACACGCCCAAAAATCTATAAGCTGCTAGAGCTACAGGATTAACATCGGACATCCATTTAACTATAGCAGAGCATAAAGAGAAAAACAGGGCACTTAATGTAGCTAAAACTAAGCCTAGATAGGGATATTTACGACATTTTGATTTTGGCTGATGGAAACGTAACTCTTCGTCGGCTTCATCGTCAACGAGCTGTTCCAGTTCGAGGTTTTCTGGCATTATGTCTACAGTTTTCTACAAATAAGAACACCTTTTAAAGTCAGGAAAAGATAAAACTTGAAAATGGACTACAAATAAAATGTGTCAAAAGCTTACTTTCCCATTTTAATGTAAATGTGTTGTGTTGACGCTCTGCAAAAAAAATTCTTGACACCATGGCGAAGGTATAATTAAAATTTATTTCAAAAGTTTTAAAATAATTTATTGGGGCATTCACCATGATGTCAGTAATACTTACTGAAAAAAAATATGATAGAATTTTGATTTACGAAAACCTACTTAAAATTATTTGAGAGTTTTATTAAAGAAGTCAAAGAAATTTAAAATTATTTGCAAACAAATAAAAACAATCTTTAACAAAAAATTGATTACATAAAATCGTGTGAACAATTATACTGAAACTGTGGAGATGAGTAACATAGTAATATCAAAATGGTGAAGTAGCCCCAGGAAGTTTTTCTATAAAACAATTTTTTTGGGTAAAGAACCAAAGCTGTCACGGCTTTGGTCAAGTTGAAAATCATGGTTTCTGAGTTTAAACCATGTCAAATTGCAATTATTATCAGACGTTTCGCCTACGATTGCACAATGCATCTTCAGTGATCTTTACTTCACGAGATTAAGATAAGATAATTTATTAGTAATGATATACAAATAGTACTTTTACAAGTCAAATAAATAAAATATTAAAATTTTGTCAATTAATTATTATCATTAATACAAATAAATCATTACACGATATTGATTCTTCCTTAAGAAGAAAGTTTTGGTAAAAAAAGGCTAAGAGAAGATGACAACAGACAAAGACAATACAACAGATTAAAATTAGATTCGAAATACTCCTCGAACCAAAAAAACGCGTTCAGCATAAGGTAGCTCTTGATTTGTTTTTTGTACTGTTGTAGAACTTTATTGCCAAATATCTTGAACCATTTCTGGATCTCTCAAGCCGGCCAAAGTCTGGTACAAGATTGTTTCTTCTTGGATAGTTGTGAATATCTTCGTGTGATCTGTACAGATCAAGATTTTGTTTAACGTACAACAAACACTGCATAATGTACACACAAGGTAAAGTTAAAATTTTTAAATTCTTAAACGAATTTCGACAGTCTTCTCTATAACCAAGCCTAGAAATAATACGAATGCATTTTCTTAGTTGTCCAAATGCCTCATCAGTATGACAAGAATGACTCCAGGAAAGAATAGCATAAGCCAAAAGAGAATTAAAGTTGCTGTGATATGCTGTCAGAAGAGTACAAGACTCCTGAACAGGAATAATTGTTGGGAGAGTTTTTCTGAGAGATTAACAAGGTGTTGTTCCCAGGTTAATCCTGCATCTAGGTGTACTCCCAGAAATTTGACCTCCATTGCACATTGAGGTAGAAAGGACTGGAGAATTTCACTGTTATTCCTTAGAGCAAAATTAATACTTTGTGATTTGGAGTTGTTCAAGGATAGGCGATTGGCTCGAAACCATTGAAATAGTTTTTTCTGAAGTTTGGTAATCCAGATTGTCAATCTATGAAGGGTGATAACTTATATAAAACGTTGTGTCATCAGCAAACAAAACAGTGTTGACTCCCTTGCCCTTACAGTATGCCAGGTCATTTATATAGATGAGGAATAAGATGGGACCTAATACCGACCCTTGAGGTACACCATACCTTAGGGATTGTTTTTTAGAATTACACTGCCCAAAGTGAACATACTGATCACGATCCGACAGATATGAATTGAGTAACTGAATGGCATCAGCCTGAAAATTGTAGAATGGTAGTTTTTTTTAGAAGAATGCTATGTGTAACACAATCGAATGTCTTTGTGAGGTTTAAAAAGGATGCAAGAGTGTCAACATACTTTTCAAAGCCCTGTAAAACATTACTAGTGAAGTGATCAATAGCTAAAGTTGTGGTCCTGTTCTTTCGGAATCCAAACTTGTTCAAGGCAAATAATTTCTTTGACTCAAAGTGATCATTAGCCTGATTTTTCAAAATTCGTTCACAAACTTTTGACAAGATTGGTAATAAAGATATGGGGCGATAATTGTTGCAGTCATCAATGGAGCCCTTATTCTTGAAGAGGGGTACCACCTTTGCAGTTTTGAAAACTTTAGGAAATGTACTGCAAGCTATAGATTGATTTATCAATATTGTTAGGGGCTGAACTATTATATCCTTAATTTTTTTAATAATTTTTGTGTTAATTCCATCAATATCTTTGCTGTTACTATTTTTTATTTCTGAAATGGCTTTGTCGACATCACTAAAACTAACTGATTGAAATTTAAAGGACGGGATGTTTTTCAATGGCATAGATTTTAGGTAATCTTCAAAAGGCTGTTGAGGATCATGGTGTGACATTGCATTGAAGTATCGATTTGTATGTTTTGGTTTTCTGTACACAACAGAATGTCCTAATTTGCCATTCTCTTCCTTTATACTAACACAGAAAGGCAAGGGAACCATTTGATTCAGTTTCCATAGGGAATTTTATGCTAGGGCGTTGTTGATTTAAATGATATAGAAAATTATGTAGCTTATCTGCGCCATGCGGCCAAACTACGAATGTATTATCTACATCATCATCATCTACACCAAAAATTTAGATTTTAAAGGAGCAGGAAATAAAGCTTTTTTTTTTTGAAAGCTTCCACGAAGATGTCAGATACCACAGGTGATAGCAGAGATCCCATGGCTGCTCCCAAAGTCTGCTCACAGAAAGTTTCTCGAAAAGTAAAATAAGTGGAAATCAGACGTGCAATCGTATACGAAACATCGGATAATAATTCCAGTTTGACATGATCTAAACCTAAGAACCATGTTTTCAATTTTTTGGATAATTATTTGGAATAAGTGAAATCTAGAAAAATATTTTTTTTAAACACCATTCTGACCTTGGTTTCCACAATTTTTCTTAGTTTCTGAGAAAACAAAAAAATCACTTTTCACTTTAGGTTTAATTTCTTGCACTAAATTGTTAGAATAAATTCATTAATTTCACGCTTATAAAAGCTTCGTATGTTTCATAAACTTGCACATTCTTATTTGGAAAAATTAAGAAAAACAATAAAAAAACTTGTAAAACAAAATGGCCAGTAACATCTAGCAGTAACATCACTCATCTAAAAAGGGGAATAATTTACGCTGTTGCATAGCATAAACACAATTTCTGTGAAATATCCAAATATTCTATTTTTCTATTAACCACACATTTCAGTTTAAGATTAATTTTGCACTTGTTTTACAATATAAAAATTAAATTAGGTTGCTGACTCAGATGGATAAATTTTATAAAAAATTTTTTTAACATTTTCAGTAATAAAAAAATCAATGAAGTTTACGATACATTATTGCTTTTTCTATGAAAATATAAGTTTTCCTTAATTTGTTTGCTAAAATTTGTACGAAACTATTTGAAATATTTTACAACTAATGTATTTTAATTAGTACTATTCACAATAAATATGAAAATTCAGTATTTTTTTTAGAAATAAGTGTCCTTGTGATGTTAAGCAAGGCCAGAATCATGTTGTACAACCTTAAAATAGGCGTATGTAACAAAATTTCTTTGAAAATAAGTCGTCTTCCTAAATTTCACTTATATAATAAAATCTGCAACAAATTCACTTCAAAAATTTAAATATTCCTTACAGGTGACCCCAAGAAAGGTAGAAGCTGATATTTAGATTATGGCAAAAGTTACATTCCTCATAACAAATTTTTAAAGCATTGAAGCCCCTTTTTAGCACCTCAGAGGTGAGAATAACCCACAATCCAACACATCATTTTATGTTCCTAGAGCACTTCTCTCTACCCTTTTACCCAACAAATTGATATTAGGTTTTTAAGTAGTGAAGTGAAAATGGTGAGAAAGGAAATGATATTAAAAGAACGAAATGGTTTATTTTTAAATTTTTTCATATCACTATGCACATTGTTTAAAAACAATGTAATTATTTGATATTTATTGAATGCGGACAGAGTTCAAAAAATCAATTTTAACTTACATTTTTCACTGGAATATGGTTCAGTCTTGATTGTGTATGTTACATAAAGCTTTTCTGATGATAATGCATGGCTGTATAGTTATATTTGTGCGATTTTTGGCTGATTTTGCATTATTTTTGGAAAAATTCGAGATTTGCAAGAACTGCAAATTGCAGGTTGACAATCAAATTTTGACAGTCAGCTGATCGAAACTTTGATAAAACGGAAATAAGTTTAGAGTATCTATTTTAGTTTCTAAAAATGCAAAAAGACCTGATATTTATAACTTTAAACCCATTTACCTTTTAAAAACAATTTAAGAATCAAGCATTTTACATTTCCTTTTAAAGATAACGTGTTTAAATTACTTAAAATCTTTACATGTTTTAGGATTTCGTACAAATGATTCGCATATTAAAGAGGCAACCAAATATATACCTGTTTGTATATTTGGTTGCATAAGAAAAAGAAAAGAGTTTTGATAATTTAAAATATTTTGTTTCATTTACAAATTTAACAATTTTTCAAACATTTTAAACAGAAAATAAACATTTAGTAATAAATTCGACCTTAAAATAAACATCTTATAGCTGTTAGGTCCACTATACAAGCGCATTTTATATTATTCTTAAAACGAGAAATAAATTTTGATAATGTATTTCTCATAGAAGAAATTGTAATTTTTCTTCCAGATTTTATTCTGTTTTGGTTAATTTTTATATTTCACTGAGTATTTCATTCATTCAAGAATATTATCATAATTATTACCTTTTAAAGTCACTATGGAAACGCAAATAATTACCTATTATTTACCTAAACAATCACATACGTCACTCAAACGTTTGTCATTTAAATCCCATCATTTTCAGCAATCAAGAAAATTAAAAATTTTACATACTTTTCGACTTTAAGCAACATAAATTCCCAGTAAAACCATCTTATCTACATAATATAAGGTTTTTCCGATTTAATCATAGCCTTAAACCGTTTAAAAATGCTTTTGAAAATTACTGCGCATTCAAAATGAAACATGGATCTGTTTCGCATTACTTTGCAACAAAAAATCGTGCCTATTGCTTTAAGGATCGGCACTTGTAAAAGAAACTACGCTAGGTAAGAAATTTATCATTAATTTCGCTTAATTTAAACGTATAAAGTATATAAATATAAACAATAACTGAAAAGTAGGGTTAAGTGTTTGACGAAATGGAACGTTTGTTTATTTACCTATATTTTCTTATTTATTACTCTTTCCCAAGGGAAAATTGGTACACTGAGTGATTATTTTACATAAATATTTATCTGAAAATACTTCATTACTTGCTATTACCAAGTTTTTGAGTCTAGAAATGTTTTAAATATATCTAGTTATTATGGCAAAAACTTTAAGATTCTGATGATTTTATATGCTTATCAGCAGATAGACTATAAGATCTTTTGAGATTTCAGCAATATATGGATGAAACTTAAGTTCTTTGTTGAAAATATTCATAATTCATATTTTTAGGTTAGCTGAAGTAGGACGTCTTGAAACCCCAAAAGTAGCCGGTAAATATGACACAGGGCAGCTTATACTCCATAGAGTTTTTGGTTATAGAGGAGTAGTTTTATTTCCGTGGCTAGCTAGAGTATACGATAGGTAAGACTTACAAAATCTTACCCTATCACAATTGCTTTAAAACATCTAATATTATCACTTTCCATACAATTTTCACAAGTTCAGTATATTATTCAGTATTTTTTATAGAGATGTACCTCAACATAGAGAAGGTGATGAAGAACCTAGTGCAGGTGTAGGCAAAGAAGTAAGAGGAAGAACACACACATTTTACCAAGTCCTTATCGACCAGAGAGACTGCCCTTATATTGTAAGTATTGCTACTTTATTTTATGTCTTTAATTCTTTATTATCAAACTCTAGTTTTTTTATGTTTTTAGAGAGCTCAATCAGAAGCAGTAACCTTTCTCGGCAACCAGGACTCATCGAGAAGCCTCTATGCCATTCCAGGCTTAGATTATGTTGCTCACGAAGATATTATCCCTTATGTTAGTGCTGAGAAAACACCCTTACACCATGAGTTGTTTGATAAATTTTTGGCGCCAAATCCTAATGGAGGTAAGGCATGTTTTCGTTGTGTTTGTTTTGTTACTATTAAGAGTCATTGCACACTAAGCTAGTCTAATTATTTGTATCTTACAGTGTGGCCAGTCTAAATTTATAAATATTTTCATTATTATTCATTAGAAATATAGAGGCACTGTGGAGGTATAAAAGTTTTAAAATTAAATTAAATTTTCATAGATCCACCATTCATGGCACAAGACACTTTGAAAGCATGGCAGAATAAAAATCATCCATGGTTGGAGCTATCAGATGTCCATAAAGAAACTACGGAAAACATAAGGGTGACAGTAATACCTTTCTATATGGGGTGTAGAGAAAGCCATGCCAATTCAGTTTATTGGGTAAAATGCATAAAAATATAATATATAGGGTTTCCAAAAAAAGGAGGGCCAATATGGGAATTTAACAACCAATTATATAACAGAAATTTTTGATGTGACTTTTATTGTTTGAAGAATTAAAAAAAAATTCTTTTTCCTGATGTTATTAATAAAATTAGATCGAATCCAATGAAACTTTTTTATTGCAACTTTTAATGAACATAAGGATGACTTCATAAATTTTTTATGTGACGTTTTGTCTTGCAGCCACCATCATCAACTTAATTTTTTTAAATGCGGTTCCGATTTTCTAATGTTAGATTATAAAAGTGACCTTTATTCTAAATTCAACAATGTATGTCACGTTATAGTTTTATTACATTTTGAACTTATTTTGAAAATTTTTTAAAGTACAGACCTGTTTCCTTAAGCATTTCATTAAAACTTGCTGTAAAAAAGTTTCATCACTTCAGCTCTAACTTTAATATTAACACAACGCTAGAAAACGTAGGATTGAAAATTCAAAAATCCGAAAATTCGCTTTTCTTTAAAATAACGAACACTAAAGGTCTTATTGACAATATCTGACTGTTATGTTGTTGATTCAAAAAATTCACAACCTTTTTTCCATTCTGTATCTCTTACTGTTGCCGAGATTCCCATATTCATCTCCTTTATTTTGGACACCCTCTATATATCTTAAACACATTCTAAATTGACTTATTTTTAGTGGCGTTATTGTATAAGGCTAGAGAACCTAGGAAATCTGAGTGTACAACTTAGAGAAAGACACTGGAGGATTTTTTCCTTGTCTGGTACATTGGAAACAGTGAGGGGTAAGTTTCCAATAATATAAAATTGGCATTGTTATAGTTGTACTTACGAGTTGTATGTTGAAAAATAGATAATTATGGTATTAGTAATAATAATGGTATTTCCAAGTTTTCTTTAAACAATTGGAAGAATACATAGAAAGGTAGCCGTTTAGTTTTCGGGCATTGGTAACACTGGCGTGCTAGGTATCATCTGATATCCATTATAAAGTTTGACATTTTAAACAGTATACGTACTCAGAACATTTTGACATACGAACGTTATTGGTGTTGTTTTCAGTGATTTTAAATTTTCATCTTTGCCAAGAAATAGAATTAACTCGTTTATTTCAACAAGAGTGCATTAATGAACTTCATTCTTTATATGGAGATGAAGCACTTTCCAAAATCACGGGGTCGTTGTTCGCTCACGGACGAGTCGCCACGGTGTAGGCTCAGACTGCCATATTTCAGGCTATGTAGAGCTAATCATTAGCTTGAAAGAATTTGTTGTTATATTTATTTGTTAATTTTTTTGGGAAAAATCCTATGAAAACAAAACTTTGAAATATCAAGTACTATATAGCGTTGTTGCCTATTTGCAATTTTTAATTTGGCACTTCTGGTTGTGTGTTTGTGGCGGGAGTCCGAATCCGCACCTATGTAAAGACGAACAGAGACATAGATTAGTGGGTGAAACCGTGCTGCCGATTTGTAATTCCAATGTTTTACCATCTTGTCACCCGCTTTCCAGGGTTGAAACAACTCCAGAAACGAAGAAAATACTGCTGAAATCTGGAGGAAAACATATTTTATGTTTTTTCTTTATCATTCAGACACCTTTCATCAAAGATGTCTGGATTGTCCTGAAAAGATAATTTAAAGTTCGGATAAGTTAATTTTAATTATGTATCTTTTTATAAGTTTATTTTTTTTATGTTATTTGAATTGGTAGTTTTAAGAGATTTTAAATTAATTAAATATCATGATCATTTGAGTTATTTGTAATAAATTCTAACACAGGCATGGCTTGTTCTTCTTTTGTTATTTTAGAGAGTAAACAACAGTCGACCATGTGGGTCTGCCATGTTGAACCAAAACCAGTAAAAGTTGCTCACTCACGAATCTGGTCATGTCTTATTTAGGCTCGGATCCAGGGGGGGAGGATGGTGAGGGCGATTGCCCCACAAGATCTTCAAATTTAGAGAAATAGAATCGCTTCTTCCTGCTGCATTAGGAACGTGAATGTCGCTGGCACTACCCAATCCCCCTACAACTTGGTTTTACTTGCCACACTGTGCTATCGCCCTCCTCTCAAAGAGCTTCAAATTCAGAAAAACAGGCGCTTCCCTGCCTGCTACATTAGGAACGTGAATGTGTGGCTGGCACGCCCCCCCCCCTCCCCCTGTGGGATGATTTTGATATTTTTAACATAAACATGAATTAATTAAAGAAATTGTTATACCAAATTATAGATTATAATTTAGGCATAGTAGCAATTGGTTCTGGCCTTATTTTATGACAAATTACTTAACTGCTTAAATAACGCAATTCCAAAAAAAGCTAAATCTGTTGGTAATAGTGAAGTAAATTATTGTAAATATCCTTTTGTTTTCAAATGATTTAGTATGTAAAATAAAATTAAAGAATAGAATGCATAGACATATACAATGTGGCAAAGCTAGTGTTTTTCAATATGAGGAATATCGTAACTTAAGGTATAATATTAAAAAACAGATTGATTATGAGTCCTCTTTGTATTTAAGAAATATAGAGAATAATGTAAATTTTGATCCTAGCAGTTTTTGGATGTATGTTGGCTGTAAGAGTAAAAGGTATGGTATGCCAAGGGTTATGTCTTATAATGGAGTATCATTGGAAGAGCACGAACATATTGCCAATGCTTTTGCACAGTATTTTAGTTCAGTGTTTGAGTTGTCATCAGTGTCTAACGGCGACCCTATAGATATTAATAGATGGGGAGACTTGGAATTTTCTTTAATATCAGAGGAGACTGTAAAGAAAAGTATAAAAAAACTAAAACCAAAAAAAAGCACAGGAGAGGATAATATTCCCTCATATATCTATAAAGGCTGCTCAGACTTTTTAGCAGCCCCTATTGCTCATATTTTTCAAGTTGCCCTAAAAACAAAAATTTTTCCCAATAAACTAAAAACAGCAATTATTTCTCCCATATTTAAAGATGGTAAACAGACAAATGTTGAAAATTATAGACCAATTTCTATACTTAATTCACTAGCTAAGATATTTGAGATGATCCTTTCAGATGACATTGTGACCAACATCACTCATAAAATAGTAGAACAATAACATGGATTTGTAAGTGGAAAGTCCACAGTAACAAATTTATGTGTGTTTACAAATCATGCCTCGGAGGCTATTGATGGCGGGAAGCAGTTGGATACAGTGTATATTGATTGTGCAAAGGCATTTGATAAGGTGGACCATCGGGTGTTGCTGGCTAAGCTTGTCGAGTTTGGCTTTTCTAGGAATGCTTAGCTAGGCCGCACATGGTGAGAGTGGGAGGGTGATTTTCTCAGGCTTTTATGGCAACATCTGGTGTACCGCAGGGTAGCAACCTGGGCCCACTGTTATTTTTAATGTTTATAAATGATTTACCTAATAGTGTTAAACATTCTGATGGTCTCTTATTTACGGATGCCTTTAAAATATTTAAGAAAGTAACAAACAGTAATGATTGTAGTGCACTGCAAGCAGACTTAAATTCAGTAACAGAATGGTTTCAATTAAATAAAATGTTTTTAAATACTAATAAATGCTTCTTTATGTCTTATACAAATAAAATAAATCCTATTAATTTTAATTACTTTATTGATGGAGCAAAACTACAAAAAAAGACTGAATGTAGGGATTTGGGGGTGCACTTCCAGTCTAATTTGAAATTTAATACCCACTACCGCAATATTATTAATAAGGCTTTTAGGGTGCTTGGTTTTGTGATTAGAAATACAAGTCAGTTTAATAACCATAATATAATAATAAAATTGTATAATGCACTTGTTCGTCCTCATCTAGAATATGCATCTAATATATGGTCTCCTAGTGCAAATGTGCATTGTGATGCTATTGAGCGTGTTCAAAAAAGGTTTTTGAGATATTTATATGTTAGGAAAAATAACTTATATCCATATCTGATCTCTTATAGCAGTATGTTAGAAAGAAAAGAAAATTTCAAACTCTTCAGAAAAGAAGGCAAATTCAATCTGTGATATTTGTTTATTGTATTATCAATAATATAAAATTTAACAATTGTTCTTTGATTAATTATATACCTCTTCATGTACCAAAGATAGGATTAAGGATACAAAAGGAAAAATTCTTTCATGTCTCCATTGGTAGTCGTTCTCCAATGAATTTAATGTTAACTGAGTGCAACATACTATATAAGAATAATGATATTGACTTTTTTAATTGTACCAAGAAATTGCTATTGCAACTTATGCAGTGACCTTTGGGTTTATTCAGGTTCTTGCCTGTGCTGTCTTTGTTCTGTGTTAGTTAAGTCTATAAAATTTCTCTTACTTATAATTACCTTGTAGCATGTTATGTTTAACTGTTTGTAAGAGTATCAATAAATAAATAATTGGATATATTCAGTAGTTTCTAATGAAATAAAATAAAATAAAACACAGCTGACAAATTATCGCGTAAGAGCCAAAACTTTTCCTAATTTTAAGCGATTGTTTTTAGGTAGAGGAGTGGTAGGACAGGAACCAGGTCTAACTAAAAGTCTTCCCGCTTTCCAATATAGCAGTCACGTGAGCCTGCAAGCACCCAGTGGACATATGTGGTAAGTTTAAATAAAAATATCTTTCCCAATATCTTAAATCATTTATTTTCTTGTTAAAGGGGTACATTTAGAATGGAACGCGAAGATGGGTACACGTTCGACTGCAGAATCCCTCCTTTTTCTCTCGAAAGCAAACCCGAAGGGGGTACAGCGACCCCACCGGAAACGGCGTAACATTATTTATTTAAACTTTAGTTTGTAAATATTATACTGCAAATTCTATTGTATATATTATATAATTAAGAAACCTGATTAATTTTGTAAGTACAGTAAAGCTCAACAAAATGTTCCTCGTGGAAATGTGAGCGATGCCGCTTATTAACCATGGCTGTACAGTAAAATATTTTACTTAAAATTAATGCAGCTTGTTTATACCCAAAATGTAACTAGAATAAAACAAAATAAATAAAACATTTCCCAGAATATTCTACGGTTTTTATTTATTTAACCACCTAAAGTTACAAACAAAAATTATCATCTCACATTTGATTGCTTAAAATAAATAAGCTAAAAGTATGCACCCAAAAAATTAATTAATGACTAATCATGATTAGAAACTATTAATAGTGGGTTTCTACATTGAAAGATTAGTCTCGGTTAGCTAATCATTGGTTGCCATAAATTTTTCGATACTAATTTGGTGATGTTACTGATAAAAATGTATTTTAAGGCACCATTCACGTTCAGATAACTAACGGAGACTAATGATTCATAGTTTACACAAAATACATCTAGAATTAACGTTTTTTTCTTTATTATTATTAATATTATACAATTCTTAATAAAACTTAAGCTATAGAATCACAAAATTTCAATAAAAATGACTGAACAACGGGGAGTGAAATATTTTAGAGAGTAATTTCAATTTATGTTGAAACGTTAGATCATTTTAACTCATGTTTACAGTATAACTAAAATTATCAGTAGGTTAACTAGGTTTCGTACCAGACGAAACCTTCGGTGACCTCTAAATAGTTTTAACTCGAATTCTAGCCTGAAAACTGTTCAGTTTTGATCGTTTGGCATTCCAAATCGAAAAAGAATGGAGACAATTTTTATACGTTCCTTAATATTTTATACAAAACCATAGACGTATAAGGCTATAGACTGAGGTCCTATAGAAACGCGTTGGCTCTCACTTAGAAAGAGACGGGGCACAATAGGTCATTAGTATCTCTCTTTCTATGGGCGGCGTTAAGAGCCCCGTACGCGCGATCCCTTCTCACCCGACAGCCACAACTAACCCGAAAGAGATATTTTTGTAATGGATTAAGGGGTATCGCTCATACGGAGCATTTAGTTCCGCCTATAGAGAAGCACTATTGACCTACTTCGTTCTATCTCTTTCTAAGCGAGAATCAACGCGCTTCTATAGAACCCGCAGTCTATATCTAGTTATTGAGATATTCTTTCTTGAAAAGGAGCCACTTTGGAGGTTAGGTTATCAATGCTTTATTGCTTTTTTCCATTCTTTATGCATTTTTTTTGATAAATTCATAAAAAATATATATATATTTTTTTTTTATTTCAAAAACATTGGATTTTTATGCGATTATTGATTTTAAACTTACGGCAAGAAATTCAAGATGGCGGCATCCCATGAAAATTTTAGGATTTTATGTTTGTTGACACGACCATCTTGAATATTATTTTATATCGATTCGATTTCAATTGTTTTTAAAAGGCAATCCCAGTTAGCGAAGTTGAAAACAACTGAATTCAAATTGAAACAAAATGGCGCTAAAAGCAGTTCTAGGAAAAAACAAAAACCCTAATTTTTTTCACAAATGGCGGTTACTTAATATCTTGTATTTATGACGTAAAGTTTTAAAAACAATAATAACATAATTCCGAAAATTTTTGATGTTGCGAAAGCGAACGAATGGTTAGGTTTATGATTTCAGCAAAAAAAGGATAAATATAACTGTACAACGAGCAAAATGACAAATAAAGCATTGACCACCTAATCTACAAATTGTGAAAATCCCCTATTGACATATAAAGAATAGATCGCAGGTCCCAGTTATATAAAGATACAGAGTACGGATTCTAGAGAAGCGTGTTAGCTGTCACTTAGAAAGAGACAAAGCAAATTTGATCAGTAGTACGCTTTCTATAAGCGGAACTCAAAGCATCCTGCGCAGGATACCTGTCTCGTCTACAGCCACAACCAATCAGAAAGAATTTCCTAATGGATTACCTGAGAGGTATCGCGTTGTACGGGGCTCATAGCTACGTCTATAGAAAGAGAGGTACGGGTGATCTATTTAGCTCTGTCTCTTTCAAAGTGAGAGCCAACGCGTTTATAGAGGACCCGCGGTCTGTATCTTTATATCTATGTCTATGGTCCCAGTGTACCGATTTACCCTTGGTGTGGGAAAGACAAAAAATTTGAGAATATAATCTTTCTCTTTCTAAAGGGGTGGGATTAAGCGTCACACATACGTGTCAAAGATTGGTCGATTTCGCAATAGATCTACGACATATGTGCGCGACGCTTAGCCCCGCCCCCTTGGAGAGAGAAATACTGTATCCTTAAATGTTTTCGTCTCTCTCGCACCAAACTCAACTCGGTATACTAGAATCCGTGTTCTATTTTTATATGTTCATGATTTGGTATTAACCTCTTATTTTTCTTTGGGAGAACAAAAAAATAACTTTATTTTACTAATGCCACACACAAAGGAAAAAAATTATTCATTACAAAATCAGGTTTTCCTTTAATTTCTTTGACCAGCAAAGTATCAGTATCAGCCCAATAATAAAAAGGAGAAATTCATATTTCCGTTAAAAATTGTGTTTTCTTTTGACTTCTTTGACCAGCAAAGTCTTATTATTAGTTTTAAAGAATATATAAAGTAGTACATAAAATTTTTTGTAGATGTCTTCAATGTCAATGTTATAAATATCCTAAAATCAAATGTAAACACACAATGGGTTAAAATACTTGCAGTTCATCATGATTTTGAGTCTATTATCAATTTTCTTTAAAAAAATTCTCTGTAACCAGAAAATGAAATTTTGGCAAAGCCTAGTGTGGCTCAATTTGTTCTCAAAAAATCAGCACAACACACTTTAAATATCATTTATGCACTGACACTAACGAGCGATTTGACACATGCCTGGGACAAACAATACCGTATAAATGGTCTGAAGCTGCAGCAATATATATATAGAACCCAACATGAAAAAGAGAAATAATAGTGTAATCTTCAGTAAACCCATCGTTGAAATACCTAATAAGTTCTGTCAAAGCTTCATCAGTGATACTCGCTTCTTCTTTAACGCTGATCAAACCTCGGCGTACCATGTCGACAGTCCGATGGAAAGGCAAGATTATAAAAAAAAAAAATGTTTCGATTAATGATGTTCAAAAAGATCCCAAATGACGGTGTTGCCAAATTTATCCTTCCCTCGTAGCACGAGCTTAAAAAGAGTATCAAAACTGAAAGTTCAAGCGAGTATTTCTTTCTAAAATGCACAATAAGGTAAAAAAAACTTATTAAATCATTCTTCAAAACCTATTTTATCATACCTATTAATTTTTTTTAAATTTCTGAACATGGAGTATATTAAAAAATCGAGTTTTAAGGGACCGATGCGTAAACTTTCCGTAAAAGCAACTCTATTTTTCGTAAAAACCTCCGATAATATATACTGAAAAAATTCAAAGTTGCTTTGCACATAAAAAATAATCATTTTTAGAAGTTACAAAAATGTTCATACACGTATAACCATTAAACATCCTTAAAGAAAACAAACACTCACTATTGTTTATATTTGTACTGACCCTATAAGAATTTATCTTTCTTGATCTATATCGTCGAGCCAAACAGTTATTTCTCGCCCGGCAATGTATTATTTTATAGAACTTTTTATCTGATCTGGCAACATGAGCAGCCTGGTTCGTCGATCTAACATTTCCCAACCCAATTTTTCACATTGCCGATTAAAGCAAATTTTCTTGTCAGAGGTAAAAAAAAAAAGAAAGACACCTACTACTGTTTTATATTATTAAACAAGGATAAAATAAAAGGCTTCTAATTTTGAGCCGTATCTATTGTTACCAACTCTAAAAATCATGACGAACATTACGTTTAAATCAAGAAATTACTCTCTAAAACTGTAAAACCATCTTTAAACAAATCTTCCCCGAAAGACCTTTTCAAAAAAAACCTTTTAAGATTATCTCTGAAAGCTACCAAAACCTAAACCCACTCCCCTCATGGTGTGCGTCGCCGTTCTGGCCACTTCGTATTGTGCTTCCATCGAAGAGAACATTTCCTGTTGCTTCTTCAAGACATCAGTTGATTTTACGGGCAGACTTCCAGTTTCAGTCCCTTTGATACCCATGAGACGCTTGAATTTGTTAGATGTTTTGTCTGAAAATAAATTAAAATTACTGAAGTATGAACGGAAAATCAATTTTACAATAGTCTACAATATACAACCAAAATAACATAATTAAAGGTAAGAAAGATGGATGCAGTAATATAAATGAGACAACCAACATGTCATAAAGACCAGAGAAGAGAAAAAAATACACATAAAAGCAGCCGCATTAACCAAAACTGCACGCAGTGTTGTTATAGGTATGTATGTCTTCAGTGAAGGCTAATATACGCATTATGTCGAACATTCCCGATTACATCAAGCTGAATCATTTAATACCGAATAATCACAACTTTTACAGTCATAAAAGGAAATTTCACATTTTAAATTAACATAATTATTGAAATATGGTACTGAAGCATGGTATACCGAGTGATGGTAAAATATGTTCAACAAGATCTCATCAACTAGAAACACAAGCTTGTCTTCAATTTCCATCAGTCAAAATATACACTTTTAACCAAACTTAATCCGGTTCTGTCTATTTAAAATGACAAGATCACCATAACAAAGGAGATTTAAACAAAAAAATCACAATAGACTACTGATAAGTTGGGAATTCCTTGAAGCATTTAAGATTGATTAAAATTTATCTTGTTTCCTTTTTACTTATTCAGTAAACACATAAATTCTAAACGATCATCTAGTTTAACTGGTTTACCAAGTAGTTATTTGTGGCTAACAAACACCACATGAAATTATATTATTGGAAGCTGTGACAGAATTTGATCGTAGCCTCCTGTAAACAGATTATTTTGGTAACAAATGGCGGTTTCGCTCAAGATTTATTGCTATCACATATTATTCAGTAGCTAGCTATTCTATAAACTTATAAGTACAACCCAATATGACAAAGACATCCTGAAAGTTTGGTCGGTATTCTTACCCTCTTGCATTTATAGTGCTAAACAGAGTATTACAGCTTACTAATACCACAAACACAACTTCAAGAATCTGGAAAAACTATTGTCTAACTGGTCAGGTCAAGTCGCTTATTTTTGGGTCCTCACAAGAGTGTGGCCGCGAGATAAATTCAGTGAAGGTTTTTAAAATGAAATGAAACTATTTACAATGAGAAACTTAACATAAATTAACACAATATAATAAATATAATAATAATGCACCTGTTTCTGGTTTTGCCTTGCAATGAACCCACTATCACGCCGTTTGAACTCCAACAGATACGGCTTTAGTGTTAGAAATAACAACGAAGAGGTAGTCAGAGGAGTTCTCCGGGGATATCGGAATGCAATTTGGACTTGACAAGTGCCGTATTTTGAACATCGTTAAAGGGAAGATACAACCGGGGGCTTTTGAAATGCAGAACGGTGAAACTATAGCTGCAATGGAAGCAGACCAAACATATAAATATCTAGGTATGAAACAGAATTGTTCATCGCACTATGAAGGCCGAATTGACAACCGAATTTGTCAGGAGGGTAAGGCGGGTATTACGAACTAATTTAAATAGTAGAAATTTGTTTAAGGCGCTCAACACGTATGCTTGCTCTGCGCTGAGCTACTCTTTTGGAATTGTAAAGTGGAGCAGGACGGACATCCAAACCTGCAAAGAAAAATAAGGACACAATACATTACCCTCGGAGTGCTATTGAACGTACAATGCTTCCAAGACACCAAGGAGGAAGAGGATTGGTGGATATTGGTAAGCAGCTCGACCAACAAATAACAAACTTACGTTCATATTTCCACAGGCTAGCAGACTCTTCCACACTACATCGAGCAATATGCGAGGCAGACGATTCAACACCGCTACAGTTGAGGGAACAAGATATTACTTCTCACCACCAAACAGACCAAGAGAAGTTACAAACCTGGCTACGGAAGCCACTTTATGGACGGCATTCAAATGAGGTCGATCAGGACAATGTCAACTACTCAGCTTCGCACTACTGGTTGATTTCAGGACAGATGTTTCCGGAAACGGAGGGCTTCTTGTTAGCTATTCAAGACCAGGTTATTCCGACGAAGAACTATCGGAAGTTCATCATTAGAGATCCCTCAATAGAAAATGACCAATGCAGATATGGCTGTCGAACATCGGAGACAATTCAGCACATAACTGGAGGATGCCAAGCATTTGCCGCAACCGAGTATAAGGAAAGACACGATTCAGCCGCTAAGACACTCCACCAAGAGTTAGCAGAAAAGCTAAACCTATTGCAGGTAGGAAAAATGCCTTATTACAAGTACAATCCGAAACCCATTCTTGAGAACAACCAGTTCAAGTTATATTGGGACCGAACGGTTCTGACGGATCAAACAGTAGCTCATAATAGACCAGATATTATACTAATAGATAAAATTTCTAGGCGAACTACACTAATCAACATTGCTGTACCTAACAACAACAACCTAAGGCCAAAATACAACGAGAAGATCGCCAAATACAAAGATCTGGAGGTCCAAATCCGAAGACAGTGGGCAATGAACAGCGCCCAAACGATTCCCATAATACTGTCAACAACTGGAGTGATACCAAAGAACCTCCTGCAGAACATCAAGGGACTGGGCCTTAGTGAGCATCTGTATAAGCTGATGCAGAAAGCAATTCTCCTAGAAACCGCGCGAACCGTCCGAAAGTTCGTAGGAAATACAGCAGACAACGTCACCTAGGACCCGATAACACGGAAAAGGTTCCCACAGAGCTTCATACTTTTGGTGTCTTTGTATGCCTGGTATGAGTGAATAATTCCTGAAGGGAGTGCGAAGCCGTTTGGCTTGTAAATCATAATAATGCACAATGACAAGTTGAAGAAATCAGGAATCGTGTGCGATATCATTTGCAACAAGATCCAGCTACAATTTGATATTGCAGGCGGGCTAAAGAGATACAAGACCAGCAATAACCGAAAACGTAACAATGCTTAACTCCCCACCTAATATGGTAGATAATAGATATCCCAACAGAGAGCAAGAACTCGATCTTTGGGATAGCCTTTAGCTCTTTTAGCGATGCGCTTTTAATGCCATCTATGCTTGTAAAACGACGACCCTTTAAGGTTCTCTTTATTTTTGAAAAAAGTCACACAGTCAATGTGCTGGGGCGTTCGTCGTCTTCGACGTTTTCACGGCCATCTTGGAAACGCTTATACCACTCATAAACTCTTGTTTTACTCATAGGCGACTCATCATAGGCCTTTGTTAACATTTTACACACTTTGTTACATTTTATTTCATTTTTGACGCAAAATCTGATACAAATTCTTTGATCTATTTCTTTTAACAAACGAAAATCGCCGAGCGCATAAAAACACGTCTAACCTTAGCGGCTGCCAAAGACATAATAAATAATGAATACAACTGAAAATTTTATCGTACTTCAAGGGTATGTATACCAACATAATAAAAAAAAAAATTTACAATCGGACTCTCCAATCCCGCAAAATTTAAAAATTCCCCTTATTTTCTGGACACACCTCGTATACTATTAAATAAAAATAAATCCTAAATAAAGTTTTTTCCCTTACAAAGTAATGGAAATTAGTATGGGTAATTAGCTGGCTTTGTATTAAATATGGATAGCAAGGTTTATAAATGCAAATGAAAAATCTTACCATCAGAAAATGTGGTAGCTTCATAAACTTTGGTGGCTTTACTGCCCCCTGCAGGTGTCAGTACCTGCGAAGTAGATGATCCAGCAGTATCTGGTTCCTTAGCTTTTTGCCAAAGTTGTTTTCTCTTTTCTATTTGCTCTCTAAAGCGTCCTGTAAAAGAAAACACACACTGTATAAACATGTTTATTAGAAGAAAGAAATTTCTATATTTTCCATTTTATAAAAAATCTTTTACCTGTTATGCCGGGCATAAAGAATCGATTCCCACCATTGCTGCTGCTGCTCTTACTTTCTGCTTCCTGTATAGCTGAAGCCGGGTAGTTATCTGGCTTAAATTGAATTCCTAACAAATATTATCAATTAGGGCACATATAGTTCACTCAGTTTAGCAAATTGTACAAAATAAAAGTTACAGGAAATATTACTACGAGAGTAGTATAGAATATATAATGCTTTAATTTGATATATATACAAACTATAAAAATCGTACCTAATTTATCCAATCGATCCATCCTTTTATCAGCTTTCTCTCTTCTAGACAGATATTTTTTTTCTCTCGATCCGGACCTGGATCTTCTCGGCGATCTCGACGCCCTTCTAGGCGACCTTGAAGATCTTCTTGGTGACCTCGATGATCTCCTAGGTGACCTAGAACGTCTCCTCTCGCGACTTCTACTACGTCGTCTATCTCTGTCTCGTCTGTCCCTGCTGAAGCTGAAACAACAATAAAAATGTAGCGCGATGCGCTAAAGTCCACGCAATCAACAATCCTTACCGCCTATTATCTCTTCTGTCGTCTCTATATCGATCTCTATCCCTCTCTCTTCCTTTGTCATCTTCCCTAACGCTTCTGTCTCTGTTCCTCGTGTCCTCGTCTCTGGAATCTCTACTGCCCCGCTCATCTCTTCGTCTGTATTTCTCATCTCTAACCCGATCATCAGGTTTACTTGATCGCCTATTCTCATCTTCCTTTTTGCTCTTTGGACTACTGCTTCTCCTTTCGCTTTGCAGAGAATAAGAATTGTGTGCCGCCGACGATGATTGAAAGTTGCTTCTCTTGTCGAAACTGTGATTATTTGATCTGTCTGTTTTAGCATCTGGCTTGAATCTGGATTCTTCTCGATTTTTCGGCGGTGGACCACTTGAATCATCCGAATCCTGTAGATAAAACGGTCTTGCTTAACCGTCTGGCCATTTTTTTTTTGGAAGTTTTTTTTTTGTTTGGGATTGAATATTTGTGTGGTTTTTTGGCTCTGGTAAACATAGAGCAAAGAATATTATGTTATTACTCTTATATTGGCATAATAAATGGTTAATTTGTGAATATGTAAATAACAACAAATATTAAACACATTTTGTTATTTTTTTAAAAAGTTTAATGAAAGATATGTAGAGATATAGGTCAGAACTTTTTGAAATATTGGCCACTATTACATTCAGTAGTTTACCCCAAATTTTACTGCTTCACATTATCTATTAATTACCAAACTTGTATATGTAGCCATCCGAAAACACAATATATTTTAATTTTCAATCAACTTATTTTTTTCCAAGATATTTACAATTTATTCAAGTTACGAGACATATTTTGGTTCGTAAGATGCTACAAGCACAGTAGCGTGTAGTAAATAACACGTTTAACCCCAATTTTATCCCGAAAACAATTGGATATTCTAGCGAAAGTTACGGCAACAGGTTAGAGCTCTCTGTAGCTATATTATAAGTTTTATACACAAAATATTTTTCTTTGTATGTGTCAAAAAAGAAATATATAATTATATATATGATAAACTAGAACTAGTTATTTTAGTTGCACTGTAGTTATACTGTCAAAAATATCAACCATAATTACAGCCCTTATAGCCCTTTATGAGCACAAATATGCCAAAAAACCAGAAATTTAACTTGATTCAAGTATTTCGAATTATGTTAATCAAACATCTTGTTTTAACATTCACCAACTTACTAAAACCCTATTAATACTCACCGAATTGCTGCAGAATTCTGGTTCTCAATTCAGCCTAAGTCGCTTGATTGTTGAAGGCTCGATTCGATTACAAGGTCTTTACAATATAATTAATAACAGATTATGTTAATATCATTACATCTTTTTTCACATGGAAGTATAAATATTGAGAGAGAAAAAGAGAGGATCAAATTTCTTTCTTAGATCGCATTGTGTTGTCTCTTAATACAAAAATATATGTTATTTTTAAGATCTGACATCACTCTACATGTATTTTTAGCTGTTTCTATTGTCCAAATTAATAATTAAGTCTAAGTTATTAAAACATTAGTTCAATATATGTAGATGTAGTCATCTTTTTGGAAATATCAGATTAAAAAATAAAGATGTTAAAGTGCCCGTAACGCTCTTGACGAGTATTCTTTGAATTTTGTCGACTTCCATTGATATCAAGCGCACCACGCGAATTTATCACGAAATTCTTGTTTTCGGCGGCCGGCAGCAAAGGAGATAATAAAAGCGTCTACGATACAATAAGCTAATTTCAACATATTTTTTGTTGTTATATAAATCTTTTATTTAGTCATAGACTAATATAATTACACACAAATCTTAACAACTAAATTCAAAAAAATGGTTCTATTTTACAATTTTTGAAATCTTGCCTTTTCATTTTGATTAAGAAGGAACAAAATTGTGGAGCAATAAACAAACTGCGGCAATACCAGTGTTAAACAGGATTGTTTTAGTCCACCTTGTCAAAAAATTAGAACATCTTTGAATATAGCTAATTTTATAAGAGATTATTTTTATTAAGTTATTCGTATGTTCTTTAAATTTAAGTCGCCTATCTATGATTACTCCTAAATATTTAAACTTTTCCACCATTTCAATTGTTTCATTGCCTATTTTAATAATAGGATCTCCACAAGAAAAAGTTCTGTAATCATTCTCATTGCAGATTATCATAAATTTGGTTTTTTCCACATTTATTTTTAATTGGTTACAAGAACACCAGCAATATAAATTTTGTAATGTAGAGTTAAGTGTGTCAACCAATTGAATACGATCAGAACATGCGAAATATAAAAGAACATCATCTGCAAAAAGATGTATACAACAATCACCAGATGTATTCACTATATCGTCAATATATATATAAGAAATAATAATGGACCTAGCACACTACCTTGTGGAACACCCATGCTGCTCTCAATCTCGTCAGATACGTCATTCAATTTCAATCTCTGTTTTCTTTTAATTAAGTAATTATTCATAAATTTCAACACTTCACCCCTTATACCGACGCTTTCTAATTTTTTAAGTAGTCTTTCCCTATCCAAAGTCTCAAAGGCCCTCCTCAAATCCAAGAATACAGCACCTGTAATAAGATTTTGATTAAAACTGCGTTTCCAATCATTAAGTACAAACTGCACTGCAGTTTCACAGCTATGCTTATCCCAAAAACCGAATTGCATACTATTTATAATTTTTTTGGCCTCGCTGTAAAGTAAATTTTTTCGAAACAGCGACCTACTAGATAAAAAAAAATACTTTCAATTTGCACCAAAAATTGATATAAAATAGATCACTATGACCTTCAGTCGCGTTGTTCACAAACAATAGAAATATGATGAAATTGGCTTGTGTTCCTGACGCTATTATTATCTTCTTTGACGCCAACCGCCGAAGGCGCTCGACATCAATGAAACACGCAAAATTCAAAGGAGGATCGCGGCAGGTTTATTACGAGCACGGCTCGCCATATTTATACGCACCATTTGTATGAAGTTTGTGAAGCATATTTATGGCAAACTACAGGTGATGTCAAATCTTGTGTAGAGATAATGCTATCTTAAATAAAATGAAAAACAAATATTCAATTTTAAAAATTTCAAACGAAATTATATATCTTGAATCTAGCAGCATTATTATTAATTTTGTTTCTCCAAGAACATACGTGATTATTCTAATAGATTGATTTATATGTAAGATTTAAATCGATGTGATTTAATCATAACAAAAATGCAATATATACCAGTCGAACATACACCAAAACTTAAAACTAATTAAAAAAACCTCACTAAAGTTCAAAGTAATAAAATTACCTCACTCATATCCATGCCCACTTCTTCGTAGTTGTCTTCATGAGCTGCAGGTTTCCTGTAGTTCTTCGAACCAGACACATTATGACGTCCGAGCATCGCCTGTCAAAGATTTGACGTTCATCGAACTAATATTTGCCAAAAGGTTATGTTATTACTTTTATAAAAATGTTTAAGTATTACAATATTTAGAAAATAAAAAGGTGTGCATTACACGTGGGTGTGGACTTTTATCAAAACCACTAAACATCCATCATTATAATAATAAACATTAATAAACTTTAGTTTTTTTAAGTAAAATGTGCACAATTACGTTATTATCTTAAACAGATTAGTTATAGACCGATATTCTCAAATTATTAATACCTAAAAATCGATACAAAAAAATTTCACGCCAGCAATGGAAGCTGAATATCATATTACATGTTTACGGGAGGAACAATCAAACTTATGTAATTTACGGCATAGTTACCGGGAATTTCTCGTCTCCAGAATCGTTGCTGTCATCGTCACTCCCGTAGTTCATCAGCGAGTTCATTCCTTTCCTTCCAATTTGAAAAATAAAGCCGATTTTATTGAAAAACTTTAACAAAAAAACACTTCCATTCACTGAAGAAAAATGTCAACATGAATATTAAAAATGGCGTCCATCAAAATGGAGTGGAGATCGTGAGTAATAGCAAATTTAGACCCAGAGGGCGCCAACTTACATTTGCGGTTTATTTTGTCGTTATATGGAAAAGCAGCGAAATCGTTTTAAAAGTAAATTTTATCATAAAAAAAGACGCATTTCAGCTCAAAACGGTGCTACAAATTTCTGGAAAATGTACAGGAGTTTTGTAGGAAACTTTATCTAAGATTTAAATAATATATTATATTATCAAAACTACTTTCTTATTTCTGGTATACCACTAAATATACACATACCTTGTATATATGGTTGCCTGATCTAAAACAATCAAATTTTAAAATTAAAAAATTCAATTTGCAATATTACCACAATTAAAATACACTAGTATGAAATAATTTCTATTGTTTATTGATTTTAAATACCAACACAGCGTATTACAAGTTTTATATAATTTTGAAAGCCCTGGATGTCAATAGGCCTATAATTTTTTATCAATACAAATCACATTTCAACTATCAATTACCAATACGCCATAAGAATTCATAGATGCATGTTCTCTTTTCTAACGTTTCCACTTCAGGTGCAAATATGATAAGATCTGTAATGCCTTCAAACTAGTATTGATTTTCTGGGCTCCAAAACAAATCCTTTATCGTACCGGTAAATTTCGGTAGCTTCAAAAACTACAAGTAAAATAAATACTGTATGACATTTTTAGCAACTCATCTTAATTTAAAATGGGACCACCCACATTTTATGAAGAAGACTCTTGGTTCTTAATGGTGAATTAACGCTGAATAGGTCTTATTGACTACCGGTCATGTTTCTATATTTATTTATATATTGCTTGATTAAGACTGGAGTCTGCGGTTTTAAGTAGGATGGAAAGTCTTGAAGAGGCAGGTAATGATGACATATAAAAAAAGTCCCGACATTTTATCGACAGTCAAGACAATAATTAATACTCTTTTAATACCTAATCTGCGAAAATTTTCGGGAAAGAACTATTTTACTTAACAATTCAAAGTCTTTATTTTAAAGCATTCATCCTTAATTTTCCTATATAAAGATTTTTTTCTTAACATATATAATAATAATATCATAAACAAAACTCCAAATCAACATAATTTTGGCATTTGATTTGATTAATCGCAATTTGTTACTTTCAAAATTAAATATGTACGGAATGTACAGAGGTCATGAGCACATGGCGTGAACATTTCCATCAACTACTGAACCCGGATAACAACGACAACACTCTCACAAGCACAGTACAAACAGCTGAAATTCCAGATACTTTACCAACCTACGAAGAAGTCCAAAAAGACATAACTAAACTTAAAAATAACAAGGCGCCTGGAAGTGACAATATTCCCGCCGAATGCCTAAAATATGGTGGAGAAACCCTCTATCGAATCATTCACCATCTGATAGAAGCTATATGGCTCACAGAAGAAATACCAAATGAATGGAAAGAAGGGATCATCGTCCCCATACATAAGAAAGGTGACAAGATGAAATGCGCCAACTATCGAGGCATTACTCTGCTTAATAAGGCCTATAAAGTACTCGCAATTGTACTCTTAGGAAACCTTAAACCCTATGCAGAGGAAACTATAGGGGACTATCAGTGTGGTTTTAGGGGCGGTCGCTCCACCGTAGATCAAATATTTACCATTAGACAGTTAATGGGAAAATGCTGGGAATTCAATCGACACCTGCATCAACTATTTGTGGATTTTAGACAGGCGTACGACACCATCCATAGGGTTAAATTGTGGCAAGCAATGGAGGAACTTGGCTTCCCAAAGAAATTAATCACACTAACCCAGGTGTGTGTTGGAGGCTCAAAGAGCAAAGTCAGAATTGGACAAGACCTTTCAGAGGTGTTCAATATAAATGACGGTCTCAAACAGGGTGACGCTATATCCCCGTTGCTTTTTAATGTAGCTCTAGAATACGTCAGCAGAAAGGCGGAAATTCAACCGCCAACAGCGATGTTTTATCATAACGGTCCCAACTTACTTTTGGCTTTGCAGATGACATAGACATTGTGGGAAACAGCACGCTGGATATCAAGACGACCTTCAATAACTTCGAAAAAAGTGCGGGTAGCATTGGGCTTAAAATTAACGAAGAGAAAACTAAATATCTGTATTCCACTAGAAACAACCAATACAGAGGCAGACTAAGCCAAAACATCACAATGGGGGACTATAACTTTGAACGCGTCAACGAGTTCAATATCTGGGAACGATACTTACTGAAAACACTGACGGAACGACAGAAATTAACTGTAGAATCCAAGCAGGTAATAGATGCCTATATGCAGTACAAGACCTCGTAAAATCCAAGTTAACAACAAGACGTACCAAGATAAACATATACAAAATAATAATAAGACCTGTAGTGATGTATAGGTGCGAAGCTTGGACATTAACAGTAACAAATGAAGAACGGTTACGAGTCTTCGAAAGAAGAATTCTTAGAAAAATATATGGCCCAACAGTGGATGCAACAACAGATGCGATACAGAATCCGTACCAATAAAGAACTGAAAGATCTATATGGAGACACTAATATTGTACGAGAAATAAAATCTAAGCGACTGCAGTGGGCGGGCCACGTAAGAAGACTACCAGATAGTCGCACAGTCAAACTCGCGTGGGAGGAAGCACGGGTAGGGAAAAGACCACTGGGACGCCCTCGCCTCCGATAGAAAGACAATATTGCCAAAGATCTAGAGGGAATGAATATTGATAATCCGTTAGATGCCATGGTAGACAGGCAGCAATGGAGGAGTATTGTGAAGTCGGAAAAGACCCACCCAGGGTTGTAAGCCATGGAGTAAGAAAGTAAGTAAGTAAAATTAAATATGTATAGAGTTGGGGATATTGCAAATGATTTGATTCGTTCATATCTGTGAGGCAGAACTCAACGAGTAAGTATAACATCTAACGCGTCAGGAAGTTTGGGAGTTTTCTATTTAGAGCCCCTTCCTGTGTCTATAGGCGTACCTCAGGCGTCAGTTCTGAGGCCAATATTGTTTTTGATTTTTGTAAATGAACTAACAGGATCATTGGGCCCTGCAATGTGGCAGAAGCTGATATCTCGAGTGCCTCAAAAAATCCAGTGGAATGGTAGCAAAGATGGATACTTCGTGTGTGAATAATTAGTTAAAATTAAATACTGAAAAAACTTGTTTCATATCCTTTAAAAATCAGAATCAATCATTATATGTTTCTTTAAAAGGCAAAACAATCACCCAAGTAGATATAACAAAATTTTTGGGCGTGACACTGGAATCGTCTTTATCATGGAGGGAACAGATTGATAGTGTAGTAAAAAAAGTAAATAAAGGATGTTATATAATGAGATATCTTCGTATGCAGGTAGATGTGGAAAGTCTTATAGTTTATTAATTCGCTTATGTTCAGCCAGCAATTCAGTATAGCATCATGTTTTGGTTTGGTTCTGTAGATTGACACAATGTGTGTCAAAAGCGTATAATAAGGTTAATGCTGGGTCTCTCTGTGGAAATTGTAACAGTCCCTTGTTTATATATTTTGACTATTTATTTTTTTGTGAGAACTGCACAGGTGTGTCCTACGAATGAGCATATTTATAATAACATGACCACAAGGTGCCATAGTAGCCTCAACATTCCCCAGCATCGAATCCGAATGTATGAGAGGAGTCCTTATTTTATTGTATAAAAATTTTTAATGCATTATTTAATCATATTAAAGTAATTGCAGGTGAAGTATTGTTATTAAAGATGATTTTACTGGAAACTGTTTATATTCATTGGACGAATTTATAATTTTGGACAATGGATGATGACTTTGGAAAAATTGAAGACCTTAATCTTATAATATATTTTTTTTGGGTTTGTATTTATTTCTTAAGCCACGTCCACATTAGTAAAAAATTATGCTTGTGTACGGCATACGGCAAAAATTTGCCTGCGTTTGTATGCAACGAACAAATCCACATTCATATAAATTGTATACGCGCGCACAAATTTTTACCGCATGCCACACACAACAACAGGGCTATTCTTTTGAGTTATTATCACTTTCACTTCTGTCACTTGAAGTAATCATGATCACTTCGACCCAATGACAAGTAAATGCATATTCAAAAGAACATGAAGTTATCAGTTACTATTTTTTAACTTTGGTCAATTGATAATTACTCTAAAAAATACAGCCAACGTAAATTTTTAGTATTGTGGACGCGGCTTTACGTCCAAATTCAGCCCGATTTACTAAGAAAGTTCAAGTCTTAAACCCACGAACATGACATAATTTTTGACCCCCCCCCTTATTGGTCGCCCTTAGGTGCAATGATTTTTATGGCAACATTGAATTCCCTGCTAGTTTCTTACATTGGCGTGAATGTGTCGTGTATGAATGTCAATTCTTTTATTCTAACTAACAGGTCTAGACAATAACTATCTCTTTCTATACTATATCTAAAACAATAAATCGCTCTTCTTTGTTTTACTTGACAGGTTAATTGAGTATATTCAATAAAAAAAAGACCAGGATAATTGTTTCTGTAAAACAATATTTAACTTGAATTTCTACTTTTAGTTCCCTCAAAATGATAATTTTTCTGATTAAAGCAACTCCAATAAAGCAAATTTTTTTAACTTCTTTGGAACAGCGTAAATATGTAACAATTTTATTATTTTTAGATAACAAGCATGAAATGCCAGTTCTTATAAATAAATGAAAATGCTTTTTCTATGACTGTTTACATACTTTATTTTTTACAATTAAACTGTTATTTAGCAAAAGAGCTAAAATGTGAAATATGCGCCAAAAACAAATCGAGACTGTTTTAGAAACATCCTTATTCGGACGTCGAGTATAAGAAGTTAACGAAATAAGGTATTAAGACATTTATTTTTAAAAATTTTATATCATGAATTAATATAGTATATTGTTTAATGTAAGGTATCGAAATGTCCACGTAATCTATTGCAAAGTAAGACAGTTTCATCATTTAAAAATAGCTTCGATTAGGTATTTGTTAAAATTATTTTCTCCTCATGCTTTTAGGGAACTGGTATGTTAGGTATTTATATAGGGTTAACAACATTCATAATAATGTTGACATTTCCTTCATAATAACGGAGCTTTAATTTAAAGGAAGTAAAGTAACATTATGTACTACACCATTTTTATACAAAAAAAAAACTCTAAAGGGGATAGTGTTAAAGCAATTTATATTTAATTTTAAACAAAACAATATTTATTAAGACACTTTAAATATAAAAAAGCTTGAAATACAAGAGAATTCTTACTTCCTAGAGTTGAATTTTTGAAATGGTAATCAATCGCAGCTTCTCACTACTTTGACCAAGGATTTTCATGACACAATTTCCTATCTGAGCTAAAATCAAGAATTTTTGTTTTATTAATTAATAACATATTCAAACAAAAGGTTATTATTTTATTTTTAGAGAAAACAAATACATAAAAGTAATATTTATGTAATTTCCAAACATGCTTAATAATATTGAAAAATTTCATATTATATGCAATCATTTATTTCTATTTTAATATGGCATATTGGTTTTTAAACGTATAATCGTTTTAAATTTTAACACCATACCAGTTTCGATGTTCAGTTTTATATGTCAGTGGAACATTAACTTTATGGTAAAACGATATTGTTGTTGGTTAATGCACACCTAATTCAGGACTTTTTTTGTAGAGCCAGTGTATGTTATTCAGTCCAAGTTTAGTTGTTTCAAGATGTTTACATCAAACAGTGCTTCGTAGTTTTTTCCAGGCAGTTTATTTGTAAGAAGCACAACACAAACTTTTTGCTCATCTTCTTGTATAAAACTATTTCCAGAAAAATGCTCTGAACAGAGTTACTCATCTGGTGTATAAAAGAATTATGATCATGACCAATTTGCTTCAGCCCTTGAATTTGAAGATTCTTTTCTCTTAGAAAACTAAAATATTGATAGCATTTAAAAATTATCATACATCATATCCATAAGATTAAACTTGTTATCCTTAGATTTACAATTTGATTCTAAGGTAAAATTTTATATAATTATTGTTGAATGTTTTATAACTTACCAATTAAATAAATTCCAATTTACCAGATGAGGTAATTGCACGTCTTACGATGAAGACTTACATTTTTTAAAATCCCAAAAAAAACCTTAAAGTTCACGTTCCTGTTTGAAATTTTCAGTAAAACGTTACCTAAAATGTGACAAAATCCATAAAACAGCAAAATTAACAATAAATTATTGTCAAAATGAAAAGTATTCAGTTAATGTCAAAAATACACTTTCACCAATATAATAAAAACTTGGGGAATTCATTGTTGCCAAATCAATTATTTGCACGTAATGGCACGGAGCATGGTGGCGTCATTTTTATTATAAGGGGAGGTATTATGCATGATCAGTCCAGTTTTATATGTCATGTTCGTGGTTTAAATACCTTGCTGTCAATTTAGAACGGTTTTAAGGTTAGACATTTTAGTGAATTCGGAAGTAAAAGTGTTTCTTTAAAATGATAAATATGTTAATGGTAGGATTAGTTTTAAAGGTGTGTGTATGTCCACGAGTGTTGTGTGTATGAGTGTTACTGTGTGAATGTTTATATCTATAAATGAACTTGTGACAATAAAGGTTATTATAAAACTGGCCAACTAGAATTTAGACTGAAACCTGGTTCTAGAAGCTGTATAATCAGTGTTCCGTGGAAACAAAATCTATCTGACGTACGTTGACAAAAAAAAAATATGGTTACTTGATTTTCCGAGGTTGAAAAGCGGTAATTTGTAAACAATCCTACACTTTCAATATTTTCAAAGCACCCAGTCGAATTTCGGTACAAAAGATTAGATAATATATAACTGATTCAGCAAAATTATGCCAGCACACCCAATCTCAAATTAACTAAGAATTATGTTATTTATTTAACCAGATTTTTATTTCTTATGAAATCTCTTGTTGTTTTCTAAAAAGAGAATTTCGGAATCATTTTAAATATCGGTAATTTTTGTAATTAGTAGCGCAAAAGCATGAAAAATGTGATGATGACATTTAGTTGTCGTCAAAAGTCAATATTTTGTGAAAATTTTTTTGAGACCGATGACCTACGAGTTAAGTGTACCGGGTCCAAATGTGTCAATCTAAATCAACAAAATATTCTATACAATTTCAGGGCAACCCAATGTGTTTTCGTAGCTAATGAAGAGACATGGTTTTTTATATGTATTTTGAGCCCAGAAGCGGCTTTTCTTTAGGTTTGCAGGTTTGCGCAACCCCCCAATGATACTGATAATTTTATGTTTAATTTTAAATCAATTTTTACCTACGAGGCTGGTTCGGTAACTTCTCGGCCTGAAACAGAGAGGGCGCTAGTAAGATCAAATATCTATAATATTTTCTAAGCACTAACCTTGAGATGACGTCCTGCAAACTTTCAGATGTTTGCGTGCAGTTGCTTGTTTGTGGCGATCGAGTGAATACATAAGGTTCGATATTTTGTGAAAGATGAATAAAATTGAAGTTCGAGCGGTTATAAAGTACTGTGTTTTAAAGGGCTTAACTCCTACGGACGTTAAAAATGAGGTAGATTCTCTTTTAAAGGATTCTTCTCCTTTGTTTTCGACAGTAAAAAAATGGGCTGCTGAATTTAATCGTGGTCGTACATCAATTCAAGATGATGAATGCTCGGGACGCCCAAAAACCGCTACAAATGACGAAATTGTCACAAAAATTCACAATGTCATACTTCATGATCGCCGACTGGAAGTACGAGAGCTTGCTGATATAGTAAACATCTCAATAGACCGTGTCCACTACATTTTATATGATGTTCTTGGCATAAAAAAGCTTTTGCCCTATGGATGCCGCGTTTGTTAACAGTCGACCAAAAACGCCTTCGAATGAACACTTCGCACGAGTGTTTAGACTTATTCAGACGCAATCCTGCTGAGTTTCTTCGACGTTTTATAACTGTAGATGAAATATGAATTCACCATTACACACCAGAGACAAAGCAGTAGTCTAGACAGTGGGTGGGGGTAGGTGAAAGTGCGCCTAAAAAAGCAAAAACGGTTCAATCTGCAGGAAAAGTCATGGCAACAGTTTTTTGTGATCCACATGGCGTGGTGCTTATAGGCTATTTAGAACAAGGCAAGACCATCACCGGGGAGTATAACGCTTCACTACTAGACCGTTTGCAGAATGTGATTAAGGCTAAACGTCCACATCTTTCCAAATTTATGGTTGTTGCTGCAAAACTCCATGACCTACGTTTCAAAGTGCTTCCACATGCGTCATATTCGCCGGATCTAGCTTCCAGCGATTACTTTCTCTTCCTAAACTTGAAAAAATGGCTCGCTGGACTGAAATTCCCTTCAAATAACGAGGCCAGAGCAGCGACAACCCCTTATTTTGCAAAGTTGGATAAATCGCGTTATACTACGGGTATTAAAATGTTAGAGCACTGTTGGCCTAAATGTATTGAAATACAAGGGGACTATGTTGAAAAATAAATAAAAACATTTTCAAAAATCTTTTGTGTGGTAGTCGAGACGCGTATGGAGAGAAGACCATAGTAGTACTTGCAGGAAATAAACTGTTTGTATATATTATAGCCTCTTCTCTGCTTGAAAGGAGAATACGTATAAACAACTATTTAAATACTGCAGGTAGATTTATTTCTAATTGAAATTTTGATTTTTTAAAAATCATCTGATCATTTTTCGGAAATCCATTCTCGATACTCAAAATACATATGAAAACTTTGATGGAGCCCTGTTTCTTCATCGGCTACAAAAAGCCACCAGACTACCCGACTGTTAGTTAATTCAACGCAGTATTGCCAACCCCGTCCTAGAGTAAAACTACATACAAGTTAAAAAAAAACTGTAGAAAACTGTAAGGGTAAAACAATAAACAGTCTGATATATATATATATATATATATATATATATATATATATATATATATATATATATATATATATATATATATATATATATATATATATATATATATATATATATATATATAGGAGATTCCCGTGTAAGTAACAGACAATAAAAAATCGTGATGTTGGTAAAACTTCGAACGAACGATATGTACTCACTCTATCCACTAATGGCATCTATTAAAATCAATCGACAATTACGTGTTATGGTCCGGGAATGACAGGTTTCGCTAAAGGGACTACGGAGAAAAAAGAATAGTTCAGGCTAGCATCTGAGGGCCAGTTTTTCAATCCGTGATATAATTTTATCCAATGATAAAATATATCTAAAGGGTATTTTTTATAGAGGTATAGAACTTTTAAATGGAATATAACAAAGATGAATTTTTTAAATTGACATGAAATTTACTTTATTCGAAAGATAACCATCTGGCATTATAATTTAAATATGACTTCTGGCATATGACCGCCACGGTTGGCTTGGAAGTAGTCTAATGTGGAGGTCCAATTTTCGATAACTTTTTCCAACATTTGTGGCCGTATATCGGCAATAACGCGGTGAATATTGTCCTCCAAGTGATCAATCGTTTCGGGCTTATCGGCGTAGACTAGCAACTTGACATATTCCCACAGAAAATAGTCTAGCGGTGTTAAGTCGCACGATCTTGGAGGCCAATTCACGGGTCCGAAACGTGAAACTATGCAGTTACCAAGCGTTTCCTTCAATAAATCAATTGTGGCATGAGCTGTGTGACATGTTGCGCCGTCTTGTTGAAACCACAGCTCCTGCACATCATGGTTGTTCAATTGATGAACGAAGAAGTCAGTAATCATGGCTCTATAGCGGTCACCATTGACTGTAACGTTCTGACCAGCATCGTTTTTAAAGAAGTACGGACCAATGATTCCACCAGCCCATAAAACTCCAAATACGGCAGTTTTGTTTATTGACGTATCCATTCAAACAAAAGTGAGCTTCATCGCTAAACAAAATTCGCTTATGAAAATCGGGATCAACGGCAATCTTGTTTTGGGCCCATTCACCGAATCTAAGCCTTGCTAGGTGATCGTGTGGCTTCAATTCTTGCACGAGTTGGATTTTGTAAGCACGCAAACCAAGATCTTTCCTCAAAATCTTCCATAAAGCGAATGGACATATATCCAATTCCTGTGCACGATGGCGGATAGACTGATTCGGGTCTTCCTCTACGCTACGCTCTACAGCAGCAATGACTTCTTCTGTACGCACTGTACGACTTCTCTGTGGATGCGTATTATCATTTAGAGTAAACGTGGTGCGAAAACGTTCCATAGTTAATCGAAATAATTGCTCTGATGGACGATTATGTTGACCGTAAAATGGACGTAGTGCGCGATACGTATTTCGAACAGAACCATGATTTTCAAAATAAATTTGCACAATTTGGAAGCGTTGTTCAGGCGTTAGTCTATTCATGTTGAAATGCCAAACCAAACTAAACATAAATCACTTGACAGCTGACAAAATGGCCGCCAGTTAAAAAAGTGTTGCCAACTTAAAGTTTTATACCTCTATAAAAAACACCCTTTACATGTTTCATGTTTATAGATATACTGACCGGATAAAATTATATCCCTGGCTCTTAATGAAAAAACTGTAGATTTGGAGGTCAAAAAAAAACTGAGAAGATTTTCAAAAAACTGTAAATCTACAGTTAAAACTTTAAAGCTGGCTACACTGATTCAACGTCGACTTTGGCCTTAATAATCCTTTTATTTTTAAATAACGATTTTCGGTAAAACTATGGCATCTACTAACAATCCCTAAACTGTTTTTGCTTGATATGCTTGATGTATCGGAACATGCGACAAATTTTTGGGTAAATTTTAATAATATGCGTAAAAACTGACACTTTTTCCCACCAAAGAGATCATAGTCAATATGGATTGCGGGTGGTCCTTTTTCTCATTATTATTAATTTATCTATATAGTTACGAATTTAAAATATTTTCTGAAAAACTGAATCAGTATGGCGTTCTGAATTTTACATTCTTCGATTTTCTCGAAAACTTATATAGAGGCTTCTTGAGGGTGTAAAATATGAATTTAAAGGTATTTTTTTCAAGATTCAATATGGCGAATCAAATATAGCGGACTAAAAATTTTACATTTTTCGATTTTGTTCAAAGGTGGGACTGAATCGTTTTTGAGAATGTAAATAGCGAATATAAAATTATTTTAAGAAAATCTAATATGTCAGATGCAATATGACAGTCTAGTAGATTTCATACAAAACTTGTACTAGGGGGCTTTGAAAGGTTTAGATTAGATTAAGACGTTAAAATTATTTTTTTGAAATTCAATATGGCAGATCCAATATGGTGGGTTGAAAATTTTACCTTGTTCGCATTTTTTCAATTTGGTATTAAGGGGTTTTCGGGGTCGTGTATTACGAATATGAAGTTAATTTTTTACAACAATTAGGTTGATGAAATACAATATGAGGGACTGAAAATTTTACATTTTCCGATTTTGTCTAAAATTAATATTGCGGGGTTCTTAGGGCGTCTACAAACTCAATATGCAGTATAAAATATATCGGGCTAATAAATTTACGTCTCAAGTTCTTTAGATATCGATATTGGAAGGTTTTGCGACCTACATTACCAATCTAAAATAAATTTGAAATTTAAGATAGTGGATTTACTATGACAGACTAAATATTTGTTTGACACAATTTCTGTGGTATTTGGAGAACTCTAAGAATTTAAGAATTTTTAGTGGTTTATTTTAGGGTGATTTACAACTCTGGATAAAATGGGCACTTTGTTGTCACCTGGGAGTCAATGCGAGGGACACTAATCTCGATTAGTACTTAGTTCAAATAATTTATGGATATCATAATGAATTCAAAACTAAAAATCGAAAAATATAATTTTTATAAAAAAAATTGAACCGACTTCTAAAAGTGCTCTAAAAAGTGAAAAATAACTATACATTTTTATATGAAATTGAAATTTTTGAAGTCAGCGCTAAATTATTTCTCAATGAAATGAATAATTGGAACATGCTGAGGAACAGGAAAAAAAACAATCAATGAATACGTTCAACTAAGTCCAATCGACAGCCAACAATGGGTCAGCCATTTTAAGGACTTATTCCAGGCACCAGCTACAGAAAACAACGTAGACGAAAACCAACAAGAAACCACAGAACTAACAGATGTTAACATCAGTGAAGCAGAGATGCACCTGACAATTAAGAAATTAAAAAACAGAAAATTACCTGGTACCGACCAAATTACGAATGAGATGCTAAAGTACGGAGGACCCAGCCTTGTCACAGAGCTCACTGTTCTATTTCAAAAAATACTCCGCACAACGTCAGTCAGTACCCAACGAATGGCGGAAAAGCATCACAATTCCAATCCACAAAAGAGGATCAAAGAAACTACAGGGGAATCAGCCTACTGAACAGTTCAGCCAAACTGTTAACCAAAATACTGTCACAACGGATCGTAGACAAGTTAGGGGCGTGCGAAGAACTGCAGGGCTTCCGGAATAACCGCTCTACTATCCACGGTATATTTATTATCAGACAGCTGGTTGAAAAATCTATCGAATACTATAAACCGGTGTTCATTTGTTTTGTGGACTTTACATAAGCGTTCGACCGAGTCAAACTGGAACACATAACAGAACTACTGCGAAGAAAACAAGTAGACGAAGCAATCATACGCACAATATACGTACTGAATTCCAAAAACACCATGGTAATTAAAACAAATAACACTCTAACAGAGGAAATCCCACTATCCATAGGACTAAGACAGGGTGATAGCCTAAATCCAACACTTTTCAATGTAATTATGGACGAAATCATTGATGAGGTAAAAAGCACAAATACTGGGTACCCAATGGGACACAACACCGTTCAGATTATATGCTTTGCAGACGATGTTGCCTTGACAGCAGATAGCGAGGACAACTTACAAAAAATGCTTTTCCATTTCAATCGAACAGCCAAACAGTATAATATGAAGATATCTGTGGAGAAAACCAAAGCAATGGTAATAGCAAAAGAACCAGTAAGATGCAAACTAATGGTTGATGACAAATATATCGAACAGGTTGGGAAGTTTAAATACCTGAGAGCACACATAACAAGTAACAGGGCAGTAACGGAAGAAGTACGCACACAAGCCAACAAAGCGGCCATGATATCAGGCCAACTAAGAGACATAATCTGGAACAATAAACATATGACGGTTGAGAGCAAAGCAAGAATTTACAAGGTCTGTGTAAGACCGATACTGACCTACGGCGCAAAAACAAGAAATGAAATAACAAAGACAAAACAAATTATGAGAACCACAGAAATGAAAACGCTGAGAATGATCACGGGAACAAGTTTAAGAGATAGAATAAGAAACGCAAAAATACGCGAGGACAGCGGAGTGGGGGATGTTGTGAAGTGGGGTTCGAAACCGTCGTAGGCAGTGGAGAGATCACGTGGAACGAATGGACGATGACAGACTAGCAAAAACCGTGATGAGAGAGAAACCCAACACCAAACGGCCGCCTGGACGGACCCCAAAAGATGGAGATACAGCTGGATTTCGACCTCAAACGAGGATCGATGAGGCATTGTGTAGATAACAAAACTTGGTTCTACCTAGAAGAAGAAGGAGAAGAAGAAGAAGAATAAGAAGAAATGAATAACTACTAATATATACAAATTATGGTAAGAACACATTATGCAAGGAGAAAAGTACAGTATCTTACGGCTCATAATCCAGGGCAAAATAAGTGGCAGAAGAGGCGTGGGACGACGACGAATTTCATGGCTAAAGAACCTAAGGGAATAGTTTGGATGCAGTTCAAAACAACTATTTAGAGCAACTGCTTCAAAAATTAAAATAGCTATTATGATTGCCAACCTCCGCAATGGAGAAGGCACTTGAAGAAGAAGAAGATGGTAAGAAAGCAATTACAAAAAAAGTATTGCTAATCTGTTTTTGCGAGACACATTTTGTCAGGTATTAGTTTGGCGCCGACTTCAAAAATTTCGATTTGACATACAAATTTAAAGTCATTTTTCACTTTTTAACGCACTTTTAAGCTAAGGTAAATTGGGTTAGATCCTTATATTTTTGCCTCAGGAATTTGCGCTAGGTGTCTTGTACACCCTGTATAATGACACCAGGACCCTTGGCACGTAAAAACATATCTCATTTCAACACATTTCCATTTATCCATTTCACAAATTATTATGTTACATCTGCTTAATATACTTTTTTCTTATCGTCATTTTTTATCCGAAAAAAATACACCCAATTTTAAAAATGAATGAAAAAGTGACTGTTTAGAAAATAAGGGAACTTCCTGTCTTAAGGTAGTTTTTCATTTTTAATGAAAAATAATTCTTTTTCAAAGTAAATTAGCTTTTGAACAGGCAGACCGCTTTTTATGGTCAGTTTTTCAATTGTTCAGTTGAGTGTTTGTTTGGACCGCTTTTGTGTTGAATTAAAGATACCGAGAGGCCCAAAAAGCTGGTTTTCAATATACTCATTATAATATAATTTTGTATGTATGTGTGGGGAAGTGGGGATTTGTAAATTGCGATGTAAAAGTTACATTGAATATATGAAACCAGAAATTTTTTATCGGCAAAAACAAAAAAGTTATTTAATTTGTTTACAAGGTAAAAATGATAGTGGTTTTCTAATGAAGTTTAAACAAATTTAAAATTAATTTTCCTCAATTCCATGTAATACTTCTTATAAAAGAAGAGTTCCTCTTTCATGAGATGTGCTTAGAATCGGGGTACCTTCATCGATGGAGCTAGAAATGTTATGGAAAAATTCGCTCGCCTCTGATAAACAACTTAAATTTTTCACAAACTATTTGACGAATCGATCTGAAATTTTTACCACATATTAAGCACTAAAAGACCCAACTTTTTACATAACAACAAAGTCATAGGTTGTATTTAGCAATAGTTATTGTTAATTGAATATTATAACAATTTTGATCTTGTTTTGCATTTTTCTCAGCAACAAATAAAAATATCGATCAGTAAAAAACCAATTTGTAGGTTTTTCAATTCTCTAGAAGATATAAATTCCATTTTGTCCAAATATTTTTTTATTTTTTGCTGGTAAGCAAAAAAGTGCAAAAAAATGCATTTTTTGACCTTTAATTGTTTACAAAAAGTTTATGACATAAAGTCTCGTGCAAAGAACATATACGTTTTATTTCTATAGGCCCATATTATCCGAAAATCCGGGTCTCTGCCTGAATATATGAGTGTCCCCAACTATCGATGATCGACGCGACATTCACTTAGTGCCTCTAGAAGTTTCTGCTGATTTATTGAATCAAAGGCCTTCTCGAAATCAACAAACATAGCTTGACTTTAAAATGTTTTATCTCGTAATCAATTATAAAGTTGTATTGACATATTTATCCATTTTGCAAATCGATATGGCATAGATATAAAGGAAAATTTCCAGCGGATAAAACATCTTCTATAACATTTTTACAGTTTGATATGTATGGAGATGTGAAAAAAATTGTAAGAAAATAGTCAATTTTTAACATTTTTCTGTTAATAATTTTTCACACTTCTACTCATCTTTTCAGACTGGCATCATTTCGAAGTGATTTATCCACTACAGCAACATCTACATCTTATTTGACTGGACTATTATTTGACCTTTAGCAGAATTTGTACAAAAAATAGCGTACATAATGTAGGTGCTAAAAGGGTTTCCGTTTTGTTCAAATGACGCGCCAAACAGAAAATCCTACAAACATTTCAGCAAGCACAAAAAAAAGGTCAATTTATTCTTTAATTTCATCTCACTTATTCAAATTAAAAAAAAATTGCTGGTATATTTTTTGCTCACAGTGTATTTATTTATACTCACAATCGGCGGTGTTTAAAAAAGGCAGGTAAATTACATTTTTGATTTAGTTTTTTTTTTCGCCTTATTTAGACAGAATGCATTTTCATTCATCAGAAGAAGATGATACACACATTAATCATTTTTGACCGAATACAGGTAGCTACTTCGGAATTTGAAACGTATAAATTAGTTTATACCGGGGAGACGCTAAAAAGGTCCATTTTTTAGTTTAGAAAATTAACCGCAACGAGATTCACTACTATTATTAATTGGTTTGAGGAATTTTGCTGTTTGTTGTCCACACTTTTTTCGTGTTTCACATCCTGCGTTGCAACCTTCAGGAAGGTCGCAGATTTTATATATAGTGTGTCCCACGACAAATTGCCGCAATCAATTTCTCGAAAAATAGACTTTGGAAAATTTTTTAAATTTGGCAGTCGATGAAAGAAATTCGGCTAAATATTGTCAAGATAGTTATACCGGAAGTTGATGCCTTCTTGCTTATTTTAAATAGAACAACCTATATGTTATTTCATTTATAGATTCTACGCAAAATTATAGAAATATTTAATGTAAAGGGTTTTCCAATAAGAGGTGTCATTTTGAAAAGCCCGCTATTTCGGTAGATGTCACTTTTGAAGCTGTAAGTTTTTGACGTTTGACAAGTAGAAACTACGCCATAAATAAAGATGGAACGATACACGCTTCAACAACGCATTGAAATTATTAAAATTCATTATAAAAATGGTGAAAATTTGGCAGAGACGGTTCGTAAAACTCGAACATTTTTGGGTCGTCATGAAGCACCTTGTCGGAGCGCAATAAAGAATTTGGTGAAAAAATTCGAGCTGTTGGGACAAGTTAGTTATGTGAAGAAGAAAACCCGTGCACGTCGCTCAAGAACAGCCGAGAATATTGCTGCTGTAGCCGAAAGTGTTGAAGAAAACCCAGGTTTGTCCATTCCTCGTCGTTCTTTGGAATTAGGGATTCCACAAACGTCATTACACCGTATTTTGCATAAAGATTTGGGTCTTAAGGCTTATAAAGTTCAGTTAACGCAAGAACTCAAGCCGGCCGATCATCAACAACGTCGTGCCTTTGCTGATTGGGTTCTTGAAATGCATGAAAATGATCCGGAATTCCATCGAAAAATCATCTTCAGTGATGAGGCCCATTTCCACCTCGGTGGCTTCGTCAACAAACAAAATTGTCGCATCTGGGGCTCGGAAAACCCAAGAGTTATTGTTGAAAAGCCTCTCTATCCTGAACGTGTGACTGTTTGGTGCGGTTTATGGTCCGGCGGGGTCATTGGACCTTACTTTTTCGAAAATGAGGCTGGAGCAACAGTTACGGTGAATGGATTGCGCTATCGAGAGATGATTAATGATTTTTTATGGCCGGAATTGGATGGTATTTATCTGGACCACGTTTACTTTCAACAAGACGGCGCTACGTGCCACACAAGCAACGAAACCATTGATCTTTTACGGGAAAAGTTTCCGGGCCGTGTTATCTCTCGAAGAGGTGATCACAATTGGCCACCGAGATCTTGTGATGTGACACCTTGCGATTTCTTCCTTTGGGGCCACGTGAAAGACAAGGTCTACGCCAACAGCCCAGCGTCGATTCAAGACCTCAAAGATGGAATTCGTGAGGCTATCGAGGACATAGGGCAGCCACTTTGCGATTTGGTTATGGAAAATTTCATGAAAAGGATATGGTCCTGTAGGCATGGTCGTGGTGGTCATTTGGCTGATGTTATTTTCCATCATTAACGGCATACCTTGCTCTTTATAATGTAATAAATATCCGATCATTTATCTTAAAAAATGGCATTTTTCTTTGAATATCAAAATAACACCTCTTATTGGAAAACCCTTTATAATGTCCTACACCTAAGTCTAACTGTATTGACATATTTTAAATTTTATGTCAAAAATGGCCTTTGCAGGCCTTAACATTACATCAATTTCTCTTATATGAAAGCCTTTATTATTTCATTAAGGTCAGTTTCTTGCGAAGTAGTAGATATCTGTTGGACTACTTCCAAGAAACATCATTGTCTATGATCTTCAAACAAACACAAGGTCAGCTTCCTTCTAGAAAGAGAGCCACTGTAGTATTCTGTGTTGATATATTGATATATAAATAAATACAAGGTGATCAAAAACTAACATTAATTATTAACTTGAAAAAATCGTCAAAAGTTAGTCTTTTTTAAATGTAAATTTCCTATTTTTATAATGTTATCTTATTTCCTGAGTTTGGATTTTCAAAAAAACTTTTAAGATAGTAGGGTATTTGTCGATGCTCAAAAAGTAAAACTTTAGTGCTTCATACATTTTTAAAACTCGTTCGACTGCAGGCGTAAGTGCAAGCCATCTTGAAAATATTTTAGCCGACTGTCCCCCATGCACGTTAGTACACTGTCAAATTTTCAGATTCTTCCTAATTATAATTTTCCCACAATCGGTCAATAAATTTCCCGCAGAATTATCCTGTATAATACTCGCACCCCAGTCTAGACTGTGCAAAGAACTGACCTGAATATACGGGAAAATTCGCAGCCGCGGTAGGTGGAATCAACGGGTTTACGTAACTAAAAAAATATTTAAAATTTTCACCAATTGTCTTATGTTTGCAAGATTGTTATAAAACGGGACTTTTTTGTGTCCCGGCAGGCTCTTTGGGGACACGGGGATAATTCAGTTAAAAACGGTACCTACTATCCCGTTGAAAATAGAAAGTATGCTCATCTTAGGCATGCCTAGTTTTAACATAATCAAGAATATTCCATCTATGCCAGCAGCTTGTGCCTTGAGACTGCGAATGCAGGTCCAAATATCCTAAAGTGTGTGGCTTGCACGAACTTGAGATATAAAACTGGACTGCTCGTGTTCCATATCTCCATAATAAAAAAAAATGACCCCACCGTCCTCCGTGCCATTTGGTGCAAATAATTGCTTTGGCAACAATGAATTCCCTAAGTTTTTATGATATTGGTGAAAGTGTATTTTTGACATTGACTGAATACTTTTCATTTTGACAAAAATTTATTTTTGATTTTGCTGTTTTATGGATTTTATCGCATTTTATGTAACGTTTTCCTGAAAATTTCTAACAGGAATGTGAACTTTAAGGTTTTTTTTGTATTTTAAAAAATGTGATTCTTCATCGTAAGACGTGCAAATACCTCATCTGGTAAATTGGAATTTATTTAATTGGTAAGTTATAAAGCATTCAATAATAATTATATAAAATTTTACCTTAGAATTAAATTGTAAATCTAAGGGTAACAAGTTTAATCTTATGGATATGATATATGATAATTATTAAATGCTATCAATATTTTAGTTTTCTAAGAGAAAAAATCTTCAAATTCAAGAGCTGAAGCAAATTGGTCATGATCATAATTCTTTTATACATCAGATGAGTAACTCTGTTCAGAGCATTTTTCTGGAAATTGTTTTATACAAGAAGATGAGCAAAAAGTTTGTGTTGTGCTTCTTACAAATAAACTGCCTGAAAAAAACTACGAAGCACTGTTTAATGTAAACATTTTGAAGCAACTAAACTTGGACTTAATAACATACACTGGCTCTACAAAAAAAAGTACTGAATTAGGTGTGCATTAACCAACAACAATATCGTTTTACCATAAAGTTAAGATTCCACTGACATATAAAGCTGAACATCGAAACTGGTATGGTGTTAAAATTTAAAATGATTATACGTTTAAAAACCAATATGCCATATTAAAATAGAAATAAATGATTGCATATAATATGAAATTTTTCAATATTATTAAGGATGTTTGGAAATTACATAAATTTTACTTTTATGTATTTGCTTTGTCTAAAAATAAAGTAATAACCTTTTGTTTGAATATATTATTAATTAATAAAAAAAATTCTTGATTTTAGCTCAGATAGGAAATTTGTGTAGTGAAAATCCTTTGTCAAAGTAGTGAGAAGCTGCGATTGATTACCATTTCAAAAATTCAACTCTCGGAAAGGTCAATTCTAGATCCTTAAACAGTTAAGTAAATTGAAAGTTTGACCTACTGTAAAAATTAAAAGTTGCTAGTAAATCTTTGTGTATATATTTAGATTAAAAATGATTGTATTAATGTAAGAATTCTCTTGTATTTACAAGCTTCTTTATATTTAAAGTGTCTTAATAAATATTGTTTTGTTTACAACTAAATATAAACTGCTTTAACACTATCCCCTTTAGAGTTTAATTTTTTTTTTATAAAAATGGTTTAGTACATAATGTTACTTTACTTCATTTAAATTAAAGCTCCGTTTTTATGAAGGAGAAGTCAACATTATTATGAATGTTGTTAACCCTATATAAATACCTAACATATCAGTTCCCTAAAAGCATCGAGGAGAAAATAATTTTAACAAAGACCTAATCGAAGATATTTTTAAATGATGAAACTATCTTACTTTGCAATAGATTATGTGGATATTTTGATACCTTACATTAAACAATATACTATATTAATTCATGATATAAAATTTTTAAAAATAAATGCCTTAATACTTTTTTTCGTTAACTTCTTATACTCTACGTCCGAATAAAGATGTTTCTAAAACGGATATTTCAAAAAAAAAAATAGTCTCGATTTGTTTTTGGCTCATATTTCACATTTTAGCTATTTTGCTAAATAACAGTTTTATTGTAAAAATTAAAATATGTAAACAATCATAGAAAAAGCATTTTCATTTATTTATAAAAACTGACATTTCATGCTTGTTATCTAAAAATAATAAAATTGGTACATATTTACGCTATTCCAAAGAAGTTAAAAAAAATTGCTTTATTGGAGGTGCTTTAAACAGTAAAATTATAATTTTGAGGAAACTAAAAGTAGAAATTCAAGTTAAATATTATTTTACAGAAACAATTATCCTGGGCTGCGATTCTATAAGAGTAAAAGGAAAGAGAATGTCATAATAAGGATCTTCTATCTTTGTTCAGTCTGTATTAACACATAAGTATATCACTGTCCTAAAAGAGATAAGGAAAGAGAATGTCAAAAAATATGCTTACAGAATCGGAGCTCTGGTCTTTTTTATTGAATATACTCGATTAACCTGTCAAGTAAAACAAGGAAGAGCGATTTATTGTTTTAGATATAGTATAGAAAGAGATAGTTATTGTCTAAACCTGTTAATTCGAATAATAGAATTGACATTCATACACGACACATTTACGCCATTGTAAGAAACTAGCACGGAATTCAATGTTGCCATACAAATCATTGCACCGAATGGCGACCAATAAGGGGGGGGGTCAAAAATTATTTTCATGAGCAGTCCAGTTTTATATCTCTCTCTTAATTGAACCTTTGCTGTATATCTTGTCATTAACCAAATCCTGATGGTAAGAAAAGAACTTGTGTCACCTGGTATATTGCTAAGTTATTAGCAAATCCAAAATACTTATTTTTATTATCATCATTATTATTTCGAAATTAAAAATAGCAATCCAATATAGCGATCTAAATTTTTTAGAAAATTTCTTAAAATTGGCAATCTTTAAAGTTTTTTAAAATAAGTCCACTTGCCGAAATCGTTCGAAAAAAGGCAATTGAGTTATAAACGAACCGGGATTCCCTAATTAAATCCATTTTAAAAACACTTTCTTTTTTACTTAGAAAAAGTTCGCCCTAATTAATAAAATACCACAAGATTTTTATATAAAATTATTAATATAAACTTTCCTTTTTTACGTTATTAATTTATTATTTAAACTCGAATTACATAAAACAACCAACGAAACCGATCTGGAAAAAAACACCATCAAAAAGCAATTAATATCGAGATGACGTAATTATTTCCCTTCAACCGACCAGCCAAAAAAAAAACAATACACTATCGATTTCAATTGTCTATGAAACCGAACAAAAAACCATCAATTAAAAATTGCATTGGAAGTCGGTTTTTGCAAATCATTTGTTTTTTCGATGGTGACTGAGTTTGTTCAGTAATTCAAAGTTGAAAAGTTGAGTTAAGGGTATGCTCGAAATTTGCGCTTTACAAAATCTTTAATTGCATTGGACAATAGCCAAAATGTTTCTAGAATAAAATCGACTAAATTTTACCATTTTTGGTGTGCTAAAACAGAAACTATACTTATCTTTTTAATATTAGTTTAAGTTTTACAGATACTTGATGTCATGTTTCCCTATATATTAATAATGTAACCGCAAGAATGCACGTGGTATTTTTGTATTGTTATAACATTAGAGGGATACGACGTTGTCAAATATACGTTTTCCACAAGTTAAAGAAATTTTGCACGACTTGGCAACACAACATATAGATCTACAGGGATGATCCCCATATACGAAGTCCTAACATCCAGGGCTTAATAAAAGGGAGCGAGCCATTTACACCCATGTAAATCGACTTTTATGACTACTTTGTACTGAACATCCCCTCCATATACACAAATGGCAAACACCACTACTGCGAATATTATAGAATCGAATAGAAAATTCTCGAATATTCTCAAAAAATGTAGAAGCCGTATTTGGATATATAAACAGCTACAAAACTGAGGGGTTAGTCAGTTGAATGAAACTTATTAGAAGATGATGTTTCAGAATGTGTTTTTCGTAAACACCATAAAGGCCTAGCACCTTTTTTAACATAGAAAAAAACTTGGTCAGAAGAATGGAGATTGTTTATAGACAGTTCAACATTGAGTTTAAAAGCAGTACTATTGCATATGGGGCATATTTTATCGTCTATTCCTGTTGAATGTACAACATATGCTATTGGTAGACACCAAAAAGGTTTTGTTGCCACCACTGCATATCAAATTGGGCCTATTGATAAACTTTGTTAAGGCACTGATTACAGCTGGGCCAGCCTTTCAGTATTAGCGTCAGAAATTCCCAAGGCTAAGTGAAGCAAAAATCATAAAAGGTATTTTTGTTGGGCCACAAATTCGAAATATTCTGAAAGACAAACAGCACTCTATCAGATGCTGAAAAAAATGCTTGGAATAGCTGTGTGTGGTCACTCTTGTTGAAAATATGCTGTCCTCGTATCAAAAAATGGGTTGCAATATGTCTCGAAAGATCCGTTTCCTACACTCATATCTGGACTTTTTTCCTGACAAGTGCGGCGCTGTAAGTGATGAGCACAGCGAACATTTCCATCAGGATATATCGACAATGGAGAAGAAAAGGTATCAGGAAAAGTGGAATGCTTCCATGCTTGCCGACTACTGATGAACTCTTCTTAGAGATGCTCCAGAAACAATTCCCAAAAGAAAAGTAAAAAACAGGATATTTAATAAGAAAACGAGAGATTGTGTATTTCAGTGTATATTTTAAATGATCAGCTAACCGCTTTCGGTCTTACTTAGACCATTCTCATGACTCAGACCTCGTCAAAGGGCACACCTCAACCATGCCATTTGAAGAACAGTCTCCAACACCAGTGCAGCCTCTACACAGTACAAATCACGTATACAATTAAAAAGTCTACCCCAAATTAAAATTAAAACGTTCAGAACAATGTGTTCATTAATACTATTAAAACAATCAACTTTAACATTAACAACTTAAAAGACACAAGTGAGGTTATGCCACACACAGTCATAGCTATCGATTGCTATGACTGTGTGTGTGGCATAACCTCACTGGTGTCTTTTAAGTTGTTAATGTTAAAGTTGATTGTTTTAATAGTATGGACATTATCGTACTATAAAGTTTTCCGCTACCCATTGTCGTAGAACGTACGTTTTACCAATATGCGCCGCCGCGAATTAACTTCAAATATAAGTTCCAACTTATGGTTAGTACGTCATAACAGGGTGTCTAAGGAAGGCGCCGGCGGACCCACTGAGGAAGTCACCGCCGGTGACCTAGGACGAAACACGCCTGAAAAATTTTTAGTAGTCGAAACTTAGTTTGTGATTATATGTCTCCAACATCGAAGTCATTATTACAACGCCATCTACAGGCATTCCTCGTTTGACCGCCTCAACCGCCATTTTTAAGTAGACTGAGTTATATACTTGTTTTCTTGACGAGCCCAGTTTTGTCGTGTACTTTCAGGGCATTTTTAATCTAAAACAAAAATTAAAAATATATAACATATTGGTTATACCCTCGATTATACCACAAAGGGTGAGATTGGGAGGGGTGAGGGGGGTTGGTGTAAAGGACTTACTAAAAGTACTTGAATTTCCTGCAAAATCTTTAATGACAAAGAGAGCTTTATTTAAGTTATTGGGATGAGAGTAAATCTTGGAACGAGTCACAACAGTATGGCAAGAAAAATTTTGCTTTTATTTGTTTTGATATGTTTCTTCATAATTTTCTTGATTTTTCCGAAAGTGCGAATTTATGAATTTTTATGTAATACAGAGGTTTTTTATCAGCGTGGAATTTGCGGTTGTAACAAAATTTTAACGATTTATTGAAAAAATTTCCTCAAAATCTAGAAATTTTTGGATAATATGGCAACATTGCAAATGAGAAAGTCTGGAATCAACTCCTCCTAGCGAAATTTTAACCTTTTTTTACCCATTTACACCACTGGTTATTATCTAAAATCATTCTTCAAATTTTATATCCTTTCGCCTTTCGAAACTTGTCAAAATTGAAAATATAGAGGAGTATCAAAGAAAGAAATTCCAAGGGGAAGAAATTATTTTAAGATGTAGAACAATGTACTATTCAGAATACATTCTTTTAAGTCAAATATCAATAGTTTCTAACACAACAACGGAAATTTACTAATGTTTCCTAGCCTTTAAAGTACTGAATGTAAAATAAAAATTGTTCAGCTTGATTGTGTGCGGAATAAACTCGCACATTAAGTCCTTTTATCGCTGGAAAAAAAAACGGAAGAGCTATACCGACATTTTGTTTCTGTCAACCGGAAATTAGAAACAAATGGCAATCTATTGAATGTGCACCAGAATAGATCAAGTTGGCCAGGCGTGACAATTACCTTATTATGAAATTTCTGTGAATTTTTGTTTTGTATACAGGGAAAAACAACAATTTTGCCTCTAAATGTCATTTTTAGGGAATGTCTTTATAACATTAAGTCTAGATTGAAAGAAAATATGGCGAGGAAACATCGAAATAAACTAGAGAAACTAAAATCACATCAACAACCGACTATACCTGAAACAACTTCAAGAAAAACCATCATAAACTTATCTTCAAGAATACTTTCAACAGCAGAAGAACAACTACTAAGCAATGGGCTTAATTTCACAGTAACACCAAAAAACATGCCTTTTTTAGATATCATAAGCTCTGTAGAATCTATACAAGTAGACGAAAACCATTCTGACGAGTTTAGGTGGAAAATAAGATCAACGTTGGAAGACAAGAAAAATCCAGTTCAAAATCTCTCCAAACTAGAAGCATCAGCCTTAAAAGAACTTCGTAAGGATGAATCCATAAAGATTTTACCTGCGGACAAGGGAAATGCAACAGTAATAATGGACATCGTAACGTACGACCAAAAAATCGGAGATATACGAAAATATAGACAATTAGCCCGTGACTCCACAAAATCCACAGAGTCAAAAATCTACAGAACACTCAGGAAATACTAAAACAATATACCTGACAACCTACGATCGGTGCTCACACCACACTACAGTAAGCCATCACATCTTTACGGACTTACAAAAATTCATAAAACGAATGTACCATTGAGGCCAATAACCAGCTCCAGAGGATTTCCAACAAATGCACTGGCGAAGTTTCTCTTAAAAATCATACAACCTTTAGAAGGTAAGACAAACACATGTTAAAAATTCTACACATTTCGTGAACATTATTAGTAGCATCAATCTAGAGCCAGACGACAGACTAATAAGCTTTGATGTGGAAAGTCTGTACACTAATGTACCATTAGGGGAATCACTAGAGATAATCAAAACTAGACTTTCAAATGATACTACTTTATCAGATCGAACCACGTTACCACTGGACGGGGTGATGCACCTTTTGAAGTATTGCCTGCGTAGTGCTTATATATATATATATATATATATATATATATATATATATATACATATATATATATATATATACATATATATATATATATATATATATATATATATATATATATATATATATATATATACAACAGTAAAACCGAAAGTCTGGTTGAGATATATCGATGATACTTTCATCGTATGGATGGACAATGATCAAGAACTTGATGATTTCCTGAAACATCTAAATACCATTCGACCTACAATTAAGTTTACCATGGAAAAAGAGGTAAATGATCAATTGCCTTTTCTAGATGTCATGGTGAACCGTTCAAACGAAACTATTAAAACTTCAGTATACAGAAAGCCAACACATACTGGACAATATCTTAATTATAGTTCTAATCATTCTGTTGTAACAAAACAAGGAATTATACGCAACCTCTATAATCGCGCTATATCTATATGCAATAATGCCGATTCATTGGAAAAATAGGTAGCAAATATTAAATCCGATTTACAACAGAATGGTTATCCTTTAAAACTAATTGACGATGTTATAAATAATTATAGAACAACGAACACTGGACAACAAGAAACATATTCCTTCTTCACAATTCCATACATTAAGGGAACGTCGGAGAAAATAAGACGAATTGCCAGCAGTTATAATATAAAAACAGCCTTTAAATCAGGAAATACACTTAGAGCTCATTTAACAAAAACAAAACTTAAAACTACCAATAAGAAAGAATGTGTTTACAAAGTTCCATGTAAGTGTGGTGAAATATATATTGGAGAAACCAAACGACCACTAGAAGTTAGAATTAAAGAACATAAAACTCATACACAAAAAGGGGAAACGCCGAGATCAGGTATTGTAGCAGCATACTCATCCCTAATATAAAAGGCAGAATGGATTCTATTTTCCTGAACTCAAAGCTTTTAGGAGGGGGGAGGGGACGATCGCAAGCATACAGACTCCTATACTATATTCAAGAACTAGAGAGAGTAATAAAACTGTTACCGAAACCTATAACGTACCTGCTCCAGTGCCGCAGATAACTGAGAACTGCCGTAAATCTAATTATATTTCATTATATTTAAATATATTTTATAAATTTACTGCAACATAGAATTTCTGATAGTTTAATTTATTTTCTGTCAGTGAGCAAAGTACAACTTACAGTTTTTTCTTAGTGATTTATCTTGTTTGCGCTGGTTTTTATATATTATTTGAGATTAGTGAGATACCCAAAAGATATGGCTTTCACCTCTATATTTATTCCAAAATCGTTAAACCAGGGCATTATTTCCTCAACGAAAAACTTATTACGATGAATGTTTATGATGCCTTAAGATATCAATATCTAGATAATAATGTTAAAAGCTCTGTTGAGATATGTTCCAACATGACAGGAGTTGGAAAGACTACTATGTACCGGATACTAAAGGAGAAAAAACGACTAGAATTGTTAGTACTCCCAAGCCACATTCGATCACAGGCAGACGAAAAACCTCGTTGGAAGAAGAGATGAAAACTGCAATTAAAGGGGTTGTATATACATTTTATTATGAGAAGCAGATCCCAACCATCTACAAAATTCTAATTAAAATCATTGAAGATCGCGATTTATCTGAAATTAAAAGAACTGATCTCTGGAAATTGCTCAGAGAACTTAATTTTTGCTGGGAAAAACCAGATAGAAAATCTGTTCTTATAAATCGTCCGGAAACTGTCCGTTGGAGACGTAAATATCTCTCTCAAGTAAAAGGTAGAGTTGCTAGAAATAACACAACTTACAAAATTAGTAATTTAACTGAACTTTTGAAATATTTTTTTGAATAAAAAATCGTGAAAAATCCATATAATAAAAGAATAAAACAAAATGTGAGAACTCGATCTCATAATCGGTGAGATAGAGGAACCAATTATAATTAATTTTAGCGAAGATAGTTTCACTGTCTTTGATTAGGAATTATATACGTAATGTTTATTAGTGTAAACACAATTTATTATTTAAATTTTTGTTTTTGTTGTATTTTATTTTTTAATGTTGTTTATATGTTTTTTTATTTTTTTATATATTTTTATTTTAATGTGTCCCACTCTTTAATTTTATATATATTTAATTCTAATTAGCCGTAAGTTTTCTATTATTTTATTATTGTGTTTGTGTCTTTTTCTTAAGCGTGTAGAATTAACATGTTTATCTTATTTTTTTGGGGCTATCGTATTTCCATATATAAAAGTAAATTAAATTAAGATATCAGTACAATAGAAATAAAAATAAGTAGGTCTAATTTTAATTACAACATAAAAAAAGTAATTACATTTGAATCCCTTTTTAGTGTTTAATTATAATTCTGCAGATGATTTAAGAAATAAATAAACTGAAACGTCAAATACCCTAAAAATGTTTTTAATTAATAATAAAATGACCGATAGCCCCAAAAATATTTTATTATTATATGGACGAATTTATTTTTTTATATATGTGTAACTTTTTGTATTTTTGACAATGGATATTTTGTAAGTATTTAAGTTATAACTTAGAATTTTTTGAGACAATAATCCTACGTTTTAGTTTATTATTATAGACCGGTATTTTTGATAATAAAATTTCTAACCCGTTCCATGAAAAATATATGTGTCTAACAAATTTTGCTAAAAACACCGGACTAAAGAACACAGGTAGTTTGCGAAAAAGGGTAAAAAATGATTTATTACTCTCTCTAGTTCTTGAATAAACTATAGTATAAGAGGAAAAATCGGGTCCATTTTCCTAAACTCAAAGCTCTTGGGGGGGGGGGGGGGCGATCACCCCCACCGCCCCCCCCCCTTTGGATCCGCGCCTGTATCAGACATGTATTCGGATTTTACAATATTTCTTTTGTGTTTTTGTCGTGTACGTTCTAGAAGCTCTATTTGCGAACTATATCAAGTTCTGTAAAATTATTCTGAAATTTTTAATATTTCATCTTTATCTACCTCCAATTTCTTGATTGTTTTGATTTTTTAGAAATATTATTTGTTGTTGCTTAGATTTCTTCTCTGGTTGTCCTCGATGGTTTTCTTTATTTGTCTTTCCTGTGTTTTTTATCTTGTGTATTTCGAAATTTCAGTGTTTCTCTATTATTTTTTTGTGGGTTTCGCTGATTATTGCTTTATACTTTTTTTCTTGCTGGTTTTTTTTAAGCTGTCCGTATTGTATTTCTTAATTCTTTATTTACTAGATTGATGTTCCTTATTTGTGGTTCTATTTCAACCATTATATCAATGAAAATACAAATTTTTGAAATTCTAAATAATACAAAATATCCAGGTTACTAAGTATTTATAAAATCTAGAGAACTTCGACTGTGAAAGACAGACAAACGGATGAAAAAATGAATCTATAAAGTGTCCCTTATATTATCTAAAAAGAACGTTTTGTTACGATAAGTGTTAGGACAGCTTCGGTGCATCAAGTACACTCAAGCTTGACAATTTTTTTATCACCAAAAATAGTAACAACAAATGTACACCTAAGTCTAAAAAGTCCAACAAAAAATAATTTGGTTTTAAGCTCTAAAACAAATAACAAAGCTTTTAATTTCATATATACCGTGATAAGTAGTGTGAAAAATCATTAATGCAGTGTGACATTTGAAGGAGTTTTAGCTATCTGTCAATTTAACGTGGTGATCGGTTAAAGTTTCCGATTTCAAGACTCAAAATTGGTGTTCCACTTCAGCTATCTTCGCCAGATTCGCTTGACATAAACAGATTTTTAGACCTGAATACTTTTACGAATCTTCTAGTGCAGATTTTATTGGAGATATTTTACATGATGTTAATACCAGCGGGATCATAGACTGGGTAAATGTTGATTTCTAAAAGGCGTTTGATATAGTGTTCCATATTAAATTACTGGCTAAAATTGATTTACTAAATATAGATTTGGTACTTAAAAAATTGGATAACAGTGTATGTCGTACCGGTTATTGGCGTTGTAGGCGCTAAAGAGAAGTTTTTTGTTGTAGGGGACTTAGGGTAAGACGAAGGTGTGAGGAAAGATGGTTTTTAGTTCTAAAACTCAAACGCAGAGGGCGAGCACAGCACTTCTTTTCGAGTAGGGTGACACGGGTGTGAGATGATTCGATGGAAAGTATCAACAGTCAGGGAAGTGAGATCACATATTATAAAATAATATAAATTTTTCACAAATTGATTTAATTTTTGGTAAGGTTTACAATGGTATATATTGATAAGAGTTGCTAATGTCAACGAGGGACTGGTAAGTAAATATTAAGGGACAATTAATTAATAAAATAATAAATTTATGTCAGCAATTTTCAAGGTTATTACGCAATATTGCTTTGAAACGTTAACCGTCCAAAGGGGCAAGATGACTATAAGCCATTGGGGCAAGATGTCCAGTGATGCATCATTAGTTTTGCATTAATATCTAAGGTATTTTTAATTTTTATTACTAAAATAAATGTCTGGATATTCACTCGCTTCTTTCCGATTTTAAATGGTTAGAACATTCAAGAAAATAACAAATAGAGGAAAATGAGATAAAGAAAATATGAAGAAAGCTCTGGTTGATGTGTTAGAAAAGAAGATTTGCTATCGTAAAGCTCTCACCGCCTGCAGCTGCTAGATGTATCGTTTACGAAACCATTTAGTACCTATTATGATCAAGTAGCAACTGCGTGGTTACGATCGAACCCTGAAAAAGTCGTAACTATGTTCCAAATCGGCGAAATATTTGGAAATGCATATCTTCGAGCTGCAACCATGCTTTCTGCAGTCTGTAATGGTTTTTTATGATGACAGTTTTATTGCTGCAGATACCACAGATGTTGCTCTATATGTTGACATAAATAACAACAGAATGTCTTAGTCATATAATCGCGATGAAACCACTGTTATCGTTTCGCCTAGTGCAGAGTAACAATCAAATAATATTATGATACCTGGATGTCAAAAATATTTGTGACATTAATCCTGAACCTACTCCGGGGTGTTCTTACTAATACAATCCACAAACGGGTATTGTCAAGTTTTTCTACGTCAAATTGAACATGTCGTAATCCGACTTCTGTCTTTAACGTTTCACCACGACACATTTTACCTATTCCGAAGGTGATAAGAAATGAGTTAGTTAGTTAATTTAAGGGTTAAATGCGCGTCAGTATCTCAGACCATTTAGCGCCTTCTGTAGAAATTGTTAGGATCATTTAAACTTTATTGTAAAGATCAGTATGCCTCAAGAAACAAAGTAAGCGTTTGGCCTTAGTCAAATCAAAAGACATGACTGTCGCAAAATTATTAGAGGTTAGATACCTCTCTCTAGCATTTCTGTATGAGGGACAGTCAGATATTATGTGTTTTATGGATAGAGGGGAACGACAAGAGGGACATTGAGAGGGATCCTCGTTTTTAAAAAGAAAAGAATGAGTCATTCTGCAATGTCCAAAGGCGATTCTCTTCCATACGACATTTTCCCTTCTGGACAGTTGGGGAAAGTGATATGTCTCTGAGAAATTTCTCTTAATGTGGAAGAATTTATTGGGGTTTTCTAGAGATTCCCAGCGAACCTGCACAGTTTCGAATTATGTTATCAATGTGTCTATTGAATTCTTTGAGGTTGAGTAAAGAGAAGAAAGGGGTGCCTTCAAGGATCGCAGATTTTGCTTGAGGGTCTGCTAATTCATTCCCTTCTATGCCGATGTGGCTCGGGGCCTACATGAAAGCTATGCACAGATTACGTTGGGATCCCCTTTTAAGGAGGTCAAGAATTGGATTCATGAGAGGGTGGGATGTGTTAATGGCTTGGATCGATCTCAGGCAGCTGAGGGAATCAGAAATGATTAGATGTTTGGGGGTGGAGGAGTGCTTAATTATTTCTCTGATGCATTGTTTGATGGCAAACAACTCAGCTGAAAAAATGGACGAAAGGGGATTTAACTTTGTTTTGTTGCATGAAAAGCTGATTAAGAAATGAAAGAAGAAAGAAGTCGACATGACAAGACAGCAATTTTGACAATTTTTCCTTATCAAAATGAGTTGTCCGAGTTACAAAACAATGTTGAAGAAAAAAGAGCTAAAATCCCGAATGTTAATAAGCTAAAGAAATTATTTTTTGTTAACGATTATGAAGACTGATGTTTTGTTTCTAAAATTAAAAGATTAATAAATGTAATTACTTTAAAATAATTATTAAGTTTAACTAATTCATAAGGTTTGTTTCATCTCTCTAGAAGCATTATTTTCTGAACAACCATTGTTTAAACTTTTGGTGTCTTTATTAAACAATTGACATTACTCATAAACGTTGCAACCAATCTGGCTGAACTTTCGTACACTTATTAAGATCCATAATGGCCTCATCATTTAGTAGGCTCCCTCTAGACAAAATTGGAATAACGACGCACCAACGTTTGGGCGAGAATCATTGGGAATTATCTGATTGGGCCTCTCGTTTGGAAAGGAAGATTAACTGGTCCGCTCTATTTATAATTTTTGCACTAACATTTAAATAAAGTTAAAAAAAAAAGATTCTTGCAAATTAGAGTTCTGGTGTGTTTATGTACGTTTAACACATACTTCTGATAATCGTTTAATGGTATATTCTGCCTTTGCTGTCGATGGATGGTTAAGACCTCCGGTATAAATCGAACGTGAATAAATGACATTTTTTTAATATTTGAAATTTTTTGTTTCATATAAACTATTGCAATAATCTTTATGAATCTGAAATTACCTTTCTTATACTTTCTAAAACGTGTCGATGTCATACCAGTTGATTTTCTTCAATAAAATAAAAAATATCCCAAACTGACACTCTTCAAATCCGCAGTTCCCATGTCCGTTAGACAAAATCGCTTATATTGTTTTATCATTTCTTTCTCTGCAACAACAAAAAAGTTATAAACAATAAAATCAGGTGGACAAAGCGAAAATTAATCGGTCAGTTACAATGCAAAATTCGAACAAGAAATTTGTTTTAAATCCATGTAAAATAGATCTGGTCGATCACCCGGAAATTATTTAAAATTGATTGATTTTTTTCAGTATTCGAACTTTCCCTAGTTATGGGAAATGATTCGAGAGAATAATAATTGTATTTTTTATAGGAAACATATTGAATATCTAATTTCTTCGATCGATAAATCTGAAATTAAAAAAGTCAAATAGAAACGTACAGTAGTGGTTAAAAATATTGTACCGGTCAGTTAACTTATTGGTTTTGGTGTAATATGAGCCCCAGGAAACGACACTATACCGGAAGAATGTTGAAAAAGGGAGGAGAAACCTTAAAACGTGCTTTCTATCAACTCATCTGTCAAATATGGAAAGAAGAAAAAATACCAACATCCTGGAAAGAAAGTGTGATAATACCAATACTTAAGAAGGGCGATAAAACCTGCTGCTCAAATTATAGGGGTATATCCCTTATTAACACAGGATATAAAGTCTTCTCTCTAATGATTTTAGAACGATTGACTGCGTGTGTGGAGTATCAAATAGGAGATTACCAGTGTGGATTTAGAAAAAACCGCTCAACTGTAGATCAGATATTCACGATTAGGCAATTAATGGAGAAATGTTGGGAATACAACAAAATATTGCACCAGCTATTTATAGATTTTAAACAAGCATACGATAGCATCATAAGAGTGGATTTGTGGAATGCCATGGCAGAACTGAGCATACCGAAGAAGCTAATTAACCTCACCAAAACATGTGTAGAGGGATCTACAAGTGCAGTAAGACTTGAAGGAAGATTGTCAACCTTCTTTACAATCAACAGTGGTCTTAAACAAGGCGATGCGCTGTCTCCACTCCTCTTTAACGTCTCCTTAGAGAGCATCGTGCGAAAAACCAACACAAAAACGCTCCTCTTTAGAAATCAAGGTCCGCGCATCATATTGGCGTTCGCTGATGATATCGATATTGTAGGTAATACAACTACCAGTGTCAAGGAAGAGTTCTTCAGACTGGAAAATGCCGCAAAGAAAGTTGACTTACGAATCAAGGAGAAAAAAACAAAATATATGGCTACAACAAGAACGGAACGGCGAGACAGAATAGGACAGAACGTGACTATGGACCACTACAATTTTGTCCATCAGTTTAAATATTTGGGATCACCTCTGACAACAACATTACACAAGAGATTAACAACAGAATACAAGGAGGCAACCGCTGCTGGTATGGGCTGCAAAAGATAATGAAATCGAAAAATATATCCCGCCTCACGAAAATAAGAATATATCAAGTAGTTATAAGACCGGTAATGACATATGCATGTGAAACATGGACATTGACAAAACAAAATGAGAATAGACTGAAAATTGCAGAAAAAAGAATGTTTAGAGGGATATACGGACCGGTCAGGGACAACACCACACAGCAATATAGAACGAGAACAAACAAGGAATTGGAGGAACTATACAACCAGCCAGATATAGTGAAAATAATAAAAGCAGAAAGATTAAGATGGGCCTGCCATGTTATGAGACAAGATCAACGTATCGTCAAGTTGGTATGGGAAGAGAACTCAGAAGGAAAGCGGTCGCTAGGAAGACCAAGGATGAGGTGGAGAGATAACGTTGCAGCAGACTTACAAACCCTAAACGTCGAAAGCGCGGAGGAACTGATGATGGATCGCAGCAAGTGGAGGCAGATTGTGAAGTCAGCAAAGACCCACCCCGAGTTGTAATGCTAGAGAGAGAGACAGAGAGAGAGTAATATGAGTCTTAACGATGCGATTTTATTGGTGATGGTAGTGCGCCGTTAGAAAAAGCTTCGATCAACCCTTTGAAAAACTTTTGGACTTGGCAATGGTCGAGCTGGAAAGCTTTCAACATAAAGTCTTCTTGCCTTCGAAGAATTTGACTGCGCTTCAGCATAAATTAAATGCATATCAGCATAGTCTGCGTAAGAATATTCTTCCATTATTTTTACTTGAAGGCGGCTTTGACAAGTTCTATCAGTAGTAATTCGTTGTGTAGGTATTAACAATAACAATCTGTTTTGTGTTTAGAATTAGTAACTTTTGAGTATTTCGCATAAAAACCGATTTATCTCGAAAACCGGCAGTTTTATCGAAATAAATTGAGTACCTTTTTGAAGAGGAATGACCGAAGTATTTAAAAAATCAGTTTTTCGCTCTGTAAAATGACACCTGTCAAAATTTAGGTCCAACGAGTGTGGCTGTAAGTAAGTAAATTAAATATACCGATGCACAAAAAGTTACGAAGTTTTAAATATAGCCGAAGTGCTGCCGATGGCGCCCTCTGCATGTACATCGAAAATAAATAATCACAAAATCTTTATTATTTAAACATAGTAATAAAGATATATTTTCTATTTGCAAGACTAATTGTTTATTCACCTAGCCAGAAACCGTATAGTAATGGTAGGTAATCTGCACCAATTAAACGAACCAACAGATTGTGTGGTCTCCTCTCGCTCCGATTAGTTTCGGTCCCGTTCTAATTAACCCCTATAATTACTTACCATATTACGTACAAATGTCACTCGAAACTAATTAGATACGACGTGAAGGAAAATTAAGTGAAAACATTGGCACGAGCCGTATCTATATCAGCATGTGTTATGGTAATGATGTAGAAAATTTTCGTGTTTTTGGCATGGAGAAATTGGAAAGTTTTTAGTCGCAGATGTTAGAATAAATGATAGGGTAACTATTACATATGGATTATATATAAAATTTTTATAAAAAAAATTGAAGCGACTTCTAAAAAAGCTTTAAAAAGTGAAAAATAACAATATAAATTTCATATGAAATTGAAATTTTTGAAGTTGGCGCTAAACTAATACTTTACAAAATGTGATTTGCTTTCTTACTATAGTTTGTATACGTAGTTATTAAATAACACGAGATATACACAAATTACAGAATTAAAAATTCTTCATAAGTTGAGACGTTCAACGTACACGTGGGAGCTTGAATATACAGGGTGAGTCAACGATTGGATGAAGTAGGTTTGTGCCTTTTCGGTGAAATTTACAAAGAAACTATATTTATTGTTTGATACAGTTTATTTTTACGCAGATTTTAAAATTATTTAGGACTCTACAGGATGAGCCAAAAAACTAGGACAGCATAAATTTGTACTTTTTTAAATAGAACACCCTATATACGAATCATATTTTCGATTTAGCTTATAATTTTAAATCTTTTTTATTAAGGGTTTACTATAACAAAACTTTATAGTTTCTGAGATAATTAAATTTAAAGAAAAAAAGTCACATTTTCAAGCATCAATTCAATCCTAAATAACGTTTTCAATTTTGTGACAAATATATTCAAATTTGGAATTTAGCAAGGCCAAGGACAAGTTAACATAATTTTTACCTAATATTTGCAATAAAAGCTACAGGGTGTTGAATACATCGGCCCAAATTTGAACAAGTTTAAATGAATAAATATCTTTTTTTTTAAATAGTACACCCTGTATATTTTCATGTTATTTAATAGAGTAATAAAAACCCTAAAAGTTTTGTTTAATATATCTTATACCTATTTATAATAGTTTTTGAGATATTTCAGTTTTTCTTATTTTCCATACTTTTTTACAGAAATTATCATAGTAGCCATGTAAAATAATAAAAAGAAACTACAGAAACAAACAGAATGTGGTTAAATATGATGAAATACATTATTCGTTATATTACAACGGCAATAGTTTAATTAAACATAATGTGAAAAAATTAACACAACAATAACGACAAGGCAAATACATATTTACTTTTATACTAAATTGAAACAAAAAAATTACCTATTAAATACTGAGATTAATTATTTCTTTTTAATAAGTGTTCGAATAAACGACCCTCTTGTGCAATGCACAAATTTAGTCTTTTTTGCAGATTTTCTCGGACCCTGGACAAAATTAGTGGCGTTATTGTTCTACAGGTATCCCTAATCCTGTTTCGCATATCTTCTACTGTTGTTGGTGGATTAACATACACCTTATTTTTAATATAACCCCATAGGAAGAAATCTAATGGGGTGATGTCGCAAGACCTTGGTGGCCACTCAATGAAACCCCCACGTTCAATCCATTTTTGCGGATATCGTTGGTCCAAAAACGCACGAACTTCACGATGGTAATGCGGAGGCGCACCATCGTGCTGGAACCACATACTGTCGAGCTCATCCCTATCGAGACCTTGAAGCAGTTGGGGTAGTTCTTCTTGTAGAAAGTTCAGGTAACTATGGCCATTTAGTGGTTCAATAATTCGATTATGATGAATACCACACCAAACATTTAATGACCAGTGGTTTTGATGTTGCACCTCTCTAATCCAAAATGGGTTTTTTGTGGCATAATAATGCATGTTGCGTCTATTTACGGCACCGTTACTTCTAAAAGTAGCTTCATCACTAAACATTACCTTGCATAATAAATTTGGATTTAATTGAATCTCCGCATTTATTGTACGACAAAAGTTTACACGACTTTCAAAATCCTGTCCATGCAATTCTTGGTGTAATTCCATGTGATATGGATGATAACTATATTTCTTGGTAGTACGATTAGCGGTGGATTGTGATGTTTCATATAATGCTGCTAACTGACGGCTACCAATATAAGGATTTTCCTGAACATTTAACAATACTTGTAGTTCTTTTTCTTCATTAGTTACTGGTTTGTTGACCACTTTACGTTTTGGATAATCAACAGTACCAGAAGAATCAAATCTTGGCTGGCGTCGATCAGGATACTTCATTTTGTAAATTCTTTCAGCAAGAAGGCAATTTTTTTGAGCCTCTCCTATTGTATAAATCATATCTATTAACTCATTCTTTGGAAAATTCATTTTACAATATAAGATTAATGCAAAAAAAAAAACCAAACTACACTACATAAAAACCAAAAGAAGCGATTGCGGTTATAAATTTGACACACAGAAAAATGTTCTTTTACATTGTTTTTGCCATGGCTACTATGATAATGAAGAGTATTTCTGTAAAAAAGTATGGAAAATAAGAAAAACTGAAATATCTCAAAAACTATTATAAATAGGTATAAGATATATTGAACAAAACTTTTAGGGTTTTTATTACTCTATTAAATAACATGAAAATATACAGGGTGTACCGTTTAAAAAAAAAGATATTTATTCATTTAAACTTGTTCAAATTTGAGCCGATGTGTTCAACACCCTGTAGCTTTTATTGCAAATATTAGGTAAACATTATGTTAACTTGTCCTTGGCCTTGCTAAATTTCAAATTTGAATATATTTGTCACAAAATTGAAAACGTTATTTAGGATTGAATTGATGCTTGAAAATGTGACTTTTTTTCTTTAAACTTAATTATCTCAAAAACTATAAAGTTTTGTTATAGTAAACCCTTAATAAAAAAGATTTAAAATTATAAGCTAAATCGAAAATACGATTCGTATATAGGGTGTTCTATTTAAAAAAATACAACTTTATGCTGTCCTAGTTTTTTGGCTCACCCTGTAGAGTCCTAAATATTTTTAAAATCTGCGTAAAAATAAACTGTATCAAACAATAAATATAGTTTCTTTGTTAATTTCACCGAAAAGGCACAAACTTACTTCATCCAATCGTTGACTCACCCTGTACAGGGTGACTCTTCGGAAACTTTATAGATCGATTGTGGAAAAATTATAATTAGGAAGCATCTGAAAATTCGACAGTATACTAACGTACATAGAGAATAGTCGGCTAAAATATTTTCAAGCTGGCGGCGCTTCCGGTTATACCGGAAGTAGATGTCAACTTGCTTATTTTAAATAGAACACCCTATATATTATTGCATTTTTAATTTCTACGTAAAATTCTAAACATATTTTATGTATAATGTTCTCTATTTAAGTCTCACTGTTTTGGACATACTTAAACTTTTATGTCAAAAATGACGTTTGACATGCGATACATTCGGATAGCCAAGAATGGACCACATCTTTGGCCACCTCGCTCCCCCGACCTAACAGTACTTGATTTTTTTATTTGGGGGACAATCAAAAATAAAGTATACAATACCGTATTAACCACTATGGAAGATTGCCTGCAACGCGTCAGAATAGCACTTGAAGAACTTAATCCTCAGTCAATTAGAAGAGCCACCCATGAAGAGTTCCTGCTTAGGTGCGAAAAATGTGTGAAAGTTCAAAAGCGCCAATTTGAACATTTACTCAAATAATTTTGGTAACTTTATTTTAATAACAACTGGTTTATTTCTATTTCTAACATTTATAGATCCAAAGTTCTTGAAGTTTTTGATAATCTTTTTAACAGTTGGTAGTATTGGTTTCTGTTTCTTCGGATATCGCATCTCGAATGTATCGCATGTTCTTGAAATAACTCTATCACGTTCTCTATAAATAATAAATGATTATTATTAATGAATGTCAAATGGTAAGAAATAGTGACAATTCTGTAGGGTTAGATTGTTTTATTCTCGCAACGACTCGCCGTCATGGCCAACTAATAATACAATTTAAAAGTTGTATAGCATTTTTACAATAGAAAAATGTTGAATTGCCAATATTTTGAAAACTACAAATTTTTGGAATAGACAACCTTATATAAAGTGACTCTTGTTTTTAATGCTTAGTATGATAAAATTATAAAAATAGGTTCTTTCTATTTGAAAAAATTGACTTTTGACGATTTTTTAAATAAAATTTTTATTTTTCTTTTCTGATCACTCAGTACAAATAATTTTCAAAATATCATGGACTACTAAAGTCGATCTTCGTCTACAGGAAAACTAACCCAAATTAAATAATAAAGACTTTCTTATAGGAAAAATTTTTAGTTAAGTTTTGGTCCGCAAACATCATTTTTGACATAAAAATTTAAGTATGTCCAAAACGGTGAAACTTAATTGTAGAACATTATACATAAAATATGTCTAGAATTTTACGTAGAAATCAAAAATGCAATAATATATAGGAGGTTCCATATAAAATAAGCAATTTGACATCTACTTCCGATAGAACCGAAAATGCCGCCATCTTAAAAATATTTTAGCCGACTGTCCCCCATGCACGTTAGTACACTGTCAGATTTTAAGATTCTTCCTGAATATAGTTTTCCCACAATCGAAAAATTTCCCGGAAAATTACCCTGTATAGAGCCTAAAATGAGCGGTTTATCTTTTACCTGAATCCTGACAATTGTACCTTCTAGTACATCGTCAGGATTCGGGATGGAATTGGTTACGATGTATTTCTTTAAGAGGATCGTAGTGAACCCAAGCGGTTTTATTGGTCTATCGTTTCGAAAGATGTTGTAATTTGGACACGAGAATCGATGACTCTTCAACCAGGTCTCCTGGATCAATACCACTGACCTACTCCTTGTAGGAGGTGATATTAATGCCAAGCGTCGTCTTTGGGAAGTCACGATCACCAATGCTAAAGGCATGGTTCTCGAAAATGCCTCTCAAGACAATTTGTTCGAAGTAATTCCTCAGATGAGCGGACTCATCTAGCTTCTTTTGGCTTATCGGATATCCTAGATATCTTTCTTACCAAGAATACTGGCAGGTTGTCCAGACCGTTGATTCTTCATGAGCTAACCTCGGATCATATGCCAGTATTTATCGAATATGGCGACCCTAGAACCAAACAGGACGGTTGTAGGCTAAAAACATTCATCGATTAAATATAGAAAGATCCTCGACGAAGTCGACTATCCGGAGCTTGCTCCGGATATTGGGCCTTCTGAGGACTCTCTCAAACACTTGAATTTCTAATTATTGATGCCTTAGCCAGCTCGTCGGTCACCAAGGTATTTAGGTATTCAAATTATGGCGAACTTCCTGCAGATTTGCGAGTGTGTAAAAACAGGCTGAAAAATCGATCCTATTGAACTAATGATCCTGTCATTAAAAGGCAAGCCAACCAATCAGGTGAACAGATAAAGAGGGAGCTTCAAATATTATATAATCAATGCTGGGAGTCAAAATTAGAATCTGCAAATTAATGATGGCAGTCTATTCAGAATGACGCGCTGTCTAACTAAAGTTACAAAAATGCCTTTAGCACACATTTACTGCCCTCGATTCAAGAGTTTTAAGCTCGGGTGCATCAAGCCCTGAGTAGCTCCGAGCAAATGTGAATAAAGCGGTTATAGTGTTAATAAGAACAGTATATAACCTACAAATTATTATTTTTTTTCTGGAATTTGTGTTTGTAATATACATAGCGAACCATATCAAAGACAAAAAGGTAAAAATATTATATTATTACTTATTAGTTTTGAATTTCGTCTAGTGTAATGGCATTTTCGGCCATAAATTTTTCGCAATTCGTTAAAAAAACTATGAACATAAGTCCAATATCTTGTGAAATAATCTTATTTTTGTGTCTCCATTTCATGTATAAAATGTTTTTTTGTCCAAAAATAGCATCTAAAAATGATAACTGATAGCTCCTAGTGCTTTATACACCAAATATTTTTATTGGTTCTTGAGGCGCAAAGGGAAAGCAGATCTGAAAAGCGCCGAGGCATAATGCACTACTTGAATAAAGCGAGCGTTTCTTGCACCTGGATAGCTCTGAGCTGCTTATGCCAATGAATCGAGGGAGGTAATTAAGAGCGGTAATAAGACATTAACCGATCCACAAGACAAAGCTGATAATTTAGTCCTAGCCCCAGGAATGATTATGCTACAGAACACTGTCTAAGACCATTCAATTTATTGACCTAGATATCCAGTCATAGGTCTTGCTATATTTTTTGATATCAGCAAGACCTTTGACAAGGTGTAGCACAATGGTCTTGTAATTAAGCTTGTGCGACTGGGAATCCCGAAGTATTTAGTAAGACTAGTCTCAAGTTTCTTAGAAAACAGATCCTTCGTGGTGTAACCGGACGGTGCTACTTCCAAAATTAAACACGTTCTTTATCTCCAACTCTCTATAACTTGTACACAGCTGACATTCCGGTCAACGACCGTAGCAAATTATACCTGTTTGCTGATGACACCGCCTTTGCAACCTCATCAGGATCCTTTCATCTTATTATTTTACGCCTACAACGTCATATAAATAAATTAGAAAGATGGATGACCGATTGGAAGATCAAGTTGAATCCTGACAAGACACAAGCTGTCATGTTTTCAAAATCAAGAATTCCAACTCCGTAAGATCGGCACATCTTGAATACTTACATTCCATTGCGAGCTAGTGGGAAATACTTGGGACTAGTCTTCGATAGAAGACTGAATTGGGCACTTCACATAGACTACATCCTAGCGAAGACCAAATTGTCCTTGTTATCTCTATATTCGTTGCTACAAGAATAGTAAATTAAATTTAAATTACAAACTTTTTCTTAGATCTGTTCTGTCCTTTAGTCCTCCAACCTGGATCACCACAGGCAGAACGAGATTTAAACGGCCACTTTGTCAGAAACACAATCATACAGAGAGACCTAAGGTATAGTACCTGCGACACATTCATTAAAAACACAATTACACAATATATGGATAGAATCACTAACTCTACTAACATGTTAATACAGCAATCCCACAGCCTCACCAGAATACCACAACAACACTATAGATTCCTCCGAGACTGGCTACTGGACTAATAAATGTCGTCATTTCTTTCCTTAAATTGATGGCTTAAAAGTCAAATAGAATCTTGTCATTTTCAAGCCTGTTAAAAGTCCATCCTCAGAGCAAACAAGTCTATGGGTCTATCCTGACTTTATGTTCCAAAGAAAATCCCATACTACTAAACTACTGTAAAAAATCAATTAAAAATAAAGTTTTTTTAATCTTTTGATGCCAATCACATTTAGGTATTAAGTATTAGTTTGGCGCCGTATTCACGTAAAAATTTATATTGTTATTTATGTTATATTTCCCTTTTTAGCGCATTTTTAGAAGTCGGTTTAATGTGAGTGTAGAATATGTGAAGTCAAAAGTCATGTTGATATCGTGATTTTACTCAATGAAAATTACTTTTTAATGAGCAATCGTAAAATCTACGTCTTACCCCTTTTCCTCTTTGTAAATAAAATATGTGATATTAATAAAGTAAAGGTAAAATTTGAACAAATAAAAAACAGATAAAAAAGAAACAGTTGATCAGTTTAACAAATATTACAGTGAACTGGGCACAAGTTATGCTAAAAAAATAAAAACCCCTTCACATTAAAAAAACAATCTTAACATAACACCAAACAGCTTATATCTGGAAAACACTAACGAAGTAGATATAAAACAAATAAGTTCTTTAAAAAAGAAAAAATCGCCTGGTTGGGTCTGTATTAGAAGTGAAACAGTTAAAGAAATAGCTTCACAAATTTTTCCAGTGTTAAGTTTTTAAATCAACAGGTGCTTTGATACACATATCAGTGTCATTTTTATTGGTCTTTTCAAAAATTGTAGAAACAATTTTACAAAAGAGTTGAGTTTCTGGAGAAGTATAAGGTCTTGTCTAAGTCTCAGTTTGGTTTTAGAACAGGGAGATCCACTGACGCAATTCAGTTTTTGATTACCCAGATCCAAAACGCTCTCGATGAAAGTCAACCATCAATATGTCTGTTTGTTGAGGTCTCCAAAGCTTTTGACACTGTCTGTCGTAAAGTAGCTCAAGAGCTACGGTTTACAAGGTAAAATTTACAATATATTAAAAAGTTCGTTGTTAAAAAGAAAAAAAAAGAGTGGAGATTGACGGTGTTGCAAGTGAAGGGAGAGAAGTAACCTATGGCCTCTCTCAGGGAACATTTTTGGGCTCATTGCTATTTATAATTGATGTGAACGATTCTGTTTCAATTGGAGCTGAATGGAAAACTTGTTGGTTTCGTCGAAGACGCCGGCTGTTTTTGCAGGGCAGGGACTTGGCAGGATCCAGAATCGATGAAGAAAATGCTTTATTGAAAGATTGGTTTAATTTTAATAGGTTAACCTTAAGTATTGAAAAAACGAAATATGTTCAGATTTCCACAGCTGGGAAATTTGGGGATTGAGGAACGTGAGATTCCAGAGATGGCAAATATCAAATTCCTCGGGATCATACTTGATAACCAATTAGACTGGGGTACATACGTTAGAAGCCTAGTTAGAAAAATTAGAGGTTTTCTGCCAACATTTCTGTACCTTAAGGACTTTCTCACCCCTAAGCATATGAAAATTATATATTCTTCTTTAATACATATAGGTCAGGAAACGGCGCGATTTTTGGGAGGTAAAAATAACTTAAATACTGCCTGCGATCTGATTGCAGAAATAGATAGGGAAGGTAGTAGAAATGACGTATCATCTCGTGTCTCAACAAATTTTGGTTGGAACATTGTTTTTTTTTTAACAAATAGGTGGAAAAATAATTTTTCCCCGGTTTTTGGATTTTACGGAAAATCTAAGGGATTTAGAGAAAAATGTTCCACAGACGAATTGTACGTCTTGAAAATATCTTCAAAATGAGTTTTTGTTTGTCCAAATCGGCCTGTAAATAAAAAAGTTATTGCAAATTAAACATTAAAAATGGCTTATTTTTCAATTGTTAATAACTTTCTTAATATTTATTGAATTGTTTTCAACTTTTACCAGAAAGTGAGTCTTAAAGTGCTTAAGAAGTGTGCGGTTGTGAAATTACAATTGTTTATTAGAAAAACGAAAAAAGTGACTATTTTTGATTGGCTGTACCGTCGTCTAGGAAACTGCTACAGAGGTCTGTCAGTGCTCATTCTCTTCGTAAAGACTTAAGCTATCATGTAGTAAAAAAAATTTGATAATTATGATTTAATGGATTATTGTAAAACTTTTAATATAACCTTATTTTATAACAATAACATTATTCAAGAAATGTTATTTCAATAAAATAATAAGAAAATTCGAATTTTAGCACAATATTATTATTTCTAGTTCATACATATGTAATAAAAGCAAAAAATCCGACATCTTGAAAAATATCAATTTTGAGGGGGTAGGAGGGGGCCGAATATAATTGTTCATATAAATTCATGTAAATATATATATATATATATATATATATATATATATATATATAATCGTTTCCAATGAAAAAAAAAATAAATGTAAAAAATGCAATTTTCGGGAGGGTGGGTGTGGTCCGAGAAGGTTGAACATGTGCCCAATATTATTTTTTCGATGAGCTACCCCAAAAAAATCAAAGAATGAAAGCTCTACGTTATTTAGAAACGAAGATAATGCTAATTTTTCAAGCGCGCGCCGATTTGAAGACGCGCTCTCACTTTGTACTCGGTGAGATTCGGTTACTCCCTCCAACTTACCTTATCTGGCGTCCAGCACGTACCCTCAGTTTAGCGATCTCCTGAAGGGTTGATTGTGTAGAAATTAACCAAAAAATCAAGAAAACCTTGTTTAGATATTGCTATGAGCTATCGTTTGAAACCAAAATCAAGTCTATATCTCTATTTGGTCAAGAGATGTCGATAAATTTATCAAATGATAATTTACCCCTTTTCACCCTTTTGGAATTCGAAATTGAAAAAATCCTTTTTCAGTGGGTGCTTACATGGTGTAAACCAAAATTTCATGATTCTGTCTTTAATGCTTTGAACTGTGCGTTTATATATCAGACAAGTCAAGATAACGTTGCTTTTAAATATAGATATTCAGAATATCTAGACTTTAGATTTAAATATTGCTACAATCAAGATATTCTTTAGGTACGAAGCTACCAACACCGGTACCGGTACCACATAATTTCTTTATAAACAAAATACACCTCGCTCTGCGGGTCAACAAACAACAATCAAAAGAGATAGATAGCTCAATATAAACTTAATACAAACCATCACGTTAACAAAAGACGGTCGGTACCTAATCTCTTCATGGTTTAAATTAAAAGTGCTACTGGGTACTGCCTCGGCCCGACGGCGGGTACTATAAAAAATATCAAATTAAAATATAGCTGTATCATGTTGGATGGGTACCCGCGTACCAGTTTTACATTGTTGTAAGCGATGGGCTTGAGCGAGGGGAATTATTTGTGTGGAGCGGCAAAATACAATATAATTTGGAATAAAAAAGTATTAGGTACATTACGATTTTAAAAAATTGTATTAAGAAGTAAAAAAAAAATAATACAAGATTTATTATCAAATATATTACACCCACAGTTAAACATAGCAATTCACCACACTCAGTGATCCGAGAGCGAAACACAATTAAAACTTTTGAACTATTCTCCACAATCCAAGTAAGAGACCCAGTATTGATTTTTGAAGCCAGAACTTTTGGTATCCATTTCTGAATTTTACTTTGAATTTTGTTCCATGTGTGGTGAATACATTTTAAAAGATCAGCGAAAGTTGATATCAAATACCCGCTTGTCTTTTGCTTATTTCAATATTGATATTCACGATCAAGATAAAGCGTGGGTACCTCATCTTCTTCTTCTTCTTCTTCTTCTTCTTCTTCTTCTTCTTCTTCTTCTTCTTCTTCTTCTTTCTCACCCCATTGACGTCAACTCCTGGACATAAGCCTCTCCGATGGTCCTCCACTGGGATCTGTCTCTCGCCTTCTGGAGCCAGTCTTTTCCAGCAAACTGTCTTATATCATCTACCCATCTGCGTTGTGGCCTGCCCCGATTTCGGTTCGTTTCTCGCGATCGCCATTGCAGTAATTTACTCGTCCACCTATCGGGCTGTTGTCTAGCTATGTGCCCCGCCCATTGCCACTTTGGTCGTGATATGCGTTCAATGACGTCCACTACTTTGGTTCTTGATCTTATTACTTGATTTCGTATTTTATCCCGTAACGAGATTCCTAACATTTGTCTCTCCATGGAGCGTTGAGTGACTCGGAGCCTATTTGCGTTTTGTTTCGTTAGTGTTATACAATTTCCGTTTAAGGTTGATTGGTGTGTTTCTATCTCTTAATACGTACTGCAACTTTCCAAAGGCAGCCAATGTCAGCCCTATTCTCCTTGTTATTTCCGCCGTTTGATTTTCTTTGCTCAGTTTCATGACGTGTCCTAAATAGATGTACTCTTGGACATTCTCTATGATTTCATTTTGAATCTCTATTTGTACATTTGCGTCAGGGCTCATTAACTTAGTTTTCCCCAAGTTCATCTTAAGTCCCACTTTTCTCGCCTCTTCATTGAAATCTTGAAGCATTTGTTTTAGCTCTTCTGGGTTGTTGGACATGACAACAACATCGTCGACGAAACGAAGATGACTAAGATAAGAACCGTCGACTCTCAAACCTTTCTCATCCCAATTTAGTTTTTTAAAGACATCTTCCAAAGCTAGCGTAAATAGTTTCGGAGAGATGACGTCTCCCTGACGCACACCTCTCATAACGTTTATTTTTTCGATTTTTGTGTCTTCGTCGATTTTAACCTGTATAGTTCAGTTTTTATATATGTTTTGTATGATGGTGATTTTAAAACCCTCCAATATGGGTATCTCATAGTGTGGGTAAAATGTGCACTGAACATCTATCTACGTCAGTACGAGAAAGGGACATGAAAGTCTTTGAAACTTGAAGTACCTCTGTGATGGGAAAAAGAAGAAAAATCATCACGATGACTATTGTATGTGCGTAGAGTTGAGGGTCTGTATACTGCGACCTGGTAGATCTATTGTGCCCCCCTACTGCTGCCCAGTCGTAAGAGTTACCTTATCAGCTAGAGCAGGTCCTCCAATCCTATTTCCCTCAGGATTTTAGGATGTTGGACGGCTTCAAGATGGGTAGCTGCGCCCGTAATAGTTTTTCTCCTTGTTAGATGAATACATATCCTAATGGCATGTATGTCTGCCTGGAAAATGCTTGGTGACTTACTCAAGCTTTCGCAGTGTCTAGTGCCAGGTCCATGGAGATACTAACAAATACAGTGAAGTCAATAAACTCATAAAAAGAAAAATTAAGCAAGCCAAAGAACTTTGGCTCGAAAATTCCTGTAAAGAAATAGAGAACCTCCAAAAAAAAACACGACAATTTCAATCTCCACAGGAAACTTAAATATACCTCCGGAATTAGAAAACCAAAAAATGCTCATTTACTCAAAGAGTCTGACGGAAAAATCTGTAATCAGGAACAACAGTGCAGAGAATGGGAGAGATACATCAGTGACCTTTTTGACGATGCTACTCGAGAAAACGCTGCACATACACATACTATATGCGGCAGCGAGATAGACAGGGGCCCCAGTATACTGAAATCAGAAGTCAGAAAAGCAATACAGCAAGCCAAAAATAATAAGGCACCTGGACCAGATCAAATCCCTGCTGAGCTGCTTAAACTTCTGGATGAGGAAAATATTTCCTACTTAACCACTTTCTTTAAAAAAATTTACAACGAAGGAATAATACCAGATGATTGGTTAGAATCGCTGTTTATCACACTACCAAAGAAAAGTAGACCCACCAAATGCAGCGACTTTAGACTGATTACTTTAACGAGCCACACACTTAAGATACTTCTACGAATTCTACAGAACCGAATATTCCTTCTATGCGAAAGTAGAGTGAGTGATGAGCAATTTGGATTTTGGAATGGTCTAGGAACCACAGAGGCACTATTTTGTATGCGCGTTCTCCTACAAAAAAGTTGTGAATTCCGGAAGAACATCTACGTCTGTTTCATCGACTTTGAAAAGGCATTCGACCGAGTACAACACGATACACTTTTCGAATGTCTACAAGCAGCAGGTCTAGACCACTACGATATAAGACTGCTAAAACATCTGTATTACAATCAAGTAGCCTCTATCCAAATTGAAAACAGTCGTACTCAAAGCCTACCCATCAAACGTGGAGTAAGACAGGGTTGCGTTTTGTCACCCTGTCTTTTTAATGTATACTCTGAAGAAGTTTTTAGGGAGGCTTTGGATGACAGAAAAGAGGGAGTAAGACTGGGTGGAGAAGTAATCAACAATATTAGATTTGCTGATGATACGGCCATTCTTGTAGAAAGCATCGAGGATCTTCAAACATTAGTAAACCTAGTCAATGAAGCGAGCTGCCGAAGAGGCCTTAAAATCAACATCTCAAAAACAAAGTGGATGCTTGTTGGAAAGATTAATGTAGATAAATGTCAACTTTGGCTCGATGAAGAGAGGATAGAGCGTGTAAACCATTTCAGATACCTTGACAGTTGGTTGAATGTGAATGGGGGCTCAGATGAAGAGATAATAGCTAGGATCGAAATATCGCGTAAGGCCTTTATGGCATGGAAACCAGTTCTATGTAACAGGAACCTGTCAATGCATATTCGTAAGAGGGTCCTGAGATGCTATGTATGGTCTATTCTGTTATACGGTTGCGAGACATGGACACTAAAAACCACAACGCTAAACAAACTGGAAGCTCTCGAATTGTGATGCTATCGTCGAATCCTAAAGATATCATGGGTTTCGCACACTTCCAATGAGGATGTTTTCAGAATGATGGATACAGATCGACTGCTCTTGAACATTATAAAGAGGCGGAAAACAGAATACTTCGGCCACATAATTAGAGGACCTAAATACCATCTACTTCGCCTTATAATAAAGTGGAAGGAAAAAGATGGATAGGCCTAAAGAAGCTTTCATGGCTATGTAACATCAGGCAGTGGTGTGATTGCACGGTGGTGGAACTATTTCGCGCTGCAGCCGATAGAGAAAGATTTCAGGAAATTGTAAACATGATGACCACCAACGTCTGAATACGGACATGGCACCTAAAGAAGAAGAAGTGCCAGGTCCATACACTCCTGCTCCAGTTCCCTCCGTTGTTTTGGAGCCATCTGTATACCATATAATGCATTTCTTGGTGTTTTTGTCCCATTCGCTCTTGCAACTCAACATTGTGCTGAAGTTTTTTACATTATTAAATTTCCTTTTCATTTCATCTTGGGGCATGTCCCAGATTTGTTGATTCCTGGATGAGATTGGGTCTTCGTTTTATAACCTCATCTCTCATCATCCTCTAAATCGACAATTACTTTTGTATGACAAATGTAGAGGGTATCAGTAAAAATAATCACCATAAATGGAAATATCCTAATATATATTCAGCAAGAAGACCAATTCCTTATTCAGCAAATGTTCCAGTTTCAGTTTTTGACTAGCTAGCACACTCTCAGGAGGAAGAAATTAAAAAATCTACTACTCTCATGTAAGCGACGACTCTGAATACTGTGATGAAACTTCAAATCCCATGACTAAAATGTGGTCGGACTTACATTGTCTTTATTTTTATTTTTACGACGTTTCGATTAGGTTGTATCTCTAATCGTTATCAAGAATAAACTGAATGTTTTGTCTTAAGATTACGAGCTTATATAGGAACTGTGTCCATTGAAGCGCAACGTTTCGCCTCACTGTACACACCTCAATGATTTGATGTTACAAAGTAGTGGTTGCCAAAGATTAGGTATCTCAACACTCGGTTTACTGAAAATTCCATTAATGTTTTTAATGTATGCTGTTCCTATAAATTTTCTTTTTTTCATATTGGGTTCCAAATATATTACCGCAGCCTCAGATCATTTTATATGGTGTTGTTTATCCCAGGAGTGTTCTGCAAAACCTGATCTCGACGTTTCCCCTTTTTGTGTATGAGTTTTATGTTCCTTAATTCTAACTTTTAGCGGTCGTTTGGTTTCTCCAATATACATTTCACCACACTCACATGGAACTTTGTAAACACATTCTTTCTTATCGGTAGTTTTAGGTTTTGTTTTTGTTAAATGAGCTCTAAGGGTATTTCCTGATTTAAAAGGCTGTTTTTATATTATAGCTACTGGCAATTCATCTTATTTTCTCCGACGTTCCCTTAATGTACGAAATTGTGAAGAAGGAATGTGTTTTTTGCTGTCCAGTGTTCGTTGTTCTAAAATTATTTATAACATCGTCAATTAGTTTAAAGGATAACCATTCTGTTGTAAATCGAATTTAATATTTGCTACCTCTTTTTCCAATGATACGACATTATTGCATATAGATATAGCGCGATTATAGAGGTTGCGTATAATTCCTCGTTTTGTTACAACTGAATGATTAGAACTATGATTAAGATATTGTCCAGTATGTGTTAACTTTCTGTATATTGAAGTTTGAACGGTTCACCATGAGATCTAGGAAGGACAATTGATCATTTACCTCTTTTTCCATGGTAAACTTAATTGTAGGTCGAATGGTATTTAGATGTTTCAGGAAATCATTAAGTTCTTGATCATCGCCCTTCCATACGATGAAGGTATCATCGACATATCTCAACCAGACTTTCAGTTTTACTGTTACCGTTTCTATATCATGAGGAAAAAACATCAGGAAATACACTTAGATTTAACAAAAATAAAACCAAAAACTACCGATAAGAAAGAATGTATTTACAAAGTTCCATGTGAGTTTGGTGAAATTTATATTGGAGATACCAAACGACCACTACAAGTTAGAATTAAGGAATATAAAACTCATACACAAAAAGGAGAAACGTCAAGATCAAGTATTGCAGAACACGCCTGGGATAAACAACACCATATAAAATGGTCTGAGGCTGCAGCAATATATTTGGAACCCAATATGAAAAAAAGAAAATTTATAAAAGCAGCATACATTAAAAACAATAATGGAATCTTCAATAAGCCGAGTGTTGAGATACCTAATCTTTCGCAACCACTACTTTGTAACATCAAATCATTGAGGTGTGTACAGTGAAGCGCAATTTTGTGCTTCAATGGACAGGGTCCCTATATATTCTCGTAGTCTTAAGACAAAACATTCAGTTTATACTTGATAACGATTATAGAGATACAACCTAATTGAAAAGTCGTAAAAATAAATAAAAATAAAGACAACGCATGTCCGATAAACGCATTTTAGTAAATCTTCAACATTGTCTACAACCTTCAAACAGAGATATAAATCTTTCAAGAAAGCGTGGTGCGATATTAGCATCAAGATAATATGAAATGCCTATCCTCTGCTAAAAGAATTACTTTATATTTAACGAGAGAATGAGACTTACTGTAATTTTACTCTTCTGATGCATATTTAGTATACTGTAGTGTTGTGAGCGGCTTGCTGACTTTCATGGGCTTAGAGACATATCAAGTAAGTGATTGGCATTTACTTTATTGACATAATGGCAATTAATATGCTTTCATTTCGATTGTTGACTCTACTAGTCTGAAAGAAGAATATCAAGCGATTTTAGTACTTCTAGAAAATATAATATATATTGATGGTCAATTTTTTGTAAAGTCAACAGAGTGGCTATACTAAATATCCATATTTTATTTGTCTTGAAGACAGTCGAGCCAAATCAAGACACTGGATGCAAAAAAATTGGTCAACGGGAGATGATTTGATCGAGGGGGAAAGACATGTGATTAAAGAGAAAAAATAATCCTCCCGCTTTTAAAGCTCTGAAAATGATCAGTGTAATAATTTTATCTCTCAGAATTTTCCTGAATTAAGTCCTGAAAAATTAAAAGCAGGAATTTTGGATAGACCTCCAGATAAGTCGATTAATCAAAGACTCCACTCATTTTAAGGCATGCGTGGAAATCTTTTGTATAGGTTACAAGGTTGAAAACTGTGAAGAGATAGTTGTTGAAATGCTTCATCTCTTTAAAATTTTAAGTTGTAATATGAGCATAAAGATACACAACGATATAAATCACTTTCAACATAACCTAGGAGATCCTAGCGAAAACCAAGGTGAACGTTTCCACCAGTAAAAACAATGAAGAACAAGTATCAAGGCAAATAGGACGTTCAAATGATAGCAAACTATTGCTGTCTCATTTTTTCATTGTGCAGTACAATATATCTTCGATCAGAGCTGCTTAATTGAACAGCTACGTTAACAGTCCTAAAAAGTGAATATTGCAAAACATTTTTCATATGTTTTGCCGACAAGGTATGCTTTTTAATGCGCTTCCCCGAATGATTTAAGTCAGTAAAGCCTATTTTTGTCCTCTAAATAATAAACAAGGAAAACATAATAGAGCATTTTTAATTTTGTAATTACAAAACCACGTATGTTTATTATAAAAGTCCAGGTTAAACGTCCTAGTAAGATCCTTTTTGCTAGACACGGATCGTTCTATTTATAAATTCGGAGTAGGCCTTCCAAGCCTTTTTATTTCAGCCTTATCACTTAATGATCGACCACAGAATAGCTCTGCAATTAAACTCCGAATGGATTTACTCTGACAGCCAGACAGCCCTAAAAGCCCTCAAGGGCCAAAGAGTATCATCGAGACTGGTTTGAGAATGTCAGAGTGAGCTGGAAATTCTGGCAAAAGACAACAGAGTTATGTTAAAGTGGGTACCAGGATACGAAGGCATACATGGAAATGAAAAAGCTGACGAGCTAGCTAGAGCAGGGTCAGCATCTCAATACATTGGTCCAGAACCGGCCTTTGGCGTGCCGCGGTGCGCGGCCCCAGAAGCAGTCAAAGAATGGATCAAAAGAGAACATAAAAACCACTAGATGACCAGACAGGGTTTAAACCACAGCAAGCTATTTATTGGGAATCCGGACCCGAAACTGGCAAGGAAATTACTACAAATGAGTAGAAACCAATTAAGGACTATTACGGGTATAATGACGGGACAAAAAACTCCGAATGGAATTCGTTTTTATTTTTACCAAAACCAAAACGCAAAACGTAAAAAAAATAATAGCGTACCGCACAACGAACTAAAACACCTACGACTACGAAATTGACTGGCAAACTAAATGCAGGTTTGCAGTCGACTTGCAATCTATATGAAGCTTATGAGATGGAATTAATATCCATGTCTTAAATAGGCAACCCTATATACACTCCAGCAAAGCGATTATGTTTCCAGGCGTGATACTGTAATACACACAAATGATTAATAATATTTAGGCTAAGTAAGTTAAACTATTTCAACAATTGACTGCTGTTCGCGTATAATTTAGGTAAAAAATTGATTTAAATTTAATCATTAAATTATCAGTAGAAATTAAAAAATATTTGTACTTATATTTATTAGTATGTTTTACCTTAATTTACAATTTTTTTGGGGGTTGCGCAAACCTGCAAACCTAAGGAAAACCCGCCACTGCTCATAATGTAGTAAGTAAAAATAAATCTATTTTTGTATAAATGTATATTTTTAATCTCGTAAATTAGAAAAAACAATAATATCTCAAAATTACCTTGTTAGACATATCTAAAATCAAATCTTAAGACTTAGTCACCAAAAAGTGTGTAGGCCTGTGTTATCATATTTTTTTTAATTGTAACAGTTTTTTCAGAACAAGGATAACTTTTAAATGTGCTCTTTAAAAAGCACATTTTTAATTAAAAAAAAAACTAAATAAAAATAATTAATTCATCTCACCTCAAGAGTCCAAATACCGCTTCACAAAACTAGTGACCAGAATCGTCCTTTAAAGAAAATAAATTGGATTTTTTTTCCATCGAGCTCACACATAGTTTTGCGTTGTCTCTAAAATAAATTGAAGGGAGCTCGAAAATTGATCCTGCTACTTCATTTTTCATTGAGTCAGACCCAAGAATAGGATTGGAATTGGAAAAAAAATGGACAAGATAGGTTTCATGCAAGTCTGTAAGGTTTGTAAGATTAAATAGCAACGGTAGTTACAACGATTTGTTTAAAGGATTAGCAGAAAATGTGGTATAGAGTAGTAAATAATTTATAAAAATTTGTCGATTAAAGTAATATTGTAGCAGAAATTACACAGAGTAGAAGTCTGTTGTGCATTTATTGCAGAGGGGTCATTTGAGTGTTCAGAACGGTAAACCAGGCTAAACAAGAATCTAGCATAACAGGACTGATATTAATATTGAATATAATTCTTGCATTTTGCTACACATAGCTAACCTGACTTTTGAATGAGAATCTGAAGTTTATTATCACTTTTGTTAATGTTACTTGACAAAAGAGCGTTTTTTGTTTATTAATTTATATACTTATTTCTTGTCTGTATAAGTAGGTATTTATTTCTAAATTATTGTTTATTTGAGTACCGCATAAAATAGAAAGTCCCGAGGTGTGTTCAATCCAAAACTACCTTTCTACATTAGTCAAATTAGCATTATGCCGGGACACCTAATCATCCAGGCAGAGACCCCGATTTTTGGGTAATATAGGCCAATTAAAGGTCAAAAAATAAATTTTTTGCACTTTTTTGCTTACCAGCAAAAACTAAAGAAATTTTTGGACAAAAGCGAATAGCCATCTTGTAGAGAATTGAAAAACCTACAAATTGATTTTTTACCGATCTCGATATTTTTATTTGTTGCTGAGAAAAGTGCAAAACAAGGTCAAAATTGTTATAATTTTCAATTAACAATAACTATTGCTAAATGGAACCTACGACTTTTTTGTTATGTAAAAAGTTGGGTCTTTTAGTGGTTAATATGTGGTAAAAATTTCAGATCGATTCTTCAAATAGTTTGTGCAAAATTTAATTTGTTTATCACAGGCGAGCGAATTTTGCAATAACATTCTAGCTCCATCGATGGAGGTACACCGATTCTGAGCACATCTCATGGAAGAGGAACTCTTCTTCTATGAGAAGTATTACATGCAATTGAGGAAAATTAATTTTAAATTTGTTTAAACAAAAAAGTATTTTTTGCTACCGTAATATATACAGGGTGAGTCAACGATTGGATGAAGTAGGTTTGTGCCTTTTCAGTGAAATTAACAAAGAAACTATATTTATTGTTTGATACAGTTTATTTTTACGCAGATTTTAAAAATATTTAGGACTCTACAGGGTGAGCCAAAAAACTAGGACAGCATAAAGTTGTATTTTTTTAAACAGAACACCCTATATACGAATCGTATTTTCGATTTAGCTTATAATTTTAAATCTTTTTTATTAAGGGTTTACTATAACAAAACTTTATAGTTTCTGAGATAATTAAGTTTAAAGAAAAAAAGTCACATTTTCAAGCATCAATTCAATCCTAAATAACGTTTTCAATTTTGTGACAAATATATTCAAATTTGGAATTTAGCAAGGCCAAGGACAAGTTAACATAATTTTTACCTAACATTTGCAATAAAAGCTACAGGATGTTGAACACATCGGCTCAAATTTGAACAAGTTTAAATGAATAAATATCTTTTTTTTTAAATGGTACACCCTGTATATTTTCATGTTATTTAATAGAGTAATAAAAACCCTAAAAGTTTTGTTCAATATATCCTATACCTATTTATAATAGTTTTTGAGATATTTCAGTTTTTCTTATTTTCCATACTTTTTTACAGAAATAGTCTTCATTATCATAGTAGCCATGTAAAATAATAAAAAGAAACTACAGAAACAAACAGAATGTGGTTAAATATGATGAAATACATTATTCGTTATATTACAACGGCAATAGTTTAATTAAATATAATGTGAAAAAATTAACACAACAATAACGACAAGGCAAATACATATTTACTAATATACTAAATTGAAACAAAAAAATTACCTATTAAATACTGAGATTAATTATTTCTTTTTAATAAGTGTTCGAATAAACGACCCTTTTGTGCAATGCACAAATTTAGTCTTTTTTGCAGATTTTCTCGGACCCTGGACAAAATTAGTGGCGTTATTGTTCTACAGGTATCCCTAATCCTGTTTCGCATATTTTCCACTGTTGTTGGTGGATTAACATACACCTTATTTTTAATATAACCCCATAGGAAGAAATCTAATGGGGTGATGTCGCAAGACCTTGGTGGCCACTCAATGAAACCCTCACGTCCAATCCATTTTTGCGGATATCGTTGGTCCAAAAACGCACGAACTTCACGATGGTAATGCGGAGGCGCACCATCGTGCTGGAACCATATACTATCGAGCTCATCCCTATCGAGACCTTGAAGCAGTTGGGGTAGTTCTTCTTGTAGAAAGTTCAGGTAACTACGGCCATTTAGTGGTTCATTAAAAAAGTGGGGTCCAGTGGTTTTGATGTTGCACCTCTCTAATCCAAAATGGGTTTTCTGTGGCATAATAATGCATGTTGCGTCTATTTACGGCACCGTTACTTCTAAAAGTAGCTTCATCACTAAACATTACCTTGCATAATAAATTTGGATTTAATTGAATCTCCACATTTATTGTACGACAAAAGTTTACACGACTTTCAAAATCCTGTCCATGCAATTATTGGTGTAATTCCATGTGATATGGATGATACCTATATTTCTTGGTAGTACGATTAGCGGTGGATTGTGATGTTTCACATAATGCTGCTAACTGACGGCTACCAATATAAGGATTTTCCTGAACATTTAACAATACTTGTAGTTCTTTTTCTTCATTAGTTACTGGTTTGTTGACCACTTTACGTTTTGGATAATCAACAGTACCAGAAGAATCAAATCTTTGCATTAAGTTTTGAAAAGTATGGGTATTAGGCTGGCGTCGATCAGGATACTTCATTTTGTAAATTCTTTGAGCAAAAAGGCAATTTTTTTGAGCCTCTCCTATTGTATAAATCATATCTATTAACTCATTCTTTGGAAAATTCATTTTACAATATAAGATGAATGCAAAAAAAAACTAAACTACACTACATAAAAACCAAAAGAAGCGATTACAGTTATAAATTTGACACACAGAAAAATGTTCTTTTACATTGTTTTTGCCATGGCTACTATGATAATGAAGACTATTTCTGTAAAAAAGTATGGAAAATAAGAAAAACTGAAATATCTCAAAAAGTATTATAAATAGGTATAGGATATATTGAACAAAACTTTTAGGGTTTTTATTACTCTATTAAATAACATGAAAATATACATAAAGATATTTATTCATTTAAACTTGTTCAAATTTGAGCCGATGTGTTCAACACCCTGTAGCTTTTATTGCAAATATTAGGTAAAAATTATGTTAACTTGTCCTTGACCTTGTTAAATTCCAAATTTTAATATATTTGTCACAAAATTGAAAACGTTATTTAGGATTGAATTGATGCTTGAAAATGTGACTATTTTTCTTTAAACTTAATTATCTCAGAAACTATAAAGTTTTGTTATAGTAAACCCTTAATAAAAAAGATTTAAAATTATAAGCTTAATCGAAAATATGATTCGTATATAGGGTATTCTATTTAAAAAAATACAACTTTATGCTGTCCTAGTTTTTTGGCTCACCCTGTAGAGTCCTAAATATTTTTGAAATCTGCGTAAAAATAAACTGTATCAAACAGTAAATATAGTTTCTTTGTAAATTTCACCGAAAAGGCACAAACTTACTTGATCCAATCGTTGACTCACCCTGTACAGGTTATAGCAATATATGATACATTGAAAAATTACTATGTTTTTAAAATTTTCATAGTTAAACATAGTAACTTACGTACACAGCTTTTTCTCACATGCAATGTAACGAATATTAATGTTTTATAACAATAATGTAATTATTCAATTTTCCCGACTTAAAATCATGTTTGCCAATAAAAATAGCACAAAAATTATTGATTTTTAATGAAAAAATTGTGTAGAAAAAATATTTAAACAAATTAAATGTTTAATTTATAAACAAATAAATAAATAGTATGTATATTTATAATGCACGCAAAAAGAATCATCAAAATTCGTCACCAACTTTCGAAGATATGGTAGCAGTTTGAAGTTGCTGTTTAATTTTTTGAACGCGCAGATTTGGTAGCAAAAACTGACCTCTACTATGGACCCCAACTCTTGACGGCTGTTAAAGCCAAAAAATGGCAAACCATGGGCGAAAAAATGCGTTTCTGCACATCGGGCGCCAGTCATATTTTTGGACGTTAATCAGACAAAGGCATGCGCATAAGCGACTTCCTATTATCGATCGGTTGTTTCGTAGCGCCATCCGCAAACAGCACAGTATCGGCTCAACGCCATTTTTGTGTTTATTTTTGCTTTGTGAGTTGCGTGCGATTTAAACGAATTTATAGCGTTTTAAGTGATTTATTTTATTTGTTTTTGTGTTTTTATTTAACATAATGGACTCCACAACGTGTATGGTTACCTTTTGCCAAAACAAGGGTAAAATACCAGGAATTTCATATTTTCGGTATGTATTTTATGTTTTATTTAGTAAAATGGTAATAATTCGGATTAGAGTAAATTTAGAGGTGGATGCCATTTTGGTTTTGTTTGTTTTAATTTATTTTTGATAATTTTTTAATTTTTCCGAAAAGAATTTATGAAATTTTATATAATACAGATGTTTCTATTAGTGTGCACTGGTTTTTATCAAAAAAAATCAAGAGAATTATCAAAAAAAAAATAAAACCAAAATGACACTCACCTCTAGATTTACCCTATCCGAATTATTATCCAAAAAAGTTAACGCACACAGACGGAAACAATAGATTAGAGAAATAGTAAAATACATTTTTTTCACAATTTTACTTTCATAGTATAAGAAATGAATAAACTAACTCCCATCGGTAGACACTGACCGGGTTATTCCCTTCTGCTTCAGACATTATTTGTGCCCATATGATGTGACTCCCAGAACAAGAAAGTTACATGACGCCGACTTTCTTACTAAAGATTGAAACCATGGTTGCAACTTTGATAACTTGCTTGATTTAGACACCATTTATGACTAATTGAACTAACAAATAGATTTTCGAAGTTCGGTCCTGTCGATGGTCACCTGATCATTTTGTAGTGCGCATGCCGACATCTGATCTCCGATGTTTTCATTTTATTGTTGTAAATTTGCCGTTTTTGGGATTAAACTTTGCGGATCTGATGAATATTTTATCTATGTTAGCAACTCATCTTCCTGCCGAGTCGCCTTTTAAACAATTACCATTTTTTAAACTTCACTGAAGCTTTTGTTTTTGTGTTATCATTTTCCGGACAACTCACACCTAAACCTAAACTCTTAAACTTTCGAAAAGCGCTCGTTTCGTTTCTTAATTGTTGTAACAATATAGGAATGAATTTAAAAAAAAATTGTTAATTTTGGCGCATATTGACCTAAGCCGTTTTTTTTTCTAAATTCGTCTAAAAATGCCAGCTTCCCAAATATGAAAACAGAATTTTTTTATCGACAAAAACAAAAAAAGTTATTTAATTTCTTTACGAGGTAAAAATGATAGTGTTTTTCTAATGAAGTTTAAACAAATTTAAAATTAATTTTCCTTAATTCTATGTAATACTTCTCATAGAAGAAGAGTTCCTCTTTGATGAGATGTGCTTAGAATCGGTATACCTTCATTGATGGAGCTAGAATGTTATTGCAAAACTTGCTCGCCTGTGATAAACAAATTAAATTTTGCACAAACTATTTGATGAATCGATCTGAAATTTTTACCACATACCAAGATAGCACAAGATTTCCATTGGATATCCAGAATAGGTACATATAATGTCCTGTATGTCCATGGACCGTTTATGGATGTCCATTAGATGTGATGACCTGTAATCTATATGGACGTCCATATCTGGATGTCAAGTGTAAGTCCATCAGACGTCCATTAATTAATTTTCGGGTTGTCGGTAAAATTGGATACTGTTATATCGGCCTGTAGAATTGTCATTTCTTAACCCGCCGGCCCGCCATGATCACAAAATATCCCTTCAGATATTTTGTGCCCATTATTGTGTTGACGTCGAGCTAAAAAAAGACCTTTGGAGTTTTAGTTGAGCTAAAATCAAGTGTGCTTTTTATTTGAAGAAGATGCCACCGTTAAAGGTAAGTATAGTTATTTTTAATTTAATTTTTTTAATTATACCAAAAATTACCGAACGAAACTACAGACATGCCCGACGAAAAGCTGATAATTTAGTATCAAACTCGCACAAATTTGAAAGTGAACAAAATATTCAGTATCAAAACACGTATGTTAAAATATAGCTTTTGTAGCTATACTTTTTCATACAATTACTTATTTAAATGGAAATTACTACAAATAAGTGCAAATATTTTGATAGGCCAATGAATTTTGTATCTTGTTGGTTAAAATGGAGCACAGATAGAGTTGTAAATTTGTGTAATAATAAAATTGTAAATTTTAGAGAAAATTCTCTCTGACAAAGTCATTATTGAGTAATCAGTCTAATAAGATTGCTGGCATTAATAAATGTTATCAAAATTTATAATGGAATAAAAGCTATAGCAAATTTGAATAATTATATTAATTTTTTTATGACTATTTTGGATTAAACGCTAGTAAAAGTTTACATTGATGTGTATTTTTGTGCAGTCTAATTGTTTAAAAATATATAATAAAGTTTTGACAGTTCGACTCTAGGTTTAGACTTATAATTTAATTTATTTTAATTATTTTTTAGATGAATTTTCCACAGATTGGTCCAAATAAAATTCCTATGTGAAAGCCAATTTGTACCAAATTAGAGAGGATATTCAGGTAATCTTAAATAGGGAAAAAACAACAAGTATCTACAAAGAATTTTCTGCAGGAGTTCAACTATCCTTTTACTTAAGAAAATAATCAGCTGTCTCAAGTCACATAAGATCTTCAGGACAATTTAAACTTCAAAGATGCAGTAAGTTTATTACACTTCTCCTGAAATAAAAGCTGAAACTTATTCGAGTAATGCTTCTTTATGTGTATGAGTCTATTGATAAAAAAAAAATTTAATTTACAGGATTATTATATTTTTTTACTTTGATTCTTAAAGTCAAAAATATTCTTAGGTTAGCATATGTGGAATTAACGTTTAATTATCTCAATAAAGTAATATAATTTTAGGTTTTACAATTAGCGAAAATTGGAGGAAATTATACCTATTAACTTATTAAAAGATATTTTATTGTAACAATGACAGGTAGCCTTTCCAAGAATTATACATATGATGGAACAGTAAAGTGCCCTTTAAAGAACTTATGTTCACTATTTGTAGGTAACTTACCACTTAAATATAAAAATTTGATGAAAAAAATCTCTCTGTTTTATTTGTCATACTCGTAAATAATAAGAACAAATTAGGTGTCAGATTTCACACGTTGAACTCTAGATCCTCTTGTTCTGATAATACCCAGACAAAAAGTGTGTTAATATTTTTTTTCTGGCCTGTTGGTTTAAGCACTCTAAGCAATAACGATGCATTTGGTTTATATATATATATATATATATATATATATATATATATATATATATATATATATATATATATATATATATATATATATATATATAGAGAGAGAGAGAGAGAGAGAGAGAGATTTAAATTCCTACAAAACCATAAAATACTGCATCATTTAACGTTAAACCTTATTAATTTTCAGCTGCGGTAGAAGAATGGGGGGCCGATAAAAAACAGCCGAAGACGAGATTAGACAAAAACGACAGAAATAAATCTAGAAAAAAATAATTATTGTAACAATAAAAAGTCTTTATTTAAATAATTGGTATATTTTCTATTACCCAATTGAAATTGTACCTATTACTATGGAACCAGATAACTTATTCATAGCGATCCTTCTACAGCTTGAACAATTTAAATCAATTGAAGCTATATTTTGTAGCACTTGCAATTCGACTAATTATAAAATTTTATATTCTTATATAGTATTGTATTAAAAACTTGACAATTGTAATCAATAAGTGTAATATGTGGATCCAGTTCCTGTTACCTGATTCGCTAATGTAATTTATATCTGTTTAATTTTTGGGACTAATAGGGCCATCTATGGTTACTTGTTATCGACGTTTTGATGACATGAGTGGTCTGTGTCTTCAGAAGTGCAGATTAATTAGGTACTGTAAGCTCTCGGACCCTAAGCAAATTCTGAAAATATCTACCATTCACGTTACCGGAACGTCAAGAAGAGGGAACCATAGATTATGACCTATTTATCCAAAAAGCACAATACCATCGGATAATATGTCCACAATCGGGTCAAGAATGTACATTATATGGACATCCAAAATTAGTCCTATTAATATCCAAAAATGATCCATACCTGGACAATATATGTAATCCAAAAAGACGTCCATGAGTGGGACAAACGTATAGTCTAGTGGATATCCATAGGATGTTGGTGGACAAATTCTGGACATCCTATGGATACCCAGTATGTCCAGTTTTGGATAAACGATGGATATCCAGTGGACTGAAGTGTGCTATTTGGGTATTAAGCACTAAAAAACGCAACTTTTTACTTAACAACAAAGTGGTAGGTTGCATTTAGCAATAGTTATTGTTAATTAAATATTGTAACAATTTTGACCTTGTTTTGCATTTTTCTCAGCAACAAATAAAAATATCGAGATCGGTAAGCAACCAATTTGTAGATTTTTCAATTCTCTAGAAGATGGCTATTCCATTTTGTCCATAAATTACTTTAGTTTTTGCTGGTAAGCAAAAAAGTGCAAAAAATGTATTTTTTGACCTTTAATTGTTTACAAAAAGTTTATGACACAAAATCTCGGTTTATTTCTATAGGCCTATATTACCCTAAAATCGGGGTCGCCCCCTGGATGATTGGGTGAACCGGCATAATACTTATTTGACTGATGTAAAAAGGTAGTTTCGGATTGGACATACTCCTGGACCTTCTATTTTATGCGGTACTCAAATAAACAAGAATTTAGAAATAAGTACCTGCTTATTCTTCTAATCTAAATGTTTTAAACAAATTATACGTCCTTAAAGAGTTTTATAATTTGTACGCTTTTTATGTATTAAAGTTTCGCGTTTGTTTCCTTCAATACCTTTTCGAAATCGAATGTTTTATATTTCGTCTCTACATTTGCGATGCGTTATAGTTTTTGATAAGTACTTTGAACAATTAGGAAATTTATTTGGTGCACTGTGTTCATTTAATGCTGATATATTTAACTTTAAAGAAACAATCTCACCTGTTTTGGAGAATCTGCCAGATAAAATCTTCTTTTAAAAAATACACTCACACTTCGCACAAAACTTTCACAATAAATCCATTTTTACTATTTTAACCGGCGTTCGTTATTATTTAGAAAATCGATTACTAGCACATCGGACCGTGTGCGTAATTTCTCTTACTTATTAAGCTTGAAATTTATGGATATTTTTCAATAAGTATAAAAAAATATATAAATATCAAACGGCGTTGGTCATCGAACAACTGTTCAAATATGTTGGAATCTTGCCTGATCCAGTTTATGGTTTCCAACACAAAAGCTTTTTACTGAAACAATCATCTTTCTTCTAAGAAATTAGTTTTTAACGACGTTACAAAATCAGTGAGAAGCAATAATTCCAAAAAAAATTGATGTAGAATTTTCTGGACTTTCTTCATGTATTATTGACTACTTTAACGCAGTAATTAATACGTTACAAAAAGAAAACTTATTTCCAAACTTTAACATTTTTAGAAATTTTAGATAGTTTGACAAAGAGTGTTAGTCCTTATTTAGAGACGTTATTGCATGAATTCTTGTGAACATACTATTTCTTGGTTCTAATTTATTACCTGAAAGCATACTAGAAAAAATATTTACAAAAGTTTTAGCTAGACTACCGACTTCTATTTTAGACTGTTTGCAAAATTACTTTAGTCAGAAAGAAACCCAACATCACCCTGTATAATTATGAATTAAGTCTCATAGTTACAGTGAGAAATTTTCAATTTTATTCCTATTAATACGGAGCGAGTGTTATAAGTTTTTAAGAGAAAATTAGATTTTTTTGCTGACACATTGCGTAGGGGTGTGGGTACTTTGCTTGTGCCCTACAACCTTAAAATGCACTAACGCCGACAAAAAAGGCAATATTAATTTTGAAGATGTGTTGTTTTAGTTTTTCGTTGTGAACTGTTATTTAATATGCAAAATAAATGTTAATTACTCAATTTTACTGTTTCATTTGCTGTTCTTAATAACTACACAGGGATCGCCAATTTATTTGGGCTTTTAGAAGGAGTTCGCAAGAAGGAAAAGGTTGAGAATCTCTGGTCAAAACGAAATAGTGTCGGATATAAGTAAGTTGAGTTAAATCGATCTATTTTGAAGCCAAGAGTATATCATCAAACGCTTTGGCTGGAGCGAAATCGGTCCAACGTTGTTACCTCTGCCAAACAACGTCTCAGTTCAACAACATTGATACTGTGTCCCAGTAAATACAGAGTATTTCAAGGTACAACTGTTAACTATACACGCATGTATTTGATTCTTCGACTGATACACTGCAGTGGCAAGCCTGTAAGCAGACAGACAAAGGCTACCATCCAACAGGCCTTTGAGAAGAGAGATTAGGACTTCTTCTTGACATGCCAAAGAAAGGGTTAGGAAGCACATGGCAACATAGTTCGACGTTTCTTCGAGAACAGTGATGAGTCCGCCATTATAACAAGAGTAAAGCGAAAGCTGATCCTCCGGTTTCCCGTCATTTTGCAAACTATTGGAAGCGGACATTAAACTGCAATAGAGAAGGTTTGGGAATACAAACTTCAAAACAGCAAGATTATTCTTCAAAGGATATTCTTGGTACAACATGCCAATAGAAATCCACAAATTACTTACTCCATTGACCAGACATCATAGCATTTATTACTGATAGGTAAAGTATCGAAAGATGCACAAAAATCAACGGACAAGTTAATAAGAAACTATCTTGTCGAGAAAAATACGGATGATGTGTTCCAAAACTTTTGGCGTCGATGGATCAGAGTCAGGTCAGAGCCAGTACAAAATGAAATTCACTGATCCGAATATTTCTGATACAAACTTATTCCTAACCTCTCTTATTCCACTTCAATTAGCAGGTATTAACACGCAAACTCAACAAGAACAGATTGTGTTGTAGAATTTCAAACCCTCCTCTACAATGAATTGCGGGCTTCTGAAATTTGAATTTATTAAGAAAATCGAACAAAAATCTTTAACGAAAATAGAAAATTATGAACTCGAACTAGACAACTTGCACCATATAAAAGGGTTTTCTTTGCCACCCGAGCTTCAGTACAGTACAACTTATCTATGACGATGATAGACGCCTAGGTGAATGCTTTGGCTGGAGCGAAATCGGTCCAACGTTGTTACCTTTGCCAAACATCTCAGTTCAACAACATCGATACTGTGTCCCAGTAAATACAGAGTATTTCAAGCTACAGCCATTATAACAAATACAAATTTCAAACAGCAAGATTATACTTCAAAGGATATTCTTGGTACAACATGCCAACAGGAATCCACAAATTACTTACTCCATTGACCAGACATAATAGCATTTGCAATATTACCGATAGGTAAACTATCGAAAGATGCACAAAAATCAACGGACAAGTTAATAAGAAACCATCGCCTAGACTTTGGCCGAAAATCTTCTCGAGAAAAATATGGAGGATGTGTTCCAAAAGTTTTGGCGTCGATGGATCCTTACACTGTTTTTTGATATCGTAAGGATTAGGACAACAATTCGTTCGTATTGGAAAATGAGAAAACAGCTGTTAACAAAGAAGGCAATGATTAAAAAGTTATTTTTATTATTTTTATTACAGTCGTATTATTTATTTATTTGTGTAAATCAATAAATATTATATTACTTATAAATTATTTGCATTGGTATTTGTTAATAAGTCCTAAGCATAGAGGAAAAAGTACTTTTGACTTTTTAACGATTATCGATATCCACGTATTTATTATTATAGTATTATTTTTAAAATGCACTTTGGACTCAAACGCAATATTTTATTCATGGAAATACAATTATTCTTTTTATTTTTTTTTTAAATTGCATCTTTAACAGCTATTGAATCACATTAGTCGTTTTTCGAATTTATTTTCACGATTTTAAAGATTCAGTCTGCTATGTTGGATCTGATTTTTATTTTTAATATTAATCCGCGCTTTCAACCCACTATGTTTTGATGACCCCCCCCCCCAAACCATCTTTGCTGGAAACCAGGAAGCAAGCTACGATACAACAGTATGCTTTATTTCACTTTTTCAACATGGCTAAACGGGTTGTCCGTCGCTTTCTTTTACATTCTCTTTTTTTAGAGGTTCTGTTTTGGATTTTCCACACCTGTATATATATATATATATATATATATATATATATATATATATACACACATATAATTAATAGATTCAGAGGTACAAAAACGCTTTCTTGATAACTGAAAAAATTCCTATTGTATAAATGTCCTCAACAATGAGAGATATTGACAACCAAGAATGCGACTTTGTGTTCAAAAATACAACCATTGCCGTTATTCTATATTTTATCATCATTTTTTGTCATCAATTCCCGTCTTTTATCACTAGCAATTCATCCGGTCAGCACAGAAAAGTATCTTCGAAGAGATTCCCATACCAAGTCAAAAAAAATTTACGCATTCGTAGATAAATACAAAAGACATATTTTTTAATTTGTATCACGTATCTCTTAATGTTAACAAGTTTTTAAAAATTTGTTACCGCAGGTTTATATGGTGTTAAGGGTACCAATACAATGTTAGGCAAGATCTTGATCTGATGATCACAGAAAATGAAGATAATCATTCTCATATAACCTCTTTTCAGATTCTCTTAGAGACAAATATCAATGGATTGTATTGCTGCCTTTAATTTGGTCAAGTGCTGCTCCAGTATCTCACTTATATTGAGTCTGGTGCTGTGTATTCTATGAATACTCCTTTCTCACACTCTCAAAATCCCAGTCAGATAAATATTAAACATAACTGAAGAAAGTCTAGTTCTCTGTCCAAGTCCTTTCGTCAGCTTTACTGGTTTTGACAATTTTTGAATAAAGCCGGTTCAATGTATTACGAGGGCGGTTCAATAAATAAGGTAAATTAGTCATAGATTGCGCCACTATCATCTTTAAACGTATACGATTATGCAGATGTACTTTTCGGAGGAACCACTATAAAGTTTCAGTATGATCCAATGCTTCGTTTATATGTGAAGCAGGTCATCACACCATTGTAATGGAAAAAATAATGGAAAAAGACGAGTTTCGAGTAATGATTAAACATTTCTATATGAAACACTGGACAGCTGCTCAGATTAAAACTGAGTTGGATGCTGAATCAACTTTAAAAACTATTTATTTTTGGATAAATGAATTTAAACGTGGTCGAAAATCAGCTAAAGTTGAAATACGTTTGGGACCCCCCGTTGACGTCACTACACCAGAAATGATTGAACAAATATATCGTATTGTTAATAACGATTAAAGAATAAAGGTTCGTCACATAGCTTAATGTGTAGGCATATCAGTCGTTACTGTAGATAATATTTTGCACCAACATTTGTGTATGAAAAAATTATGTACCAGGCGAGGGTCAGTATTATTGACGGCTGAAAACATTTTCACCCCAAAGATCAATTCTGAGCAATGTTTTCCAGCAGATTTTTAGCGTAAATACGTGACTGTGGACGAGAATTGGATCCGTCATTACATGCGTGAGTTGAAACAGCTGTCAAAACAGTGGAGGACGTCCGAAGTTATTTTGTCGGTCAGGAAGATAATGGCCAATATTTTTTGAGATTCTCAAGGCATCATCTTCTTCTTCAAGTGCCTTCTCCATTGCAGAGGTTGGCAATCATAATAGCTATTTTAATTTTTGAGGCAGTTGCTTTAAATAGTTGTTTTGAACTGCATCCAAACCATTCCCTTAGGTTTTTTAGCCATGAAATTCGTCGTCGTCCTACGCCTTTTCTGTCACTTATTTTGCCTTGGATTAGGAGCCTTAAGATGATGTACTTTTCTCCCTGCACAATGTGTCCGAAATATTGCAGTTTTCTCTGTTTTACTGTTATCTCGACTTCCTTTTCTTTCCCCATTCTTCTCAACACTTCGGCGTTCGTAACTCGATCCACCCACGAAATCCTCTGAATTCTTCTATAGGTCCACATTTCAAAAGAGTTAAGTCTTCTCATTGTCTCTCGATTCAGTGTCCACGCTTCCATTCCATAATATAGAACACTGTATACGTAACATTTAGTCAGTCAGTCGTATTTTCAGGGCTAACGTTAGATCTTTGCTGCAGATAATCTTTTTTATTCTAATAAAGTTGGCACGTGCTTTCTCGATTCTGATTTTTATTTCGACGATATTGTCACTATTTTCTGTTATTAGGGTTCCCAAGTACTTCTTAATTATTTCTATGTGCTGGCCTCCTACCATTAGGGTTTCATTATTATTGGTGTTGTTTTTACTAATTACCATGAACTTGGTCTTTTTCGTGTTAAGAGAGAGTCCATATTCTCCACTAACTCTTAATATTTTATTCATTATTTTTTCTAAATCTTTCAAACTATCAGCTATTATTACGGTGTCATCTGCATACCTAATATTGTTGATTAAAACTCCGTTTACTTTTCTCCCTGCTGTTTCAGATTCAAGACTTTCCAATATGACCTCTTCAGAATAAGCGTTAAATAGTAAAGGTGACAATATACACCCTTGTTTGAATCCCCTTTGTATTTCCACATCTCCGGATATTTCCTGTCCAATTTTTACTGCCGCTCGTTGATTGTAATTCAGATTTGATATCAACCTTAATCTCTTTCATCCAAATTTTTAGTTCTGAGAATCTCTATCAGTTTGTCATGTTTGACCCTATCAAAAGCTTTGTTGTAATCAAAGCATCATATTGATTGTTTATAAAAAAAAAGCCAAACAATCTCAGGGGATGACTATGTAACACTTCTTGGTCGTTTGGATAAAGGATTGAAAAAAATGTCTAAGACTACAACGCAAAAAAGTTCTTTTTCATCAAGGCAATGCCGGAGTCCCCACTTGTGCAGTTGCAATGAATTACGGTTTGAATTAGTACCGCATCCATCTTATTTACCAGATTTGGCACCTAGTGATTTTTTCCATTTTCCTAACCTAAAAAAGTGGCTCGAAGGACAGATATTTTCATCAGATGAAGCAGTTATTTAGGCTGTAGAAGACTATTTTGAAGATTCGGAAACTTCCTACTCTTTACAAAGCATAAAGAAATTGGAATTGACAGGTTTAGGACATAGGTCTGAGAAAACTGCCCGTGAAAATTATAAACTAGTATGACCATTCGATTGTAATAATATTTATTAAACAATTGCGTGAAAATCAGCTGGTTCTTGATAAAATTTCATACCCTCCTTGTTGTTCATTTATAATTTTTATCGTATATTTCTTTCGATTTTTCCATATATGGATCATGTTTATTGTAGACCACATATATTAATGCGTTCTACCCTTCATTTCAAAACGAAAAAACTAAAAACCAAAAAAAGAAATGGTTGTTCATCAGTAAACATAACCTCGTAAAATTGAAATGAAGGCGTTGGTTTCAGAAAACTGCCCACGACAATTGTGGGGCCCGTATGACTTTCAGTTATTCTAATATTGTATGAAAATCAGCTAGTTGTTGATAAATTTTCATAACCTCATTATTTTGACATGTTGAAGAGTGGGAGTCTCGCCAAAGGGCCGATTATTTCCGTAGGCCACTTTTTTCCGTTTTTTATGTATAGTTATCTTACTATTCAAGTGGAAAGCAGACGGTTGTTCATAATTTTTTAATACATCATTCAATTGACATGTTTTTGGCTGTTCCCACTGAGAATGGTTAATTTCCGAGAATTTTCGCAGATAAAAAAGTTGTAAGTTGCGTTAAAATGTAGCCACTCACAAAGTGTTAATATACTGTGGACTATATAGACAATTTAAGTATAAAAAATTTTCTAACGAACGAGTGTTTTTCATCAAGAGCTTACAAGTGTTGGACCCCTTAAGTCCAACCATCTTTGAAATTTATTTAAACATTCTCACAGTCGAACTGGCCGTTTTCTCTATTTTACTATTTTTTTATAAAATTAATTGAAAAATTTAGCGGTACTTTTGTTAAAACGAACTGGCCGAAGAGTTCCCACGGTGGCGTTGGCAATTTCTTTTAATATCGAATTGTCGAAAAAAGTGACCAGTCCATTTTAATGTAAATATCGGTAATATTTTTACAGAATTCGGATTAGACAGTCATGCGAAAAATATTTCGTTGAACCTAAGCCAGCAATAAATTTTAGTGTGAGAGGAATACAAGAGCTAATAGAATCTATTAGGTGATTTGAAACGTTTCTAGACAGCCACATAGATGGCGTTGATATCAGAAAACATATACTGTTGCTGGAATGTTCCATTCTTCTTATAAACACAGTTTTTGTTTCCTATAGCTACTTGAGATAAACGTGTTTTGCTTTTTTTTTTTCAAAATGGGAATATTGAAAATTCGTGCAGTGATAATATATTTATGTAAAAACGGTTTGAAAGAAGCTGAAATTGAGGAGCGATGGTTCTTCACGCGCAATTGCATTTAATCGACTTTACGTTTAGACAACTCTGGAATAGACTTGTGAGATGTTGATAAAGCTTCCTCGTGTCATTTTTCACCAATTCCGCTGATTTCCGCAAATATTTTAAGCAGCTGCAGGCATTCGTTGCATTTGTTATACTCATTCCTACGGGGGATGCTATTGTATATATATTTTGCGATTCCTGCTGTTCTTGAAATTCAAATCTGTTTTGAGTTAAGAGTCCAACAAAACATTGCTTTCACTGGTTGATTGAAATTTGGGATATAATATCTTTTTTTTCTTGACGAAGTGATCTTATTATTTTCCAGCTCTCAGTGCATTTTTGCCTTCCTGGAAAGGTATTCATTCTGGTGCATTTTTCTTCCTACACAATTATATTCCCCATTTTATTTGCACTTACTTATTTCCATACAGTTCCTTAATCGCATTTATTAGTAAATTAATAATTTCGTATTCCTGTAGCACTTTTAAGAGTTGTATTCGGGGCAACCAATACATTGTCAACAGATTATTTTCCTGTAACGAACCCGCTTTGTCCTTCACTGTTTGTTTCTTCTTTAAAAGTTTCGAGAGAAGACGTTTAATTCTCTGTAATTTTCTAGATCTCTTCTATTAGTTTTTTCTCGTTACTATAAATAGCATTTTCCATTGTTTAGGTACTGAAGTTTTTTTCCTCATTTAGTTATTCTTCAAACCGTGTTCTGTTTTTCGTTACTGTTATCTGTAATGTTCGGCTGATTCTTCTGTCCTGACGAAAGTAAATGTACCAGTGTCATTTATTGATTTCACATTTCGCTAAAATCTCCTAACTTCAATAGATTGTTATCCATAGATCAAGGAATCTACTTTATAACAGTTTGAGCCCAGAGTTCTATTTTTCACGTTTTTTATAGTCCTTCTATATTCTTGTAAATTTCTGGAGTTCTATACGTTAGCCAGAGTTGATATGTCTATTTCTTTTTGCTGATCGCTTCCTCTATCTCTAGTTTCCACCATAATTATTCTTAGTTTTTATTTATACCTTCCATATATTGCAAAATTCCATTATCAGTGAATGAATGAATGAATGAATGAATGAAAAAGGGGTGGTGATACTAGATCATCGATACCTAGGCCTCCATTCGGCCCTTTACATCCGACCATATCTGCAGGTTATTCGAGGCCGATCGCCTTCGCGAATCCAAGCAGCCTCGTTAACAAAACTGTATCTCCGAAATATCTCTGTCTCAGTCCGTTGAGTGCTGAGCACTCTCTGAGAACATGGTCTACAGTTTCATCCTCTTCCAAACACCATCTGCATGTCGGGTCGCCTTCGACACCGATCCTATGAAGATGGCTCCTGAGGTGACAATGTCTTGTCAACAATCCCACCAAAATTCGCAGCTCTTTCCTTTCCAAGGAGAGAAGCTCCTTAGTACGCCATGCCCTAGGCCCAGTTATATGTTTCTTAGCACACCTCATTCCAGGAGCTCCCTTCCACCATTCAATAAATTTGCTTTCCAGCAACGATTTTAATTCCCTTTTGCCAGTAGCAATTGGGACAGGTAATATTGGTTGGAGTCCATATGGTTCAGTCGCCGAACCCAATTTTGCCAGACGGTCTGCTTCCTCATTCCCGTGTATGCCCGAGTGACCCGGAACGTCACGACACTGGACTTTAGTGCCATTATCACAGCCTTACTGTCTGAGCACATATTTATTACTCTATTCCTGTCTATGTCCCTCTCACAGAGATGGACACACTGCAGAATAGCATAAATTTCCGTTGTGAAAATTGTCGCACATTGTCCGAGAGCGTAGTATTCTCTGCCTCCTGTGCTCCTCCATCTTGTCGAGATCCATCAGTATACCACCAGGATCCTTTTTTCGGAAGATTTTGTTCTCCCTCCCAATCTTCTCTACTTGGTATAAATATCTCCAGGGAGAGGTTGTAGTTATGTAGTCTGTCTGCATGGGGAGTGATGAACACTTCTCCATCGCGCTTTCCCAGACACATGAGTCGCCCCCCGTTACAATTTCAAGATGTCCCAGGCAACTAAGACGATAAACAGACTTCAGGGCCTCGTTCTCTATGTATAAGTGAAGAGAAGGCAGGTTCACTAGGACTTTCAGAGCCCTCAATATTCCCACACAAGACATTTTCTGAACTTTACAATAGCGGCGTACGTTATCATGGGGCGGACCACCATAGTATATATCCAAAATAGCACTTTAGGTGTCAGCCCCCATGTACACCGAAAGGCTCGTTTACAAGCCCAGAAAGCACAGATGGCTTTCTTGGTTCGAGCCTCAAAATGATCATTCCAGCTCAGTCGTGGGTCCAGGATTACTTCCAGGTATTTAACTGTCCCCTTAAGTTGAAGAGTCCTCCCGCCAATGTAATTGTGGGAAGTCTCCCCATTTTCCTCTTTTTCGTAAAGAGTACTATCTCGGCCTTCTCCGGATTTATTCCGAGCCCCTCCCTGCGCCACCATCATTCCGTGATCCGGAGGGCCCGCATCATTGGCCCCTCCAGGTCCCAAACATGGCGACTAGGGCACAAAATGACTAGGTCATCAACATAGGCCTGTATATACAAACCGGCATCATTCAGTTCACTCAACAGGCTGTCCACCACAAGGCTTCACAGTAAAGGCGACAGCACTCCTCCCTGTGGACAGCCCCTACTTGACTGTGCTTTAACAGTTACATTGTTAAGCTCAGCATATATTATTCTCTTAGTTAACATTGCTCTAATCCATGCGACTACCGTCGGCTCAGAGCCGCGCCGTTGTAGTGGTTAATAGTGTCTTTGACTTTCCCATATCTTCCTATTATATCATCATCCAGTGTTTCACCTACTCTTAAAAATTAAGATTATCTGAGATAATTCCTTGTTTTTCTGGAAAATTTTGATTTCGTTGGGAGATGGCATTGTAAAATTTATTTATTTTTTTGTTCTGTATAACTATCATTAGGGGCGTAAGCGGCGATAATAGTGACATCTCTTTCATATAACAATTAAGATTCGTTCATTGATGTACTGAGAGTATTCTTAATTAATACTGCATTCCTTGTTTTTGCTTTGTTTGCTCTACCTCATGATACATTATCATACCAATTTCTAAGAATATTACTCCTTGCCTTTTTCGTTCTATTTCTGTTAAAGTTATTATGTCATTGTTCATTTTTTGCAGTTCTCTTACTTTTCTACTTATTTTTGGTTATTTTTCAGGTTGTGTTACCGAGAAAGCGGTTATGCAACACAACGATCAAAAACATCAAACTGCAATCTTTGTGTTCTTGATTACGGTAGCCATTTTTTAAAACTTTTTTTTGCCTGTTTACTATTTCAATACATTGTAAATATAAATGTATTATTTTTCAATTAAGAGGAAACAGTTCATTAAAACTAGCCATAAATTGATGTGCAGAGCTAGAGTACACAGACTTTTGCAAAATTCCGCTAACCAACTGAAAAAAAAACTCACTACAGTGAGGAGTTTTTCCCCGTAATATGACTCTAATAATATATTTTAGTTGTTCTTACCATTTTAGCGTGTTTTTTTTTGTTAACAACCGCCGTTTTAACCAGGAATTTGTCTTAATCCCCATGACGGTACCATTCATAATTTAAACCAATTAGAGCCGCTAATTTTGTGGATAAAATTTAAACCGTTATAAAAGATGACTTTATGCTGAATGTTTATGGAAAAACGATCGGATTGGTGCGAGGCAGGACTTACAGTTGGATTATTATAAGAAATAGTATCAGGTCTTCAGTTGACAGCGCTGGACATTGAAATTATTATTCGCGGGTTGGTTTTCTGGAAGGAAATAGAACCATATCAGGGTTTTTTTTAGATATATCTAAAAAGTTTTTTGTGTGCTTTTGATCTATTTTATTGGCATTAATTAGTTCTAAAATTAAAAATAAAAGAGGCATTGTTTACAATTATTTTTGCCTATAAATAATTTTCCAAACCATTTTTATATTGTCTAATCACAAATTCATGGTTTTCTTCAGAAAATTAGCTGCCAGCAGCGAAGTTTTGGCCTTCACGCGATACTTTATTACAATTAAACTTCTTTTAATGTACGAGGGTGGTTCAATAAGTAAGGTAAAAAGGAATAAAACTAACGTTATTGTTTACTTTTTTCAATTTTTCAACATGGTCTCCTTGGAGCTCTGTACATTTGGTCCAGCGGAATTCCAACTTCTTTACGTCTTCTGAAAAGTGGAAAGTATCCAAATCCTCAAAACAGTCTTTTACAGCCCTAATAACTTCTTCATCTCATGAAAATCTTAGTTCTCCGAGCTACTTTTTTGGGTTAGGAGAGAGATAAAAGTCGCTAGATGTCAAATCTGATAAATAAGGTAGGTGGAGTACTATTTCAAACCGTCATTCATTTAATTTGGACAACAACTACACAAGTGTGAATTCGAGCTTTGTCTTGATGGAAAAGAACTTTTTTACGATGTAGTCTTGTACATTTGCATAGTAATTCCCTGCTATTGTTTGCCTTTTTCCAAATAATCAATAAATAGTATGCCTTAAGAATACCAAAAAAGAGTGGCCATAACTTTTCGGCCGAGAAAACAATTTCAGATGCCCTCTACTGTTTTGACAGCTGCTTCGACTCAAGTCAAAGTCACATTTCTACATCAAAAATCTGTTGGATTACGTTTAATCACCACAAATGCCATTTGATATACCTACATATTCAGCAGTTTAAATTCGTTTATCCAAAAATAAATAAGTTTTAAAGTTGGTGCAAAACTCTGTGGCTCAAATGACTGCCACATATAAACTGAGCATCACATTGTACTAAAACTTTGTAGAAGATTATAACTAAAGAGTGTTTTTTATGTTGCGCCGTCTTGTTGAAACCACAGCTCTTGCACATCATGGTTGTTCAATTGATGAACGAAAAAGTCAGCAATCATGGCTCTATAGCGGTCACCATTGACTGTAACGTTCTGACCAGCATCGTTTTTAAAGAAGTACGGACCAATGATTCTACCAGCCCATAAAGCACACCAAACAGTCAGTTTTTCTGGATGTAACGGTGTCTCAACATACCCTTGAGGATTATCATCACTCCAAATACGGCAGTTTTGTTTATTGACGTATCCATTCAAACAAAAGTGAGCTTCATCGCTAAACAAAATTCGCTTATGAAAATCGGGATCAACGGCAATCTTGTTTTGGGCCCATTCACCGAATCTACGCCTTGCTAGGTGATCGTGTGGCTTCAATTCTTGCACGAGTTGGATTTTGTAAGCACGCAAACCAAGATCTTTCCGCAAAATCTTCCATAAAGTGAATGGACCCATATCCAATTCCTGTGCACGATGGCGGATAGACTGATTCGGGTCTTCCTCTACGCTACGCTCTACAGCAGCAATGACTTCTTCTGTACGTACTGTACGACGTATCTGTGGATGCGTATTATCTTTTAGAGTAAACGTGGTGCGAAAACGTTCCATAGTTAATCGAATTAATTGCTCTGATGGACGATTATGTTGACCGTAAAATGGACGTAGTGCGCGAAACGTATTTCGAACAGAACCATAATTTTCAAAATAAATTTGCACAATTTGGAAGCGTTGTTCAGGCGTCAGTCTATTCATGTTGAAATGCCAAACCAAACTAAACATAAATTACTTAACAGCTGACCAAATGGCCGCCAGTTAAAAAAGTATTGCCAACTTAAAGTTTTATACCTCTATAAAAAAACACCCTTTACATAATCGTGCGCATTTAAAAATTATAGTGGCGCCATCTATGACTAATTTACCTTACTTATAGAGCCACTCTCGTATATATAACAGGGAGGGATGAATTTATGATATCAGTAATAAAATTGTAGTGTGAGGCGTGTAGAAAACCGGTATAATGGCAATTTTATATCCCAAAATATAGATTTGGTAAACAGGTTGAATGTTTTTTTTAATTTTAACTTTTAAATAAAAAGAAAACTAAATAACAAATCTCTTGTTTATTGGTACTCGAATAAAAAATAGGGAACAAAAAAATACTGTTCTACTGGTCCAAGAGGTCACCCCTCTGGCCATATACTCGTACAACAGTATTTTTTGTTTTGTAAATACATTTCTTAAGATATCGGGGCAAGCAATACAAGCCTCCTATGACATAGCCATTTTCTGTCAAACAGAAATTATAAAAGGAGAAAACTGACGTTAGAGCAGGAGACTTCCTGAAATTTCTGCAGGTTGAGTAGGTTTTAAAGTATTAATTTGATATTGTATCTTTTGATTTTCAATAAAGATGTTAAGCTACGCTAGTGGAACGCACTACACAAGAATTCCATTAAAGGTGTTAAACTTTAAGCTCTCAAATCTCTGAACCCGTCCCTGATATCGCAAGAATAAATAAAAATTCCGGGTGCTGTACTGTATTTTGGCAGGTTTAAGTGCCTCTAATTTAGATACTTTAATATGATTTGAACAGTTGACTTTATGGTAATTTTTTTAAGCTTAGTTATTTAAATTTGTACCAGACAACGTCAGAAATGGACTTTTGAGTAAAACAATATATGTTCCTTCTTCTTTCTAAAATATTCAGCTGTGATTGTATTTACTTAAATTAAAAACTTCAAACATTTAAAGTTTTAAATCCAATCTAATTTAGTAAAAAAAATTTCGACTTTTACATTGTGTTGCCTCACAAGTTAACAATAAAAATCTTAAGATTTTCTTTATATTATACAGTGTATCCGGAAAAATATGGGAAATCTCCCGGATATGAAAAATACACGTGAAAGAAATATTACAAGTTTATATAAACTTTTTTCATATAGGCGTGCTTTTCGGAGAGCTGCATGAAATCAAGTTTTTTACACATAATTATTGAACTACCAGGTATATTTCAATTTTTTTTAATATGTCGTATACCAGGTAAGACCTTTCAAATTACTATCGAATAAAGTATTGTGAATTACTCACAGCTGCAGGGACGGACTAGCTGTGACACTCATGACCTCATTTTTTTAATTTACACCCTGTATGATAAGAACTTTGGACAATGTCTTTTGCATACCTTTAACTATGGACTAAAAATTAAGTACTCAGGGGGCCATGCGTGTCACAGCTAGTCTGTCCCTGTAGCTGTGGGTAATTCACAACACTTTCTTGGAAAGTAATTTGAAGGTTCTTACCTGATATATATCAAATTAAAAAAAAAATGAAATATACCTGGTGGTTCAATAATTTCTTGTGGATTAGTATGCCTACTCCCGCCCTGGCTTGTTGTTCTCTATTTACTCCACTATATATTAGTATATAGTTTCCGTATTCTTTTTGACCTTTGCCTTTCCTTTTTGTTTCTTGGAGACCACAAATTTCTATCTTTTTCTCGATTAGCTCCTCAACCACTTCCTGATCTTTTGTGTTGGAAGATGTTATGTTCCTGGTAGCTACTCTTAGTATGTATTTGTTTTTCCATCTCTTTGTCCTTTTCTTTGCGTGGGTCGTCATTGTTGAGTCAGTCCATACCCGAGGCTTTTTATCGGTGCTTTGAGCTGGTTACTGTTTTACAGAGGGTAGGCTGCTAACCTGACCCTCCAACCCTCCTCTTTTTTCCGGGCTTGGGACCGGCAACAGTACTACTGAGCTACTCAATCCACCCAGCAACACTGAAGGCAGAGTTGCCTCAACGACGTGATCTGGCGAAACAAACACTTACAACAAGAAACAAAGTTTCGGATCTACAAAACCACAATTAGACCTATCATGACATACACCTCAGAAACACGGCCAGAGACGACAAAAACGAAGCAACTATTGGAGACTACAGAAATGAGAATACTTCGACGAATAACAGGAAAAACACTACTAGACAGAGAAAGAAGGGATAACATCAGGCAATCATGCAACACAGACTGCATTAATGAGTGGCTCCTACAACGTAAGACACAATGGAACAAACACATAAGCCGAATAACAGAGGATAGACTGGTAAGGATCGCACGAGATAAATCACTTAGTGGTACACGCAGTAGAGGTCGACCACGGAAAAGGTGGAGCGATAATTTAAGTCCAGAATGAGGAAAATCGAAGAAGGAACAGGCCAGGGACTTATTATAGAAAGTAGAAGAAGAAGAAGAAGAAGGTTCAATAATTATGTGTAAAAACTTGATTCCATTGCAGCTCTTTGGGAGCCCATATCTCCGAACAGGAGGCGTATACGAAAAAAGTTTATATGAACTTATAATATTCCATTTACGTATTTTTGTCATATCCGGGAGATTTCCCAAATTTTCCCGGACATTCTGTATTTTTTGGAAAAATGCTTAACAAATTCTGACAACTTGTAAAATGATTTTTAGCACTGCCCCTTTAGAACCAATTTATAAATAAAATGCCTTCAATACTTGCCCTTTAAGTTACCAGTTAAGTGATATCGTTGAGTGAACGCAATATTTTCTATAAAATGTAGTTAATATAGTAGGAGTATGGTCATTTGAGCTTGAGACATAGGAAATATGTATTTGTTCATGGTTGTTTAAAGTACTTTGCCATCAGGATGTGCTTCTTGTGGTTATAACAGTTGTACATTATGTTTTTTTAAATATATGTATTGATGTGACAGGTTATTCCAGGGTTTACTCACCCGGGTAATAGAATAACTGCTTCTGACATCAAAAAATATAAATATTTGTTTTATCCTACATGCTTACTTTTTATGCAAAAATTAAAATAGCAAAATGGTATTTACTTAGGATATCCAAATATGGAAGACTAGAACAAAAAGAAACGTTTCTTTTAAGAAAATAACAGAAACAATCTTTATCATGTAAGAGACAAGCGCGGATCCAAGGGAGGGGGGGCGGGCGGTGGGGGCAATCGTCCCCCCCTCCCAAGAGCTTTGAATTCAGGAAAATAGACTCGATTTTGCCTCTTATACTATAGTTTATTCAAGAACTAGAGAGAGTAATATATCATTTTTTACCCTTTTTTTCTTCGTAAACTACCTATGTTCTTTAGTCCGATGTTTTTGGTAAAATCTGTTAGAAACATATATTTTTCATAGGAATGGGTTAGAAATTTTATAATCAAAAATACCGGTCTCTAATAATGGACAACAATGGTTGGATAACAATAGATATTTGGATGTGTGAAGTGTTAAAAGGGTCTTTAATTCTTGTCATAGGCGTCGGAAGGAGGTTTATTTTAACACTAAGTATTTCTGGTATAGGATACTATTTCGGTAATAAACATAAAATAAAAAGTTTTTATAATATTATTTTATTTCTTACTAGCGACCCGCCCCGGCTTCGCACGGGTGCAATGCTGATACTAAATACACTACAGAAAAACTGTGACTATTTATTTTATTTTTACAACAATTATTACATCGGCCTCCGACGCGCTATTTATAGGCACGCTGCCGCCGCCCCGGTCGGCCAGTACCGCCGCAAGCGCTACTTCCCACAATTTTAAATCTGTAATATCTTCGAAAATATTCATTTAAATCTTGTGCTGTAAAGGACCATATAGATCTATATTAAATCAACAATGTATTTAAGCTATTTAATTGGATAAGGATTAATGCTGTATTGGTTAAAATCGCTTCAAAATTTGCCATTATTTGTCGTAAAAAGTAAATGACAAAAAAATGTTATTGTGGGATATCCATGAGAGATAGACATATACCATCGCGGAGTTTTCTGTAGACCTTTTCAATGTGTACAAATAATTAGTACATTATTTTGATAAATCTCGTAGGGTTCAGCCTGCGTTTGCAATGTAAGCGGAAAAAAATATGATAATTAACGACATCACATTAGAAACCTCAAAAATAACAGTATTTCTCCACTATTTAATGGATGTTATTATACATATAAACCTTCCTCTTGAATCACTCTTTCTATTGAAAAAAACCGCATCAAAATCCGGTGCGTAGTTTTAAAGATTTAAGCATACAAAGGGACATAGGGACCGAGAAAGCGACTTTGTTTTATACTATGTAGTGATGATTTGTTAATATTTCACATACATTAGAAAAAATAGATAATTTTGACATATTTCACACAAATCACAACTGAATTTTTATTGTTTTTAATTTTGGCATAGAAACCGTTTTAGGCAGATTCAGACTAAAACGTAGCCTTTATCTCTAAAAAAATTCTAAGTTATAATTTAAATACTTACAAAATACCCCTTGTCAAAAATACAAGAAGTTAAACATATTTAAAAAAATAAATTCGTCCATATAATATTAAAATTTTTTGGGGCTTTCGGTCATTTTATTATTAATTAAAAACATTTTTAGGATATTTGACATTTCAGTTTATTTATTTCTCAAACCATCTGTAGATTTAAAGTTAAACACTAAAATTAATTTTTATATGTTACAGAAAATTTAAATAATAAATTGTGTTTACGCTGGTAAACATTACGTATCTAATTCGTAATTAAAGTCAGTGAAGCTATCTTCGCTCAAATTAATTATAATTGGTTCCTCTATCTCATCGATCATGAGATCGAGTTTCCTGATTTTCTTCTATTCTTTTATTTCATGGATTTTTCCCAATTTTCTACACTAACTTTATTCAAAAAAAAATCTTTCAAAAGTTCAATTAAATTAATAATTTTGTAAGTTGTGTTATTTCTAGCAACTCTACCTTTTACTTGAGAGAGATATTTCCTTCTCCAACGGACATTTTCCGGACGATCTATAAGAACAGATTTCCTATCTGGTTTTTCCTAGCAACTTCCAGAGCTCAGTTCTTTTAATTTCAGGTATATTCCGATCTTCATTGATTTTAGTTAGAATTTTATTGACGGTTGAGATCTGCTTCTCATAATAAAATGTATATACAACTCCTTTTAGTGCAGTTTACATCTCTTCTTCCAACGAGGTTTTATGTCTGCCTGTGATCGAATGTAGCTCGGGAAAACTAACAATTCCAGTCATTTCGTTCTCCTTCAGTCTTCGGTACATAATAGATTTTCCAACCCCTGTCACGTTGGAACACATCTCAACAGAGCTTTTAACATTATTATCTAAATACTGATATCTTAAGGCGTCATAAACATTCATCGTAATAAGTTTTTCGTTGAGGAAAAAGCCCTGGTTTAAAGATTTTGGAACTAATATAGATCTGGAAGCCATATCTTTTGGGTATCTCACTAATCTCAAATAATTTATAAAAACAGGCACAAACAAAATAATTCACTAAGGACACACTGTAAGGTGTACTTTTCTCACTGACAGAAATTAAATTGAACTATCAGGAATTTTATTGTTGCAGTAACTGTATAAAAGCTTATAATATTTAAATATAATTAGATTTACGGCAGTCCTCAGTTACCTGCGGCACTGGAGCAGGTACGTTGGAGGTTTAGGTAACAGTTTTATTACTCTCTCTAGTTCTTGAATAGAGTATAGGAATGTGTATGGTTGCGATCGCCCCCTCTGCATTTTGCATTAGGAATATGTAAGCTGCTGTCACCCCCCCCCCCCCATTGATAACTTGTTTTTCTTGCAAGAGCCCCTCCCCCCCCAGAGCTTTGAATTCAGGAAAATAGACCCGATTCTGCCTCTTATACTAGGGATGTGAATGCTGTTCGCATCCTCGCCCCCTGTCGGCAACTTGTTTTTTCTTGTGATCGCCCCCCCTCTCCAAGAGTTTCAAATTCCGAAAAATAGACCCGACCCTACCTTTTACACAAGAAATGGGAATATTGCTGGTGCCCCCCCCCCCCCCCCCGTCGACAACTTGCTTTCGCTTGCCATACTGTACTTTTGTGATATCACCGTCCCCTCCAAAGAGAGGGGCTGGATCCGCCCCTGGTAAGAGAACGAGGTAACAAGGACTTTTCCTAATAAACCGATTTTCTCTTGATCGAACTATTGGATACGTAATCGTGTTCAAGGAGGTATAACTTCGGATATTTCTTTAAATTTACTGGATAAGGAAAAGTTGGTTGACTTATCCTCTGATAATTCCCTAAAAACTGTTTTTAAAGATCACTCTTTAATTAATTTTTGATCCAGTTACCTTTACAAATCTCTACCCTTCATTTTCTTGTGATCTTCGTCTAAACTTGTGCAAGTTCCAAGATTTTGATAAACAGGAAGACTTTTTGAATCTAAATTCAAACATTTTAGTAACACTTTTTTTCACACGGATATAATGACACAAAAATAGAAACTTTTATTCCAGAGTTCCTAAAAATATTTCTTCCAATATAATTACTTTTTTCACAAAGAAAAAATATAAATAATTGAACAAAGCATTCTACCGTTGGTTCTTGTTACCTTTTGAAACCACAAAATATAAATATTACAACTCTATATAGATTTTTGGATTGTTTAAATGCTTTTATTAAAATAATATTATCATTTTATGCCTCGTAAACATTTAGAAACGTATTTTTCACACGGATATATAACAAGAAATGCGGTTTTCAGAGAAGAGATGATTACCGTTTTTTTTTTCAGTTTTTAATAACCTTACAGCAAAGTGTTGTATTATAGAAATTGTTTTATACCAATTCAATTACTTTTTCCGTACGGAAAAAATGAAGAAATAAATCGACTGTACCAACTGCAAGGATCGGACGAGCGATGGGAAAAGATGGTTTGAATTCCTCAGTTTGCATTTTATATCAAATTATTTAAAATCATTCTCACGTTTTCTTAAAATTGAATGATTTTTTTGTCGTTATCGTCGATTCAGTATTGATGGTTTCTCGTTTCAAACGAGTTTTATTTTTTATTATTATTTTGCTGGCGTTAACCGCAAGGTAAAGAGAGATACTGTGGCTCTCATACTCGTACGAAGTTGTTTGTTACTGTCTAGTCGTTACTAAAATAACACCACCAATCCAATAGAAATCATTCAGATCATGTTCCCCACAGTGGCGGCTTTTTCTTAGGTTTGCAGACTTGTTCAACCCCCAAAAATTGTAAATTAAGATAAAACATTTTAATAAATGTTTTTTTTTTATTTCTACTGATAATTTAATAATTAAATTAAAACGATTTTTTACCTAGATTATACACGAACAGCAATCAATTATTAAAATAATTTGACTTACTTCGCCTAAATATCATTAATTATTTGTCTGTATTACAACATTATGCCTGAAGACGTTATCGCTTCGCTGGTTTGCAATCTTAATGCAATTCAAGCTAATTCATTGAAACGTATATGGAGTTGACTATCTAAGACGTGGAGATTAATTTCATCTCATAAGTTTCATGTAGGTTCCAAGTTGACTTGCAAACCTGTGTTTAGTTCGCCCCACAAATATTCTTCTACTAGATTTTTCTTATGGAACCCACTGGACGAGTATTTGAACTTTTGCTTCCAGTCGCGCGTGGCGCTGTCAATATCAAGTAAAGGTTTCTTCTTCCGCAGCAGTTAAATAATTCCTTTAGTTCAGGTTAGAACACAACTGTGGTGTTTAATGTACCGGTATTTCTATGCGTGATGTCTATTGTACCGGTATTTTAATTTTTGTGAAAGTGACTATGTTTTTACTTTGATCAAGATGTTTTGTTACGTTTTTAAGAAGTTAAAAATGTTTGGCGAGAAAAACCATCTAAAATTAAGTGCTCTGTCCCAAACTGTGAAGACCAATACAGTGGCTAATTTCCATTTCCGAATTACGAAGGAATTAATAAAAACCATCGTGGGGGAGCTAGTTGTAACGATTTTTAGAAAAACTAATATATTTTGACACCTATGAATGAATTACTACATATTGAACACTGATTCATACGTTAACTTTTCCTTTATTAAATCAAGTAGAAAAAACCCCAACATTATTCGTATTTCTTTCATAACAATTATTTTTCGCAGAAAAGTGCAATGTTACAAGTTACTCCGGCTGTGGGGTTAGTTGTAACATCTATTGGGATAAGTAGTAACAGTAAAGAAAAATCTAAATTGGAAACATTTGAACTTATATTTCTCAGTTATAAAACTAAAATCTTTACATAATTTGTAACTTTAGTAAAAAAATAATCTGAAATAAATTTCTAAACAATAATCAACATGAATATTTATGTTTCATCTTACTTCGTAAGTCTACACCTACTTATAATCAACATGACATTTTAAATCACAGTAAATTAAAGTAGGTACATTTTAAGAAACTCTAGTAATTATAATTTTTTTATACCTTACACATAATTATATAAGTCTTATGCAATAATTAGCCTTTGTGTTTCATTAAAAATAAATTCAGTCTTCGTCTGACTCACAGTTAATATAAACAAAAGAAATAGTGTCTCCTGAGACTCAACTTCTTTGTTTTTAGCTAATTGGTCCTACCCTTTTTTTGTCACCTTTCCTTTTCCTCTTTCTTTAACGTTTCCATAAACTTTCTATCTTTATCATATTTTTTCTGTTTCTTTTTAATTTTTTTTTCATGTTCCATTCTTAAGGCTTCATTTGATATTTTGTGATGTGAAAATGATAACATTACAACCTTGTTTTCTTTGGCTTTTTCCACAACTCCAATATTCATGTGTGAATTGTGATTGTCAAGCAGCACTTTTTCTTTGATGGGTTTAATATGTTTTATGATCTATGAAAACTATAAATTCCGTTTCTGTCATCCATCCTGAAGAATTACGAGCTTCAATGCAATCTGGAGACCCACCGCGAACAAACGTCTCTGAATAACTAAGTCGGGGAAAAACAAGCGTCGGTGGAATAAAATTACTAGCCGCATTACCGGAAAAAGCAAGTTTTAAAAGGGTTCCTCTTCCAGTTAACGTAATGGCGCCTACTTGCTGTTGACCATGAGCAGTTACTATCTTTTTTGGTTTCTGAACTGTCGTGATCCCTGTTTCGTCAATGTTTCATATCCGAGAAGCGGTAAATCAGTATTTTTGAAACAGTCCTTGGTAACATGTTACAAGTAGCCCCGATATTTTGGTACAACTCACTCCACATTAATTATAATACATATTAAATTTACTTATTAATCGTAAAAACGGTGACACATCATCAAAGATAAGCAAATTTGCAAGTGAATAACATACAGAAAGTTTTAAATCCATTCATGACAACAACAACAACAAAATTTGTACGAGAGTAAAATTTTACGTTACCTGGCGAAAATTAAGCGCGTGCGCCCATCTATTCCTTAGGATGGCCGGCAGCGCACTGACTATGATAAGGTGTTGTGGCGCGATATAAAGGTAAAAATGAATCAAATAATCGGTGAATAATATTTGGGTCTCGGAGAAAAAGCCGTGTTACTACTTACCCCTGTTAGAACGAGACCCTCGCTCCCCTACATGTGTTAGACATTTTTAAGAATCTCTTGTAAGAGATTCTAGAAAAGCAGTTAAATATAATGCAGTTTCTGCTCTCTATCTTCCTGTATGTGAAAGTAAAACCAAGTAAGCGCTGTTTTATTTTCTAGAAAACATGAGCGGCTCGTCGAATGGGGTGCAAGCAATTATAAAAAAACTTACAAACATGCTGCTTAAATGCATCGTTATGCACATCAATTAAGTTTGGTAAAGTTAAATGTTGGAATCGCCTATAAAATGTCCGTATATTTTTTTCCAATTTACAATTTTTTTTCAAATTCTCTTAACAGAACTGCAATATTAGATCAAATTGTTAATAAATGCTTGCCTTGTTCGACCCCGACAAGATGAAGTTTTAAGAGTTTGTTTGCACTGTATTCGAATACAAGGACCGCATTTTAGAGTACTTTTCTCTAAAATGTGTAACTAGGAAACTAAATATTTTTTTACAATTATATAAGAGAAACTTAGCTCTCAACCAACTGAAAAAACCTTAGACTATAAGAACAAACGTACTCTATTCTAACACAGTTACAGACAAAGCATTATCTCAGATTGCATGAATATCATGAAAGGGTGGAAGCCTTTCGCATGGTGGAGCACCACCATCTGTAGCCTAGTTTCGAACTTGTTGGTTCTCTTCAGTAAAGATTAAGCCAGCGCACCTCAAAATCGAAGAAATATATCGTCTAAACAACTTATATTGGACAAAATATGAAACCTAATACAATCAACGCCATCTCCTAGCATTCCACGCAAGCAGAATGTATAATCTCATAGAGATCTGTATATATATATATATATATATATATATATATATATACATATATATATATATATATAATAATAGTGGATACAATATACTTGTTCAGTAATTGAAAATATATTCTTAAAATGAGGAATAATTCCATTGTTGTCAATTATTGATCGTGCTACTTGGCGTGTGGTTGCGCCGGTGGCGCGTTAGAACTAAGAGACGCAGGGGCAGTTGTCCGTAGGCACTCAAAGAGAATATTACGTTAAATTTTGTAATACACACACACATTTGTATCGATGTATTTGATATGCAGTTATTTTTTGGTTTTCATTAAACAAGTAAAGTTAATAGTGTCTTTTATTAACAAATAAAGAGAATCAGCGTAATAATTAAAATCGAGTGGTTAATCAAAGAAATCTCAGAGATACCACAAGATCCCACATTGGTCCTTCGAGCCGGATTCCAAATGGAAAAATTGCCGTCAAGTGGCTTGCTAAAACATTGCCGTCAAGTGGCTTGCTAAAGAAAAAATTGCCGTCAAGTGGCTTGCTAAAACATTGCCGTCAAGTGGCTTGCTAAAGAAAAAATTGCCGTCAAGTGGCTTGCTAAAACATTGCCGTTAAGTGGCTTACTAAAAACATTGCCGTCCAGTGGCTTGCTAAATTCCAAAGAGACAGTGGTGTTCTACCAAAACATTCAAGTGCGCAAATTAAAAAATTTCTGGTATTTGCTGTAAATTAGTTTCCGCATATATACCTATTTTAAGCAAAGCGAAATATCTGGTGAGTTTGTTCCAGTTTGACTCTATTTGAGTATTATTATTTTTTTTTTTTTTGCTTAATTTGCATGTTATGCTTTCAAATTATATTTTTTGCAATATGATTTCAAATTTTTAAAATAAGCCTTACAGAGTTTCCTTAGGCTTAAAGGTCGGATCGATCGGTGGATCGGTTATCAAACTATTTTAATCGATTTTGTTGCATCATATGTTATACAGGGACGTATCAACAAAATACGTACTAAATTTTTTGCTTTATTCTTGCAAATTTAATTTGTTAGAAATTAAATCTAGTATTTTTTCTAAATTTAAACTTAGTTCAAAATGAGCGAAGAAAGACATCGATTAGTTGCCCGTAGAGGTGTTTTTAAAGGTCAGTTGACTCGATTTGAAACCTTTATTGAGAATGTTAGCAATCACGAAAAAATTACGGAAATAATGGCTCGTTTGCAGAGGATTGAGGCTGTTTATGATGAATTTAACAATGTACAGACGGAGCTAGAGATCTTAGATCAATCGCAGTCAACAAATGAAGAACGATTTGAGTTCGAAGATAAATATTACCCGCTAGTGGCAAAGGCCAGACTAATTTTAGAGCAATTTTATATTAAGCAATCTCATTCTAATGCAGCTGTGCAAAATCAAAATTCTTCCAATACAAATCCGTTTAAATCTTCTTTACAGTTACCTCCAATTGCATTGCCAGAGTTCGATGGTTCATATGACAAATGGACTACATTTTTTGATACTTTTAATTCTTTGGTAAATGAGAATAAAAACTTATCTAATGTTGAAAAATTTTATTACCTACAGGCCTCTTTAAAGGGCGAGGCAGCTAATATAATTGATTCTTTAATTATAAATGATTCAAATTATAATGTAGCATGGGATTTACTAAAACAAAGATATGAAAATAAAAAATATTTAATAAAGGGCCATGTAAAACAAATTTTTGACTTGCCTTCAGTTATTAAAGACTCTCACGTGTCTTTGCGCAATTTTTCGGATGCATTCCTAAAAAACTTTAGAGCGCTAAAAAATTTGCAGGAACCTGTTGACTCGTGGAATACGATGTTAATTCATTTATTATGTACAAAATTAGATATTTCTAGTAAAAAAGAGTGGGAAATAAAAAGTAAGGATCAGGTTTCTCCTTCAATTGATTTTTTTGTAACTTTCCTAACAGAACGGTGTCAATTATTAGAATCTATACAAACTAAAACGGTTAAATCACAAACACATTTTGTAGGAAACAAAGTAACTTGTATCTTTTGCAAGGCAGAACATTCCATTTATTTTTGTAAAAAATTTCTGCAGCTTACGATTCCTGTGAGATTTAAAGAAATAAAAAGATTAAAGGCTTGCACCAACTGTCTTCGGCTTGGACATATGTCAGCAGATTGTAAAACTAGTCCTTGTCGTCATTGTAATAAAAAACATAATACATTATTACATTTCCCAAGTCAATTTCCACAAAATCAAGAATTTAAATCTCCGCAAAATTCTAGATTCTTACCACAAAATAATACACCAGGTGCGATAGAAAATTCTCAGGATTCGCGTAATGCAAATAATGTTCAAAATCAAGTACAAAATATCAGTACTCAACAAAACAAAGGTTATGAGAACACTATTGCTACTTGCAGTCATAATAATTCATTTACAATTTTATCAACAGCATTGCTGCATATTCTTGACAAAAATAATCAACCTATTACTTGTAGAGCTTTGTTAGATTCAGGATCTCAGAGTAATTTTATTACCGAAGATTTAAGAAAAAAATTAGGTATTAAAGCAAATAAAATAAATCTACCGGTGGTGGGAATTAATTCTGCTGTTACTAATATTTCAACTTATGTCAAAACAAAAATTAGATCTGTTGTATATAAAAATGAATTTTCATTGCAGTTTTTGGTTATCGATAAAATCACAGATAATATTCCACAAAATACATTTAACTGTTCTAATTTAAATATACCAGCAGGTATTAAATTAGCTGATCCAAAATTTAATCAATCAGCTGAAATTCAAATGTTACTTGGTGCAAATATATTTTATAATTTGCTTTTAAGAAACCAAATTAAGCTTGGTATTAACAAGCCTATTCTTCAAAACACTAAATTAGGCTGGGTTATTGCTGGACAATTTTTCGAGCATTCTCAAAACGTAAGTCATTGTTATTTTTCGAAAAATATTGATTTAGAAAGAAAGCTAGAGTCATTTTGGACTATTGAAGAATGTCCGGTAAAACAGCAAATATATTCAAAAGAAGAACAAGAATGTGAACAGTTTTTTCAGGATACTGTTAAACAAGATGAAACTGGTAAATTTGTAGTTAAATTGCCTTTTAAGGAAACATACCAAAATTTGGGTGATTCTCTGGAAATAGCTATAAAACGATTTCAATCTCTTGAGCATAAATTTAATAAAAATTCAAATTTAAAAGAAAGGTATTCCGAATTTATGAGGGAATATGAAAAACTAGGCCATATGGTTCCTATTAATTTAAATACGGAGGAAAATATTCCTAATTTTTATTTACCTCATCATTGCGTTTTAAAGGAAAACTCTCTAACAACAAAGTTGCGAGTCGTTTTTGACGCAAGTGCTAAATCTAGTTCAAATTTATCGTTAAATGACGTATTAAAGGTAGGACCTTCTATTCAAAGTTCGATATTTTCAATTTTACTTCGATTTCGAGTCCACAGCATAGTTTTTACCGCAGATATAGCTAAGATGTATAGATGTATAAAGGTTGATGAGTCAGATTGTAATTATCAGCGTATAGTGTGGCGTTCAGAGCCAGCTAAACCGCTTGTTCATTATAAATTAACTACAGTAACTTATGGCACCGCTCCAGCATCCTTTTTAGCGACTAGATGTCTTAAAGAACTAGCTCTAAACAATATATCAAGTTTTCCGAACGAAGCTCAGTCTATACAAAACAATTTCTATATGGATGACTGGCTAGATGGGAGTAATACAACCGAACGAGCATTAAACCTTATTAAAAATGTAGATAATATTTTATCTTCTGCAGGATTTAATTTACGTCAGTGGAGTTCAAACGACAAACGTGTATTAGAATATTTACATAATAATAATCAGTCTACTAATTCACAATACGTTGTGAAAGATGTCCAGGATTCAAAAACTTTAGGCGTTTTTTGGAATTCAGTCGAAGATAATTTTCAATATATTACTAATTCAAAGGAAATGAGAGACATTACAAAACGATCAATGCTTTCGGTTATTAGTCAAATTTTTGATCCCCTTGGATTAATCGGTCCCGTGATAATAAGGGCGAAAATTATATTACAGTTATTGTGGCAACTAAAGATCGGATGGGACGATCCAGTTCCAGAAGAATTAAAAATATCTTGGATGAGATTTTACGAAACTCTTAATTGTTTAAATGAAATTAGAATTCCTCGTCATTTTTTGGTAAATAGTCCAAAAAAAATCGAGCTACATTGTTTTTCTGACGCATCTCAAGCTGCCTATGGCGCATGCATTTATCTAAGATCAGTTGATCAAAAGGATAATGTTTTAGTAAGACTAGTGTGTGCGAAATCTCGAGTAGCACCTTTGAAGGTAATTACCTTACCGCGATTAGAATTGTGCGGTGCGCTACTAGCAACAAAATTATGTCAAACCGTGATTGATTCTTTAAGTAATATAAACGTGGATCAAGTCTATTTTTGGTGCGATTCAACAATTGTTTTAGCATGGATTGCAACGGATCCAAGTAAACTTAAGTTATTTGTAGCAAATCGGGTTTCCCAAATTCAGAATAGTTCAAATTCCTTGTGGAAACATGTTCCGACAGAATGCAATCCAGCGGATTTTATTTCGCGCGGCTTAAACCCAGATGATATAAAAAATTTATCCATATGGTTTAATGGACCTAAATGGTTGTCATTAGATATTGATGCTTGGCCAAACACTAACTTAAGTTATAATAATCATGATATACCTGAGATTAAAACAAATGTCATTTCTGTTACTTGCAAAACTGCTGAAAATTTTATATATAAATTTTCTAATTTCACAAAACTAGTAAGAGTAGTTGCATATATTAACCGTTTTATCAATAATGCCCAAAGGAAAGGTGAATACAGAACTTTTGGTGCTCTTACAATAGACGAAATAGATAAAGGGATAAAAACAGTAGTGAAGATCGTCCAACAGGAAGTCTTTCCTAATGAATTACAATCTTTAAGGAAAAATAAATCGGTGTCAAAAGGTAGTAAATTATTACCGCTTAATCCTTACCTAGACGAATTTGGGATAATACGAGTTGGGGGAAGATTAAAAAATTCTAATTTAGATTTTGAATGTAAACATCCTATAATCATTCCTTCAAAAAATCAGTTAACTACACTTATTATTAGACACGAACACTTAAAAAATCTCCATGCAGGGCCACAAGCAGTTTTATCAATTGTCCGAACAAAATATTGGCCGTTAAGGGGACGACAAATTACACGAAGCATTTTACGTAATTGCGTTACCTGTTTTCGAGCAAATCCTCCTGACGTTTTCCAGAAAATGGGTGATTTACCAAAGTCAAGGGTTACACCATCTCCTCCGTTTTCGGTATGTGGCATTGACTATGCTGGTCCATTTTTAATCAAAGATGGAAAATTGCGTAATAAAAAACTTATTAAATCATATGTTTGTGTATTCATTTGTTTCACGACAAAGGCAATGCATTTGGAGTTAGTAAGTGATCTTTCGACCGATGGTTTTTTAAACGCTTTTAAACGTTTTATTGCTAGACGCGGTTTATGTTCGAGTGTTTATTCGGATAACGCAACAAATTTTGTTTCTGCAAACAAACAATTGTCTGAGGTTGCAGATCAGGTCAATGATCCTAAATTACAAACATTTTTAATTGAAAATAGAATAGTTTGGCATCATATTCCCCCTCGATCAGCACATTTTGGTGGCCTATGGGAATCAGCTGTAAGGCTAACTAAATTTCATTTAAAGCGTATCATATCCAGCGTAAATTTAACTTACGAAGAGTTTTACTCTATTCTTACTCAAGTAGAGTCTATAGTAAACTCACGACCACTAATGCCACTGACTGAAGATCCAGATGATCTGGAAGTGTTGACACCAGGACATTTTATAATTGGTCGTTCATTATTGGCGTTACCAGAACTTCCCGTTTCGGATAATCGTTATACGCTTGTTTCCCGATATAGACATATGAAGTTTTTGGTACAACAGTTTTGGTCAAAGTGGTCACATGACTATTTACATTCGTTACAGCAACGATCGAAGTGGCGTTTAAAATGTGAAAACAAGTTTTTGATCGGTTCCCTTGTTATTTTAAAAGAAGACAATCTCCCTCCCATGTCGTGGAAAATGGGCCGTATAGCTGAAGTGTTTAAAGGGAGTGATGAGCTTGTGCGCGTTGTACTTGTTAAAACGAGTGATGGATATTTTAAGCGTGCCGTAACAAGACTTTGCATGTTTCCGGTTGAAAACGATGAAGAGTTTTGCAAAGAAGATAATTTGGACATTTCTTGTTGAAAGTGGATCCTTTCAAGGCTGGCGGCATGTTCAGTAATTGAAAATATATTCTTAAAATGAGGAATAATTCCATTGTTGTCAATTATTGATCGTGCTACTTGGCGTGTGGTTGCGCCGGTGGCGCGTTAGAACTAAGAGACGCAGGGGCAGTTGTCCGTAGGCACTCAAAGAGAATATTACGTTAAATTTTGTAATACACACACACATTTGTATCGATGTATTTGATATGCAGTTATTTTTTGGTTTTCATTAAACAAGTAAAGTTAATAGTGTCTTTTATTAACAAATAAAGAGAATCAGCGTAATAATTAAAATCGAGTGGTTAATCAAAGAAATCTCAGAGATACCACAAGATCCCACAATACTTGCGGTTGGGTGTATAAAATAAAATTATATAAGATGAACTTAGTTCTCAATCAGTTGAGTTTAAAAAATTTTTTAGGCTCATATTTTTTTTAGAGGCCATTTTAAATTTGCCGTTTTTTGGTTGAAAACAGGTTTTGCGCAAATATATCTAACTCTGCGAAGTTTAAAGATATCAAAACCGAAATTAGAAATATAAAAAATATTTTCCCTTATTTCCCCTAATAGAACCAAGAAATATATATATATATATATATATATATATATATATATATATATATATATATATATATATATATATATATATATATATATATATGGATATACCAATTTTTGTTTTTTACGGATATTTTCGGAAGTAAAATTAAAAATACGAAGAAAATGATGTAAAAGGAAAATCGATAAAAATTGCAAAAAAGTGGTAAATCTAAAATGGCTATATGTCAACCAAATTTGCTGGAAAAATATTTTTCAAAAACTCATGCAAAACAGCAGCTTTCTTTTCTCTGGAGCAATTCCTATAGCTATATCTACTCAAAAAAAAGTTATAGACAAAAGTTTGAAAAAAAAAAGAAATGGCGAATTTTTTATTTTGCATTTATTTGTAGAAAAAATAATTTTTTTGACCTTCGAAGAATACGTTTCGATAGGAAGTTCAATTCTCTAGAAAAAATATGTGTATCTACTAAAAATGTATAGTTTTTGAGTTATTTTTGAAAAACTGAAAAAGTGCCACTTTCAACCCGTTCTCAAAAACGCACCTCTCAATTTAGTAGCACTTTGTGATTTTATCATATCTGAGTGCCAAAGGAACTTATTCAACCATCAAAATGCTCTTACTAATTTGTTTCTTATTACTTTGTTTTTTTCCTTATCTTAATTAATTAATTCAACGAACGTTATTTTTTTCTAATTTCTCCAAAAGTTTGAACAGTTACTTTAAGTTTAAAAATATTTTTATAAATATAAATTGTTTTCGGCGGAAACGAAACTGGACAATATTAGGTGGAACGTTTAATAAAATCTCTTTATACAGTTACATTTAATTCTTCTAAACAATATTTTTATTTTGTTTTGTGATCAAAATTTCGGTAGAGTCCATTTTCACTAAAAAAAAGATTTTCATAATTAAATTTTAGTAAACATTAACAAATTATTTTTAAGAATGTGAATAAAAAATAAAGTAAAAAATATTGCTCACAATGACCAAGCGGTCACCCAATGGTGTGACCTCTTGAACATGTTCTTTGTTCTTATATCAAAAACGCGACATACAATCTTCTAAATAGGCCTTCAATAACATTTGCACCTTGTAAAACACAAAAAAAATTTATGGCTCAGTTAATTACGACATGATAAAAATTGCTCCGAAGCACAAACAGCTGTAACTTGTTTACGAATAAAGGGTATCTCAGAATATTTTTCGTTCTTTTATTGACAGTTACCCGTCAAAAACCGATAGCGGGGGGAGGGGAGTAATGTGAAATGCGCGATTGGCTTTTCAAGTTTAATAGCGATGGAACGTTTCACGGGATCACTGCGCATATTTTGCGTGCGAGCTTTTTATAAAAACAACGATTCTTACACGTCTGTACAGAACACATTTCATTTTAATGACCATAATAAATGTGCCAAGTGTGAATTTAATCAAGTCTTGGGTGTGTAAGTTTGAAGAGACTGGAAACACAATGCGGGATAAATCATCTGGACGCAAAAGGACATCAAGTACGAACACGAACCGTCAGTCTCTTAGAGACCATCCATGACAGCCCCTACGGCTCCGTGCAGCTTTTCTAAATTTGTACAAATCTACGGTCTATCGCATTATTCGCAAAGATTTACATTTCCACCACTAGAAAATTGTTATTGTGCGGCGAATGAAGCCCGATGATCCAGCTAAATGCCTTGAATTTTGCAAGACACTGAAAACCCTTTTAGAAGCTTCAATAACACACGGTTCTCTGATGAATCGAATTTCCACATCAACGACTAAGTGAATAAAGAAAATTGCAGATATTGGGCTCCTGACAATCCTCTAGAACTGTGATTCTAAGAGCGTACTCCAGAGAGTCACTGTCACTCAAGTTTAAAAAAATGGCACGTGTGATTCTATGTACAGGATGAGTCAACGATTGGATGAAGTAGGTTTGTGCCTTTTCGGTGAAATTAACAAAGAAACTATATTTATTGTTTGATACAGTTTATTTTTACGCAGATTTTAAAAATATTTAGGACTCTACAGGATGAGCCAAAAAACTAGGACAGCATAAAGTTGTATTTTTTTAAAAAGAACACCCTATATACGAATCGTATTTTCGATTTAGCTTATAATTTTAAATCTTTTTTATTAAGGGTTTACTATAACAAAACTTCATAGTTTCTGAGATAATTAAGTTTAAAGAAAAAAAGTCACATTTTCAAGCATCAATTCAATCATAAATAACGTTTTCAATTTTGTGACAAATATATTCAAATTTGGAATTTAGCAAGGCCAAGGACAAGTTAATATAATTTTTACTTAATATTTGCAATAAAAGCTACAGGGTGTTGAACACATCGGCTCAAATTTGAACAAGTTTAAATGAATAAATATTTTTTTTTAAATGGTACACCCTGTATATTTTTATGTTATTTAATAGAGTAATAAAAACCCTAGAAGTTTTGTTCAATATATCCTATATCTATTTATAATAGTTTTTGAGATATTTCAGTTTTTCTTATTTTCCATACTTTTTTACAGAAATAGTCTTCATTATCATAGTAGCCATGTAAAATAATAAAAAGAAACTACAGAAACAAACAGAATGTGGTTAAATATGATGAAATACATTATTCGTTATATTACAACGGCAATAGTTTAATTAAACATAATATGAAAAAATTAACACAACAATAACGACAAGGCAAATACATATTTACTTTTATACTAAAAAAAACAAAAAAATTACCTATTAAATACTGAGATTAATTATTTCTTTTTAATAAGTGTTCGAATAAACGACCCTCTTGTGCAATGCACAAATTTAGTCTTTTTTGCAGATTTTCTCGGACCCTGGACAAAATTAGTGACGTTATTGTTCTACAGGTATCCCTTACCCTGTTTCGCATATCTTCCACTGTTGTTGGTGGATTAACATACACCTTATTTTTAATATAACCCCATAGGAAGAAATCTAATGGGGCGATGTCGCAAGACCTTGGTGGCCACTCAATGAAACCCCCACGTCCAATCCATTTTTGCGGATATCGTTGGTCCAAAAACGCACGAACTTCACGATGGTAATGCGGAGGCGCACCATCGTGCTGGAACCACATACTGTCGAGCTCATCCCTATCGAGACCTTGAAGCAGTTGGGGTAGTTCTTCTTGTAGAAAGTTCAGGTAACTATGGCCATTTAGTGGTTCATTAAAAAAGTGGGGTCCAATAATTCGATTATGATGAATACCACACCAAACATTTAATGACCAGTAGTTTTGATGTTGCACCTTTCTAATCCAAAATGGGTTTTCTGTGGCATAATAATGCATGTTGCGTCTATTTACGGCACCGTTACTTCTAAAAGTAGCTTCATCACTAAACATTACTTTGCATAATAAATTTGGATTTAATTGAATCTCCGCATTTATTGTACGACAAAAGTTTACACGACTTTCAAAATCCTGTCCATGCAATTCTTGGTGTAATTCCATGTGATATGGATGATACCTATATTTCTTGGTAGTACGATTAGCGGTGGATTGTGATGTTTCACATAATGCTGCTAACTGACGGCTACCAATATAAGGATTTTCCTGAACATTTAACAATACTTGTAGTTCTTTTTCTTCATTAGTTACTAGTTTGTTGACCACTTTACGTTTTGGATAATCAACAGTACCAGAAGAATCAAATCTTTGCATTAAGTTTTGAAAAGTATGGGTATTAGGCTGGCGTCAATCAGGATACTTCATTTTGTAAATTCTTTGAGCAAGAAGGAAATTTTTTTGAGCCTCTCCTATTGTATAAATCATATCTATTAACTCATTCTTTGGAAAATTCATTTTACAATATAAGATGAATGCAGAAAAAACCAAACTACACTACATAAAAACCAAAAGAAGCGATTGCGGTTATAAATTTGACACACAGAAAAATGTTCTTTTACATTGTTTTTGCCATGGCTACTATTTCTGTAAAAAAGATAGAAAATAAGAAAAACTGAAATATCTCAAAAACTATTATAAATAGGTATAGGATATATTGAACAAAACTTTTAGGGTTTTTATTACTCTATTAAATAACATGAAAATATACAGGGTGTACCATTAAAAAAAAGAAGATATTTATTCATTTAAACTTGTTCAAATTTGAGCCGATGTGTTCAACACCCTGTAGCTTTTATTGCAAATATTAGGTAAAAATTATGTTAACTTGTCCTTGGCCTTGCTAAATTCCAAATTTGAATATATTTGTCACAAAATTGAAAACGTTATTTAGGATTGAATTGATGCTTGAAAATGTGACTTTTTTTCTTTAAACTTAATTATCTCAGAAACTATAAAGTTTTGTTATAGTAAACTCTTAATAAAAAAGATTTAAAATTATAAGCTAAATCGAAAATACGATTCGTATATAGAGTGTTCTATTTAAAAAAATACAACTTTATGCTGTCCTAGTTTTTTGGCTCACCCTGTAGAGTCCTAAATATTTTTAAAATCTGCGTAGAAATAAACTGTATCAAACAATAAATATAGTTTCTTTGTTAATTTCACCGAAAAGGCACAAACCTACTTCATCCCATCGTTGACTCACCCTGTACACACGCGACTTAAATTCAAAAGTTCACTTTTATGTCACACAGATTTAAAGCCCAAAATGTAAATAACTTACTAGGCCTCTTACAAATTTCATTCTTTCAAATTTTAATAAACTTGGGGAAAAAGGACGGTAACCACCTAGTGATGTTATTAAATAAAAATGTTAAACTCAATCACTTCACACCACACTATTTGTAAATATTTTACCAAATCTATCCGCCTAAAACCTTGTAATCCCATTAATACAACAAATCAACTCTAATTTGTAAAATCTCATAAATAAAATCATCCTAATCTCTTTAGTTAATGCCACGTGACCGTAGGGGGTAGAAATCTGTAAACCTTTTCAGTCTACCGTTATCGAAAATTTCTTGGTAGGTACCCGAACGACTAATTGTTCCTTTTCGGAGGCGTTTTATTACTTTATTGGTTTATAGAAGTAATATTTTCTTGCCCTGCATAGTATACGTCAATATTTATATTCCTACTGTTGAATTTGGCTTTGTTAAAGTTAGTTTTTGACTGGTTACAAGAAATTTATTCGGATTTTATTAGTTTACGATGGGGTCTTGCAAGTAAAAGGCATTATCTTTGATTTTACGGGTATAACGCTTGGTACAAAGTCTGGATTGATGTTGATGTTTTTCTAGATTATTGGCGTATTATGATTTGAAATTTTAATTTTACGCGGTATCATTAGGGAGTTATTGAAATGGTATATAAACCGGGAAATATGGAACAGTATTGAAAACATCTTTTAAAGTTCGAAAATGTAATGTAATAATTAGGATTACGTTTTTGTGAAGTGTATCGAGTGGCTCAAAGAAAGTTGTCAAAATTTAAATGCAATTTCTCGTATATTAGCCATATTTTGGTAGCGTGGGCTAAATAAACATAAATTGCTATTATACCTCAAATAAGTCGTTTTTGAGATATTCAACTATTTTTGCAACTGTAGACCAAAATTTAAGAGTCGTGCCAACCTTGCCTATTCAACATAGATGTATGCGGATTTTAACCCCAAATCTCGTAACTAAAATTTTTTTTTCCTTACTTTCGGTCTATATATATATATATATATATATATATATATATATATATATATATATATATATATATATATATATATATATGTATGTATGTATATGGCTGTTTTTTATAGAGGTATAGAACTTTAAGTTGGCAACACTTTTTTAACTGGCGGCCATTTTGTCAGCTGTCAAGTGATTTATGTTTAGTTTGGTTTGGCATTTCAACATAAATAGACTGACGCCTGAACAACGCTTCCAAATTGTGCAAATTTATTTTGAAAATCATGGTTCTGTTCGAAATACGTATCGCTCACTACGTCAATTTTACGGTCAACATAATCGTCCATCAGAGCACTTAATTCGATTAACTATGGAACGTTTTCGCACCTCGTTTACTCTAAATGATAATACGCATCCACCGAGATGTCGTACAGTGCGTACAGAAGAAGCCATTGCTGTTGTAGAGCGTAGCGTAGAGGAAGACCCGAATCAGTCTATCCGCCATCGTGTACAGGAATTGGATATGTGTCCATTCACTTTATGGAAGATTTTGCGGAAAGATCTTGGTTTGCGTGCTTACAAAATCCAACTCGTGCAAGAATTGAAGCCACACGATCACCTAGCAAGGCGTAGATTCGGTGAATGGGCCCAAAACAAGATTGCCGTTGATCCCGATTTTCATAAGCGAATTTTGTTTAGCGATGAAGCTCACTTTTGTTTGAATGGATACGTCAATAAACAAAACTGCCATATTTGGAATGATGATAATCCTCAAATGTATGTTGAGACACCGTTACATCCAGAAAAACTGACTGTTTGGTGTGCTTTATGGGCTGGTGGAATCATTGGTCCGTACTTCTTTAAAAACGATGCTGGTCAGAACGTTACAGTCAATGGTGACCGCTATAGAGCCATGATTACTGACTTTTTCGTTCATCAATTGAACAACCATGATGTGCAGGAGCTGTGGTTTCAACAAGACGGCGCAACATGTCACACAGCTGGTGTCACAATTGATTTATTGAAGGAAACGTTTGGTAACCGTATAGTTTCACGTTTCGGATCCGTGAATTGGCCTCCAGGATCGTGCGACTTAACGCCGCTAGACTATTTTCTGTGGGGATATGTGAAGTCGCTAGTCTACGCCGATAAGCCCGAAATGATTGATCACTTGGAGGACAACATTCGCCGCGTTATTGCCGATATACGGCTAGAAATCTTGGAAAAAGTCATCGAAAATTGGACCTCCAGATTAGACTACGTCCGAGCCAGCCGTGGCGGTCATATGCCAGAAGTCATATTTAAATTATAATGCCAGAAGGTTATCTTTCGAATAAAGTAAATTTCATGTCAATTTAAAAAATTCATCTTTGTTTTATTCCATTTAAAAGTTCTATACCTCTATAAAAAAACAACCTTTATCTCGACAGCAGATTGAACGGACATAAATACACAAAAACACATCGACAGCATTACACAAGCAACACAGACAAATCTTAAACATGAATTTAATTTTTCGAATACAAAGATTTTGAGCAAGAAAAGAAAATACTATAAACCTAATTATAACCTAATAATCTAAACCAACTAAAATACTTGTAGATGCAACACATTGTATAGTTAATATTGATAACATATATTTGCAAATCAGAAAAGAAATTCAAAAAAGGTTCCTAAAAGAAGAATGTGTTTATAATAACCAAAGAATCTTCACATATTTCACTAAGAAACACGACAGAGGTAAATTGAGGTGAGACCTGTGAATAATTTGGTTTTTGCTTTTTAATTCATATTTCTTACCGATTGATGTTTTCAATCAGTACTGTTATCGTTTAAGTGCTAATTTAAAGTCATGTATATATATATATATATATATATATATATATATATATATATATATATATATATATATATATATATACATGACTTATATATATATATATATATATACAGGCGCGGATCCAAAGGGTGGCGGTGGGGGGCGAACGCTCGCCCCCACAAGGGCTTTGAGTTCAGGAAAATAGACCCGATTTTGCCTCCTATACTATAGTTTATTCAAGAACTAGAGAGAGTAATAAATCATTTTTTATCTTTTTTTTTTCGTAAACTACCTTTGGCAAAATCTGTTACACAATATATTTTTCATAGAAATGGGTTAGAAATTTTATAATCAAAAATACCGGTCTATAATAATGGACTATTTGGGTTGGATAACAATTGATATTTGGATGTGAAGTGTTAAAAAGGATTTTAATCCTTGTCATAGGGGTCGGAAGGAGATTTATTTTATCACTAAGTGTTTATGGCATAGAATATTATTTCGGTTAGAAATTTAAAATAAAAAGTTTTTATAATATTATTTTCTTTCTTATGATTTCTTAATAATTCATATACATTAGAAACTATAGATAATTTTGACATATTTAACACAAAGCACAACTGTATTTTTATTATTTTTAATTTTGGCATAGAAACCGTTTTAGGCACATTCAGACTAAAACGTAGCCTTTTTCTCACAAAAAATTCTAAGTTATAATTTATATACTTATAAAAAAATGAATTCGTCCATATAATATTAAATTTTTTTTGGGGTTATCGGTCATTTTATTATTAATTAAAAACATTTTTAGGTTATTTGATGTTTCAGTTTATTTATTTCTACACTAAAAAGGGATTCCAATGTAATTAATTTTTATATGTTACACAAAATTTAAATAATAAATTGTGTTTACGCTGGTAAACATTTCGTATCTAATTCGTAATCAAAGTCAGTGAAGCTATCTTCGCTCAAATTAATTAATTGTTTCCTCTATCTTACCAATCATGAGATCGAGTTTCCACATTTTCTTTTATTCTTTTATTATATGGATTTTTCCCAATTTTCTGCACTAACTTTATTCAAAAAATCTTTCAAAAATTTCAGTTAAATTACTTATTTTGTAAGTTGTGTTATTTCTAGCAACTCTACCTTTTATTTGAGAGAAATATTTTCTTCTCCAACGGACATTTTCCGGACGATCTATAAGAACAGATTCCCTATTTGATTTTTCCCACCAAAAATTAAGTTCTCTGAGCAATTTCCAAAGCTCAGTTCTTTTAATTTCAGGTAAATCATGATTTCATTGTTTTTAGTTCGAATTTTGTCAACAGTTGGAATCTGCTTCTCATAATAAAATGTATGTACAACTCTTACTGCAGTTTACATCTCTTTTTTCAACGAGATTTTTCGTCTGCCTATGATCGAATGTACCTTGGGAGTACTAACAAATCCAGTCATTTTTTTCTCCTTCAGTATTCAGTACATAGTAGATTTTCCAACTCTTGTCATGTTGGAACACATCTTAACAGAGCTTTTAACATTATTATCTAGATATTGATATCTTGAAGCACCATAAACATTTATCGTAATAAGTTTTTCGTTGAGGAAAAAATGCCCTGGTTTAACGATTTTGGAATAAATATAGATGTAAAAGCCATATCTTTTAGGAATTTCACTAATCAAATAATATATAAAAATAAGCTTAAACAAGATAAATTGCTAAGGACACACTGTAAAGTGTACTTTGCTCACTGACAGAAATTAAATTGAACTATCAGAAATTTTATTGTTGCAGTAAATTTATAAAAGCTTATAATATTTAAACATAATTAAATATAATTAGATTTACGGCAGTTCTCAGTTACCTGCGGCACTGGAGCAGGTACACTATAAGTTTCGGTAACAGTTTTATTACTTTCTCTAGTTTTTGAATAGAGTATAGGAATGTGTATGCTTGCGATCGCTCCTACCCTTCCCAAAATCTTTGAATTCAGGAAAATAGAACTGAATCTGCTTTTTATATTAGGAATGTGTATGCTGCTGGCACTCCTCCTCCTTCGTCGACAACTTGTTTTTCTTGCGATAGCCCCCCCCCAATCAAGAGCATTGGAGTTCGGGAAAATAGACCCGATTATGCCTCTTATACTAGGAATGTGTATGCGGCTGGCATCCTACCCCCCTGTCGGTAACTTGTTTTTTCTTGTGATTGCCTCCCTCTCTAAGAGCTTTAAATTCAGAAAAATAGTCGACAACTTACTTTCGCTTGCCATACTGCACTTTTGTAATATCCCCCCCCCCCCCCAAAGAGAGAGGCCTGATCCGCCCGTATATATATATATATATATATATATATATATATATATATATATATATATATGTACATACATTTCTAATTTGTTATATTGTAAAATGAGGCGCTATGAGCTATTGTTGGAGCTATGATCCGCCCCTATATATATATATATATATATATATATATATATATATATATATATATATATATATATATATATATATATATATATATATGTACATACATTTCTAATTTGTTATATTGTAAAATGAGGCGGTATGAGCTATGGTTGGAGCTATGATCCGCCCCTATATATATATATATATATATATATATATATATATATATATATATATATATATATATATATATATATATACATATATATATATATATATATATATATATATATATATATATATATGTACATACATTTCTAATTTGTTATATTGTAAAATGAGGCGCTATGAGCTATGGTTGGAGCTATGATCCGCCCCTATATATATATATATATATGCATACGTTTCTAATTTGTTATATTGTAAAATGAGGCGCTATGAGCTATGGTATGTCGTAAGAAGATAAAAACTTCACTGGATGAATAATTCAACAAGTAAATTTTCAAATTTCACATTAAATCCATCTTAAAAACACATTAAAAGCTCAACTGACAACTCGACACTACAAATAACACAATAAACACGTCAAAACACCATCCTTTTTGTGCTCTAAGGTTTTTACGACCCCATAATTTGTCACTTAAACTGTCGAAATACGCTTGTTATATCGTACCGGGCAGAACATTCCGAATTTAATACACTGAGTGGAAGTCCTTTGAATTTTCGAAGGAAACAATTGATTTTGTGAATCGGTTGGGTGTTTTTGGTAGCTTTAATTTGACTATGTGCCCATGTTAATGGAAGTGACTACTGTTAATAGTTTCCGTGAAGGAAGTGAACAATGAGGTTTCTCGAATAGCATTTCTCGAAATGCGACATAGCAGTTCATCGTATGCTCTAGAATGTTACAACATGATGATAAAGTTCGACTAAAAATTAAACACAGTAGCGTATATGTTGTGAGTTGAAGTTGAGATGATATATATATATATTATATATATATATATATATATATATATATATATATATATATATATATATTTTCTTTGGTGTATTTTCTTGGACAATTTTTTTTAAAGAGATTTTTTTGGATTCTTGCGAGTGTTGAAAAATTACATTTCATGTACATTATTTTGACGTTTCAGTTCATAAACCTTCATCAGAAATGTTCTTGCAAAATATTTTTTTTTGAAGATACCACCTGTCACAAAAAATTTACTTTAAATCTTAAAAATTTGTTTTTTGCTGTCTCTGTTTTAACCTGCCATTATGTAGTTCGTTTTCACACTTGTCACGCATAATAGCTGATCGAAACATAGACAGCAAAAAACAAATTTTAATATTTAAAGCGATTTTTTTCATGACAGGTGCTGTCTTCAAAAAAAAAATACTTTGCAAGAGCATTTCTGATGAGGTATTATGAAACAAAGCTCCAAAATAATGTACATGAAGTAAAATAAACACAAAAACACCCATGTGTATGTAATTTATCAGCAAATAAATATTGAGTCAATATTTAACAAGAGAATAAATAGATTTTATAATAAAGGTAGTAATTTCATAAAAAGAAACAAAAATAATACCCAAAAATATCTGACGTTTCCATACATCCCAAAGTTTTCGCAAAGCATACAAAACATATTTAAAAAGGACAATATTACTATATGTCACAAAGCTCACAACTTAATCTAAAACAATTTTACCAAATTAAGAACATAAATTCCAAATGACAAAAAGAGTAATGTCGTATATGAAATTCCATGCAACAACTGTAATTCGATGTATATAGGGCAAATAAGCCAATATATAAAAAATAGAGTCAATGGACATAAATTTGAATAAAAATAAAACATATGACGGAGACTACCAGAGAGAAAGAGAGAAATCCAAGAAAATTAAAACGCTGTAAACTCAAAAACTGACACGAGACAATTAAATAAAATACATAATAATTTATTTAAATAGATACTATCTTCGATCATACCCTAGATTTAAACAACAATAGATTTATTTGAACGCTGTTTGATGTTTGACAGTCATAAACATATTTACTTATCTTGTCTTTCAGTTTAATTGCATGTCGTGACTTTTTTCGGTGTTTTTAAGTGTTAAAAATTACTATAAATGCGAAGTTTACAATCAATATTAACAAAAAGAGGATTTAAAAACTTATTTTTATCGGTAAATATTGTTAGATATTGTTTACATATTGAAAATAACAATAATATTAATTTAGGCAACCATATATTCATACTTTGTTTTCAGAATTGACGTACCGATTATACTCGTTTAAATAATGCAGTTAGAAAAGGATAGCATAAAATCGGTATGTCTGTACTAAGAAATTAAATATCTACTGTTTATCAACACTTTTTTAAATATAAATAAAAATATTATTACGTTATTCTGCGTTCAAACAACCGGGCCCTAGTTCAGACGTTATGCTACTTCTACAGGGGTATGTTCGAAGGAAACTATCCACATGTTTTAGCAAACAGCCACCCTTTGGTCACCTTTAAGTTTATTATCAGAAAAGTAAAAACACTATTGGAAAAAGTTAACCTTTCGACATACAACTTCAGTATAACTTATAATTTTAAAGCGTATGTGTTTGTTCTGTCTTGGTTTGTTTTGTTATTTTGATGTTGTGAGAGTTCAAATTAAGGTAGGAGTAATTTTTAATTATTATCTATAACAGCAGGGTGTTTAAACGTAATATTTTTTGCAGTATATGAATGCACAATGTTTGAAAAAGGCTAGGGAAGTTCCAAACGAAACGTTACATTGACATGTGAATATATGTTCCAAACTAAGGAAACTTTGTTTTTAATTAAAAAAAAACTGAAAACCCCAAGAAAACCCTCCAAATATATATATATATATATATATATATATATATATATATATATATATATATATATATATATATATATATATATATATATATATATATATATATATACAGGGTGATTCAAAAATCGATCACGAAACTTAAGGGGGTGATTCTACTTGACAAAATAAGGGTAGAGCTTCATATAATTTTTTTTCAAAATGTCATTCGTTTTCGAGTTACAAGCCGTCCAAGTTCAAGTTTTTATTTTTTGTTTTTTGAATTACTCGCTTACAGGAAAACCGATTTGACTAATATTTGAAAGATAGGCTAAGTCTTCTGCGCTTCATCATTTTAGTAACAATTCACATTGATTGTTTGCCGCTAGAGGGCACTTTACCTACATTGAAAATTGTTTTTTGTCATAATTTTTTAGTGTTGACAGCTACAGTAGTTTTTGGCATAATTTCTGAAAGACTGATGCCAGGCCTTTAAAAAAGGTGCTCTTTATTTACATCGCTAAACCCAACGGTTTAGACGTAAATCACCCTTAAAAATTAAGTGGTAAATTTACTTTTCTCATTTCATTACCACCAGCTACCAGGTAAATAGCTATCAAAGTATACTAGAGCTGTCAGTTTAACATCAAATAAATTCGCTTTTTAAACTATTTAATTTATAATCTTAAAATAACTAATAATGGCTAATCAGTAAATATTCATATTATGGATTGTTGCGATATACATTTAATTGATAAAAATTAATGAAACAGTACTAAACAAACTAAAAAAGATTCTCAAAATGTCCCCCATTTTCTTCCATACATTTCCTAACACTCTTCAAAAAATGTCGCCTAACTCGATGAAAAATTTCTGGAGTTTCTTTAATAATTTGGCACTTTTCGATTATCCTGAAGCGAAGATCCTCGACGTTGATTACTGGAATATCGTACACCAATTGTTTCAAATGACCCCAAAAGAAAAAATCCATAGGATTAAGGTCTGGTGACCTCGCTGCCCATGCCAATGGTCCACTTCGTCCTATCTATCGCTCAGGATACGTTGCATTCAAATACTGTCGGACACGTATACTAAAGTGGGGCGGAGCTCCGTCTTGGAGGATCCACATGTTGGCCCTTACTTCCAATGGCACATCTTCCAGATACAATGGGAGACGATTTTGGATAAAATCTAAGTATACGTCACCAGTTAATGGGCCATCAAAGAAATGAGGACCAATAAGGTAATCTCCTATTATCCCTGCCCACACATTTAGTGAAAATCTACGCTGATGTTTCGTTTCTACCACATTATTTGGGTTCTCGTAAGCATATGTGTGGATGTTGTGTAGATTTGTTATGCCATCACGAGTGAAACCAGCTTCGTCAGTGAATAATATGACGCCAATTAATCGATTATCGTGTTCATACTTAGCTAGGATCTGATTGCACATTTCCAACCGTCTCGGCCGATCATCGTCATAAAGAGCCTGCACCTTTTTTGAATGAAACGGGTAGAGTTGTTCTTCTCTTAGTATCCTCCATGAACTAGCCTGACAGAGCCGCACTTCATTCCCAATTTTTCTAGTACTAATACCTGGATTATCTTCAATAATTTCAAGCACTCTTTCTTCTTGTTGCACGTTTCTAGCAGTTCTAGGTCTTCCCCTATTTCCATTATAACTTTTAAAGGAACCACATTCCGCAAGCCTCCTGTGCACACTGGAAAATGTTTGAGCATGAGGGATATTTCTTTCCGGATAACTCTCCATATAATATCTTCTTGCCAACTCTGCATTACCATTTGCTTTTCCATAACAAAAATGGATATCACAATATTCGATATTTGAATATTGGTGATTAGCCATTATTAGTTATTTTAAGATTATAAATTAAATAGTTTAAAAAGCGAATTTATTTGATGTTAAACTGACAGCTCTAGTATACTTTGATAGCTATTTACCTGGTAGCTGGTGGTAATGAAATGAGAAAAGTAAATTTACCACTTAATTTTTAAGGGTGATTTACGTCTAAACCGTTGGGTTTAGCGATGTAAATAAAGAGCACCTTTTTTAAAGGCCTGGCATCAGTCTTTCAGAAATTATGCCAAAAACTACTGTAGCTGTCAACACTAAAAAATTATGACAAAAAAACAATTTTCAATGTAGGTAAAGTGCCCTCTAGCGGCAAACAATCAATGTGAATTGTTACTAAAATGATGAAGCGCAGAAGACTTAGCCTATCTTTCAAATATTAGTCAAATCGGTTTTCCTGTAAGCGAGTAATTCAAAAAACAAAAAATAAAAACTTGAACTTGGACGGCTTGTAACTCGAAAACGAATGACATTTTGAAAAAAAATTATATGAAGCTCTACCCTTATTTTGTCAAGTAGAATCACCCCCTTAAGTTTCGTGATCGATTTTTGAATCACCCTGTATATATATTATGTCCGATCTATTAATTAATTTTATCCTAGTAAACCAACAGACTTTTACATGATTTATATGAACTTGTGAAAATAGTACTTTTGTACTTTTAACTTCAATATTAGATTGGAACAACGCATTTTGTTATTGCATAAATTTGATAAAAAATTACTCATAGAAAAACTTAAAAATGAAGTCGTGAACTAGCTTTTTGACATATCTACATGTCCGTTTAGGAATTTACCAAAAAGTAATGCTCGATTAGACCACATTTTCTTTCAGAAATTCGTCTCAAAGCATTCAGAATTTTGAGCGTGCAACGATCCTTCTATAATTATTAGAACTGCCATTGATCGAGTAGTTTTTTGTCTATCCTGGACAAACGAAAATCCTTTTCCTTTTTATATAATAATGTGTGTGTGTGTGTGAAGTATTTATTGTTTATCTTTGGACCTTCAATAAAATATTTTTTATTTGTTTTTCTTGGGATTATGGTCGGTTAAAACTGGTATCAAAATGTAATAGTGGTGCTATATTTTCTATATTTTACATTTTTTAAATGATTAATGTATCGGTAATTTATTTTACCTTCATCAGAATATACAGCGTGTAGCTTAAACAATAATCATGAACAAACACATGTGTGTAAATCAATTTAATATTATATTTTATTGAAAATGTAGATTTCGTAAAGAATGAAGGTGACCACATGTGTCATCTTAAAATTAGAGAAAATGTTTCATTTTGGTTACGAATTTGATTTATACAACAATATATATATATATATATATATATATATATATATATATATATATATATATATATATATATATATACATATATTACTAAAAAAAATTGATTTTTTTTTAGTAATAGAGTGGCAAAATGTCAAGGAGGAAAAAATTTTGAAAATGCCTTGAATAAAGGGGGAAACGTCAATTCTTTTGCATTTTTTGTTGAATATAGAACATAAACCCAAGAAAAGACAAAATAAAGAAAAATGATATACATATATATATATATATATATATATATATAAAATACTAAAAATTAAAATTAAAAAAAAAATTCAATATGTTAAGAAATACAATTTTGTCGAGCGTTGTGATTTTGCGGTACAAACCAAATTCGTGACCAAAATGAAATATTTCTTAATAGATTATATAAATGTCATTAAAAATTAAACAATAAACATAATGTAAAGTTGTTTAGGTTATTTTTTACGTTTTATTGTAAAGATTGGTTTGTTGTTTGATTAGTATTTCAAAATGTAAGAATTTTGATTTAATTTCCAAATTTTTAATTAGATATACTTCATATCCTGATTATAAGTACATAAAATATACCTGTATATATATATATAATATATATATATATATATATATAAATATATATCAAGTAAAATGCGAACATTAAATGCAAACTTCCTTCCATCATATCCTTTCCGTGTTAGAGGTTGCACAATTTGGATAAATTGGTACAGAACACAATTCATCCTATTCCACCACCATCGAGATGATGGCCTACCTGTACCATCATATCGAGAAGAAAGTCAAAACTTACCCTTCCCGCTACAGTGATACGGCAGAGGTACATGTTTCGTCTTTACTATACTCATCAGAATATCGACATGCACCTGTTTGTACAAAGGATGGATCGGAAGGAAGTATGCAACACTGAACGCGGCTTCGCCGACCTCCCGCCGGATGGCGTATATATGTTTATGCGGCTTTCACGGATTCCTCCGTGTGAGATGCAATAGCAGTGGATATATCCACATTATGCCATTGTAGTGCTGAAATCACATTCAGCAAACATACAACTATATGCAACTCCGTTTATAGATGAAGTAAAATGCGAACAGTAAATGCAAACTTCCTTCCATCATATCCTTTCCGTGTTAGAGGTTGTACAATTTGGATAAAATGGTACAGAACACAATTCATCTTATTCCACCACCATCGAGATGATATCCGGTATATATATATATATATATATATATATATATATATATATATATATATATATATATATATATATATATATATATATATTCCCGGATAAGAAAACAACACGTGAAAGGAATACTATAAGTTCATATAAACTTTTTTTGTATAGGCCTTCTTTTCAGAGGTCTGGGCTCCCCAAGAGATGCAATGAAATCAAGTTTTTTACACATAATTATTAAACCACCAGGTATATTTCATTTTTTTTTAATATGATGTATATCAGGTAAAACTCTTTAAATTACTATCCAAGAAAGTGTTGTGAATTACTCACAGCTACAGAGACGGACTAGTTGTGACCCTCATGACCCCATTTTCTTTATGTCCTGTATGAGGAGAACTTTGGACAACGTTTTTTACATACCTTTAACTATTAACTAAAAATAAAGAACTTCATTCATGTCGCTACTCCTAACCGTTTTCGAAAAAACGTCATTTATATACACGGTGAGTCCCCTAACTTCTGTCGGGTTGAATATGAAAAAGAGTTATTTTCCCCTGTCACCATAGTTTCAATAAAAAGTTAAACTAACTGCTTGGTTAAAATTTTGTAAAAGGGTTCAACATGGGCTCCTTGAAGTCTAGCACACTCGCGGGCACGACGAGTTGAGGACTTCTGTACCCCCACATTAACTCAGGATTGTTTCTTATTTGATTAAAATGAAACGTGATTCTTCGTAGAAGTTCCTTCCCACTATCGACAGGAGTGGAATATACCATGGTTTTGAGGTGTCCCCTCAGGAAAAAATCCAACGGCGTTAGGTCGGGAGATCGAGGAGGCCAGACGTTATTCGGGTGCTTCCACACAGCAACGCTGAAATGAGGTGGTGCCCCATCGTGCATGTAGTACATGTTTCTGCGGGTTTCAAGTGGTAAGTGCCCTATTAAATTGTGGAAAGCGTTCTGGAGGAACTCCAAATAAAGTTCAAAAATTGATATATACCGGGTGGTTCAATAATTATGTGTAAAAACTTGATTCCATTGCAATTCTTTGGGAGCCCATATTTCCAAAGAGTAGGGCTATACGAAAAAAAAATATTTATATGAACTTGTAGTATTTCTTTCACATGTTTTTTTAATATTCGAGAGATCTCTTACATTTTCTCGGACACCCTGTATATTTGAAAGGAGTCAGAGCTATATAAGATTAGATTTTTTAAATTTCTAGCATATTTTCACAAAGCAATTTTTCACCTTGTTAGAGTCACTCTAAGGACATTATTGAGATTAAAGGCTCCCGATAATAAGTACCGACGCCTGAACAATTTGTCATTATTATTTTGATGAATTTTTTAAACTCGAAATAATTTTAGTTTTAACGACTTTTAAATTAAATTAAGCAAGAGCTGTCGGCACTTTGAATGCGACCGCAATCATTTTGTTACTTGATACCTTCTCGTTAAAAATGGTTTTTCGGGACCCTTTGTCCGGTGCCGACGGTGGCGGGAAAAATCATTAAGTTAATGAATTCGGGGCCGATATTGTGTTTTGCGTTGTATTAGTCAAATTCACACTTTTTGTTCTGTTTTGTTTGGGGCGGGATAGACATTATTAGGAGTATCAGTTCTAGAAATTGAAGTTCTTTTACTAATGTGAACATTCTCCTTCGAACCTTCGACTTTATCAGTAGATTTAAATACAACAAATTTGTTTAAATGTTGTGTACGGTCGATGGGGGAGAGACACTTATTTTACTTTTCCGTGTTCAGAATAGACAGCTAGATTCACTGAGAAGTGTTAACTGTTAAAGCCGTTCTTTTATTTTCTCAATTTTGTTTTGCTTATGATACTGCCGTAAACAAAATTTTATTTAGGAAAATTAAAGCTAATTAAATTGTCTGACATTTATAACAGTAGACACTCCATACTTCCTAGTTTGTGTTTCTAGTTTGTAGGATTTTAGGTTTATTTTCTCATGAGACGTCCTTGAAAGAAGGTCTGCAACTTTTAAGAAAATTCTATTCCCTTATTTTCGACATGGAACGCCTATGACAGAAAATCTATAAATTGCCAGATTATTCCTCTTTCTTGATTTTATTACACCACGTAGTATGAAATCCTACAAGAAGATTCGGAAATCTTCTAGTCTGAAATCCTACTAATAGATTCATGAATCCTCTAGTATCGACGAAAAGGATATATAAAGGGACCAGATCGACATCGTTGAAATTAGTTCAATTATTTGACATGTTGTTAGATTTGTGAAAATAAAAGGTTATAAAAACAATTCTTCTTCTTCTACTTGTGTGAGATCTGTTGATCTGTTAATTCCGGTCGTGCCTCCCTATCATTTCCTGTGATGTGGACTGCCAGCTATCTCTCCATCTTTTCGGTGGTCTTCCTGGTGGTCGGTTTCCTGCTGGTTTTCCCTCTAGTACTATGCGGGGTAGTCTGTGTTCGGACATCCTTTTTACGTGGTGATACCATTCCCGTCTTCTTTGTCTTCCCCATCTTACTATATCCTGTATCTCGCATTGTTCTCTGACGTCTATATTTCTTACACGATCTCTTCTGGTTTTACCGACTATCATCCTCATTACCCTCATTTCAGCCACCCGTAGTATACTTTTCGTTTTACTAGTGTCTTCTCTCGTCTCTATTCCATATGTCATTATGGGTCTTATGCATGTTTTATAGATCTTAACTTTGCTGTCCATTCGCATATATTGATTCTTCAATACAAATTCTCTTAGGCATCCTGTGGTTGCTGCGGCTTTGTTGACTTGGCATTTTACGTCTTTTATAGGTTCATGACTGCTGGATATATTTACGCCAAGGTATTTGAACTGCATCACTTGCTCTATGAGTCTGTCCTGGATTACTAGTTTGCATCTAATGGGTTCCTTACTGATGGTCATACTTTTCGTTTTTTCGATGGAGATATTCATATTAAGTCGTTGTCCCACTTGGTATAATTTAAAGAGCTGTCTCTGCAGATCGTCTTCGGTTTCTGCGAGGATTGCGGTATCATCGGCATAGCCCACCAAGCTGATACGTGTGTTATTTATTCTGTACCCGATGTTTAATGTTGCCACTTCTTCTATGATTTTATCCATAATGAGGTTAAACAGGAAGGGGCTGAGACTATCTCCCTGTCTGATTCCTCCGGGCGTTGGTATGCTACCTGAGGTGTGTTGTTCTGTTTTAATTTGTGTTGTATTGGCAGTGTTCAGATTGCAAATTGTCTTTACTATATTGGCGGGTATTTGTTTATCAATAAGCATTCGAATGACGTCGCCTAGTTGGACTTTGTCGAATGCTTTAGTGAGGTCGACGAAACAGACGAATGCTGGTGTGTTATATTCTATGGCCTTTTCTTTAATTTGTCTCATGATAAATATTGCGTCCGTAGTCGATCTGCCTTTTCTGAACCCTTGTTGCTCTTCCCTATTAACTATTAGCTTTTCTAGCTTCTCTTTTATTATTCCTGTGAACAGTTTCATAGTTGTGCACAGTAAAGTTATTCCTCTGTAATTTTCGGGCAATGTCTTTTGTCCCTTTTTTAATATAGGAATTGTTATGCTCGTGTGCCAGTCGTTTGGAATTTTCGCTGTACTCAGGATTTTGTTAAATAAAGTGGTAAGTTTTGTTACAAGTTCCGGGCCGCCATATTTTAATAGTTCGTTAGGTATTCCATCTGCCCCAGGTACTTTTCTGTTCTTTAGCTTTCCTAGTCTTTCTCTTGATTCCGTCTCTGAGACGGTTGCGTTTGATGCTGTCCGGTATTCTATTTCTTGTATTTCTTCAGCGTTATATAGTGTACCAAAGTATTCTTCCCAAGTTTCTATTGCGACTCCTTTACTTTGAACATACTCATTCACCGGCTTCTTTCTGTTCTTTAACATTTTCCACACCTTTCTTTGGGCGCCATGTATATCATGATCCATATCGCTTGTGAATTTATTCCAATGCTCCCTTTTGATGGCCTTAATACGTGAATTGACTCGGTTTCTAGTTTCTATATATTCTGCGTGTTTTTGTTGGTTTGGTGTGCTTTTGTATGTTAAGTAGCTTCTTCTTTTTAATTCTGCGAGGTCCTTTACTTCCTGGCAAAATCATGGTTTGGTGTTGTTTGTTGAATTTATGTTTATTTTTCTCTTTCCAATGGATTCTTCAGCCGCTTGATGTATGGTATTTTTAATTTTTGTCCAGCAGGTCTCCACGTCATATGCGTTACAGTCGAACTCCTTCAGTTTGCCTGTTAGTCTGTTTTCATACAGTTTTCGTGTGCTATCCGACTCTAGAGATTCTATGTTGTACTTTTCGATAAAGACTGGTGCTTTTCGGACTTTGTGCGGTCGTTCCAAGACTAACCTGCACAGTACGAGATTGTGGTCTGTTCTCAGGTTAGCGGAGGTCAGGGTCCTTACGTCAAGTATTTGTGTTGGCATTATTCCTTTATTGGTAATTATGAAGTCAATCATAGACTTTTGACCTCTGGTATTCATGAAAAAACAATTCAGTGTGTATAAAACTGGCCGTCGGAAATAGAAATGGGATCAAATAGAAAAGAGATTAAAGAAAAAAAAAAGAAAAAAGTAAATTAAAATGTATATATGCCAATAGAAACTAAAAAGCACAAAGAAAAAATGAAACAGCAACTTCGATCTAGTGTAAATCTGATACTGATGATGATATAAGACATAAAAACAAGCCAAGAAGATATAAAGAAAAACCAAGAAGAGATGAGACAAGAATTGAAAGAAGATATGACGAAAAATCAAGATGATATGAAAACAGAATTGATGACACTGAAAATAAGCCAATACAATACGAAACAAGAATTAATGACAAGCCAAGATGATATGAAACAAGAATTACTGACATTGAAAACAAGCCAAGACGATATGAAACAAGAATTAATGACACTGAAAATAAGCTAAGAAGATATTAAGAAGAGCCAAGAAGAGATGAAACAAGAATTAAAAACAAGCCACGATGATATGAAGTAAGAATTGATAGAATACATTAAGAAAAATTAAGAAAGTATAAAATGAGAACTACAAACAAGCCTAGAAAGTACAGAAACAGAAATAGTTCATTTTGATTACTCTCGTATAAAATCCAAAAATGCCTTTTTGGTAAAAAATAACAAAGCAGTATCATTAGTTCATAATCAAAGAATTCCATAACTGGAAAGCTGCAGGTCTCGATGGCATCCAGAATTACTGGCTCAAGAAGTTTTGGTGTATGCAGCGTCAGCTGGCTAATCTTATTAATGATGTTTTTCTTAACTCAGCAAAAAGTCATTGCTTTTGACCGAAGGCGTTAGGTATCTTTTGCCAAAGGACCAATACAACACACATGATCCAACTAAGTATAGGCCAATCACATCAAGGGACTGTATAAAGTGATCACCTCCTGCTTGATCCAACGCATCTATGCACAATGTAAGCAAAATAACATCATTGCAACTCAACAGAAAGGATGCACAAGGGGAGCAATGGGATGCAAAGAACAATTGATTGTTAACTCAGTCATATATAACCAAGCCTGTACCAACAGAAGAAATCTCTTTGCTGCCTACGTGGATTATAAGAAGACCTTCGACATGAGTGGCTCACAACTATATTGCGAATGTATAGGGTCGATAATCAATTTGTTGAAACTAACACAACTCCAATACGAAGGAGAATATTTCAGGGCGATTCACTTAGCCCATTGTGGTTGTGCCTTGCAATGATTCACTATCACGCCGTTTGAACTCCACCAGATACGGCTTTAGTATTAGAAATAACAACGAGGAGGTAATAAGAGTGAATCATCTTCTATACATGGATGATCTTAAACTGATGGCTGCAGCCAGAAACCAGCTGGAACAAATGCTTAAAATTGTAGAGGAGTTCTCCGGGAATATCGGAATGCAATTTAGACTTGACATGTGCCGTATTTTGAACATCGTTAAAGGTAAGATACAATCAGGAGTATTTGAAATGCAGAACGGTAAAACTATAGCTGCAATAGAAGCTGAATAAACATACAAATACCTAGGTATAAAACAAGCTAAAAAAATTGACCATCGCACTATAAAAGTCGAATTGACAACCAAACTTGTCAGGAGGGTAAGGCGGATATTACGAACTAATTTAAATAGTAGAAATTTGTTTAAGGCGCTCAACAAGTACGCTTGCTCTGCACTTAACTACTCTTTTGGAATTGTTAAATGAAGCAGGGCGGACATTCAAAACCTGCAAAGAAAAATAACAAAAGCACAAAAACATCACCCTCGGAGTGGTATTTAACGTACAATGCTTCCAAGGCATCAAGGAGCAAGAGGATTGGTAGATATTGGTAAGCAGCTCGACCAACAAATAATAAACTTACGTTCATATTTCCACAGGTTAGCAGTCTCTTTCACACTGCATCGAGCAATATGCGAGGCAGACGATTCAACGCCGCTACCGCTGAGGGAACAAGATATTGCTTCTCACTCTCAAACAGACCAAAAGAAGTTAGAAACCTGGCTACAGAAACTAATTCATGGACGATATCTAAATAAAATGAATCAGGACAATACGGATACCTCAGCATCGAACTAGGGTAACCAGGGGTAATAGCGCTCACTGGGTAATGGCGCTCACCTCTATAACTCTGTCAAAATGGAACGTAGCAACACGCGACGTCACGTGAAGCGCGGGGGGAGGGGGCCGCTAACAGACAGCGATGCAAACGGACAGTCAGCTCTCGTCTGCGACCGTGAAGTGCGTTTCTTTGTTTGCGGGCGCGCTAATCTAATTTTCGGTTAGGTGTTTTTTGTCAGTAAGTCCAAAACTTTATGCTTATTTAATTATTAATTTTACTTTTTTGATAATAAAGCTATTCTATTTTATGATAATGCAATCAATTTTCAACAATTGTGTGTGATTTTTTTAAATTTTCAAATTAATTACAAAACAACTGTTTGGGGTTATACCGCTCACCTGAGCGCCATTACCCCTTAGTGACTTATTTTTTTATTGTTGTAGATATGCCAAGAAATCGTCAAAGGACCACCGCTAAAGCGACCTGGACCGAAGAAGACCTTCAATCTGCTAAAACTGCGATTGAAGGAGGTATGTCCAAAAGAAAAGCCGCAAAACAATATAACATACCATTCACTACTTTAAGAGATCGCCTAAAAAATGAAAACATGAGCAACCCAAGACTAGGTCGCAAGCCCGTTTTCACCCAACAGCAGGAAGCTGAAATTGCTGAAGAAGTTAAGTTGCTGGGTTCGCTATACTATGGACTCAATGTCGCAGATTCGCGTAAACTTGTTTATAAATATGCTGAGCTCAACAATATCAAAAACAATTTTGATGAAAGCAGTAAAACGGCTGGATTGGATTGGGTACACGCCCTTATGAGACGCAATCCTTCAGTTTCTATACGCAAAGCTGAAGCGACAAGCTTAAACAGAATTTCTGCTTTCAACAAAGAAGAAATAACACATTTCTATGATAAACTTGGCGACTTAATGGAAAAACATAAGTTTATTCCCAACAATATTTACAACTGTGATGAAACAGGTATCACCATGGTGACAGACCCAGGAAAAGTGCTCGCCGAAAAAGGACAAAGAAGAGTCGGATCTGTTACAAGCGGCGAACGAGGAAGCAACATAATAGTTATGTGTGCGATGAGTGCAGTGGGAAACTTTATACCGCCTATGTTTACTTTTCCCAGACAGAGAATGACGCCTTTATTAGAAAAAGATGGACCAGCTGGTGCATTATACACCAACTCGAAAAATGGCTGGATAAACGAAAACTTATTTGTCACTTGGCTCAAACATTTCGCAGCATTTGCAAAGCCTACCCAAGAATCACCTGTGTTGTTAATTCTGGACAATCACAGCAGTCATATTTCCCTCCAAGGTTTTAATTTTTGCAAGGAAAACCACATCACAATGCTTTCCATTCCACCACACAGTTCTCATAGAACACAGCCGCTGGATGTGTCTTTTTATAGGCCGCTGAAAGCTGCTTCTAGGGATGAATGCAACAGGCACATGAAGACACATCTACTGTCTAAAATAACTCCATACGATGTTGCAAATATTTTCAACAAAGCATACGTACAAGTTGCGAATATAAGTAAAGCAGAATCTGGATTTCGAGCCACGGGAATTTACCCATTGAACCCAAATGTTTTCACTGATCAAGATTTTCTGGTAGCGTCGCTGATGGCACAAGAATCTGAACAAATCGCTGAAAACCAAGACCCAAATGTCCAGAATTTTGAAGATGCGCAGTCTGATGGTATGGACATAATTTCAGGACATATATCTACTTTGGCAGGACCATCAAACAAGGATCAATGCTCTAAATCTGTTTTGGCAGTTGCTTGTAACCAAGAACTTGTTGATGAGCAAAGAACCCCGGTATCCTTTGCTGCTATAGTAACGACACCTACTATTGCACCATCTTCTAAGCCCGGTCAAAGAAAGCGAAAACAACATGCTACCATATTAACTTCGACTCCTTTGAAAATAATTTTAGAGGATAAAGAAAAGAAAAAAATAGCGAAACTCAATAAAACTGGAAAAGATGATAAATCCAGACCAAAAAAAGTTGTCAAAGAAAAGAAGAACAAACAAATGAAACAAAAATCTTACAAGAGAAAAATTTTACAAGAAAGTTCTTCAGAGAGTAAAGAATTTTACAAGAAAGTTCTTCAGAGAGTGAAGATGAAGAGCACTTTTGCGATGATGACAGTGATGACGAAATGAATGTGGATGATGAAGATTATAACAAATGTATTATTTGCGAAGAATTTGGAAAAAATAACGAGTTGTGTGACTTTACTTTTATTTTTTAAGGTTGATCTCATTATATTTCTTTAATTAAAATGTATCTTACTTGTTATATTCCAAAAAAAAATGTTTGAACGTCATTACCCCGTATCCCGAGCGGCATTACCCAAAGTCAGGAGCAATGCCGCTCAAACGTGTTTTTTTTTAAATGTTTTCCTACTACTAGTAGGTCAAAGATATATGCTTTTGTTGTTAAATTGTAGATTACTCGATAATTAAAGACTTTGCTACTTTTCTTAATTTTGATTTATATTAAATAAATTAAAAAATACATCATTTTTTTCTTAAGTGAACGCCATTACCCCTGGTTACTCTATTAACAGATAAAATTTCTAGGCGAACTACATTAATCGACATTGCTTTACCTAACAACAACAACCTAAGGCCAAAATACAACGAGAAGATCGCCAAATACAGAGATCTGGAGGTGCAAATCCGAAGACAATAGGCAATGAACAGCGTCTAGACGATTCCCATAATACTATCAACAACTGGAATGATATCATAGAACGTCCTGCAACACATCAAGGGACTGGGTTTTAGTGAACATCTGTATAAACCAATTCAGAAAGCAGTCTCCTTGCAACCGCGCATACCGTCCGAAAGTTCATAGAAAATACAGCAGACCACATCACCTAGGACCTGATAATATTGAAAGGGTTGCCACGGAGCGTCATACTTTTGGTATTTTTGTATACCTAGTATGAGTCAGGATTCCCTGAAGGGAGTGCGAAGCCCTTTGACTTAAAATGATAATAATAAAAATAAAAATATTAGAATAATATTCAGTGAATTATTTACGTGAGTATTTTTACTCAATGATGAAGTGCATTTCTTGCTCCCTTATGAGTTTTTATGTGGAAATATCAAAAAAAAAAAATCATAAGAAATCGAAAGAATCATGATTTTTTGATTAAATCAATGATTTTTGATTTTTTAAAAAATCGAAATCAACGCAACCCTGATGGCTTTACCATTCGACATTAAAATAATGTACGAAAAGGCCTTTCGTCCTTTGACACGAGAAACAACTAATTCGACTGTCTTTCAAAAGTATTTTTTTTTCCTTAAAACTGCACCAATAATCATAAACACGACTTCGAAAAGTCATTTTTTTGACAGATTTACGAGAAATCGTTGACTCCGTTTATGACCCATTATTGGTTTTATTATGGCCAGAATTTCTACCAGCGTGTCTGAAATTTATGGTTGTGTTTAGTACCGAGAAATCGGGACAAAAGTGCCCGTAAAGTCATAGAATTTTTGAATATTTTTTGTTGAAAGTTTTCTGAAATAAGATTTGATTTGTCGTGTTGTGTATTGGCTGTAAGAAATGTATCAATCAATTGCAGCTTCACACCAAAGATCTTCGCTTAGATCACCAACAATTTCAGTAGTGTCATCTGCAAAAAGAGTTATAAAACATTGGAAGACAGTGGGGGCTTTTCATTGGGTTTGCAGGTTTACGCAACCCCCCAAAAAATGTAAATTAAAATAAAATAATACAAATATTTTTTGAATTTCAACTTTTTTAATTTTAATGATTAAATTTAAATCAATTTGTACCTAGATTATATGCGAACAGTAATCAATTTTTGAAATATTTTAACTTACTTTGCCTAAATATCATTAATAATTTGTCTGTATTTCAGTATTATGCCTGGAAATGTTATCGCTTTGCTGGTTTGTAATTTTGAGGCAATCCTAGCTAATCCATTGGAGCGTATATGGAGTTGCCTATCTAAAAATTGGAGATTAATTGCGTCTAATAAGCCTCATTGTAGCTTTTAAATTTACCAACTTGCATCAGTGTTACATGTTTTTAGTAATATGACATAATTTGTATATTTTTACTTGATTAAATTTAATTATTTTTCCTGTAATTTAAAATAGTAAACATGGAATTTGTTTTTTTTGGTTCACAACTCTTTTGGTCTTGTAACTTATCACTCTTTCTTCTTAACAGAGTTTGTAAATTGCTGTAGTTTATATATCACATTAATTGGTTTGAATTTAAAAGTCATAAAATATTTTATTTTTAATAAATTCTCATTTGTTTACATTCCATTTCAGTATTAAAAATATAAGGTTATAGTCGGTAATATAGTTCAGTTAGCATTTGTTGTGGATGTATACCCGATTCGTTGATACGAGCACGGCATGTAGTGACCGATCATTTAAGGTTGAGTATACAGTATAGAATTTGTAGCAATTTTTTTGAATTTTGTTTTAATCATGATTACTAACTGTGGACTGTTTAATTATAATTTTCTTTTTGATAATTTTCCATGTCTTGCCAATATTTGATGTATTACCTGGTAATCAGTGTAAGTAAGTTCGGAACTAGGTTAGAGTGCTCCAGGTTGAGAATAAGGTTGGTAAAAGTAAATACAAATATCCCTAAGATTTGTCACGTCCGGTTGCAAGAAAGATTTTCATTTTCGTTCCTTTACTGTTGAACCGTCGAAGGCAGTAGACCAATCCTGCCAATAGCTTTAAAAGGGCAGACGGTCAAGTGTTTTTTTTAAAGTCCACTAATCAATGAGGTAAGATTTTGCTCCTTATCTTTACGAACATGTGGTAAAAACAACATTTTATTTCAGGGCTATCTGAAGCCAGTCTTTTTCATCTTTGGCTTCATCTCACTCTTTTTACTGTGATTTCCATTTTGATATTGCTGTCAAGGCTTTCTGATGATTCCGGCCCTAGTTTTCCTATCCGTGGTACCACGACGATTTTAACCCTTACCCTGCGTTTGGTTGGTGAGTTGGAAGTGGCCCTGTAAAGCCCCCATTCATCCACAACAACAACAGGCATCCTAGCAACAGCGCTGGATCAAATAATAGAAGTGAGAGGTACCATAGCATAGACCAGGTAGGAGAAAACTTTAAGTTAAAGAATTGGAGCTCTACATCAATTTTTTTACATACAAACAAAACAATATAATTATATTTTCATGTGATATAATACTGTGATTTCCATTTTGATATAGCTGTCAAGGCTTTCTGATGGTTTCGGCCCTAGTTTTCCTATCCGTGGTACCACGACGATTTTAACCCTTACCCTGCGTTTGGTTGGTGAGTTGGAAGTGGCCCTGTAAAGCCCCCATTCATCCACAACAACAACAGGCATCCTAGCAACAGCGCTGGATCAAATAATAGAAGTGAGAGGTACCATCGCATAGACCAGGTAGGAGAAAACTTTAAATTAAAGAATTGGAGCTCTACATCAATTTTTTTACGTACAAACAAAACAATATAATTATATTTTCATGTGATATAATACCATGTAAGAACTTTTTGATAACTCTCTTTATAAAACTTACGTTATTGGCAATTAAAGGTTCTAGAACATTTGCGGCCAAATTTTATATATCCTTTTAAAAACGAGATAACAACACTAGTTATCAAGAAAGAGTATAAAAAAAATTATAGGTGCCATTCTAATTTATGTACATAATAATTTTTTTTTAGAATAAAATGGAATTGTTATTTTGTTTTAATTAAGTCGATTCATTGTGGAGCTATACACCAGCAGTCAATAAATTAAAATCATTACTCATACCTAAGTGTTTTCCTGTTTCATCACTAGGTAAGTAACGCAGATAATGTATAACAGGTGGCACCTATTGGGCAATCAAAGCAGAGCACAACTATCTCTAAAAGAGATACGAACCTAGCCTCCGACATATTAAGCTGCCGTACGCATCCGTTGCCGTACCCTGTAAAAAGGGAGACGCTGCATCATGTACGTTGCAAGTCGACTTGCAAACCTGTGTTTAGTTTGCCCCACAAAATATCCCTCTACTAGAAAAATATTTCTTATGCAACCCACTGGACAAGTATTTGAAGGTATGTCAAAATTCTCTTTCCTTTCATGTTTCAAACAAGACACATTGATGCTGTTATAGCTAATAAAAATATTTTATCGTTTAAATCAATATTAACAGAAATTAGAAATAATATTACCTCAAACGAAGTTGAGCCATCTCCATCTACTTCAAAACGATGTAAGCTCGATGATTCCGCGGAGTTTTCTCAGGAAGCAAAATAAGTTTGCGATATAATTATTTGTCAAGCAAAAGAACGATTTAGCTTTACAGGTCACTTGGTAGCAGCCAGTATTTTTTTTTTAACAGTGTGTCAAACAAAAACTCCGTACAGAACTGACCGTCATATATGAAACTGAAAAATTTAGATCAATTTCGGGACTTCTTGTACTTTATGACTATCTTTCGCAAAACATTGAGCTAAGTAAGACATTTAGTGAAGTTCTAAAACTTTTAAAAATTTTAATCACTACTCCGATGGCATCGGCTGAAGCAGAATGATGTTTTTCTACCCTCAAATGGATAAAAACATTTTTACGGAATACTATGAGCCAAAAAAGAATTTTGCTTCGGTATTGCTTCCTATAGAAAAGGATTTTATCGAAAACATACCTGATTTCAATCAGAGGATTACTGATAAGTTTGCCGATGCCAAAAATCGGCGTATGGATTTTGGTTACCAAGTATATGATCCGCTAGTGCAGTTTTCTTGATATTGTTCCTCTCATGAACATTTCTTTTTATAAACTGTATTTTATTATTTACAAAAAAATATATATTTGCTTCTGTTATTTCTGTTAAAATACATACACACATACACAATACTTTTATTTTATTTGAAACAGGTTCTAGAATGTAATTTGGTAATTGATAATATGATTTTCCCTGCTACTAGTAGTAGAAAAACATTTAAAAAAAAAACATGTTTGAGCGGCATTGCCCCTGACTTTGGGTAATGCCTCTCGGGGTACGGGGTAATGACGCTCAAACATGTTTTTTTTAGAATATAACAAGTAAGATACATTTTAATTAAAGAAATATAATGAGATCGACCTTAAAAAATAAAAGTAAAGTCTACAATCACAAATTTGCATCAATTATCCCTATTTGTACGTAAGATTAGCCTTTTTCAATTTAACAAATATAGTAAAGTTTTCTATGGCAAATCAACTTCAATTATTATAACATAATATAAAATAACTATTAGTTACTAGAGGTACGACAAATTAGAAATAGAAATATTTTAGTTTTGAACACATAAATCACAGATATATTCATCTGAACATATAGCATGAGCCCACAGTCGGTGCAGCGATACCACAACTCGTTATTTTTTCCAAATTCTTCGCAAATAATACATTTGTTATAATCTTCATCATCCACATTCATTTCGCCATCAATGTCATCATCGCAAAGGTGCTCTTCATCTTCACTCTCTGAAGAACTTTCTTGTAAAATTTTTCTCTTGTAAGATTTTTGTTTCATTTGTTTGTTCTTCTTTTCTTTGACAACTTTTTTTGTCTTGATTTATCATTTTTTCCAGTCTTATTGAGTTTCGCTATTTTTTTCTTTTCTTTATCCTCTAAAATTATTTTCATAGGAGTCGAAGTTAATATGGTAGCATGTTGTTTTCGCTTTCTTTGACCTGGCTTAGAAGATGGTGCAATAGTAGGTGTCGTTGCTATAGCAGCAAAGGATACCGGGGTTCTTTGCTCATCAACAAGTTCTTGGTTACAAGCAACTGCCAAAACAGATTTAGAGCATTGATCCTTCTTTGATGGTCCTGCCAAAGTAGATATATGTCCTGAAATTATGTCCATATCGTCAGACTGCGCATCTTCAAAATCCTGGACATTTGGGTCTTGGTTTTCAGCGATTTGTTCAGATTCTTGTGCCATCAGCGACGCTGCCAGAAAATCTTGATCAGTGAAAATATTTGGGTTCAATGGGTAAATTCCCGTGGCTCGAAATCCAGATTCTGCTTTACTTATATTTGCAAATTGTACGTATGCTTTGTTAAAAATATTTGCAACATCGTATGGAGTTATTTTAGACAGTAGATGTGTCTTCATGTGCCTGTTGCATTCATCCCTATATGCAGCTTTCAGCGGCCTTTAAAAATACACATCCAGCGGCTGTGTTCTATGAGAACTGTGTGGTGGAATGGAAAGCATTGTGATGTGGTTGTCCTTGCAAAAATTAAAACCTCGAAGGGAAATATGACTGCTGTGATTGTCCAGAACTAACAACACAGGTGATTCTTGGGTAGGCTTTGCAAATGCTGCGAAATATTTGGGCCAAGTGACAAATAAGTCTTTGTTTATCCAGCCATTTTTCGACTTGGTGTATAATGCACCATCTGGTCCATCTTTTTCTAATAAAAGCGTCATTCTCTGTCTGGGAAAAATAAACATGGGCGGTTAAAGTTTCCCGCTTCACTCATCGTAGACATAACTGTTATGTTGCTTCCTCGTTCGCCGCTTGTAACAGATCCGACTCTTCTTTGTCCTTTTTCGGCGAGCACTTTTCCTGGGTCTGTCACCGTGGTGATACCTGTTTCATCACAGTTGTAAATATTGTTGGGAATAAACTTATGTTTTTCCATTAAGTCGCCAAGTTTATCATAGAAATGTGTTATTTCTTCTTTGTTGAAAGCAGAAATTCTGTTTAAGCTTGTCGCTTCAGCTTTGCGTATAGGAACTGAAGGATTGCGTCTCATAAAGGCGTGTACCCAATCCAATCCAGCTGTTTTACTGCTTTCATCAAAATTGTTTTTGATATTGTTGAGCTCAGCATATTTATAAACAAGTTTACGCAAATCTGCGACATTGAGTCCATAGTATAGCGAACCCAGCAACTTAACTTGTTCAGCAATTTCAGCTTCCTGCTGTTGGGTGAAGACGGGATTGCGACCTAGTCTTGGATTGCTCATGTTTTCATTTTTTAGGCGATCTCTTAAAGTAGTGAATGGTATATTATATTGTTTTGCGGCTTTTCTTTTGGACATACCTCCTTCAATCGCAGTTTTAGCAGATTGAAGGTCTTCTTCGGTCCAAGCCGCTTTAGCGGTGGTCTTTTGACGATTTCTTGGCATATCTACAGCAATAAAAAAATAAGTCACTAAGGGGTAATGGCGCTCAGATGAGCGGTATAACCCCAAACGGTCGTTTTGTAATTAATTTGAAAATTTAAAAAAATCAAACACAATTGTTGAAAATTGATTGCATTATCATAAAATAGAATAGCTTTATTATCAGAAAAGTAAAATTAATAATAAAATAAGCATAAAGTTTTGGACTTACCGACAAAAAACACCTTACCGAAAATTAGATCAGCGCGCCCGCAAACAAAGAAACGCACTTCACGGTCGCATGACGCGAGCTGACTTTCCGTTTGCATCGCTGTCTGTTAGCGACGACGTCGCGTGTTGCTACGTTCCATTATGACAGAGTTATAGAGGTGAGCGCCATTACCCAGTGAGCGCCATTACCCAGTGAGCGCCATTACCCCTGGTTACCCTATATTGAACTATGATATTTTAAACTTTATGTACGAAAAAAATAAGTATGTTTTAAAATGGCTGTTTAAGTGATAGGTTTACGGTAATAAATCATTTGCATTTCCTCTGAACCCGAAGCAGATGCTATTAGGAGGGAAATGCAACTTGATGTAATTTACATGGATTGTAAACAAGCATTTGATAAGATAAACTAGCAGGTTATTTTAAGTACATTAATAAATTTCGGTTTTTCTGAGAATTTTTATATTTTTATGAAGACTTATTTGACCCAGAGAACTCAAAGGGTAGGGGAAAGGAAATTTCTATGCTACATCAAAGGTACTTGAGGGCAGTAATTTGGGCCCATTGCTTTCTCATTTTGTTTGTAAATAGCCTCCCAGAGGTAATTTTTAAATATACTGGTTTATTATTTGCTGACGATTTTAATATCTTTAGGATTGAAATTTGTATAGAGAGAGGATCGTCTATGTCTACAGACTGACTATGGTTTAGAGGGAGTGGTATAAAACTTATTGAGGTGAGATTATTTTGTTTTATTGATAATTGGTACTATATAAATAACCAAATAGTTTCTCGGACAAGTCAGATTCAGAGAATTGGGTGTCTGTTTTCAGAAGGAAAAATTTTAATTTCAGTACTGTTGTTAGATTGTATAATGCTTTTGTAAAACCCCATTGCCAGTTGCATACGAAGTCTAGCAGCTTTTTCTAATATTAACCTTATTGAAAAGGTACAAAAGACATCTCTATTTAAAAAACATAATACATACATATATATATATATATATATATATATATATATATATATATATATATATATATATATATATATATATATGTATTATATTTTCCAGATTTTTGAACCATAGATTATATCATTTTTTTTATTTTGTCTTTTCTTGGGTTTAGGGTTTTTATTTAACCAAAAATCAAAAACAATTTGACGTTTCGCCTTTTATTTAAAGCATCTTTAAAAATTTTTTGTTTTTTCTTTTTATTTCTAAAAAAGTTTTTTTATATCATTAAAAACATTCATACACAAACATTTTTACCATTTTAAAAAACAAACACTTTAAAACTATTGAAATTTCTATAAAAGTATTTAATTTTACACAGTACATACCTCGACATTTTGTTTATTTATTAATAATGAAATGAAATTTTAACATCGTCTATTTAGATACTTGGGATACATAAAATGCGACTGTGTTTTATTTTCAATATTTTAACAATGGATCAAAAAAAAACCGAAAGAACGAATACATTTTATTTTTTTGTTTAAGAGGATATTCAATTTTTGATGTTTATTAACAGGATCACATACCTGTGGCTCAAATTTCCTATATCTGTTCTGTCGTAAATATTGTTTTTATCTTTTTTAATTTCTATCATTTTCTTTATCTGAATTATAAAAAATTGCCGATAAAGAAATTAAAAAAGATAAAAACACTGTTAACGACAGAACGGATATAAGAAATTTGAGCCACATTTGCACCAGCCTAATATTCATAGATTACAACAAAGCTTTTGATAGGGTCAAACATGACACACTGATAGAGATTCTCAGAAGCAAAGATTTGGATGAAAGGGATTTAAGGTTGATATCAAATCTGTATTACAATCAGCGAGCGGCAGTAAGATTTGGACAGGAAATATCCGGAGATGTGGAAATATAAAGGGGAGTCAGACAAGGGTGTGTATTGTCATCTTTACTATTTAACGCTTATTCTGAAGAGCTCATATTGGAAAGTCTTGAATCTGAAACAGCAGGGATAAAAGTAAACGGAGTTTTAATCAACAATATTAGGTATGCAGATGACACCGTAATAATAGCTGATAGTTTGAAAGACCTAGAAAAGATAATGAATAAAATATTAAAAGTTGGTGGAGAATATGGACTCTCTCTTAACACGAAAAAGACCAAGTTCATGATAATTAGTAAAAACAACACCAATTATAATGAAACCCTAATGGTGGGAGTCCAGCACATAGAAAGAGTTAAGAAGTAAACTTACTTGGGAACCCTAATAACAGAAAATAATGACTATACCGTCGAAATAAAAACCAGAATCGAGAAAGCACCTGCCAACTTTATTAGAATGAAAAAGGTTATATGCAGCAAAGATCTAACGTTAGCCCTGAAAATACGACTGACTAAATGTTACGTATACAGTGTTCTATATTATGGAATGGAAGCATGGACACTGAATCGAGAGGCAATGAGAAGACTTAACTCTTTTGAAATGTGGACCTATAGAAGAATTCAGAGGATTTCGTGGGTGGATCGAGTTACGAACGCCGAAGTGTCGAGAAGAATGGGGAAAGAAAAGGAAGTCGAGATAACAGTAAAACAGAGAAAACTGCAATATTTCGGACACATTATGCGAGGAGAAAAGTACAGCATCTTACGGCTCATAATCCAGGCCAAAATAAGTGGCAGAAGAGGCGTGGGACGACGACGAATTTCATGGCTAAAAAACCTAAGGGAATGGTTTGGATGCAGTTCAAAACAACTGTTTAGAGCAACTGCCTCAAAAATTAAAATAGCTATTATGATTGCCAACCTCCGCAATGGAGAAGATACTTGAAGAAGAAAAATATTCGATCCTGTTAATAAACATCAAAAATTGAATATCCTCTTAAACATAAAATTAAATGTATTCGTTCTTTCGTTTTTTTATGGTTCACTGTTAAAATATAAAAAATAAAACACACTCGCATTCCATGTATCCTAAGAACCTAAATAGACGATGTTAAAATTTCATTTCATTATTAATAAATAAACAAAATGTCGAGATATGTACTGTGTAAAATTAAATACTTTTTTAAAAATTTGAATAGTTTTTTAAAGTGTTTGTTTTTTCAAATTGTAGATATGTTTGTGCATAAATGTTTTTAATTATATAAAAAATATTTTTAGGAAGATCAATAAATAAAAAAAAAATTTTGAAGATGCCTTAAATAAAGGGCGAAACGTCAAATTGTTTTTGATTTTTTGTTAAATATATATACAGGGTGATTCAAAAATCGATCACGAAACTTAAGGGGGTGATTCTACTTGACAAAATAAGGGTAGAGCTTCATATAATTTTTTTTCAAAATGTCATTCGTTTTCGAGTTACAAGCCGTCCAAGTTCAAGTTTTTATTTTTTGTTTTTTGAATTACTCGCTTACAGGAAAACCGATTTGACTAATATTTGAAAGATAGGCTAAGTCTTCTGCGCTTCATCATTTTAGTAACAATTCACATTGATTGTTTGCCGCTAGAGGGCACTTTACCTACATTGAAAATTGTTTTTTTGTCATAATTTTTTAGTGTTGACAGCTACAGTAGTTTTTGGCATAATTTCTGAAAGACTGATGCCAGGCCTTTAAAAAAGGTGCTCTTTATTTACATCGCTAAACCCAACGGTTTAGACGTAAATCACCCTTAAAAATTAAGTGGTAAATTTACTTTTCTCATTTCATTACCACCAGCTACCAGGTAAATAGCTATCAAAGTATGCTAGAGCTGTCAGTTTAACATCAAATAAATTCGCTTTTTAAACTATTTAATTTATAATCTTAAAATAACTAATAATGGCTAATCACCAATATTCAAATATCGAATATTGTGATATCCATTTTTGTTATGGAAAAGCAATGGTAATGCAGAATTGGCAAGAAGATATTATATGGAGTTACCCGGAAAGAAATATCCCTCATGCTCAAACATTTTCCAGTGTGCACAGGAGGCTTGCGGAATGTGGTTCCTTTAAAAGTTATAATGGAAATAGGGGAAGACCTAGAACTGCTAGAAACGTGCAACAAGAAGAAAGAGTGCTTGAAATTATTGAAGATAATCCAGGTATTAGTACTAGAAAAATTGGGAATGAAGTGCGGCTCTGTCAGGCTAGTTCATGGAGGATACTAAGAGAAGAACAACTCTACCCGTTTCATTCAAAAAAGGTGCAGGCTCTTTATGACGATGATCGGCCGAGACGGTTGGAAATGTGCAATCAGATCCTAGCTAAGTATGAACACGATAATCGATTAATTGGCGTCATATTATTCACTGACGAAGCTGGTTTCACTCGTGATGGCATAACAAATCTACACAACATCCACACATATGCTTACGAGAACCCAAACAATGTGGTAGAAACGAAACATCAGCGTAGATTTTCACTAAATGTGTGGGCAGGGATAATAGGAGATTACCTTATTGGTCCTCATTTCTTTGATGGCCCATTAACTGGTGACGTATACTTAGATTTTATCCAAAATCGTCTCCCATTGTATCTGGAAGATGTGCCATTGGAAGTAAGGGCCAACATGTGGATCCTCCAAGACGGAGCTCCGCCCCACTTTAGTATACGTGTCCGACAGTATTTGAATGCAACGTATCCTGAGCGATGGATAGGACGAAGTGGACCATTGGCATGGGCAGCGAGGTCACCAGACCTTAATCCTATGGATTTTTTCTTTTGGGGTCATTTGAAACAATTGGTGTACGATATTCCAGTAATCAACGTCGAGGATCTTCGCTTCAGGATAATCGAAAAGTGCCAAATTATTAAAGAAACACCAGGAATTTTTCATCGAGTTAGGCGACATTTTTTGAAGAGTGTTAGGAAATGTATGGAAGAAAATGGGGGACATTTTGAGAATCTTTTTTAGTTTGTTTAGTACTGTTTCATTAATTTTTATCAATTAAATGTATATCGCAATAATCCATAATATGAATATTTACTGATTAGCCATTATTAGTTATTTTAAGATTATAAATTAAATAGTTTAAAAAGCGAATTTATTTGATGTTAAACTGACAGCTCTAGCATACTTTGATAGCTATTTACCTGGTAGCTGGTGGTAATGAAATGAGAAAAGTAAATTTACCACTTAATTTTTAAGGGTGATTTACGTCTAAACCGTTGGGTTTAGCGATGTAAATAAAGAGCACCTTTTTTAAAGGCCTGGCATCAGTCTTTCAGAAATTATGCCAAAAACTACTGTAGCTGTCAACACTAAAAAATTATGACAAAAAAACAATTTTCAATGTAGGTAAAGTGCCCTCTAGCGGCAAACAATCAATATGAATTGTTACTAAAATGATGAAGCGCAGAAGACTTAGCCTATCTTTCAAATATTAGTCAAATCGGTTTTCCTGTAAGCGAGTAATTCAAAAAACAAAAAATAAAAACTTGAACTTGGACGGCTTGTAACTCGAAAACGAATGACATTTTGAAAAAAAATTATATGAAGCTCTACCCTTATTTTGTCAAGTAGAATCACCCCCTTAAGTTTCGTGATCGATTTTTGAATCACCCTGTATATATATATATATATATATATATATATATATATATATATATATATATATATATATATATATATATATATATATATATATTGTGTTAAGTTGTACTTGTCAGAATGCAGGTTTGTTTTATTTCTAGAGATGTAGTAATATTTTTATAGATGTATCTTCAAAAAGATTCCTGTTATCAATAATAAATGTTACCGAATCCAAAGTATACATAGCTATAACCATAAAATATTGATACTAATAAAGACATTTCTACAGCCATCCTGTTGTTTTATTGCAAAAATTAACCATAAGCATCTTTTCTACAGAATCAAAATTATGTTTACATTAAACGAATTACCCCAAAAAATTAGAACATATCTGAGTCTGGACTGTACAAATGCATGGTAAGCCGACAGACCTACATCGATTGCAACTCTCTCTGAAACAATTCTTAATGCAAAAAAATACCGAGATATTTTAGTGGTAAATCTCTCGATGTATGCCCCCTAGTCCAACCTTCTATCGAGGATTAGTCCCTAACAATAACGCTCTCTACTGATGTTTTTCTTTTATCCTTATAAAGGGTGTTTTTTTTATAGAGGTATAGAACTTTTAAATGGAATAAAACAAAGATGAATTTTTTAAATTGACATGAAATTTACTTTATTCGAAAGATAACCTTCTGGCATTATAATTTAAATATGACTTCTGGCATATGACCGCCACGGCTGGCTCGGACGTAGTCTAATCTGGAGCTCCAATTTTCGATGACTTTTTTCAACATTTGTGGCCGTATATCGGCAATAACGCGGCGAATGTTGTCCTCCAAGTGATCAATCGTTTCGGGCTTATCGGCGAAAACTAGCGACTTCACATATCCCCACAGAAAATAGTCTAGCGGCGTTAAGTCGCACGATCTTGGAGGCCAATTCACGGGTCCGAAACGTGAAACTATGCGGTTACCAAACATTTCCTTCAATAAATCAATTGTGGCACGAGCTATGTGATATGTTGCGCCGTCTTGTTGAAACCACAGCTCCTGCACATCATGGTTGTTCAACTGATGAACGAAAAAGTCAGTAATCATGGCTCTATAGCGGTCACCATTGACTGTAACGTTCTGACCAGCATTGTTTTTAAAGAAGTACGGAATGATTCTACCAGCCCATAAAGCACTCCAAACAGTCAGTTTTTCTGGATGTAACGGTGTCTCAACATACCCTTGAGGATTATCATCACTCCAAATACGGCAGTTTTGTTTACTGACGTATCCATTCAAACAAAGTGAGCTTCATCGCTAAACAAAATTCGCTTATGAAAATCGGGATCAACGGCAATCTTGTTTTGGGCCCATTCACCGAATCTACGCCTTGCTAGCTGATCGTGTGGCTTCAATTCTTGCACGAGTTGGATTTTGTAAGCACGCAAACCAAGATCTTTCCGCAAAATCTTCCATAAAGTGAATGAACACATATCCAATTCCTGTGCACGATGACGGATAGACTGATTCGGGTCTTCCTCTACGCTACGCTCTACAGCAGCAATGACTTCTTCTGTACGCACTGTACGACGTTTCTGTGGATGCGTATTATCATTTAGAGTAAACGTGGTGCGAAAACGTTCCATAGTTAATCGAATTAATTGCTCTGATGGACGATTATGTTGACCGTAAAATGGACATAGTGCGCGATACGTATTTCGAACAGAACCATGATTTTCAAAATAAATTTGCACAATTTGGAAGCGTTGTTCAGGCGTCAGTCTATTCATGTTGAAATGCCAAACCGAACTAAACAAATCACTTGACAGCTGACAAAATGGCCGCCAGTTAAAAAAGTGTTGCCAACTTAAAGTTTTATACCTCTATAAAAAACACCCTTTATAATAATGTATCGGTTGTACAATATAATGGACTGTGGATTGGAAACATTCAGTAACCGACTGTTTGTCCATGGAGAATACCCACCACAGATTGAATCTTCACGTATAGTCTGTTCTCCAGAAATTTCGGGCAATTCATTTATAAAAATTTTATTAAATCCAGATCATTACTCTTTTTATTATTCCTCTCAAGTGTTCAGGCTTTCCACAGTTCCAGACAAATGGCCAATGTTTATTTTTTGTTATTTGATGATTTTGTGAAACTTCTTGGTACAAAGCGCCCATATTCTTGTTTTTTTGTTTCAATCACGTAATAGTCATTACTCACAAGACTTGACCACCTCAATCTTCAATGTCGCCCAGTTATCCTAGACCTGTTGCTGAGTTTTCTTGGGAGCAGTACCGCTGCCATCGAGAACCTATCTAACATAACTTGATAGATCAATTTCTGACTACTCTGTAATTGCATGTATGGAGCAATGAATAAATAAACAAATAAATAAATAAATGTCATCTCTGTATATTCTTCTAGAAAATCGGTACAAAAAGTTTGAAATTTCAAACGTTTTTTCCCGTGTAATTCCATCATTCATGCCGAAAAATTAATTCTCGAACAATACATATGACTTGCAAGACATCTATAATCGACAAAAACCTAAGAATGAATCATATGACGTAACCGCGATTCTATTCCCAGCGTGTGGGTAAAAACACTTAAAATTTTAATGAATTCATAAATATAAACATGCACTCTAACGAATGGGATGTCAACAATCTGGCCAATGGAATTCCGACAGTAGTATGTGGGCGTTCCTGTACATTTCAGTAGATTTATTGAATAAACGTGCGTGCAGAATTAAGATATTATATTTACACTGCAGAGTAAAAAAATATGTGTTTTATCAAATCTAGAAATACAGTCAAGTCTTGTTATGAGTTTAACATTTCCGATTTATACCCGAAACCTTTCCTCCCCTCATTATGAGGCCGAAATGAAAACATGAATTTTATTTATTTATATATTTAAAACTCTCTTAAAACCTTCAAGTGCAGCAAGCAGTCCAGGAGCCCAGTGGGTTTCCCCAGCTGATGAACAAACATGGCTCCACTAAAGTTTTTACATGTATTTTACTCCCTGATTAACAATACTAAGGATGGATGGCCAGGTAATTTCTTATACACTAAAATTGTTAATGATTAACCCACTCATAATTTTTGCGTGAATATTTGGAAAATTTACATATATATATATATATATATATATATATATATATATATATATATATATATATATATATATATATATATATATATATATATATATTTATTTATTTATTTATTTATTTATTTATTGTCGCACATGGCGGCACACTCAAAATCTGGTTTATAGGTTCCGACGCAGAAAGGTTTAAATATGAGTATGCAGATGTAGAAAGGTGTCTGGGGAAGGCTCCGACGGACCCACTGATGAATCCCCGGTCGGTAGCTAGAACGAAACACCTCTTTTAGGGTCTAAAGGTCTAAAATTAGATTGTGACGAACCGATCGCTTCGACACGGGTGCGGTCTCGTTTACAACATGGCGACCGTGACAGGACCGAAGGCAGCAAGGGTTGCCTGGATTGCTGGTTTATAGCAATGGGCCTATAAAATACCCTAAAAGCGTCCGCATTTGCAGTTTCATCAGGAAACCCTTTCTATACATGCGGGATCTAACGATCTCGTCTGCATACAAAGTATTTACCTTGGCGGGGTGATGTCGCAGATGGCGGCACACTCAGAATCTGGTGTATAGGTTCCGACGCAGAAAGGTTTAAATATGAGTATTATATATATATATATATATATATATATATATATATATATATATATATATATATATATATATATATATATATATATATATATATATATATATATATATATCGCATACTGCCGAGGGGAGGAGCCTGCCAAGCCGCTTTTCCAATCAGAAAGCGAGCCAGCTGAACGAAACTCGAAAGACGACAAAAACCATCATCAGTTCTCAGAGAGTAACGAGACGAACCAAATATATATATTGTAACTATCGTTTTCAAGACGTTTCGCTAAAATCTTATTTGGTTCGTCTCGTTACTCTCTGAGAACTGATGGTGGTTTCTGTCGTCTTTCGAGTTTTGTTCATCTGGCTCGCTTTCTGATTGGAAAAGCGGCTTGGCAGGCTCTTCCCCTCGGCAGTGTGCGATATATTTGATTTTTGTTATAACAGATGGCGGTACACTCAGAATCTCGCTTATAGATTCTGACGCAGAAAAATTTAAATACGAGTGTGTAGATATAGAAAGAGTACCAAAAAAGTGTTTGAGGAAAGCTCCGGCGGACCTACTGATGATTCCACCGCCGGTAGCTAGGACGAAACATCTTCTTTTAGTGGTCTAAATTAGAGTGTGACGAACCGATCGCTGTAACACGGGACGGTCGCGTTTACATCATAGTATGCTGTTCTTTCGTGTATTGTTTAATTTTTGTTGTTTTGTTTCTTGATTTTTATTACTGTTTTCCATGTAGTTGCAATATTTAAAGCATCGTCTCGTTTATTCAGCTGTCCCGCTTTTCCGATTTCTTCGGTCTTATGACGCGTTCCTTGTAGTTTTTTTACTGGTGCTATTTCCTTTACTTTTTCGAAATCGATGGTATATCCGGTTGTTTGGTGATGTTGAAATAGAGCTGAGGTTGTATGTTTGTTTTTGAGACTATTTTTATGTTCATGAATTCTTGCTAATATGCTCCTGTTTGTTTGTCCTATGTATATTTGATGGCAATCTGCATATGGAATGCTGTAAACGCCATGATTTTCAAGGTTGATCTTATTTTTGGGATTTCCCAGAATGTTTGCTATTGTCTTTTGTTGTTTGCATATAGGCTGTATGTTGTGTTTTCTTAAGGTTCTTCCGATTCTGTCTGTTATACATTTTATGTATGGGATTTTGGTTTTGTTCATTGTTTTATCTTGGTTTTTGGTTTTTATTGTGGTCTTCTCGTGTCTTATAGCTTTCTTTATATCTGATTGTGAGAAACTAGTCCGTTCTAGAGATGTTGAAATGTATTTTATTTCGTCTTGTTTTGTGTCAAGTTTTGTTAGGCGGAGGGATCTTGATATTAGTGTGTTGACTACTGCCTGTTTTTAAGAAAGATTGTGATGTGATTCTGCATTGAGATATCGGTCAGGATGGGTGGGTTTTCGATATACGCTGCAACCTAGGGTGTTGTTCGGTTATATATATACATATATATATATATATATATATATATATATATATATATATATATATATATATATATATATATATATATATATATATATATATATATATATATATATATATATATATATATATTTAAATAGTTGTTATATATGTAATTCTCCTTTTAAGCAGAGAAAACGAAAAATACATACAGTTTATTTCCTGCAAATATCGCTCTAATCCTCTCTCCGTACGCGTTTCGACCAACTTATGACCTCGTCAGTGGAGCTGTATCGGACAGAGAGCAACATTCGCAGAAAATAACTGGTATATCAAATATAAATTCCAAGGTATGTCGGTAGGATTTTGCAACCTGCCACCTTGCAGGAAATAAACTGTTTGTAGATGTATTTCCTTTTCTCTGCATAAAAGGAGAATTACATATATAACAACTATACTTGCGTACTGTTGGGAACTATGCAACTGAAGAACAAGACCGTAATAATACTGGAGGTAATGGAGATGGATATCTGGAGAAGAGCCGCAAGAAAATCAGGAATGGAAAAAGTTCCTAATCAAACAATTCATGCCACTATGAAAGTGGACCATATAATAACGGATAAAATAAGAACAGAACAACTAAGGTAGTACGGATACGGTCAGAAAATAGAGGACCAGCGACACCAACGGAAAGAAGAAACAGAGAAAGGCCTAGCAAGAGTTGAAGAGAAGGCATTGATAAGGAGATCAGAGGGAGGGGACTGGAGGAGGATTTATAGAATGACAGAGATCAATAGCGGAATCGGAAGACGTCGGAGAACGTGCTGGTCCCTCTCAGGATATATATATATATATATATATATATATATATATATATATATATATATATATATATATATATATATATATATAAGCAGCATCGATGTCTAATGATATTTTGTATCGATATTGACTCATATTACAATTCGTCGGTATCAATACACTTAGATAAATATTTATTGTAGTGAATTTCACCAGGGCGGCATAGATGCACTTTAACATTTTTTAATTGTGTAACAAATAAGAAGATTAGGATAAACTCGGGTATCTTTGTGCCAGAAGGACCCCACCAATTTACAGTACCAACCAACTAACCTTTATTATTCTGTGATTTGCAGTCCATAGTCTGTATTTGTGGGGCATCACTTATCTATGTTTGCGGGCTTTTACTTACCTTGGTTTGTTGTTGATTATTATTTTACCCATGCCTCCGACAAAAAGAATTTTATCAAATTGTAAACCGAGGACATATGTAAATTCAGCTGGTATAACAATCAATTTGTTCTTACGTTTGATAAGGCGATTGTTATACCAATATATCGCGTATCAATATTTTATTCGATTCATATAGATACATAATATCGATACACGAAGATATCGCCCAGTAACAGACAACACTACAAATTTTCAAAATAGTTTTTCTGTGCACAAAATTATGGTTTCTTCCAAATGACCGGCTGTCAATGTTAAGATTTTGGCCCTAACGCGATAGTTTGTCACAATAGTGTACGCTACATATGCAGGCTGCTAAATAAGAGTTTACTTACTGAATATGATTAACTTTACATTTAAAACGGAATTTGTTTACATATGATTACCAAGAAGTTAAATTATATTTTTAATATGGTAAACCAGGTTATAAAAAATTAAGTTTGTATTATTAAAATAAAATAATAAAACTAGTTTTTTTTTTCACCCCAAATAACATGCAAGTCCAATCAATAACAATGGCACCCGTAGCTACATACATACATACATACATGCGCTTCCTTATATCAATAACATCCTATCACACACGTCCTTTAAGAATAACACCCCTTAACGCAACCATCTCGCTTTATTTAATTCTTTCCGCTATCGTATTTCTTCTTTCTCTAGCCCATCGACAACTCTATAAACCAATCTATCCGACATAAATGTTGTATCTAAAAAACCAATCATATTCACTATCTCACTTTGTCATTCTTACACCCACAAACTCCGTTCTCTTTCCCACCCACTAAAAAACTTCAGTATTTATCTTCAATCTACCTGCAGCAAGCTGTGTAATAATAACTTTCTTCATCAAGCTCCTCCCAAAATAACACGGTGGGCGTGGCTCTGAAAGTCGAAATGCAAGAGTCAGTTAAGTGAGAAAATTAGTTTTTAGTCTGTTTTAGTTGGTACTGGAGGTAATACTTTAGATTCGGTACGTTTACACCCGCCGTACGGTTGATTTTGCGCCAAGGACTTTCGGAAAAAAAATGCAGTTTGGTCGGTTATTTTTTGTATTTTTAATTTTGGTAGTGTTAATTTAGCTAGTGGCGCAGTGATAAACACATTAGAAATTTTGAGTTTTTAATGTATTTTTAAACAAATTTCTGATTTTCAGTGATAAAAACATATTTTGTTATTATCTGACACCAAATTTAATAATGTTCAACCTCGATTCTACGAACAATATTAATATTTTCTCGCTGTTTCGGACTCGGTTTTTGTAGTTTAGATATTTTATTAATACCCCTTTTTCTACAGAATTTTGACTAAGTTTACATCGCAAGTTTTAAAAATGCTGGACTTGGATCGATGTTTACTTCGGCGTTAAAACAGACGAAAAAGTGCAAATAGAGACTGGATTTATTCAAAGTGGAATTATTGACATTTATACGGCAAAGTGGGGACAGAAATGACAGTGACGGGCAATTTTGGGATAATGCACCGGCCCTGTTTCTCTGGATATCCATTTCAAGGTTTGTGTTTTTGTAGTTTAATTGGAAAGCTTGTTTATTAGGTTTAGTTTTTATCGAAAAAATATGTTTACGACTTTATTTTACCTAGCTGGTTTTTAGAACTTACATTTTTTAATTCCAATATTCAAAAATCGGCACGGGGGTGTATTATCCTCCCTCTCACCAGAAATATGCATTCTTCACAATAGAAGAAATTTTAAGCCTCGCCCCCTCCTAACCCCATTTCAAAACACGCCACTGTTAAACAATTGCTGTAGGTAGAGATATTAATGCCACGGAATTTTTGATTGGTTGTCTGGTTGAACAATACTGAAAAAGGAATCCATACGCCCAGGGTTCCTTATCAAATTTTTTTCTCAAATACTATAAATGCCAGCCTTATCTTTATATATATATATATATATATATATATATATATATATATATATATATATATATATATATATCTTCTAGAATGAACACATTTTGAGTATTCGTTCGATTTCGTTTGAAGTCCGTAATTCACCTTTTACCAATAGCAAACGAAAGAGCAGACTTCCCCCAAGGTGGCGTCTAACTCCGCCTCAATCTCTGTAGAAGATTTATAACATTTCGACTCTTTTTTTGACCCTTTCGTCAAGAATAACAATGTTTTTAATTTCGACTGTGCAAGATGCAGGCAAGCCAGTTTTATGACGGAATCAAAACAAACAATACTAAAATTGCACCATAAGAAGTCCTTTTATACCTTTTCAGTACGAAGTGTTAAAAAAGTAGGTATCACAATACTTACGAGTTTGAAGCGTTTTACTATTAATTTGGTTAACAAGTATCGATGTAAACGTAGTATTGCAATATCTTATAGCAATGGGATAGGAAAGAAAACTGAATTAGAAAATATAATTAAGTTTTCAAAATGTTTAGTATTTATTATTAGTTTTTGGACAATAATCCCAAATTACAAGAAATGACATGATTTATAAACATATAAAAAAAAAACTTTAGTACTTAAACAACCAATGATCGACGGTCAGGAAATCTTCTTTTTTCCTAAAACAGGTCAATTTTTTATTAATTCCCTCGTACCTTTTTTTGAGGGCTTAATGGTGGTCCAAATATTTGAAGCTTCTTATTTGTTTGCTATCTTTGGGAGTCAGTCATTATTTTAAGTCTCTTCATTCTATTTTTAAATCGCCAATCTCACATATCTCCTGTAGTTCGTTGCTCTGTTTTTTGTCAAGGAGAGTGTGCATACTGCAATTCATTCCAACGAAGCATTAGTTGCATGCCCTCGAGTGTACAATATCACTCAAAATATACATTTTGGTTTTATAATAAGATTTTTGTCCCTAAACTATAGAGGATGTTACCCACGAGTATGGAGAGCGTTTTCACTAGGAGATATTGGATATGAAATGAAGAAAAAAGGAGCTCGAAAATTCTAGCAGACTGTTGTTACATTTTGGAAAAAAATTTGTAGATATCAGTCAAAAAAAGACACACCGATGCATCCGTTCATTTTTAAACGTAATAACTTTTATAAAATTTCATCAGCCAAACTAAAAATAAATTTAGGTTAACCTGAATGTATCAAAATACTAATAAAATAACAACGGAGTACAATATCCAAATATGGATTGCATTTATAGACTTCGGGAAGGCTTTCGACACAGTAGAATTTTGGGCGATAAAAAGAGTTATTAAAAGGGGAAGGATAGACCAGCGATACATTAACATTAATCAGGAATTAAACTAAAAGATCTGTTCAAAGATTCTAAAGAGACAGAAATCGACAGAGGACTTAGACAAGGAGATATTATATTATCTAAATTATATAGGTACTTTGATACTGGAAAATATATTAAAGGTCTGCACTGGAAGAACAATATAATAGAAGCCACAGACTGTGCGAAACTAAGTGACATGCTTAAAGAAATACAAATGGAAGCAAGGAAGTTCGGATTAGAAATAGTGAACCTCACAAAAAACAAATCTATGACAAACCAAGAGAAAAACATAGAAACGATAAATATAGATATACAACAAGTAGAAAAGGTAAATTCATATGATAGTCTAGATCAAGAAGTAACAATGGAAAAGGACAATCAAGAGCTTGAAGTAAACCAGGGAATCCGCTTGGGATGGGCTGCGTATGGTGTCTTCAACTCCAACCTTTCCCTAAAATTGAAAACCAAAGTATATATGAAACAAATTGAAAGTGAGCAATGACAGATTATTATGCTAAGAATGAAAAAAATCATAAAGCCATCGAGCGGATAAGAAAGAAAATTAAAATCGAGAACATAGCAAGACGAATAAGCGCCTTAAAATAGGCTGGATATGTTGCCAGGAACACAAAAAACTGGCGCGGAAAAATGATAAAATGGAGACGATGGGAAAGTAAGGGACGCACTGGCAGACCACAACAATGATATGACGATATCAAAAAGAGGAATTGAATTGGTATCAAGGCCCGTATCCTTGAAAGCGTGATGTGAATGGCGATTGAACTGTCACTTCACACTTTTGACAGTAAAAGCAGTATTCCTAAAAAAAGCAATGTTGCCAGATGTGAACGAGCTAAAACCCGCGGATTTCAAGTAATAAAATGGATGACATACTGAATTGAGCCGTCAGATTGAAAATGTTCGTAGTATGTTTTGTCACCATTTTAGGTAAAAAGTAGTTTTATTACGTCAAATTAATATTCAAAAGTAAAAAAATAATGGCGCTGTTGTTAAATTATTAATTGTCATTAAAATATTTGTACTTTCCCTGGCTTAAATTTATTTTATATCACTTAAAATCCAAGAAATATAGATCAAGACATCAGTCAAATATTTAGGTGTAAATATAGACAATAAAATTATTTTAAATTGGCACTCTAGAATTGCTAAATAAAAATGCATACAAAGAGCCAAATACTTTAGGATTCTAATATACAAAGAAAAAGGGATATCAAGAAAAATAATAAGTCATATATACAATGTAATACACTGACGTCAATTGGAATATATGCACCCTATATACAGTAATTGCAGAAAGCCAGCACTGATAAACTTTGAAACGGTGGAAATTACAACTCTACGTAGTATGACTAAAAACCATCATCCCAATCTACTGCGGAAACTATCCAATCAGTTATTTATTGTATGAATTCACAAAATATCCAGCCTCTTACTGCAAGACGTTCTGTCCTGACAACTAAATTTGAAAAAAAACCTGAAACTTGAATAATGATAGAGAAACTGTTTATAACCAGGGATCAAAACTAAGGACCATAAATAAGGTTTTTATGCTGATGGACCTCATTCGTTGGTCTGTAGGGTTCATATTTATATGTCCCGATAAATTATAATCATAATATTTATTTAATTGTAGTGTAGAACAGTGTTTAACACAGTCTAATTAAGTTAAATACTGTAGTTAATATTATTTAAATATAAAATTTGTTACTTATTTAAAAAAAAATTTCAAATAGCTTACAAATTATTATTTCTCAAATTTATTATAAGTTGCGTCTTGAAAGAATTATGTTAGACTTAACTATATATAAAATTTTTATAAAAAAAATTGAACCGACTTCTAAAAGTGCGCTAAAAAGTGAAAAATAACTAGAAATTTTTATATGAAATTGAAATTTTTGAAGTCGGCGCTAAACTAATACCTGACAAAATGTGATTCGCATAAAAAGATTAAAAATACTTTATTTGTAATTGCTTTCTTACCATAATTTGTATATATTAGTAGTTATTTGTTTCATTTAGAAATAATTTGGCGCCGACTTCAAAAATTTCAATTTTATATAAAAATTTTTAGTTATGTTTCACTTTTTAGCGCACTTTTAGAAGTCGGTTCAATTCTTTTATAAAAATTTTATTTTTCGATTTTTATTTTTGAATTCATTGTGATATTCATAAATTATTTGAACTAAGTGCTAATCGAGATTAGTATACCTCGCAATGACTCCAAGGCAGCAAAAAAGTACTCATTTTATCTATAATTGTAAATCACCCTAAAATGAACCACTAAAAATTCTTTGATTCTTAGAGTTCTTCAAATACCAATGAAATTGTGTTAAACAAATATTTAGTCTGTCATAGTAAATTCACTATCTTAAATTTCAAATTAATTTTAGATTGGTAATATAGGCCCCAAAACCTTCCAATATCGATATTTAAAGAATTTGAGACGTAAACTTCTTAGCCCGACATATTTTATATTGCATATTGAGTTTGTATACGTCCCAAGAACACCGCAATATCAATATTAGATGAAACCGGAAAATGTAAAATTTTTAGTCCTTCATTTTGTATCTTATCAACCTAATAGTTGTAAAAAATTAACTTCATATTCGTAATACACCACCCCCCAACCCCCTAATATCAAATCTGAAAAAATGCGAATAAGGTAAAATTTTCAACCCACCATATTGGATCCGCCATATTAAATTTCAAAAAAATAATTTTAACGTCTTAATCTAATCTAAATCTAAACCCTTCAAAGCCCCTAGTACCCAATTTAGATGAAATCCAGTTAATTTAAAATTTCTAAACGGTCATATTGCATCTGACATATTAGATTTTCTTAAAATATTTTTATATTCGTTATTTACATCCTCAAAAACGATTCAGTTCCACATTTGAACAAAATCGAAAAATGTAAAATTTTTATTCGGCTATATAGCGTTCGCTATATTGAATCCAGAAAAAATACTATTAAATTCATAATTTACACCCTCAAGAATCCTCTATATCAGTTTTGGAGGAAGTCGAAAAATGTAAAATTTTTAGGATACCATATTGAATCTGCCAGATTGAGTTATTCAAAAAATATTTTAATTTCGTAATTAACACACAACAAAAATCCCCCAATACTGACTTTAGACAAAATCGAGAGATGTAGAATCTTTAATCCTCCATTTAAACCGCCATATTTAATTTTTTTTTAAATAATATCAAATTCGTAATGTGCTATCGTATCAATTTTGAAAAAAATCGGACAAAATTAATTTTTATCCACCATATTGGATCCGCCATATTGAATTTTTTAAAAATAATTTCAGATTCGTTATGTGAGGCCCCGAAAACTCCCCCATACCAATTTTGGAGAAAATCGGACAAAATTGATTTTTTCGTTCGCCATATTGAATTTTTAAAAAATTATTTTAGATTTGTCATGTGCGACCCCGAAATCTCCCCCGTACCAATTTTGGAGAAAATCGGATAAAATCGATTTTTTTGTCCGCATATTAGATCCGCCATATTGAATTTCTTAAAAATATTTTGAATTCGTTATGTGCAACCTCGAAAATTCCTCCATACCAATTTTGGACAAAATTAATTTTTTTGGTCGCCATATTGTAAGCGCCATCTTGAATTTTACTGCACCAATTTTATCTAAAAAAATATGGGACCACCGCAGCAACTTCCTGAATATAACGTAAAAAATTTCATTCAAATCGGTGCCCCGTTCCGGAGTAATCGGTGTACTTAAAAAAAACAAAATTACATAGTCGACGAAGTGAGTACCTACTTCTTTTAGAAGTCGGTTAAAAACTAAGATACTCGGCTGTTATGGACACAAGTATTTATGTTAAATCCATAAGCAGAACTGGCCCTAGAAAAACATTTTTAAATAGCACGCTCATTCAATTGAGTTATGAACAGAATCTCCTGTAATAATTTTATATGTCTGTAATCTCAAATTTACTTAATATTTGCGAGATATATTCAACCTTCTAAGGATATTTTAATTAAAAAATTGAAAATATTAAAAATATCAGGGTCACCTAATTAACATTTCAACTGTTTATTAAAAAAATAAAACATCTTAAAGAAACGGGTCGTCAACATATTACTTCTTTAATGACGAGTTATTTTGAACAACCAAAAATAAAATAAATTTTTTTAATACTAATCATCAAATATGTCATTTAGCGGCTGACATTTCATTTGCGCATGTTTCACCGTTCGCTTACCTTCCACCGGGCGAACAAGGATATGAATGATGAACACGTCAAGAATACATATTCGCCACTTTTTCACCGTTCACTTCACGGCCCCAGGTGGCAGAGAACAGGGATACCTGGAATAATGGCTAAGAAGAAGAACTTAAATGTGTAGTATATTCCAAAATAGACATTCTTTCAAAATTCATGTAGCTCATATCATAAGCATAATAATTGTTCTAATTTGGTAATCAATGTATTTAAATATACTTTGGCTGCTCCTAGGAGAAATCGTTTTAGATGACTCTTCTTACAATCCATTTGTCTCGACAACTTTGCAGTTTTATGATGCAATTTTTCTAACTTTCTTAATGGAAGATTATCCTCGCACACGTTTCAAAAACCAAATCTTAAAAATAAAAATGTTCAAAAGGAAACTAAATCACGTATATTAAGATGGTAATAAGACCATATTGGAGTAAATTAAGCTATATAATGCAGTTTCTTTAAAATTAAGCCGCCTCGTACTATCATCCTATATCTGATAATAAATGAGTTTTTAATTACTTTGGGCCACCAAACTAATTAAAACATTAAATTAATCTATCTCTTAGAGTCTAAGAGAGGAAAAAATCTAAATTAATGCTTTCAGTTGTTAATTAAACCCAGACCGGAAGCAATACACTGATTTTTTTTATCTTATCTTTTGATTATATATATTTCTATTTCCTGGTTTATATATATATATATATATATATATATATATATATATATATATGTATTGATTTTCTTGAACCGTTAATATTTATTTTTATTTTTAATTTTTTCTTGGGATTAAGTTAATATTTAAAATATAGTTTCCATCGCTCTGACGTTTCGTTCTTTATTTAGAACATTTTCAAAAATAATCATCTAAAATTTAAAACCAATTATGAATATAATATAAATACTCTATAATACTAACTTAAAATTTAACATTTAAGACAATAACAACGGGGTGAGTCTTTGCTGGCTTCACAATCTGCGTCCACTTGCTGCGATCTATCATTAGTTCCTCCGCGCGTTCGACGTTTAGGGTTTGTAAGTTTGCTGCAACATTATCTCTCCACCTCATCCTTGGTCTTCCTAGCGGCCGCTTTCCTTCTGGATTCTCTTCCCATACCAACTTGACGATATGTTGATCTTGTCTCATAACATGGCCGGCCCATCTTAATCTTTCTGCTTTTATTATTTTCACTATATCTGGCTGGTTGTATAGTTCCTCCAATTCCTTGTTTGTTCTCGTTCTATATTGCTGTGTGGTGTTGTCCCTGACCGGTCCGTATATCCCTCTAAGCATTCTTCTTTCTGCGATTTTCAGTCTATTCTCATTTTGTTTTGTCAACGTCCATGTTTCACATGCATATGTCATTACCGGTCTTATAACTACTTGATATATTCTTATTTTCGTGCGGCGGGATTTATTTTGGATTTCATTATCTTTTGCGGCCCATACCAGCAGCGGTTGCCTCCTTGTATTCTGTTGTTAATCTCTTGTGTAATGTTGTTGTCGGAGGTGATCGTAGCTCCCCAATATTTAAACTGATGGACCCTTTCAAAATTGTAGTGGTCCATAGTCACGTTCTGTCCTTTTCTGTCTCGCCGTTCCGTTCTTGTTGTAACCATATATTTTGTTTTTTCCTCGTTGATTCGTAGGCCAACTTTCTTTGCGGCATTTTCCAGTTTGAAGAACTCTTCCTTGACACTGGTAGTTGTATTACCTACAATATCGATATCATCAGCGAACGCCAATACGATGCGCGGACCTTGATTTCTAAAGAGGAGCGTTTTTGTGTTGGTTTTTCGCACGATGCTCTCCAAGGCGACGTTAAAGAGGAGTGGAGATAGCGCATCGCCTTGTTTAAGACCACTGTTGATTGTAAAGAAGGTTGACAATCTTCCTTCAAGTCTTACTGCACTTGTAGATCCCTCTACACATGTTTTAGTGAGGTTAATTAGCTTCTTCGGTATGCCCACTTCTGCCATGGCATTCCACAAATCCACTCTTATGATGCTATCGTATGCTTGTTTAAAATCTATAAATAGCTGGTGCAATGTTTTGTTGTATTCCCAATAACAGAAATTAAAATGATGATTATTTGAAGGATTATTTTTAGTAAATTTTACGTACCTGGACATTTCGTCAAAACTATCGCTAACATCAACAAACTATCAAGGATTTGTATTTTATATTCAGGGACATGATAACTAAAAAATTAAAGGAATTTATTTTTGTTTTTAAGGTGATATAAACATTTTTGATATTATTAAGGGAATATACTGCGTTTAAATTATATTGTAAATTTGACTAAGATTGTTTATGTCAGTTCTGTCATTTACTGTATGTGTTTCCTCTTTGATGGCTATCATTTCCTTTATTATTAATTTATGATAATTTTGGCCTCTATTGACTATTTTGGTATTTTCAAAGTTAAAAAAGTGATTTTCATTCTTTTCATGTTTTGTCAATGCTGTAGTAGCATTATTGGTATATTTAAAAATATTCTCTCTATTGTTTCCTGCATACAATCACCTTTGTATAAATTATCAAAATATCTCTCAGGCTGTATCTCAAATATTACAGGAAATAACAACTTTTATATTAAAGATTCCTTTTGTTTCAAAAAATTCATAGATACCGTAAGTGTCCCTCAAAATTACAGACTTTTCTCCCTGGACGTAGTATCACTATACAGAAATATTCCAAACGATCTAGTTAAAATTGTATTATTTGAAAAATGGGAAGAGCTAAAAACTATACAACTTTGTCCAAGAATAGTTTTATAGAAGCTGTCACTTTAACTTTATCAACAAACTACTTTCAATAAATTTTACAGACAAGTTGATGGTTGTGCAATGGGTTCACCTATTTCATCTTCGATCGCTCAGCTAGTCATGGAATATTTAAAGGAAAGAGTCATTTAAAATCTAAATTTAGACTTGATTTTCTTTAAACGTTTTGTTGACGATTGTTTAATAGCAATTCCTCATGACAAAATAAGTTACGTTGTACAACAATTTAATAATTTCCATAGCAAATTAAAATTTACATCAGAATCTGAAGCAAACGGAAAAATAAATTTTCTGGATATGACTAATACGCCAGAATGATAAAATTCAAACGCATTGATATAACAAACCAACCTGGTCTGGAAGATATTTAAACAACTTTTCAAACCATTCAAAATACCAAAAAAAGAGTGTAATCGTGAGCTTGGTTGACAGAGCCATTTTATTAACGTCCCCTACATTCAGACCCTCGATTCTAAGAAAAGTTAAAGACACACTTATACAGAACAATTTTAATATTAAAGATATTGATGAAATTATTAAAAAAAGAACATACAAACACTACAACAACCTAAGAACCAAAAACAAGGATGATTCACAACAGGAAATGCAAAAACAATACATAGCATTATATAACAGACCTTTCAGAAAAATTTAAATACATTTAAAAAAAATACAATATTGTAGCATGCCACAAGAGTTACAACCAACTAAACTCAATCTATACCAAATTGAAAAGCAAAACACCAACTATGAAAACTTCCAATATTGTATATTCAGTTCCGTGTGCAAACTGCCCAAAACAATATATAGGAATGACAAGCCAATTACTAAAAAATCGACTAAATGGATATAAATAAATAAATCAAAAATCCTACTACAGCATTGACATAAATAACATAAAAAGAATGAAAAACACTCTTTTAACTTTGAAAATACCAAAATAGTCGATAGGGACAAAAATTATCATAAATTAATAGTAAAGGAAATGATAGCCATCAAAAAGGAAACACATGCAGTGAATGACAGAACTGACATAAACAATCTTAGTCAAATTTACTAAAAATAATCGTTTAAATAATAATCATTTTAATTTCTGATATTGTTTTAAATGTTATTGTCTTAAATGTTGAATTTTAAGTTAGTATTATAGGTGTATTTATATTATATTCATAATTCCTTTTAAATTTTAGACGATTATTTTGAAAATGTTCTAAATAAAGAACGAAACGTCAGAGCGATGACAACTATATTTTAAATATAACCCTAACCCCAAGAAAAAATTAAATATATATATATATATATATATATATATATATATATATATATATATTTATATATATATATTTATATATAACAACACACGTAACATTCAATAGTTAAAAGACAAAAAAGTAAAATATTCAAAAAATTTTTTTCTGCATTATTTATTTTCGTGTCTTATACGGTTGTGTGGAATCAAGAATTGTGAGTATAAACACTAGAATAATGCCAAGCATCACTTTACTTTTATTTTATTTAAAAACTGCATTTATATTTTAAGGTTGTAATAAATTTGGCTGAGATTTTTAACGTCTTGTTTATCATTAACTGTGTTTTTCTCTTTTTTTTACGTGAATCATTTTATTATAATTTTCATCCATATTTAAAATTTTGGTATTTTTAAAATCAAATTCATGTTTTATTTGTTCATGTTTATGTAAAGTTTTTGACGCGTTTTTGATAAATTTGTACCCATTTATTCTGTTTTCCAAATATTGTGTGTTTGTAGTCATGCCTATGTATTTTTTGGGCAATTTAGGCAAGGTATTGCATATATTATATCGGATTTCTTCTTTGCTGAAACTTTGCCTTTCACAGGTGTAAATAATGATTTTAGTAGATTGTGTGATTTATGTCATACCACTATGTTGTGCTTAGCTAAAATGTATTTTAATTTCTCTGAAATTGGAAACAATGGAAAAATAAATCTGGATCTAACACTAATTCCAAACTTAAGCAACAACGCTATTAAAACCAAGTGGTATACGAAAAATATATGGTCAGGCCGATACTTAAATTTTAATTCTCATCACCCTAACAACAAAGAAATAGTGTAATAATCGGATTAGCAGGCAGAGTAATAGAAGCCCTTAAAAAAAACAGAAATACTCTTATATCCAATCATTACCCTGTAAATCTAATAAACAAAATAGTAAACCAACGGACCTACTTATATTATAATAAAGCAAAGAAACGTAAAAACGTAGTAACAAACAACACAGAACAAAAAATAGACATTGCAATTCCCTATATGAATCAGTTGTCAGAGAAATTAAAATACATTTTAGCTAAGCACAACATAGTGGTATGTCATAAATCACACAATCTACAAAAAGCATTATTTACACCCCTGAAAAGTCGCAGCAAAGAAGAAATCCAATGTAATATATGTAATATCCTGCCTAAATAAAAAATACATAGACATGACTACACAATACTTGGAAAACAGAATACATAGGCACAAATATCTATTAGGCATGTGCTTAAATTTTTCCAATGTAATGCTTCCCAAAGTTTTGTTCAAGATATGCCTTCGTATGCATTTTTTAAATCTAGATATAGGATATGTACTTCTCGATTGAAAGCTGACATTTTTTCGATCAGCTGAATGATACAGAACAGGAGCCCTATCCTCGAATTGAGGAACGTGAACAGTGAAAAGGTGGCGAACGCGTATTCTTGAAATGTTCATCGCTCATATCCTCGTTCGCCCGGTGGAAGGTAAGCGAACGGTGAAACATGCGCAAATGAAATGTCAGCCGCTAAATGACAGATTTAACGCACGAGTTTCAAAAATTAAAATTGAATTAAAAATTTTTATTTTATTTTTGGTTCTTCAAAATAACTCGCATTAAAAAAAATAATATATTGACGAACCATTTCTTTAGGACGTTTTATTTTCTGAATGAACAGTTGAAACGTTAATTAGGTGGTACTCCGATATTTTTAATATTTTCAAATTTTTTAATAAAATATCCTTATAAAGTTGAATATGTCTCGCAAATATTAAAATTATTACAGGAGATTCTGTTCATGATTCAATTGTATGAGCGTGCTATTTAAAAATGTTTTTCCAGGGCCAGTTCTGCTTATGGATTTAACATAAATACTTGTGTCCATAACAGTCGAGTATCTTAGTTTTAAACAGTTATATCTAACATAATTCTTTTCACGACACAACTTATAATAAATTTGAGAAATCACAATTTGTAAGCTATCTGAAACTTTTATTTAAATAACAATTTTTTATTTAAATTATGTGAACTACAGCACTTAACTTAATTAGACTATGTTAAACACTATATGACACTACAATTAAATAAATATTATGATTATAATTTATCGGGACATATAAATATGAACCCTATAGACCAACGAATGAGGTCCTTCAGCATAAAAACCTTATTTATGGTACATTTGATCTTCAAGTCTCTACAAATATTTATAAAATAAAGAAAATATATATTTAAAGTTGAATGTGAGATCCGCCAGTATCTTTAATAGACGTCTTCTGTCTGGCCTTTGATTTTGGTCCCTGGTCATAAACAGTTTCACTATCATTGTTAAAGTTTTAGGTTTTCTTTCAAATTTACTTGTCAGGACAGAACATCTCGCAGTAAGAGGCTGGACACTTGGTGAATTCATACAATAAATAACTGATTGGATAGTTTCCGTAGTGGATTGGGATGACGGCTTTTAGTCATACTACGTAGAATTGTAATTTCCACCGTTTCAAGGTTTATCAGTGCTGACTTTCTGCTATTACTGTCAGTATATTACTTTGTATATATGCTTGCTGCTTTTCTTGATATCCCTTTTTCTTTATATATTAGAATCTTAAAGTACTTTGCTCTTTGTATGCATTTTTGTTAGACAATTCTAGAGTGTCAATTTAAGATAAATTTAATCCAGGCAAAGTACAAATATTGTAATGGCAATCAATAACTTCACAAAAATAACAACAGCACTATTTTTTTTTTACTTTTGATGATTAATTTAAAGTACCAAAACTACGTTTTGCCTAAAATGGCAACAAAATCTACTATGGACATTTTCGGTCTGACAGCTCAATTCAGTCTGTCATCCATTTTATTTTTTGAAATTCTAGGGTTTTAGCTCGTTCATATCTGGCAACATTGGCTTTTCAAGAATACGGTTTTTACTGTCAAAAAAATTACATCGTCATTCCCATCGCCATTCACATCACCTTTTACATCACACTTTCGAGGATAGGGGCCCAGGTGGCCGACCGTGAATCTTTCTGTGCGAAAGCATGCTTGTTCTCCTTCTTCTCTGTCTGCATATTGGCGTTTAGTTTTGGCCTTTAGAATTTTTCCGTAGATCCTGCTCAGTGTGTTTATACTCCATAGAAATTAAGAGCTGTTTTGTTAACAGAAATGCAGCATTGTTTTTTTTTGCTGGAATGTGTTCATTTCGGCATCCTATAAAACAAATCTAGAGGGTAGCTATGAAAGACCTGTGCAAATGGCGGACCAAAAATGGTGATGATTTTTGGTTTTCTTTGAGTTTATCTCAAAAAGTAAAAGTTGTATCGCAAAATATTTCAAACAAAAGTTGTAGAGAAATTAAAAAACCCATCGATTCATATAATATAAGTTATAGGTGGCGCCACTAGTTACCTAGATATATTTTTTTTCGACAAAATTTACGGTTTTTGTTTTTTTTTTTTTAAATTACATTTATTAACAAATTACCGATTTAAAATTTAACATAAATATAGATATAATCACTCTAAAAAACTATGTCAAACCCGGAATCTGTAAGTTGTTTATTTTCTGAGAAATTCGATGTTAAATTTGAAAATTGAGCCCCATTTTCCGCTCAATTAATTTTTTTTTTCAGTCCTGGGCCGAGAAATTTTGCAAAAATGAATTTTTGCACCAAAAAAATGCGATAAATTTTCACCGGATGGAAATCAAAGATCATTTCCGATCCCAAAAAAAAAATAATTTTGGATGAGAAAAACGTTTTTTTTCAAAAATTCATAATGGCGTGGCAAATGAATATTAAGGGCTCAAATTTGCAGAAGATGCTTTTTAATACTTGTACTTTACCTGTGAATTTTTTGGATCCAAGAAATACACTTTCATATGATCTGTGAACCTTCGAAAATTGGGCCGAATGCAATCGAAAATACCTGCTGCAGGCCTCTGTCGGCGGGTCGCCATAGTTCAGGCACATTATTCATAGGCGCTTCAAGGAAACTTATGCATCACAAGTAATATTTATATTGATGTTGTTTTAATAATTTATATGATAGTAACAATTTGTTTAGTCATATTGATTATTAATTTGTTTATTAACAAAATTTAAAAAAAAATAAAAAAAAAATCATACAAATATTCAATTATATAATACATATGCTACTGTTTTTTTCCTGCGATTTAGAAAGCGATGATGACAACAATTAATTATTAATTTGTTTATTAACAAAATTTTTACAAAAAAATTATAGAGAAAATCATACAAATATTCAATTATATATTACATTTCTACTGCGATTTAGAAAATGATGATGACAATTCAGAGTAAATTAACAATATGTGTAAGAATGATTTTGACTATGAAAATGTTAATAATGATGAGAATGATATGTACAATGAAATTGAAAATAATGATGAAAATGGTATGTGCGATGTAAGTGAGAATAATAATTGCGATGATGAAATAGACGCCGATTGCATAAAAGTAATAGAAAAAAAAAGAAAGATGAATGTATAATTAATATATGTATTTGTATGAGTTTCGCACGTAGTTTTAATGGATTCTTAAATATCTATATGACGTATTATATATTATTACTATATTTTTATATGATTTCCTTATAGAAATTTTCGTAAAAATTTTGTTAATAAACTACTAGGTAATAATAATATGAGGGAAAAAACAGTATAATATGTAATATATAATTGAATATTTGTATGATTTTCTCTATAATTTTTTGTAAAAATTTTGTTAATGAACAAATTAATAATTAATATGACTAAACAAATTGTTAGTATCATATAAATTAATAAAACAACATCAATATTATAAATATTACTTGTGATGCATAAGTTTCCTTGAAACGCCAATGAATAATGCGCCTGAACTATGGCAACCCGCCGACAGCGGCTTGCAGCAGCTATTTTCGATTATATTCGGCCCAATTTTCGAAGGTTCACAGATCGTATGGAAGTGTATTTCTTGGATCCAAAATATTCACAGATAAAGTACAAGTATTAAAAAGCATCTTCTGCAAATTTGAGCCATTAATATTCATTTTCCACGCCATTATGAATTTTTGAAAAAAAAAACGTTTTTTTCCTCCAAAATCATTTTTTTTGAGATCGGAAATGATACATTATCCAATACACGCATTAAAAAAATTTATCTCCATCCGGTGAAAAGTTATTGCAATTTTTTGGTTCACAAATTGGTTTTTGTAAAATTTATTTTTAATATAAAACAATACAAATAATTTCCATTAAAATTAATCATTATATCTTAATTAGGAAAACGGAAAATTGAGGTTGAATTTACAACTTTGACATCGAATTTCTCGGAAAATAACAAACTTACAGATTCCGGATTTGACAGACATTTTTTTTGCACAGTCTTTCAAAATTACCATCGAGATATGTTTTATAGGATGCCGAAATGAACACATTCCAGCAAAAAAACCAATGTAGCATTTTTGTTACTGACGAAAGTCTATTTTCCATGAAGTATTATTACCGCAACATGGTTCTCCTTGGTGTATAGGTGTAAAGAAGGATGTTTTCCACTCTTTCGGTATATCCCCGCTATTGTGTTCAGTTTGAAAAAGCCTAGTTAGGTATTCCTATAGCTTGTTGGATCCACATTTGATCAGTTCTCCAGGGATATTACCAGGTTCAGGTGCCTTCCTATTTTTTAGGGTTTTGCCTCCTTCAGACTAATCCTGATCGGTGATGCGGAAACATGTACAACATTTAAACTTTCGCTCTCCCAAAGCTGTATCCGATCTTCTATCAAAAGTTTTTCAAAGTATTCATCCCAATTATTTGCTGTTATGGAGGATTTTAGTTCCCTTTTCTTGTTTTTGGCGTGAAAATTTCAAAAGCGTCCTTCGGTACTTTTTGTTCTTCCTAGGTAGAAATTTATTTTGTTCCGACTTTTTCCCATGTCAAATTTTTTTCTTCTAATATGGGCTTGTGTCTTTCTGGTTGCAATCCAATTGTGGCTCGAGTTACTAGATAAGTAGCGTTGATATTTCTGCCTTTTGTCTTGCTCGAGTTCTTCGTCGAACCAATAATGTATATTAGATTTTTTCTCGTCACAGTGCTGTTGAATTGTCGTTTTTGGTCAAGTCTCTTTTTGTATAGCACTTTATTGCTCTCATGTTCTAAGCATTCCAGATTAAATCTTGGTTTTAACTGTCGATAAATTGAATTACATTTAAATATAAGACATATAATAGAAAAAATGTTTAGAATTTTGTAGGTAGTCTAAAAGCTTCTTTCGAGTCCCTCTGTATGATTTAATAAATTGGAAAAAATTCATAATAAAGAAACAAAGTCGACGTGTCACCACGATTTTTCAAAAAACACAACGTTTTCTAAATAATGAATTTATTTTAGACTTTAAATCCCCATTGTAAAGGCATGCAAAGAAGGCGCAAGTGACCAAGTTCGTAGACAACGTTTCAATACTTGTGTACGACAACAATATTGTCAACTAACTTTTGGGTTCATCAATTACTTTATACCTCCTATAAAATTTAGGTCGTCGGTTGAAATTGTCCGTACCCGCTTCAGCAAAAACTCTAAGTTTAAATGCAATATTTCTCTATAAGGGTAACCAACTGGTCACTTTCACCATCGTAAAATCATAAATTACAATAAAATTTCTGATAATATTTTAACAGCACTCCCAACAAAATTACAACTGAATTGCTTTAGAAAAAAATACGAAAATTTTGAAACATTGAGCTCACAAGATGTCGCCACTGATAATGCTCTTAGTGGAGCTGATATATTGTTTGAAAAACTATTGGTAAACTGTAGAAATGGGATTTTTTAAACAGAAATAAGGATAAGGAAAATAAAGAAAGAGGTACGGAATAGATCTCTATCTCTTTAAATGCTGATATCCTATAGCAATATCCTTTTCTATCGTTATTGTTTCGGGCGTTTAATAAATACCATTTTAAGACTCCAAAAGCATGAAAAAATTTAATCATTAAATAATCAGTAGAAATAAAAAAAATATTTGTACTTATAGTTATTAGTATCTTATATTTTAATTTAAAATTTTTTGGGGGGTTGAGCAAACCTGCAAACCTAAGGAAAAGCCGCCTTTGGCTTTCTTAACTAAAATTTTTATTCATACAACTAACAGCTTCAAGCATTGTTTAATTAGGGAATTAGCTGGTCAAATGTCATAATTACATTACTGCTATAATACTTATTCTTTATTCATCATCATCATTTATCGTGTCTACTGCTGAACGAAAGCCTTCCTTAATTCCAGCTATCTCTTTCTATTTTGTGCAACTTGTATCCAATTTCCAACCACTCTTTTATGTCGTCTGTCCACCGACTAAGAGATCGTTCTCTACTTCCGTAGGCCTCATGTCTTGGCCTCCATTCCACAAGTCTCTTTGTCCACCGTCCATCAGTCATCCTAGCCACATATCCTGCCCAATTCCATTTAAGATGTAAGATAGATTTCACAGCGTCTCTTAATCCTGTTTGGTTTCTTATGACGTGATTGGGTATTCTATCCCTAAGAGTAACTCTCAACATTGACCGTTCAATTTTTCAAGCTTATAGGAAGATTAGATCTCAATATATATCTGAGTCTACCGAATGCCGCTCACGATAAACCAATCTTTTGCAATGACCTTGAAAAATGTGTTCGCGAACTGCAGAAATTATTGAGCGTTTTAGTCTCTAAGGATCAACATTTCAAATATTTCGAACACATTTGCGTGACCAAATATTGACAAGTTGAGCGACAATAACAACAGTCCTCGTAGCCCCGAGTACGCAATATTATATTAATAATTCCATCAATTCTTCAAAGGAGTTTTAGTTGTCTTTTCTTAGCTCTTGGTAACAGATTTTGTCATTTGTAAAATATCCGCTGACCCACTTAAATTTTCTTATTCACTGAGCGTGAAAAATAATTATAAAATATACATTTCGAAATAAACAATAAAAATTAGAAGTTTCACAAAATTTTTAACCTTAAAATAAAAACATATCGTTTGTTTTTTAGTTGTTTTCTGTCTGAGTGCTGGGTTGATCGCAACTATTGCCTCATTTTTTTTTAGAAAGATTTGTTAAAAAAACGAGGCAATTTTGAGACCGCACTGACCACAAAACTTAGTTTTTTAGCGGGGTTGAGTTATAAAAAAAGAATGGTGCAAATATTTTGGTTTTTACTCAACTTTTGATTTCGATAAGTTGATGGGGAAGTCCGTCAGCTTTTTATTGTTCGATTTAATTGATTGTTAAAGTAGTTTTTAACTTAAATACTGAGAAATCGTTCGATGATTCTTAAATTTAAAAAACTATTGCGTCAATTGGGAGGAATTACCAACATTATTTTGTATTTTCAACTAGAAACAATTTACGTAGTTTAGTCTAAAATTTTGTATCTAATAAAATAGTATCTAATCTTAACTGGGAATTAAGAGAATATGGGAGGTAATTATACGAGCTACCAATGAGAATAGTGGGTCTGGGGAAATATCATTGATTAAGGATGAGGGTGAGCTTCTTTGTGATAGCCTGCGAATTGCTAATATTTTTTTGGATTACTTTGGATGTTTGGGCAGGGACGAGCAAAATCAAAACAAACAATTACAATTTCTTTAATAAACGTATTTCGAATTCCATGTTTTTGAATCCCACAACTGAGAGTGAGCTAATTAAGGTAATAAATTCTTTAAACACTAAAGTGAGGGCTGATGATGACAATATATCTCGTAAATTATTGAAAGATAATCATATTTGCCTTATAAAGCCTCTTTTATATTTAATAAATTTGATATTTGAAAAAGGAAGATATCCTGCCATATTAAAGAAGTCTGTTATCGTTCCAATTTATAAATCGGGGGATAAATTAAATGAGGAAAACTATCGACCTATTACGATGACTAGTTCGAGCAGCCGACTTTTTGAGAAGTGTATTAAACTCAGATTGGATGATTTTTTGAAAGAAAATATAATTTTGTCTCTTTATCAGTATGGATTTCGGTCGGGAGTAGGCACGGAGGATACAACAGTGCATGTAACGGATTATATAATTCGTGGGTTTATTACCAAGTTCAGGACCCTGGGGATATTTGTTGATTTGGCTCGTGCGGCACATCAAAAATTACTGAATAAACTTGAAAGTATTGGGATTCGAAGTGTCGTGTATGACTTGTTTAAGTCATACATATCAAATCGAACACAGAAAGTAAAAATAAATCAAACACTTGGTAAAACCGGTAGTGTGGAGTTTGGGGTGCCGCAGAGTACATTATTGGGTCTTGTCCTGTTCTTTATATATAAATGATCTCTTTACTTCTCTTGGCAGGAGATATTTCAGAGAGCAGAGGATTACTTTTCGAGGGTACGATTGTGGATGGATCAGAATCTTGTGACTATTAATATCAGAAAAACTGTCCCATAGCCTTTTCTATGAATAATAAAGCTAATACTCTATATCCTAATCTTTTAGTACATGATTATGAATGTGTTATGAGTGAGAAAGAGCGCGGATGTATTGAGTCTGTACCAGTGATAGACAAGGTTAAATACTTGGTGGTGTTCCTTGGCAGGAATCTCAGATATGATACTCACGTAAATTATATCACTCAAAAACTTCGAAAGGCTATATACAAGTTCTACTAATTGAGAGAATTCCTGTCTTTGAAACGATTGAGAATGATTTACCAAGCTTTAATTGAATCAGTCCTCACATATGGTTTGAATGTTTGGGGCAGTGCATGTGGTAGCGTTCTTTACCCGTTAACTGTTACTCAAAAGTATATAATAAAAATATTCTTAAATAAATCAAGGAAGTTCTCATCGGACTTACTATTTGAACAAGCTGACCTTCTAATTATCAGACAATTGTATTTTGTAGTAGTAGTATGTTGTTCTAAAATTTACTAAGAAATGTGATGAATATATAAGTCCGATTGTGCAAAATGTTCGTACCAGGTCTGTTCACAGTGGAAGCCTTACTTTTCCTGTGGGATTATAAACGGCTTCGCAGAGGCATATTATGTATTTCGGTCCAAAGTTATTAACTTTGTTACCTTTAGAAATAAAATTTATTGTAAATGTATATTCTTTTAGTGTGAGAATATCTGAGTGGATAAAAGTAAACCAACATTAGGTGGTTTATACAGTGCCATTATTAAATTAGTATAGGAAATGGAGATGATTTTGTGTATTGTTTCTTATGTTAATATCTTTGAATATGATTTGATGTGTATGTATGTGGCGTTTCTCTTTAAATAGGGGTAAGTTTAATTTCTTTTTAAGAAGATCTAGAGCTTAGGAATTTTAGCAAAAAACTGAAAAGGGTCCTAGCTACCTAGAAAAAATTCATACGGCCATAATCCAATAGGAAAAAATTTGTTTTACAGACATGTACACCTTCATATCAAATCTGTGTATCATATTATCAATTTAACAATTCACCAAACACTTTTGAGAAAACCTAGCACTCAGGAAATCTGACAAAATACTGACAAGAGTTACAAGTACCTACAAAAAATTCATAAGGCCATAATCTAATAGGAAATATTCGTTTTACAGACATGAACACCTTTATATCAAATCTAAGTTTCATATCATAAATTATAAAATTCACCAAACACTTTTAAGAAGACCTAGCGCTTAAGAATTTAAGTAAAATACTGAAAAGAGTCCTAGCTACTTAGAAAAAATTCATAAGGCCATAATCTAATAGGGAAAATTTGTTTTACAGACATTAACACCTTTATATCAAATCTGTGTATCATATTAACAATTTAACAATTCACCAAACACTTTTGAGAAGACCTAGCACTCGGAAATTCTAATAAAATACTGACAAGAGTTATAAATACCAAAAAAAAATAATAAGGCCATAATCTAATAGGGAAAAATTCGTTTTGCAGACATGAACACCTTTATATCAAATCTAAGTTTCATATTATAAATTAAAAAATTCACCAAACACTTTTATAAAGACCTAGCGCTTAGAAATTTTAGTAAAATACTGAAAAGAGTCCTAGCTACTTAAAAAAATTCATAAGGCCATAATCTAATAGGGAAAAATTTGTTTTACAAACATGAACACCTCCATATCAAATCTGTGTATCATATTATCAATTTAACAATTCACCAAACACTTTTGAGAAGACCTAGCGCTTAGGAATTTTAGTAGAATACTGAAAAGAGTCCTAGCTACTTAGAAAAAATTCATAAGGTCATAATCTAATAGGGAAAAATTTGTTTTACAGACATAAACATTTTTATATCAAATCTAAGTATTATATTACCAATTTGACAATTCACCATACACTTTTGAGAAGACCTAGCACTCAGGAATTCTAACAAAATACTGACAAGAGTTATAAGTACCTACAAAAAATTCATAAGGCCACAATCTAGTAGGGAAAAATTCGTTTTGCAGACATGAACACCTTTATATTAAATCTAAGTTTCATATTATAAATTATAAAATTCACTAAACACTTTTAAGAAGACCTTGCTCTTAAGAATTTTAGTAAAATACTGAAAAGAGTCCTAGCTACTTGGAAAAAATTCATAAGGCCATAATCTAATAGGGAAAAATTTGTTTTACAGACATGAACACCTTCATATCAAATCTGTGTATCATATTATCAATTTAACAATTCACCAAACACTTTTGAGAAGACCTAGCACTCAGAAATTCTAATAAAATACTGACAAGAGTTATAAATACCAAAAAAAAAATTAATAAGGCTATAATCTAATAGGGAAAAATTCGTTTTGCAGACATGAACACCTTTATATCAAATCTAAGTATCATGTTATAAATTAGAAAATTCACCAAACACTTTTATGAAGACCTAGCACTTAGGAATTTAAGTAAAATACTGAAAAGAGCCTTAGCTACCTAGAAAAAATTCATAAAGCCATAATCTAATAGGGAAAAATTTGTTTTACAGACATGAACACCTTCATATCAAATCTGTGTATCATATTATCAATTTAACAATTCATCATACACTTTTGAGAAGACCTAGCACTCAAAAATTCTATCAAAATACTGACAAGAGTTATAAGTACTTACAAAAAATTCATAAGGCCATAATCTAATAGAGAAAAATTCGTTTTGCAGACATGAACACCTTTATATCAAATCTAAGTTTCATATTATAAATTATAAAATTCACCAAACACTTTTAAGAAGACCTAGAGCTTAGGAATTTTAGTAAAATACTGAAAAGAGTCCTAGCTACTTAGAAAAAATTCATAAGGCCATAATCTAATAGGGAAAAATTTGTTTTACAGACATGAACACCATCATATCAAATCTGTGTATCATATTATCAATTTAACAATTCACCAAACACTTTTAAGAAGACCTAGCACTCAGGAATTCTAATAAAATACTGACAAGAGTTCCAAGTACCTAGAAAAAATTCATAAGGTCATAATCTAATAGGGAAAAATTTGTTTTACAGACATGAACACCTTCATATCAAATCTGTGTATCATATTATCAATTTGACAATTCACCATACACTTTTAAGAGGACCTAGCACTCAGGAATTCTAACAAAATACTGATAAGAGTTATAAGTACCTACAAAAAATTCATAAGGCCATAATCTAATAGGGAAAAATTAATTTTAAATAAAATTGAATTTAATTGCTTTACTTTGTGATAGTGCATTAGAAAGTAAAATTTTGATATTTGATATCCAGGCAAGCTACTTGTAGCTTATTGATTCAGCAAATACATGGATGTGGATAATTATTGTAACTTTCTTATTTGGTGGTAATACATTTTTATTATTAAAAAAAAAAGTAACATCAAAAAACTATGTGTCTGTTTTTATGTATCAAGCATCATAAAAAGCATAAGAATTTTTGAAAATATTTTCTACCTGACGCCGTTGATATATTGTTGAGCCAGGTATGTGGCGAAATATAAAAGTAGACAGATAAACATTTATAATTTTTCGATTCTCAGTTTTTGGATTGTTTCATTCGTATACCATTTTAATATCGACAGAACTCTGACAAGAATATAATAATAATAATCAAAGACCTATGGATTCAGCAACTAAGATGATCCATCAAAAAATTCACACTTCTACAAGTAGAGAAAATGTCTTACTCTGAATGCAACCTGGAACCTATACTGAAGAACTAGTTCAAGTTCTACTGTGATCTAACTGTGCTTACGAATCATACAGTTGCACATAACAAAGCAGAACTCATTTTAGTAATTGCTATACTAATAAAAGTCGCACCAATCTAAGAGACAAATCTATGAGAAGATCGCTGAGTAGAGAGACTTGAAGATACACATACCCAGACAGTGAGGATAAGTAGCATATGGAGGATCTCCAGAATTCTATCAACAACCAGAGTAGTACCGAAAAGTCTTTTGCTTAATATCGAGGAATTGGGCTTTAACGAATACCTGTATAAAACTATGTTAAAAGCAGTGTTACTTGGGACCGCCCAAAGTGACAGGAAATTTATGGGAATGCAGAGTACCATAACATCACCTAGGGCAACCACATGGAAATGACTCCTACCAGACTCCATCCTTATGGTATCTAAATATATCTGGGATGAGTGAATGTTCCCCTGGAGGGAGTGTGAGAGCTAAGACCAAGAGTAATAATAATAATAATACAATGAGAATATCGCCAAATACAGAGATCTGGAGGTGCAAATCCGCAAACAGTGGGGAATGAACAGCGTCCAAAGGATTCCCATAATTTTATCAACAACTGGAGTGATACCAGAGAACCTTCTGCAGAAGATCAAGGGACTGGGCCTTAGTGACCGTCTGAATAAACCAATTCAGAAAGCAGTTCTCCATGCAACCGCGCGGATCATCCGAAAGTTGGTAGGAAGTACAGAAGACCACGCCACCTAGGACCCGATATCATGGAAAGGGTCCCTACAGAGCTTCATACTTTTGGTGTCTTTGTATATCTGGTATGATTCAATATTCCCTGGAGGGAGTGCGAAGCCATTTGCCTTGAAAATCAATCATAGTGGACAATAGTTGACATCAAGGCAAATGTTTCCAAAAATACACAGATCCTTAATCCAGAAATCCATAATATCGCTACTTTGCACATATTAAATAAGGATTTATCGTATCGCATGCCTTAGAGAAGTCAAGCAATACCATGATATATATCATTCCCAAATCCAAATCCTGCACGATGTCATCCAAGGCGCTAGAAAGTGTAGCAGTGGTACTGTGTGCGTTCCTAAACCTGTCACCCGGTAAAAAGTGTATTCTTTATTCGATTTCTTGAATCGTATTCTAGTCATCTAGCGCCTTGTACAAATTTCGTTGCTGCATACAAAAAATATCGATACATAGTCCTATCTCTCTCGCTCATATATATACCCCACTAGATCTAAATCTTTCCACAGTGCCATATCAGTAAATGGAACGGGTTCAAATCCTGTGTTTTCGATTATAGGAAATCTGTGCGTGTTAAACTGTTGCCCTGTTGCCACATTGCCATTCAAATAATTAATATGGAAAAGGTAAAACTATTCGAAAAAGGTTAAAGTTAAAATAATTTTAAAAAAATATGTTTTTACAAAGAAATAAGTAGTGCCATAGCACTGTGGCTCCACCCTATGAACTGCCACTGCTTAAAGGACAAGGAAAATCTATTCTCCAAACCCGACTTTATTACAAAACTGTAGATTTATTGACACAATTTTTTATTGAGCTAATCAATTCTCTTTTTAATTTCAGGTCAAGGACGCGTAAATCAGTTAGGGGGAGTATTTATCAACGGCAGGCCTCTTCCCAATCACATAAGACTGAAAATCGTAGAAATGGCAGCAGCCGGAGTACGGCCCTGCGTCATTTCCAGACAGTTACGGGTGTCACATGGCTGTGTTAGTAAAATTCTGAACAGATATCAGGTAAAGTAACAGTTTATATATTTTGTTCAAATGTGAACAGTCAGCGAGCCTACCATTATAACTTTTTCTCTCTTTAAAAAGAGAAAAACGTACCAATTAACCTGAACTGCAGCCGATTTAGTAGTGAATAAAATATTTTCTCGATCAGTCTAGAAAACGTCGAAATTTGCCAAAGATGGAAACATGTGAAGATCACGTGATTGCGTAACATCACCTGTTATAACCATATTGTAGATCATGGGAAGTTCTGTAAAGTTTCGAGAAATTCGGACATAGTTATGCTGATTACTCGGAGAGTTTTTGTTTAATTTCATACAAACAACTCTATCCATTTTTACGTTTGGCATTTCAGTACGTATTATTCATTTCTAGAAATGGAATGAAATAAAAAAAAAACCTTAAACGTTCTTTAATAATAAAAGCTCACAGGTGTAAAAGTAAACTATGAGAAAATCTGAAACGCTGAAAGATAAAGAGTTAATGTAAAATCAGAGGCGGGGTCCTAGGTAACGAGGAAAAAGCTAATTATTTTTATTAAATTATTCACATTACATTACAAATAACCAATAATTAATTGCCCGTGGTTGCATAAATCTATAATTTTGAAAATTTCAGTTGAATAATATCTCTTCTTCATTTAATCTTCTTCTTAAAGTGCCCATCCTCTTTGGATGTTGGCTATCACATTGGTCCATATTACTTTATTCACTGCTGCTCTGAACAGACCTGTTGATGTCATTCCAGTCCATGTTTGTAGGTTGCGCAGCCATGATATTCGTCTTCGTCCAGCTGATCTCTGGCTTTCTATTTTCCCCTGTAGGATAAGTTGGAGCAGGTAATATTTCTCATTCCGCATGACATGTCTAATTTTTTGCGTTTGACATTTGTAAGGTATTCCAGTTCTCCACCAATACGTTGTAAAATGTTTTCGTTTGATACGTGGTCTATCCAAGGAACCCTAAGCATGCGGCGGTAGCACCACATCTCAAATGCATCTATACGTTTACATGAAGCATCGGTAAGGATCCAGGCTTCTGCTCCATATAAGAGAGTTGAGAGTACATAGCATTTCAAAATCCTGATCCGCGTATGTATATTGAGGGATAGGTTGCAGAGTATGTTGCGCAGCTTATTAAAAGTACCTCTTGCTTTCTCGATTCGGCTTCTTATTTCTCGAGAGTGGTCCCAGTCCTTATTCGACGTGCAGCCTAGATACGTGATCGTCTCGGCTATTGTGAGAGTTACGTTGTTGGCAGTAAACTGTATATTGCCGACGTCGTTTTTACTGACAATAATCGTTTGCGTCTTCTTGCAGTTTATCTTCATACCATATCTGTTGCAAGCTGTCACTATTCGGTCGATAATTCTTTGAAGTCCCTCTGCAGTATCGATTATAAGAACGGTATCATCCGCGTATCTTAGGTTGTTTATTACTTCTCCCTTTACAATAATTCCATCTTCCATGTTGCCCAGTGCTTCTTTAAAGAGATGTTCTGAGTATACTCTCTCTCTTTATATTAAATTCTTCTGTTGTCTCATTCTCAACTCGTACAATAGCCTTTTGTTGTGAATATAGCTTTGATATTATCTCTCTGTCTCTGTCGTCGATTCCTGTCTCTTCATTTAATAAGAGACCTAAACACCAGATTTAGGATCCTGTAATAGAAACAAGGAAAAATAAAGTGGGAAATTGAAAAGGAAGAAATCTTTTTCTCTATGTATAAAGGGTGTCTGGGAAAATGTGGGAAATTTCCCGGATATGAAAAAAACACGTGCCAGGAATACTACAACTTCATATAAAATTTTTTCGTATAGGCCTCCTTTTCGGAGATATGGGCTCCCAAAAAGCTGCAATGGAATCAAGTTTTTTTACACATAATTATTAAACCACCAGATATATTTCAATTTTTTTAATATGATGTATACGAGGAAAGATCCTTCAAATTACTATTCAAGAAAGTGTTGTGAATTACTCACAGCTGCAGGGACGGACTAGTTGTAACACTCATGACCCCATTTGTTTACATCCTGTACGATTAGAACCTTGTACAGCGTTTTTTACATACCTTTAACTATTGACTAACAATTAAGTACTCTTTATTCATGTGGCTTTTTGGGAGCCCATATCTCCGAAGAGGAGGCTTATACGAAAAAAGTTTATATGAAGTTGTAGTATTCCTTTCAAGTGTTTTTTTTTCATATCCAGGAGATTTTCCACATTTTTTCGGACATCCTGTGTAGATATAATATTACAAATTCCATAACACCTGCCTGTTGAGTATCTGTAGTTTTCAATTTTTTAAATAATTAGTTTTTGACTTCTTCCTTTCTGTCGTAATTTATAAAAAGAATAACATTAAAAAAAAATAAAGAAAAAATGAGGTATCAAGAATAAAAGACAAGATTTGTAGAGGACAAAAGAAATATAAAAGTGACATGTAAATTTCTTTTTCTAACTCTAGTTTGAAAATTATGCCATTAAACCAATTTGGCAGTGATTAAAAAAATGGGTACAAATGTTTTTTCCTGAACACTACATCTTATCTCTCTTTGCCAATGCTTGAAATTATAACTTCGTTAACGATATTACGAGAAGAATAATTAAATTTTAAATGAAGATAAATAAAATAGTGTTGAAAATGTATAATAATGGTAATTCCATAAATCTATACTTACATAATTAAGAGATGATGTTTATTTGTTTGTTTGTTGGTCCGAGGTAATCTACGAAACTACTGAAATTATTTAAAGTATTATTTGACATTTTTCATTTAAACGTACCTTATGTCCGTAAGTGAAATCATGAAAATTTTCTTGGCATTATACACATTAAAAAACAAGTTAGAGTGCTTTTGGTTGGACGTAATTTGGGCTTAATATCAATCTGAATATATAAGTAAAAATAGCCGAATTTTTTTAGATTCTTCTTCTTCAAATGCATATCCACTAATGGATGTGCGGTTACCGTTTCCATTTCTTCCCTACTTCTCGCGGTGTGTATCAGTGTCTGAATATCGTGCAACCCCGTCCATTGTCCGATATTATGGAGCCAGGACATCTTCTTTCTTCCAATTCCTCTTTTGCCCTCGATCTTTCCTTCAATCATCAACTGTAGGAATTGGTATCTCTCATTTCGCATGATGTGCCCTAAGATAGGCCGTTTTTCTTTACTTGATTATGTTGAATAGTTCACGTTCTTTCCCAATACGTGAGAGAACTTCTTCATTGGTCATTCTCGCTGTCCATGATATCTTAAGGATCCTTCTGTATATCCACATCTCGAAAGCCTCTAATTTATTGATAGCGCTTGTCTTTAATATCCAACCCTCCACATCATAAAGAAGTATAGATTTTTATAGTATTTAATAAGATTAAAAAATTAGAATAGAATTTAAATGACTTTTTGATCAATGCTCTTATATTCAAAGAACAGAATCTCTTTCCTTAATAAACCGCTGTTAAATTCAAGAACAAAAGAATAACATTTGTTGTTGAATCGATATTTTTGTGTAGCAAAACTCACATCTTAGCAACTTTACAGTTACAATTTTCTTTATTGCAATCAAATTCAAGCTCAGTTAACACCCATAAACTTCAAGCACTTAACTAGATATTTCCAACTCTTTATATGCAGTTTATTGGTTTCATATCTTACTTTTTAATCATTTTTTCCTGCATGTCTCTAATACAAAAACTATAATAATCGTCGAAAACCTGCAGATCTGCACCGTATCCAATCTTACAATCGAGCTGTTACGGATCGTTTTGATTAATTTTCTTTTCCTTCTTATTTCTTTTTATAGCGTTTTGTCTATTCGCGAACCATGTCAAACACGACAAAGTAGCGAAGCACAATGCACAATTGCAAGGTTGCCGGGTTGCATTATTTTAATTGCAACACCCGGATACTGTGAAAAAAATTTTTTTTATTATTAAGATACTTCCTAAGAATATATATATATATATATATATATATATATATATATATATATATATATATATATATAAATGGAATAATTGAATTTTTGAAATATACACATAAAGAATAGCAACATGTCGTCACCAGTTTTTCCAGAACCCCGCCTTATATACTACTTGGGTGAGGGGTGGCAACATATGATAGCAGTAAGCTGCCCTTTTATTAAAAACGCAATAACTTGAGAACTCTTTGCGGTATTGATATGAATTAAAATGTCAGTTACTCTTGGCATCAGATATGTTAGATATATTAATATACCTGAGTTTCATTAAAATAGATGGAAATGGCTTGCAAACAAACTGACAACAAATATTGATGAGTTCTCCGTTTACACATTTTCGTAGTCGTACGCCACTGAAAACACAGGATATCGTCAATAGTTTACGATCGATTTTAACGACCAAGGGCAAATCATAACTTCCTTCACGATTTATTAAAACCCATTAAGATTTTCATGGGGATTTTGTTTTCATACGGGCTAGTACCGAGTTTTAAATTAAAAAGAAAGAAGTTAAAGTTTCATTTCATTTTCCACACAGATGTGAAGCTCGGAGAGGGTTTTATTGCTGTATTTATCGAATTTAGAACGGTTTTATTGGTATTTGATTATTTTTATTTGTGCGAGTTGTGGGAAATATTGGTTGTCGGTGGCGTGATTCCAGTAAAAACTACTTTCATTGAAATTATCATTATAGTAGTCATATACAAGGTTTGTCCCAAAAGTGTCAAGCCTACCTTCATATCTCCGCATTGATGTTATTCTTTATCATCCGGTGAGTGACATCCTTCAAAGTAGTGCCCATTTAATTGAATAACACGTTCCCAGCGGTGTTTTCACTTTCTGAAAGCAGTCCTGGAAGTCAGTTTTCGGAATTGCCTTCAGTGCATTCGTCGCATTGGTTTTAACCGTCTCTTTATTATCGAACCGGTGTCCTTTGAGCGGCAAGTTTAATCTGGGAAAAAGTCAAAAGTCGCAGGGAGCTACATCGGGACTGTACGGAGGCTAGCGAAGCTGTACACTTGGTGTTTTGTTAAATATTGCTGCACAAGGTCCGATGAATGCGCTGGTGCATTGTCGTGGTGAAGCAGCCAATCACCGCTTGTCCAAAGCTGTGGCCGTTTTCTTCTGACTGCGTCACGCAATCTTTTCAATACTTCAACGTAGTGTTCTTTAGTGATCGTGTAACCTCTCGGAGCATATTCGTCGTGCACAACACCTTCATAATCAAAGAAAACAGTCACTTTGCTCCGACTTTGACGTGCTTTTTTTGGTCTTGGCGATCCAGAATCGATACTTTTGGGACAAACCTCTTATATATATATATATATACATACGAGTATCATATCTCAGGAAGTGATAGTCCAGAAACTTAGGGAAAGAAATCCCGTAAAGGAAAGTGGCCAAGAGAATTTGCTGGAAATAATTTTTAAGTTCCTAACTCTGTCGCTAGCGGGCATAATTGTCATATTGGTCATGGTCTTGTACAAAAATACATTTTTCTGAAAAATATCCCTCTGATTATTTTTGTTACAATTCTACATCTTTTTTGTTGTAGGATGTAAAGTTAGGGTAGGAGAGAAGGGGGAGAGTATACTGATAAAAGTTACCATAACTTTGGTTTGGCAGAACCGAATTTGATAAACTTGGGCTTGTTTAAGAAGAGAAGTTTTGACAATTAAAATAAAATAACAGCTATGTTAGAATGATTGTCGCGGCCCTCGTTAGAGGACGTTATTTGGAACCCTCCTCTTTTTTTCAGTTTTACTCCGAAATTTTAAATAGAAAGGCATAGTTTTTATATCATATTCGAAAAGTAGAGTAAATTTGCAAGAGGAAATGTAAAAAAATTAATTCGATACCTTTATTTGTTTCGGAATAATAGCCAAAAGAATAATTGATATCATGTTGTAGAGAAAAAGCAATTGTTTTCAAAAGCCAGTGATCAAGCGTGCCATTAAAAATAATAAAAATCCAATAAACTTTCCACAAGTGTGCGTTTTTTCAATTTTTATTAATTTTTAACTTATTTTATTATTTTACTATCATAATTAATGTTTATTTGTTGTTCTGTTTCTGTGTACTCTCCTTCACACTTTATCCAGGCATAGGACTTGTTCAAACTATATGAGACGTATGATTTGAAGCGTGTTTAAGGGCCACGAGGCCAAAACAACAATAAAAACAACATACAGCTTAACATTATTAATTAATTTATAGCAAACTTGTTCAACAAACAACTAATATGCTTTATAAATATTTAAATTGCTGCAAAACGTATATTATTTCTGGAGGAATTAAAAGAATTTAATCTGACTGAAATTTTTTGAACACTTACACTTCAGCCATTTTCCAAATGGTATATTTATTTATAAAACTGCAATTTTTTTTTATTTCAAGTTTTAATCGTGATCGTTATAAAGAAAGTAAAAAATATTTTGTGTACGTATTTTATTTGCCACCAAAATAAAGCTCAATATAATGCATATATAATTAAAAATAACTTTTTTTTTAATAGATCTTAAAAATATACATCATTTTTAACAATTCGCTGTAAGAATGGTTGCTATATCTTAATTAGGAGAGCGGAAAATCAAGGTCAACTTTGAAGCCATTTTTCTCAGAAAATATTAATTATACATATTCCGGGTTTAGCTACTTTTTTAAATACATAATATATATATATATATATATATATATATATATATATATATATATATATATATATATATATATATATAATTTATTTTGTATCTTAAACCTTTTGTTAAATATTTTTGTCTAATATTTTCTTGTGTATAGGTTTTTCCATTAGAGAAACAAAGGAAAACAATTTTTCTGGCGTTTCGCTCTACATAGTGAGCTTCTTCAAAAGAGCTGGTATATTTATTTTACATCTACAAAATTACAAAATTTTTTTATAATAAACATATATCACAGTAATTACACATTTATATTTTTAATTTAATTAAAATTAATAAAAATAAAACAGACTTTAAAATAGTCTTAAAGTTTAAAATTTAAAACAATACAAACAGGTTAAAATGGTGAAGATTATAAAATAGTACATACCTTGAAAGTAGTTTTGTGTGTATGTTAAAAATAAATTCAATTATGATACTTGGTATGCAATTGATATGGATAGATTTCTTTTTATAAAAAGCAAAAAATAGGAAAAAACATTATTATTTATTTTTTAATAACGTTCTTTCATTTGCATGAGTGTATATGAAATCGTTCCAAGCATCATTACATTATTTCTCATATTTATTATAAAGTCTCTTCAAGTATGTTTTATTAAAATATCAAATTATAGTATATCTGACTTAATTTTTTAACATCTTGATTGTCATTTACAACATTTTTATCTTTTTTTATGTGTATCATTTCTTTGATGACTAATTTATGATAATTTCTGTCAGTATCTAAAATATGGGTGTTTTTAAAATCAAATTCATGCTTAGTTATTTGCTCATGTTTATGTAAAGATGTCGATGCGTTTTTAGTATACTTGTGTCCATTCTCTATTTTCAATATATTGTGTCGTCATGCCAATGTATTTCTTAGGACAATTTAGGCATGGAATTGCATATATTACGTTAGATCTTTTTTTGGTGGGAACTTTGCTTTTTAATTTCGTATAAAATGATCCTAGTAAATTGTTCGCTTTATGGCATACCGTTATGTTATGCTTATCCAAAATATTTTTTATTTTTTCAGACAGTTGGTTTACATACGGTAATGCAATGAAAGTGTTTTGTGTTTTGGTATTGTTAATTTTATTTTTTTTATTTGTGCTATAATGTAAAAAGGTTCTTTGTTTAATTATTCTTTTTATGAGTAGTTTGGGAAAATGGTTCATTATTAGGGTCTCTTCCACTTTTTTTAGCACTTCTGGGCGAAATTCGTGTGAAAATAATTTTATAACTCGATCAACTAAGCCGATTATGACACTATTTTTCTGTTTATTTGGATGTTGAGAGTTAAAATTCAAATACCGGCCCGACCAAGTATCTTTCGTGTACCATTTTGTATGAAGATTGTTATCCGTCTTATTTCTGTGTATAGTTAAGTCCAAAAAGTTTATTTTTTGTTCCATTTCAATTTCATATGTAAATTTCAGTTTTGGGTGGAAATTATTAAAGAGCTGTAATAAGCTATCTATTTTATTTTCGGGTACAGCAGCCAAACAGTCATCTACATAGCGTTTAAAAAATATTATATTAAAATCTAGTTTTTTCAATACTTCTTCTTCTACATGTTCCATAACTATTTGTGCTTTTTTTTCCATTTTTTGCTTTTTATAAAAAGAAATCTATCCATATCAATTGCATACCAAGTTGTAATAATTAAATTTATTTTTAACATACACACAAAACTACTTTCAAGGTATGTACTATTTTATAATCTTCACTATTTTAACCTGTTTGTATTGTTTTAAATTTTAAACTTTAAGACTATTTTAAAGTCTGTTTTATTTTTATAATTTTAATTAAATTAAAAATATAAATGTGTAATTACTGTGATATATGTTTATTATAAAAAAATTTTGTAATTTTGTAGATGTAAAATAAATATACCAGCTCTTTTGAAGAAGCTCACTATGTAGAGCGAAACGTCAGAAAAATTGTTGTCCTTTGTTTCTCTAATGGAAAAACCTATACCCAAGAAAATATTAGAAAAAACACATATATATATATATATATATATATATATATATATATATATATATATATATATATATATATATATATATATATATATATAAATAAAGAAAAATGTAATTTTTTGCAAGAAAAAATATATCTCCTTAATTAGTGGGACACTAATAAGTTTATTTATACGAATCGGTAAGTAATTCAAATTTTTTTCAAGCAAGCTTTAGTTTTCGAGATAAATTGGTAAAACCGAAAAAAGTTACCATTTTTGGTCCGCATTTTGTTAGCACAGGGTTGCCCATGTTAGAGAGCCGGAAAATTAGGAAAACTATTTTTTTGGAAAATCTCGGAAACGTGAAAAATTCTTTTATACGTATCTTTTACGATATAACATCTTTTTATTTGTAACAACTAAGGTAATGTAATAATTGTAAAAACAAAATTATAATTTACGCCATGCAATAAGCGGAATATCGATTTTCATTTTATTTTTAGACACGTAGCAGGATTATTAGAAAATAGTTATTCTTATAAAATCGTTCATTCGCAAATCAGGTTATTCGTGATTGATATTCAAAGACTTCATGCATTTTTTAATTTTTCAGTAATAATTTTCACTAGAAACGTGCAAAACAACTTTTTAAACAATATGACTCAATTTTTTTAATACAAAATTTGAAATATAAAATAAAACGAGACCTTATAAGTGAAACTGTTCAACATTTATGAAGCTTATAATTTTTTATTCGTTATTATTTGATATATCGAAATAAATTTTCTAATGCTTTTATTCCCATTATCCATGATTTTGATTTTTTTTTCATTACTTTGCCCATGTGTTGTTATAAACTCATACTTAAATAAACGTTTTACAGCAACATTAACACCAGAAAACACGAAATATAAGAAACATTATGTACGTGCTAATTGGTCGAAACGGCTATGACGTAAAAATCGATGGTGTCGGCCCCAACGGTGGTGCTATAATTAAAGTGCACGAGAGAAATTATTATTTATTTATCAAGGAATATTAATATTTTGACGTTTTTACTTTTGTCGTATTAAAAAAGTCTGTTAACAGAAATAAATACAACAAAAGCATAAAACGTCAAAATATTAAAATATCACATAAACAAATTGCATATTCATGAAAATAACACAAAATAGTTTTTTTTAGATTTATATTTTCTGGATATTTATAAATAACAGTCCTGACGAATTGATCAAAACTTGCAAAAATTAATATCTCAATTATTATAAACAAAATATATTGTACATTTTAACAAACTCTTTCTTGAATTGTTCTTGATTTCATATATTCTTGTTTCGTTATATTGCATTTTGAAGTTATAATGAGAAAATCAAAACCATTTTAATATTAAAACTATTTAAATTGTTGACACTGATAGTTTGAAAGTGTAAAAATTATCATACCATCATATTTTTATAAATGTTAGGGTATGTTTTATAAAATTTATTGAGAAAATGTGATATGTTAAACAGAAAAACAAAAAAAAATACAGCCGAAAAAAATTGGTTGGAGGGTTCTATAAATTTCAACAAGTATGTTTTGTTACATATACAAAATACAAAATATTCTTTATAACGATGTTAGTTTTTGAACAAAGAAATCATAATTTCAATCTAGTTTTCGTAAAAACATGAGGCAAAAAATAACATATAGGTTTTCTTAATCACTTACCAAAAATAATAAATGTTAATTCTTTGCTATCTTGCAAAAAAATAAAAACTGAATTCTTTTAAATAAAAAAATCGCATTATGTGAAGTGTCGAGTCATAAATACAGTCAGAGCAAAGTCAAGTATTTCAAAACTTTGCCCTAAATTTCCAAAATGTCCACATTTAAAATCATATATAAATACAACAAAATTAAACAATAATTTCAAAAATATACATTAACCAAAAAATAATTTTTCTGAAAAAAAACAACAAATATATACAATTAATATAAGCTTTTCAAGTTACTTATAAATTACTTATTACTTATAAACAAGAGCAAAAACAGAATAATTATATAAGGTCTACGGCTTATATATATATATATATATATATATATATATATATATATATATATATATATATATATATATATATATATATAAGCCGTAGACCTTATATAATTATTCTGTTTTTGCTCTTGTTTATAAGTAATAAGTAATTTATAAGTAACTTGAAAAGCTTATATTAATTGTATATATTTGTTGTTTTTTTTCAGAAAAATTATTTTTTGGTTAATGTATATATATATATATATATATATATATTCCCAGTCTCCATTGTTTTCGGTCTTTCCAATCCCCTGGAAGTAAGTTTCTTTCGGACATGGCTCGGTTAATGCCCTTAATCTAGGTAACTTTTGGTCTTCCTCTTTTTATTTTTTCATTTGGTGTCCATTTTAGGATTTGCTTTGGTAGACGTTCGTCCGCCATTCTCTCCACATGTCCATACTATACCAGCTGATGTTGTTCGATTTCATCGAGAATAGTTTTCTTTACGCCCATAATCTCTCTAATTCTCTCGTTGGTTATCCGTTCGATCATTGACTTTCCGGCAGATCTTCGCCAAAAGTCTATTTCAAGAACCAGCAGTTTACGTTCTAAAGTTTTATTTATCTGCCATGTTTCACATCCATACAATACAACGCTTTTAAATTTTGCATTGTATAAAAGATGTTTTCTTTCCTTGGAGATGTTTGTTGACCATAATAGTGAGTTTAGGCAACCGATAGCTTTTTTACCTTTAGTTATTCGCTCTAATATTTCTTCTTCAGTTCGTCCACTTTGACTTATCTTTGTTGCAAGGTCGGTATAATCAGAACAAGATTTTACTATGATATTGTCATCTACTTCCAAATCTGTTTCTTCTCCACCGATACACATATATTTAGTTTTACTGCAGTTGACAGTTAATCCCCACTCTGCGTATTCTTTAAATAGTTTCCTCGTCATAAATTCGAGGTCGTCTTTATCTTGGGTCACTACCAGTTGGTCATCTGCAAAATGAAGCGTATATAAATGGGTGTCATTATTTAATTCTATTCCCATTCCACTGCATGATCTTCTCCAATTCTTTAAAGCTTCATTGAGGTAGATTTTAAAGAGAGTTGGTGATAGACAACATTCCTGACAAATGCCTTTGGTCACACGAAAGCTTTCTGATAAGTTATTGCGGATCTTAATTCTGGAGAATGCTTGATCGTATAACTGTTTGATAGCTTGGATCGCTGAATTGTTGATTGGAGATTTCTCCATCACGTGCCATAATTTTTGGATTGGCACCGTATCATATGCTTTTGTGAGATCAACAAAAAGTAGATGAACCTCTCTATTTCTTGCCACCTTCTTTTCATTAAGTTGGGTTAAACTAAATATATGATCTACGCACGATCGGCCACAAAACCTGTTTGTTCTTCAATTTCTTGGGGGCCATATTCTGATTCTACGACGTTTCTAAGCAGTTTCCCGTCTACTCTACTCATTGTGCTGGTTACAGTTATACATCTATAGTTTCAGCATTCGTCGCGTCTTCCATTTTTGTGGATTGGTGTTATCCAGCCTTCTTTCCATATAGTTGGGATAGGATCATCATTATTTAGGAGTCTGTTAAATAGTCCTTGAAGAAAGGACGTTAGTTTTTCAGTACCGTGTTTTAACAGTTCATCAGGTATTCCTTCCGATCCAGCTGCTCTCCTATTTTTCAATGAATCCACAGCCCTACATACCATCTCCTTTGTTACCTCTATATAGTGGCCTTGTACGTTATACCGTCTTGGGGAGTTAACGAAGTACTCTTGTCGGTCTTCGGTAAGCTGCGTTTGATAATGGGTTATCAACTTTTTGATTGGGATTGGTTGTAAGTTAATCTTGTTTGTGGTGTCTGATCTTAGTGTCTTTATTAATTTCCATGCTTCTGATGATCTTGTACCTCCTGCATGTGTATTAAGTTCAGTGCATTTCCTGTCCCATGTGTCGTTTTTGTTTTTGTTAATCATGTTTTTAAATTTGGATTGTTCATTTTTGTATATACGGCGTAATACACAAATTATATGCCCGTTAATCCTAAATACAGAAACTCAAAAAAAGCCAGAACAAAGCAACTAATTTTCACAACTTTGCTCTAATTGTCTCAAATCTCCACATTTAAAAGCCTATGTATTTATCAAAATAAAAAAAAAAGTTGTTTAAGAACATAATAAAAATTTCTACTTGCCTTTAGGAAAAATATTTTCTTATATAACAACATAAATAATAATAATATAAAATATATTTTAAATAACTATATAGAAAAATAAAATATCTTTAAAAACAAAAGGGAACATGAATTCTTTGGCACCGTACAAGTATAGTCAAAGTGAATGTCTCTATCAAGGTACAGGTAAAGATCTTCATTAGGTGGAGGACTTATTCAGGTGCAGGTCCTTAGATCATGGTAGACTTCAGTCGACATTTAACATGAAACAAAAAAAAAATTGGGCAGAATCATCCCATACGTTAACAAAATGATTAAATATCATAAAGCGGGTACAAAATTTAATATATAAATATATAAAATATATAAAAAATGAAGCTGAATTAATCATATAGAGTAATCGTGGAAAATTGGTGAATGTGCCCCATACCCCTTTTAATTTTTACGTTTTTTTATTCTATAAATATAATTACCATGCGAATAAAAAATAGTATATTTCTTTTAAAAATCTGTAAATTGTTGCTATAGCTTTTATAAACATTACTACTCTTATATCTTATTAGGCATAGCTCCAACAACTATAATCTCCCAGTAAGTATCTAAATTAATATTTTTATGGTTTTATATAAAATAGACTATTATTCTTTATAAACAATTCTACAGTTTTTTACACTGAGCCTAAAGTTTCAACTCCCCTGTGCAATGATATTGGTATAATAAGTAACTACCTTAAAATTGACACTACTATATTAAAATTATGTTGTATTAAAGTATAATAATATTATTTGACTCATTTTTTTTTTTTGAAAAAATTTATACACCGTAAAATATAATCTCCATGTTTAAGAAACTTCATATGCAAACATTGTTCACTACGAATACATAAAATAAATGATTCATAGTTACCAAAACGTAACTAAAGTATCTTATTAGTAGTTTCTACCATATTTTCTTAACACAACACAAGTAAATTGCTGAAAAAAGACAATAAAATTTTCCCAACTACGACGTAACAAACACGGCTTCGCGAAATGGGAAAAACGGTTGCCATCTTTGACGTAGAATGCAATGCAATGCTTAATTCAAATTCCTGGATTTAAATTTTACTTAAATTTTCTGTTTGGTCAGATATTCCGGTGTATGATAGTATTGACAGCTGCGATTATTTCAATCAAGGTTGCGTAGGCCTGATTAACACACAGATACTACCTTCGAATTGTACAGGGTGAGTCAACGATTGGATGAAGTAGGTTTGTGCCTTTTCGGTGAAATTAACAAAGAAACTATATTTATTGTTTGATACAGTTTATTTTTACGCAGATTTTAAAAATATTTAGGACTCTACAGGGTGAGCCAAAAAACTAGGACAGCATAAAGTTGTATTTTTTTAAATAGAACACCCTATATACGAATCGTATTTTCGATTTAGCTTATAATTTTAAATCTTTTTTATTAAGGGTTTACTATAACAAAACTTTATAGTTTCTGAGATAATTAAGTTTAAAGAAAAAAAGTCACATTTTCAAGCATCAATTCAATCCTAAATAACGTTTTCAATTTTGTGACAAATATATTCAAATTTGGAATTTAGCAAGGCCAAGGACAAGTTAACATAATTTTTACCTAATATTTGCAATAAAAGCTACAGGGTGTTGAACACATCGGCTCAAATTTGAACAAGTTTAAATGAATAAATATCTTTTTTTTTTAAATGGTACACCCTGTATATTTTCATGTTATTTAATAGAGTAATAAAAACTCTAAAAGTTTTGTTCAATATATCCTATACCTATTTATAATAGTTTTTGAAATATTTCAGTTTTTCTTATTTTCCATACTTTTTTACAGAAATAGTCTTCATTATCATAGTAGCCATGTAAAATAATAAAAAGAAACTACAGAAACAAACAGAATGTGGTTAAATATGATGAAATACATTATTCGTTATATTACAACGGCAATAGTTTAATTAAACATAATGTGAAAAAATTAATACAACAATAACGACAAGGCAAATACATATTTACTTTTATACTAAATTGAAACAAAAACATTACCTATTAAATACTGAGATTAATTATTTCTTTTTAATAAGTGTTCGAATAAACGACCCTCTTGTGCAATGCACAAATTTAGTCTTTTTTGCAGATTTTCTCGGACCCTGGATAAAATTAGTGGCGTTAT